>CAJQZJ010032188.1:16349311-16436716 GCA_907164525.1 Lophiomys imhausi
TTTTTTCCAAGTGCTAGGATTAAAGGCACCAGAAGAAT
The DNA here is from genome assembly GCA_907164525.1 of Lophiomys imhausi. Classification (NCBI taxonomy): domain Eukaryota; kingdom Metazoa; phylum Chordata; class Mammalia; order Rodentia; family Muridae; genus Lophiomys; species Lophiomys imhausi. Next base: position 16,349,350 of record CAJQZJ010032188.1, read on the forward strand.
TAATATTTAAAAAAAAATTTTAAATTAAAAAAACTTACAAAGTTGAGCAAGGTGGCATACACTTTTAATCCCAATACTCGGGAGGCAGTGACAAATGGACCTCTGTGAGTTTCAAGCCAGCTGGATCCTCATAGCGAATTCCAGGATAACAAGACCCTGTCTCAAAATCTTTTATTACATTTTATTTGTGTATGTATTTATTTTGTGTGTATGTGTTTGCCATAACATGTGTGTGGAGATCAGAAGATAGGTTGTGGGAGGTTGGTCTCTTCTTTTGACATGTGGGTCTGGGAAACCAACCTGAGTCTTCAAGCTCAGTGGCAAGTACCTTTACCTACTGGGCCATCCTGCCAGTTCAAAGTTTGTATGTGTTAGTTTCCTTGGTTCTTATGGGTTTTGTTTATTTTATGCTTGGTGCTTTCTTTCCTTCTGTTTTTCTTTTTGTCTTTGTGTGTGTGTGTTTGTGTGTGTGATTTTTCTTTTTTTTTGTTGTTGTTGTTTTGTTTTTTGAGACAGGGTTTCTCTGTGTAACAGTATGGGCTGTCCTGGAACTCCCTTTGTAGACCAGGTTGATCTTGAACTCACAGAGATCCACCTGCCTCTGCCTCTCAAGTGTTGGGATTAAAGGCATGCGCTACCACACCCAGCCAGTGTGTGTGTGTGTGTGTGTGTGTGTGTGTGTGTGTGTGATTCTATCTTTTTATTTTCCTTCCAGTGTTGGGGACAAAACCTCCAGGGCCCTGCTCTCCTGAAGCAAGTGTTCTATCATTGAGCTAAATCCCAAATCCTGTATATTTTTAAAAATCGTTAATATATTAGTGAGACAATTTCACCAAGTGAAGCTCAAATAATAGCCTGGCCTATTATACAAATGAAAATGTGAGGTCCCTGGAATAAAGAAAAAAGGGGAGAAATGAAGCAATCACATGATCTTTTGATAATATGGTTCACTGGCTATTCTAGTTCAAATGGCCATTCTAGGTGGCTGTAAATCCACGCTCATCTTTGTAAGTGGCTGTATTACATAGATTCTGCACTCCATATGCCACTGTTGAAAAGGAGGTAAGAGCAAAGAATATTTAACCGCATTTCACTGATATATCTGAGCATTGATTAGCCTTTAAAAATAATGAATCATTTGTTTAAAAGGCTTTCATTGTTGAAACTGTAACAACAGCAACTTGTGATGGTTCAGAAACATTAAAGTTAAGTTGGGTAACAAAAAGTGAAATGTAGTTGAGATTTCTGGTTTTGTAAGTCTGTTTGTGTCTGGGGAATACATTGAAAACTCTCTCTGCTGCTGTAATTCAATGTCCTGGTTCAGACTCAGCCCTCTGAGTACCACCATGCCCACACACTAACTCAGTGTTTCCCTCACTTCCCTTGTTTTCTCTTAGCATATCACCATCTAATTTAGCTTCCTGTCCTCTGTTTCCTCCCTGTTCCACATATCACTCCTTGGAGGCAAGCTAGGAGAATTCAGACACTGCATCTATTTCTTGCATTATCAGTGTAGATAGAATGTAACAAATAGAATAATACATTTAATTTGTAAATTTATTCTTAAGGCTTGTATATGGACTACTGGCACGAGGGTTTTGAGTATGCATTTAAGCAAAATTAGGCTAGAAACACATTAAGCCTTTCACACTGAAACTGACATAGGAATATTCACAGCAGGTTTGCCTAAAATGCAAACCACCAACTATCCATCAAGTGATGAGTACATAAATGAAGTGTATATCCAGACAATGGACTTATTATCAGCATTAAAGGTAATGGCGGAGCTGGTAATAAAGGAATGGATGGGTACCTCAGTGGTCAAGGGCTCTTGCTGTCCTTGCGGAGGACATAAGTTCAATTCCCAACACCTACCTCAATGGCTAACAACCACAAATAACTCCAGCTCCAGAGCATCTGAGATCCTCTTCTGGCCTCTGTGTATGCGCGCGCATGCGCGCGTGCGCGCACACGCGCGCACACACACACTCATACCTGAATAATAAAATAAATCTTAAAAATAATGTTAGTCATCATGAAAGAGGGTGAGGTGATACATCCCAGCAGTATGTCCTCAACCTAAACAACTATTGAGCGGACAGCAACTATCCAAAACAATCACCTTCAACTTCTGGAGCCTAACATAACAACATACACAGCATCCCGTGGGATGGCACAACTTGATGAAAATGCTGATAAATTTTGGTGAGTCTGACCCTTTTTCATGGTATGGTCACAATTTCCTAACTTTATCCCTGTTCTGGGCAGGCAGTCTCTGGGCGGCAGGCAGCTCACATTCCTGGCATGATTTGCTGAAGGCAGAATAGGAAATAAAGATTTTATCTTCCAAATATGGAAGATCTTTGTTGTAAGTACCACCATGCCAAGACATACACAGACATATTGTGTCTTTTCACAGTATCAGAATTTATTGAATAACAATCAATTCACAAGCTCTGTCAGTTTCATTGGCTTCAATTTAGCAAGTCACCTTGAAATCTCTCAATTCCTCGCTCTGGCAACCATAGTTTCTGTTTTGTTTCACTTTTTTTTTAATCCAATCTCAGCTAATAAAATTCAGATCACACATTAGGCTTCACATAATTCACAAAGAACTAAAGGGGTATACCTCAAAATGGTATATGACCAAACAGTATACATCAATAAAAACGAAGAAATACAAGAACCAAATGGAACTTTTTTTTTTTTTTTTTTTTTTGGTTTTTCGAGACAGGGTTTCTCTGTATAACAGCCCTGGCTGTCCTGGACTTGCTTTGTAGACCAGGCTGGCCTCGAACTCACAGTGATCCGCTTGCCTCTGCCTCCCAAGTGCTGGGATTAGAGGTGTGCACCACCATGCCCGGCTCCAAATGGAACTTCTAATCTGAAAACTACACTTACTGGGATGAAAATTTCCCTGGAGACATTCAACAGCAAATGGAAGAGTTCTGAGAACTCAGAGACAAGAAAATTGAAATTAGGAAACCATACAGAACACATAACTGGTCAGGGTGCTGAGAACAACACAGGAAAAGGAATGAAGAGAAGTGAACAGGGATTAGGAGATTCTGAAATATCTTGTGGACCAACATACACATTATGAGAATCCCAGAAAGAGAAGAGAAAGAGGAAAAAGGAATATCAGAAGAAATCATAACAGAAAACTTTCCAAATGAATGAAATTTATCTATAGACTCAAGAAGTTCAACAGACTCCCACTAAGACAAACTCACTCTAACCAAACTTTCAAAACAAAGAGAAAAGCTTGAAAGCTTGAAGAAGTGGGTTGTCAAATGCAAATACAAAACAGCTCCTCCATAAGATTAAAATCTGATTTGTCTGTTAGTGTAACTTTAAACAATTCTGTTAGTTTCTCACTTTCTCTCTTAACCTTGTTATCATCCAGATAATTGAGACTCAAACAGCCTACACAAGAACTGAGCAATTATTACTCTAATCTTAACCCCCTAAACTAATCTGCCTTCCCCCCACCCCAGCGTAAATCCCAGAGATACTTGCACTTTGTGGCTTTCCTGCTTCAGCTGAATTTCTTCTGGTCTCTCCTGCCTCTGCCTCCGGCTGAATTGCCTACTTCCTCTCTCTAACTCCTCCTCCCCTGGAGGGCAGGAAGTCCAGCCCTATTCTCTTTCCTGCTCAGGGATTGGCTGTAAACTGCTTTATTGGCATATCAAGGGGCAACCGGGGAGCAGTGTTTACTCAACATTCAGAGAGGAGATTCTAAGTACAAGGTTGATAACCAGACTGAGGGTGGGGTGTACATAAATCAGTATTTGAATTACACAATAACCTTATCCCTACATTTGTCACAGAGAGGAGGAACACAGGTCGCTTAACATTCATAGATAGCTGACAGACGGGGTGGGGGTGGGGGTGGGGGTGGGGGTGGGGAAAAAAAGCTCAAGCAAGAAATCCCTAATTATTTTTCAAAAGGGAAGGGGGAAATGAAAGAAAGACAGATGTAGAGAAACCAACACTGAGGCCAGTGCTGGACCTGCTCTAACAAGTACTAAGGGGAGTCCTCCGGGGTGAAAGAGCGGGGTACCAGGCAGCCTAGGCCACACGAAGAAATAAGCATGAGCAGTGAGGGGTGCGGGTGAATTTTGAAAAACAGATTTGTAGTTTTTGGTTTGTAACTCTCCTTTGCACTTATTACAGATTACAAGGATGCTTGTGTGAGAAAACTCTAAATCTACTAATAAGCATCAGACCATGCAAGATGTCCTTTGTGACAACAAAAGTATTACAGGGCATGAGTCACATGGCAGCATCGTGTTGTGTGCAATTGAAGTTAAGGTGGTGTCAATACAAACTGGATTGTTATAAATTTAGGCTGATGCAATAGACCAGGTGTGCTCTCTCCAAATTCGTGGGCTGACATCCTACCTCCATGCTGACGGTATTAGAATATGTATGGGTCATTAGTCCTTACATTTTGCACAAATATTTACTCAGAAAAGTTCATAGACCTCAGAGAAAAAAAAAAAAACGTAAAACTATGAAACTCCTGGAAGATAATGGTTGCGGTTTGTGTGTATAACCCAAACATCACATGCTGGAAACTGAAAAGTCAAATGTGTGTTGATAATACTTGGAAGAAGGTTTGGGGGATGTTAATCAGCTGAGGTACAAAAGGTAGGGCCCCATGATGAAGTGAGTGGCTCTATGAGAAGACAGGCCTGTGGCTGGAGAAATGGCTCAGTAGTTAAGAGTGTTCCTGCTCTTGCAGAGGGCCATAGTTCAGTTCCCAGCACCTACATCAGCTGTGCACAAACAGCTGTAATTCCAGACCCACAGGATCCAGGGCCTTCTTTTGGCTTCCATGGATTCTGGCCTCTTTAGGACCTGCACATGTGCTACACACAACTCACACAGGCAAAGACATGTAATATAAATTTAAAATAGTAATAAATAGAGAGAAAGGAGCTGGTACTGTCTTGCCCTCTTACTGTATGATGCCCTTATCAAGTTCTGTTGAAGCAAAATGTCCTAACCAGACTTCCCAGTACATAGGATCATGAGAAATTAGTTTCTTTTCTTTATAAATTTCCTGATCAGTGGTATTCTGTTATAGTAACCTAAAATGGATAAAACAGTAACATAGGATAAAATCTAGCTGGCTTTGGGTTTGCTAGTACCACTTTAGACACAACAGTACATGCAAGATGTAAAAGGATTTTAATATGAATATAAATGCATAAAATTAATACAGCAGTTCCCTAAATAACCACACAGAGAGACTAAGATTTATTAAAATTGCCGTGAGCCAATACTGAGCAATTATTACTCCATCCTAAACCTCCAAGCTAGTCAGGCTTTCTCTCAGACAATATCCCCATAATAGTTGCATTTTTTTTTCATCTTTTCTTGTTCCAGCTTTCTTCTCCTGATGTTTCCTGGACCTCTCCTCATGGTTCCAACTACCATCTTCCTCTATTTTCTCCACCCCTTGTAGAATCAGAAGTCCCACCCTATTCTCGCTATCGCTCTTTATTGGCTCATCAGCATTTTATTGGCAAGGCAGAGAATGAATGAGGAGCAATGTTTATATAAACTTGAGACAGGAGCTTCTTAGAATAAGCATAGCAAAGCCATGTCCAGATTGAAGCCAGAGAGTGAGATAGAGAAATCAGCATTTGAATAATACAAGGGTAAACTGTGCGCAGTGAACAATAATTTTCTACCAATAGCAAGATCCACAAACGAAAGAACAAAAACAAAGAACAAAACAAGCAAAAACCAACCAAACAAACAAAAAACCACAAAAAAAAAAGCAGGTGAGCTGAACTTTATTATGAAATATTTGCAAAATATGCCTGATCTGGGCCTGGTAGCACAGAACTGTAATTCAGGTACTCAAGAGACCTCAGCAGAAAAATCATAAGTTCAAGGCCTGCAAGAGGGACAGAGAGTGCAAAGCCGGCCAGTCTGGCAACTTTGTGAGAATCTTATTACAAAATTAAAAGATTTTTGTTTTTGTTTTTAGGCTGGGTATATTATTGAGTGGTAGCATGTTTGTCTAGCATGTGCCAGGGGCTAGGTCCAATGCCTAGAAACACAAAATAGCAACACACAAAGTATTCCTGGCAAAGGACTGACATTCAGAGCATGTAATTCTTAAACAGCAAAACAATCTAACTTAAAAACAGGCAAAAGATCCATGCAGATACTTTAGCAAGGAATATATTCAGATGACAAATGAGTCTACCCAAAGTAGACAGGAACTTAAAAAAACAATGATGCTTTACCATTCAGTGTTTTGCAAATGAAACAAACTTCTTGCAAGCTAAAAAAAAAAATAATAAGTGAAAGACATAATAAAAAAACAGACACCTTACCACAGAAGGTAGATGGATGGTAAAAGATGTCCGACAGCGTATGTCATTGGGGAATCACAATAACAAATAACAATGAGATTCCCACCAAGCATCTATGAGAATGATTAAATACAAAAAGTCAACACTATCAAGGGCCACACTGCTGGTAGGAATGCAGAGTGGCAGGCAATTTTAGAAGACGGTCCAGCAATTTCTTACAAAGCTAAACACAGACTTCACATGTCTTAGGTATGGTTTCTATTGCTGTGATATAACACCATGACCAAAAGCAGCTTGAGGAGGAAAGGGTCTCTTTCACCTTGCAACTCTCCATCATTGAAGGAACTCCATCACAGTCTGTGACACGAGGACCGAAAAGACAGATGACGTGGAAACTCACACAGCCCAAGACTGGTATGTACTCTCTGCCTCCAGATTTCTTTTAACTCTGAGAAAGAGAGAAATTTCTCTTGGCTCACTGTTATTCGAAGGCTTCTGGTAAAATTACATACTGCATAAGGATGTTTAGGTCAGTAAGGGACCACACAGAGGACTATAAGAACTGAAAGATTCCTGTCACCGAGGGATGGCATAGATGTTGTAACTACTGCCACAGTGTCACACATTCCTCACATGTTCACCTTGCTGTTGGTATAAACTCTTTTAAAGGTATAGCATATGCAATTATTTATAGTGGGTAATATTAATATAAAATGGCTACTAGTAGCTTATGCATTTATTGCACTGTATCATTATTTTAAAGTATACACCTACTTTCAAATAAAAGTAAAACAATATGCTGTGGTAGCAGGCAGCAACCTCTTATATCTTGTATTTGTTTAACTTCCTCTTAGTGCTTAGAAGTCACGTCAAGTGATTTGCCTGTACCAGGTCTACATTCTGGTATTAACACAATGATGTATTCATCTGGCAATATGTCCCATAACATGTGTGTGGGGGGGGGGTTGAATAAGAATGGCCCCCATAGGCTCATATGGGTGCTTAGTTGTCAGGGAGTGGCATTACTTGAGAAGGATTAGGAAGTGTGGCCTTGTTGGAGGAAGTGTGTCACTAGGAGTGAGCTTTGGGGTTTCAAAAGCCTAAGCCAGGCCCAGTGGCTCCCTTCCTGCTGCCTGCAGGTCCAGATGTAGAACTGTCAGCTCCTTCTCCAGCACCATGTCTAGCAGCCTGCCACCACGCTTCCTGCTATGATAATGGACTAAACCTATGAAAGCATAAGTAAGCCCCAATTAAATGCTTTCTTTCATAAGAGTTCCCATGATCATGGTGTTCCCTCACAGCAATAAAACACTAAGACAACATATCCCCATTGTAAAGTGATATGTGATGGTACATATAGTCTCAGCTAATACTAACCAGAGTCTGAGATTTGCCACTGTGTGACCTTGACAAGGCAAATCTGTTCTCCAGGACATCCTTAACTACTTAGGGGCAGAGGCAGATGAGTCTGTGTGTACAACTTGAGACTTAGAGCTGTTGCCTGGCTGGCTCTGAGCCCTCTCTCTTCTGTTCAGAACAGCACCTCAGGTTTTCTTTGGGGAACGATTCCTCCTCCATCTTCAGCCCTCCTGCTGACAGCATTATTCCTGGCTCCAATGATGAACATGTGACCGGAACCAGCAGGTGTGGGGAGCAGCTACCTTCTTGAGACCAGCCTTTGCCTGTGCGTTGTTGCCATTGATCTCACAGACACACCGAGGCAGGAGCTCAGCAGCATACCCACTCCTCAGTCCAGGCACAAAGCTTCTTGTGCATACCTGGCTATGGACACTAAGCCAGATAGATGAAGTTAGATGGACACCTGGGGTGAGGGAGGGGCATCTGAGAGGACAGTAGGGTCAGCTCCCGTGAGGCCTGGCTATCTGCTCTTCTCATAACATAAGCACAGTTAATGAACTAACAGTTCCTCTCCACAGCTTCTATGGACCAGGAATCTACATATGGCTTCCCTGGGAGTCTCTGCATGTGGAGGATGCTGGTGATGCACTCTCAAATAAGGCTAGAGCTGGGAGAGTCTGTGGGTATCAGAGAGCCCATCCTTGTCAGTGGCCTGAGCTCTCTCTGTGTCTTTCATCGTGGGCCTCCCACATAGAGTCACTCTGAACATGGACCCCTAATTCCCCTGCTAGAGCATTCTGATAGAGGTGGAGGAGAGGCAAGGCTGAGCTGGGGAGGGGAAAGGAAAAGGACAGATGGGAGAGATAGGAAAGGAGGGAAGACCCACACAGGAGGGTGTTTCTGCTAGCTAAATTTTGGAAGTTATACTACAATGAATGGTTATGACACCCAAAAATCTCATGTTGAATCCTAGTCCCCACAGTGATGGCACTAGGAGGTGGAACCTCTGGTAAGTAACTAAGTTATGAGGGCAGTCTTCATGAGAGGAAGTAGTGTTCCTTTAAAAGACAGCCTGGGGATCTCTCCTCCTCTTTCAGTCTTGTGAGAAATAACATCAAGAAACTGGCAGTATGCAACCTTGTAGCCAGGCCTTATCAGAGCTGGCTTTTGTTGGCATCCTGCCTGATATCAGACTTACAGCCACCACCCCTGTGAGAAACAAATGTCTGCTCTATAGGGCCCACCCAGCCATGTGCTCATCATCAAGTTCATGCCCACAGAGAAAGGGGTAGCATCCCACTGCTCTTGCCATATTATATAGCCCTGCAGCCATGGATGCATCTGGATCTTCTCAATGACAAGTGACCATGTAGAGTCAAGGAAGTGACACAAGGGAGGAAAGGGAGCAGTCACTAGGTGGGGAGCTTTGTAGTCTCATTAAAGGAAGGGGACCAGGAAACAGAATATTAAAGAAGTGATCACTTCTTGGAGAGAGATCTCAGTAGCTCTTAGAACTCTGGAAAACAGACAAGCATGTTCTATAGACAGCACCCACCCCATGTATCTCACTTGATGTATGGGAGCAAGATACTTAGCTGTTGCATGCCTGACTTATGTTTTGTTTGCTTTAAACACATGTATGTATGCATGCATGCATGTATGTTATGTATGCACACATGCATGTTATGTATGTATGCATGCATCCATTTACTGTGTTTGTGAATGTTAGAGGACTACTTGTGAACGTTGATTCTCTCCTTCCACAATGTGGGTTCCAGAGATCAAACTCAGGTCATAGGGCAGGTGTCCTTACCCACTGGGCAATCTTACTTGCATTGCATCTGTGTTTTCAAGCCTCTGATACTAGGAAAATCTAGAAAGGGAGGCTTTTCTGCACACACTGCCTCACCTCTCCTCACTGAAGGGAACTTACACCATAGCCACAGTGGGTGAGTGGCCTCACAGATTTCCAAAGTAGCATGTTCTCATGCAGGTGTGTGTGTAGGTGGGTGGGCAGGAGACAATGGCAGATCCATCGTGAGCAAAAACATCCCTGGTCCCTGCTGGCAGGGTGGGAGGGTGAGTGCTGGAAAGAACACACCTTCCTTAAGCCCGAGCCCTTGAACTCTCTTCTTCCTCTGTTGAGAAGACTACACAGAGGCTTTTGAGCATAATTCTAGGAGCACAGGATCTCTCTCTACCTCCTGTGCGTGTGTGCGCGTGTGCGCGCGTACAGGTGCCCACAGAGGCCAGAAGGGTGGCACTGGAGCCTCTGAAGGGGGAGTTACAGGTAGTTGTAAGCTGCCCACTGTGATTGCTAGGAACCCAACTTTGGTCCTCTGGAAGAGCAGCAGCTGCTCTTAACCACTGAGCCATCTCTCCAGCCCCAGGAGCCGGCTGGCTTTCTAATGGTGGTGTTCCTCCACAATGAGGGCCAGGGGGCCTCTGACATCTCCTTGGCTGCCAGATACTGTTCTAACCAATCTCCATCCAGAAAGTGAAAAGAAGCGCCACACATGCTTCTGAGTGCTATTTCCTTTGAAGTCTTGGTATCTGTTTTAAGTGACTGGGTCCTGGAACCCACCAACCAACTTGCTAACCATGTGGACCCCTCCACAGCTGTCTTCTTCACTGAAAGTGTTCTCATTTCTGCTGAAGCTACAGTGGTTGGGATGTAGAGTTGTAGACAGATGGATAGGAGAGAGAAATAAAGGCTTTATTTGGGTTGGTGAGAAAGATGGGTCAAGTATAGGGTCTGAATGGTGTCAACGGAACACTTCCAGCTGTCCTTCCAGCGGCAAGCATCCAACTCCAGTAACTTGAAGTGATCATGGATGTTCTTCAGCTCTTTTTCAAACAGTGCCAGGTATTTCTGAAGGGAAGCAAGAAGAGAACCTATAGGCATTGCTGCCCTCACAGACTTGGAAGCCCTGAGCTCTGCAGCACAGCAAGCAGCTCCCGGCCCCCAGGAACCAGCACTAGTCCTACTAGCCAGTCTTCAGGAATTCACCCCACAAGCTCTCAGCTGGGTGAGGTTATTCTCCTGCCTTACAATGGGAAGGCTGAGACTTGTGGGCACCCAGCTCAAGAGAAGCTGAGCAGGGACAGAGAACCATGTGTCTCTGGTTCTGGGACATGACCACTGTGCTGTGATGGAACATACATGGAGATTCCTCACTTTTTCAGAAGGTTGAACCCTGGGTCTCCTCCCATCACTGAATTCAGCAGGTAGAGTCTGTTCCTCTACCTGAGACCTGGAGTAGCAGCTGGGGACACACCAGCAACTGGGCGCTTCAGGCATTTCCCCAGGACTAGTGGATATGTGGATAAGACTAGGTTTCTTTGTGGACACTGGGACTAAGGATCTGTATGTATATTTTCGGAGCTGAGAGACACTTCAGGGGTGAAGCCCCATCAGATCAGTCCCCCACAGATCTACCAGTGGGGATCAAACCCTGGTTCTGCTGTTTGGGAGCGGTGTAGAAAGGCAAGTGTCTTCAGGTACTGCTGCCTTTGTCAGGGAAATGGGAAAGAGTTAACATCTGCAGCTGTATAGTGAGGGTGTAGAAAGAGGCCTCACGTCATCGGGAATAGGAGGTGCCAGTTAGCACCTCCTGTATCTATGGCGCTGATGGGGCTATCTACCTTGTGCCTGACTCTACTGTCCCTCTGCAAAAGCCTTTCTCTATGACCACTATGTGAGAGAGCTCTCAGCTGGATACAGCACAAGGTTCACACCTCAGCCACCATTCTGGTCCTGGGAATGGACCTGACCCTTGGCACATATCCTCACACCTAGAGACTGTTGAGACCTGCAGCTCTGGGGCACACTGGCATGTGCCGTTTTCTCCATGGGCCAGGTCTTGAGGTACCCCAGTGTAGCGTAGATTCCTGCTTTCCAGGGCAGCCAATCTGAGTTGCCTTGTTTCCCCTGGCATACACTGCCTGGCTCTGACTCACCAGGTAAACAGCATCTCGGGCTTCTACGGAGGCCAAGTGGCCGAGGGTGGTCTTATAGGTAGTTATTGATGGTGTCTTCCGAGTCAGTATCTTGTTTTGAATGGTGATTTCATTAGGCTTGATTCCTGGCCACTTCCTACAGACAAATGTGCTTGGCTTCACTGTTGGTCAGCCACCCAGTGCCCAGCTTGAAAATTCAGCCATTAGCGAGGATACAGACAGTTAGCTAAAGACACCCCACCCCCGCCCCGAGCTTTTCCTGTTTGTTCTTTACGTTCTGTCTCCTAGTTCCATGACGACCTGACAATGTGTGTGGTCACACGGGGTCTGCTGTCTGAGAAAGGGAAGTGCCACACCTAAGTTTCTTCCCTTTCCTGGGCCTTGGTTTCTTCATCAAGCTGCCATCCAGACAGCAGTCCTACGATCCTGGCCCATTCTTCCTACTGTGCTGTAGGAGCCTCAGTGGAGAATACAGTTGGGAGAATCACCACCCACAGACCCAGGGGACAGGCACTTTGGCAACTGTCATTACACAGGACAGACAGCTGGAGTGGTCACAGTGTTAGCAGCAGCTTGACCACCCCTTAGGACAGACCTCCTTTTCTTTGTAGGCCCCTGTGGTGGTTCTCATGTGAGCCAGTAGCCGTGGAGTTTTCAGTATGTGCTGGCTGACCTCACCTAACTTTCTCTTCAAACAGCCTCATTCATTTCAGGGAAGGAGACTGAAGGCTGGGAATCTGTGACTTTCCAGGGTTATTAGGTCTGTCTGAGTTTAGAGCCTGAGTCCCTCCCCACACCCCTGCCCCATCCCTGGTGGACACAACCATTCACACTGTCCCTTCTTTCCCTAGACTCTCACCTGCTCCCACGTTCAATCAGGGGCTTCTCATGTTCTTCCTCCAGAGAGAGCCTGGCCAGCTTCCTCCGTATGAGGATGGATACTTTCTGCCTTTGGGCCTCCATCCCTGACAGGAAAGAGGTGCATTATTGACCATGACCTCACCAACAGCTTGAGAAGCAGGGGCATGACACCGTGGTCATATTTAAAGAGGAGAGGCCTCACCCAGGAAAGAACAGTCAAGGCTGCTCATCAGATGTCTAGCCTGGGGACCCAACTTTGACATGCTTTCCTGGTGAGGACAGCAGGGCTCTTGAGTGCAGAGCTCTCCGAGGGCAGTGGGCAATGGACACGCCTCCCACAGTCCCTGTGGGGCCTCTGCTCTTTACCAGACCCGATAGTCACCAAACTGTGACTGAGAGTGAGGCAGGGGGACCTTGTGTACTAATGTCCACTTCAAGAGTGTCTTGAAGCACAGAAAACTTCTGGTGGGCTCCTGACGTGCAGCTCGATCTCAGCCATGCTTATGTACACATTCTTGCTCGTAGGTGAGGGCTGAGTGCTTTTTGCTGTCTTTGCCACAGGAACTGCTTCTCTTGGGAAACTCATGTGTCTGGTTTTGTTTGTTTGTTTGTCTGCTTTTAAGACTGACCTGTGAGAGTTTTGTGAACACCAGAGATAGCTGGCCTTTCTCTGACTCACAGGTTGTGAGGAGGAATACTCTTTGGATTTATGGTTTCTTTCCACATTTAGTTAATTTTTTTCTCTGTTTTAACTTTGGCCCAGAGAAGTGCCACCATTTCCTTTATGAACTCTGATTCTTCTTCTATATACCCTAACCCCAAGAGTATGAAGATATTCCCTGCCAGGGTTCTGTTTCTATGTTTCCTCTTTGCTTCAGCTAGCATTTACTTTTTCCGTCAAAACATTGGTTTTGATTTTAAAAAAAAGTAATAATTGGTCCACCCGTGTTGTATATTAAATTAGTAAATTATCATGTGTTCTTTGAGCTCACTAAGCTAGTCCTGGAAGCAGCCTGCTCAACCTCCCATTTCAGACCCAAGCACATTTGTCTCAAACTGTCCTCCAAGGCCACAAGGGAATAGGCTGCCCTCTGCCCCAAACTCCATGACATGGAAGGAAGAGAACAGCAAAACAGCACAAGAATAATGTCCTCAAGAAGAGCTAGAACACCTAGGACTTCCAACAGAGGTGAACACTGTGTGGCCTAAAGTATAAAAGCAAAGCCAGAGGGAATCCCATCCATGGGGATAAGTCTCAGTGGGGAACCCCAGCCCTTGGCCTCTAACTCCCAAGTTGGTCTCACTGGATGCTTCGAGCATCTGATTGGCTGATTGACCTCTATCTGTTGCTGTTTTTGTAGTTGGTGCTGTCACTGGCCTGGTAGAAGTAAAGACATTCTAGAGAGACAGTCTCTCAACCTGCCTATCAGCCTGTTGAAAACACTGAACTCCAAGAAATGGGAATTTCCCAGGAATCTCATGGTGAGAGAAAGAAAAGGCTTCTGACAGAGGGGAAGTTGTCTCCTGGACAGAGATTTGGCACAGTCATAAGAACTTTTTGTTTTTGTCTTTGTTTTGTTTTTTGTTGTTTTTTTTTTTTGAGACAGATTTCTCTATGTAACAATCCTGGCTTTCCTGGAACTCAATTTGTAGACCAGGCTGGCCTTGAACTCTCAGAGATCCACCTGCCTCTGCCTCTGGAGTGCTGGGACTAAAGATGTGCACCACCACCACCAGGCTAGTTGTAAGAACTTAAGCCACCTCACAGGATGAGACTGACGCAGACAATGATGGTCAGTGGTGGGTGGGAACACACTTTCACCTGGATTGTGTAAGATGTGCAAATACTTGACCTTTTCTTTAAACTTCAACCTCATTTCAGGACCTGGAAGACAGATTTGGGGGTTCGTTGGATCTCCTTGTCCCTTTTCTGAAATGTGACCGTACTGAATAAATCTCCTTTTTCTGCTCTCCACTAAGCTTGGCTTATTTAAATAGGCTTATTGAGGACAGGTGGCCATGTCTGACTTGGGAAGCAGGTTATGACCTCCAAGTTTGATAACAGAAGCAACAGCTGAGGGGGCACCATGCTCTGTCCGGGATTGTCCACCAGTAACTCCAGATGGATGCCTCAATAGGATCTCCGCACTGGGTATTTTGAGCACTGGGGGATGATGTTTTGCTATCTCTCTATTGATCCATCTGTAATTTTCCATTTGCTTTGTTACTTTAGCTTGCTATATACTTAAAGTGACAGATGTGGCTACTGCAGATCATTCTGGGGCCAGGACACCACTCAGTGAGGAAAATGTCTCCACCTTGACTGAAGGACAGCAGTCACCCCTCAGCCCCAACCACCCTACACCTCATGATACTCTAGAGCCACAGCAGGAGGCTGGTGTGCCACTTACGTGGAATCTGGATGTCATCAATGGTGACCACTTCATCCAACTGTATCAGAAACTTCTCTGTGAATGAGGCCAAACTCGATATGAAGAAGCGGGCGTACCTCTTGGCAAACTCCTGGGAGAAACAGTGAAAATGGACTTCATAAAAAAAGATCTCCACTGCCAGGCTGGAGGGGTGGGGGTGAGGGGAGGAGAGGGCTGGCTCTGGGGGAGTCTGCTCATTGAGGCAACCCTGATGTCATGTCAACAGCTGTACTGGGCTTAGCCTACTTGGTGAGTTCCAGGTTCAGGTTCAGTGAAAGACCTTGTCTCATAAAACAGGGTGACTGAGGAACACCACCCTGCACTGACCGATGCCTTCTATGTGCACATGCATAGGTGTTCACATGTGCCTTTCCCAACCTGCCACACACACCCACAAATCAGAAATGGCCAAGGCATATGCACAGACAATACACCAAACAAAATAAAAGTAGGTATGGGTCACAAAGAAAATGGTCAGACTAGTTTTTGTAAATTTAAGAATCAAAGTATGGCCAGGTGTGGTGGACCTTGCACTTGGGAGGGCCACTCTGTGAGTTTGGTCTACATTCTGGTCTACATGGCTAGTTCTAGGACAGCCAGGACTGTACAAGAGGGACCCTGTCTCAAACAAACAAACAAAGAATGAAAGTAATGCAAGCATCCCATAATAACCAATTCACCTACTGTGAAAACCTACCACTTTTGTGTGTTCTCTAGCCCAGGAACCAACCATCAGGACCACCTTTCTGAAGGGCAGCATGGCCCTCCGCACCTGGGGTGGAGACTGAATGGTGGTGCTCACCTCCATCTTCTCCTGGTTCTCTTGGATTACCCGGTCCAGCTCTTCCTGCCTTTTCTTCTCCATAATTTTTAGCGACTCTATTTGACGGGCATACATGGGGTGGCCAAGATTTGGATGGAGCTTCTGGGTATTTTCATCCTTCAATCAAACAAGTCAGAAATGAGCGGAGATTTTGACCCAGACTTGAAATCCATGTCTTCTGTAACTAAGGCCACCGGGTGACAGATATGTCTTGTGATCTGGGTGTAGGAAGAGGACCAAGTGGCAGTTAGGACGAGGGAGGAGTGTGGCTGGTGCCAACTCTGAGGGTTGGAGAGAAGGTGGGCTAGGCGAGCACCTGCTCCAGTACAATCTAGTCTCATCGTTAGTCTAATGAAATCAGCACCAACCATACCCCACAGCACCAAGGAGTGCTGTAGGACTGTCATTGATCTCAATGACCAAGGTCCTACCAAAGATTTCAAAGACAGCCTAGAGTTTGGAGAATGCCTTCTGCCAACAAATATTGGCTCAGTTACTGATTCACCAGAATCCCTTGTGTCCAGCAATCCCCAAATTATCTCCTCTTATCTTATCTTTCCTAGAACTCAGCTTGCTCACGCCCTGCCTCCATTCTCAACTCCTGCACTCCTGGCCCTGCCACCGTCACCTTTTTCTTCTCTAGCTTCTGCTGCTGCTGCTCAAAGTGCTCCTGGATCTCCTTCATGGAGGCACCAAACTTGCTCCAATGCTGCTCCTTGTAGTTCTCGGTCACCAGCCAACACACCTGGGGCAGCAGCTCCTCAAACCTCCTCACCTGGGCTCGTAATTCTGCAAGAATGGAGGGTAGGCTAGCAGGGAGTGCTCAGAGGAGATGTAAGTTGTTGAGGCCATGTCTCCAGCAAAGAGAAAACACTGGTCTCCAATGTGATAAGAGCTGCTCTATCAAAAGATCTGCAGCCAGACTGAGATGAAAAAAAATGATGGTTAAGCAAATTCAGAGGGGCCTTCTCAGTGTGCTTAAAATGTGTTGTGTATTTCACCAGCTTGGGCGAGCTCCCATCTACGACCTCTTCAGGTATGGTCTCAAGGTTGTCTCCCTCTCTCGAACCTCCAAACAGTCACACGCTAGGATCTACTCTTCCATTCCTACCTCCTGTCCTATAAAGGTATATCCCTATACCTTATCTCTTCATCATGTTTGCCTTGCTGGGTATTTCCTCCGGAACTGCCTTCCAGCTCACCAATTCCATATTCAGTATAACCTAACTGAACACCCATTCATCATTTTAAATTGTCAACTCTTGATATTTCCTTTAGAAGTTCTATTTCATTCTCTTTGGTATATAATTGGTCATCTCTGTAAGTATCTTACGCCTTGTGTTTCCAATTTCCCATTTCACTTGGCTATAAGCACATCATTTTATATTTCGTGCCTATTATTTCCCTCCCTCCTCTTCCACCTCTTTTTTATTCTCCACTCATTCTTCTCCCACTCTTACCATGTAGTCCAGCCTAGCCTTGACTTTGAAACCCTGCCTCCCCAGTGCTGGAATGGAAGGCATGTACCACTACATACGGCTAGCTGTGTTGGTGTTCCTTCAATTCCTGGAATCTTTGCTGTTCTCTGTAGCTGGCTTTTACTACTTTGTGAGTTCTTTTTCCCACCCTTTATCTCTCCAGTTTCACCTATCACTAGATAGAAGAGAAAGGATAGAGAGGGGGAGAGAGAGAGAGATCCTTGAATCTAATTTCTTTCTTCTTTGAGCATGACTACTAACAAACTGCAACTACCACCACCTCCTCTTGGGCCTCTAGCATTTATATGCCCTCTGAAAAATTCCCAGAATTCCAAATGTCACATAATCGCAGAAACTATCTGCAGCTGGCAAAACCACGCCTCTGCTAGAGCACGAGGCAAATCATAGTCAGCTGCTGTGAAGAAGCCTCATATCCCCAACACCTGGGATTAAAACGAAGACATGTTCTTATAACATTTGTGTTTTTTAAAGAAACCAAAACTCCAGAATTCTCACTACAGTTCTCATTCTGTGTCTCTGACTTAAAGTGCTTTGCGATCACAGCCAGCACTTTGGGAACTTTATCTGTGGAAGTTTGAGGGCTGAAGCAAAGGCAAGTTTTCTATCAAAGATGTCTCAGTATTAACCATATTCTGGACACTGTCAGAAAATGGTAGCTTGAAGCCAGAGTATCTGTTTCAGATCTTTAAAAATGATTCACATAAAACTATTTATGCTTCAGTAAGTATGAATTGGGCTTAGAAATCTCGTCAGGGCTAAACTTCTGCTCTGGATCCCCAGTGAAGATTTTTATATTTTATTTTCATCATCCATTACCAAGGTTTCTGCTGAGTTGTTTGCTTCTAGTTCTGGGGGTGGGGATGGGGGTTGTGCCTCAGTGGCGTGAGTGAGGGGCTTGGAGTTTTGATTGCCCTGTTCTTCAGGCAGAGCCTTGTGTGGTCCCAGATTTACACGAAAGATGCCACCTTGGGTGGTCTTGGCGTGTATCTCCTATTCTTAATCCTCTGAATATGAAAGAGGAGGCTCCAGGCCCCGTGGATTTAGGGCAGCAGCTGAGGTCTTTGCTCCATTTATCATAGTTCTTATTCTCACTTAGTTTTTGGTTTTTGTGTGTCTCATACTTTCCAATCACTTTAAAAGATTTTATTGCCCCCATCTGGTACTTTGTACATTAGTAGGGGAGACAGGGAGGGTCCTGGGCTGCTGCGTCTAAGGGAACAGACATCTCCACCAGCAGATCAGATGTCTAGAAGAGAGGGACACCATCTACAGTGCTTCCCAAGTGCACCTAGCCACAGGGCCTTTGCTTTGAGTACAACCATAGAGAATGGGATCCCTCTGAGCTCTCTGGGAAATGCATCTATGGCTTGGATTTCACTCTTTCTACAATCATGGGAAATGACTGGTCATTCCCTGTGAGGGATTAATCGTTAAAGAATACTTCCAAGGCAACTGTCGTGACTTCCTCCAGCTTACAGATAAGAAAATGGAGGCTCACCTTGCCAAAGTCACACAGCTGGGAGATGGTAGGGCTAGTTTTGGCCCCAGGTCTGGCTACCCCTAATCACTACCCCGCCTCACTACACATACACACCTCCCCTGTTGCCTCTGAAATCACACAGCAGAAATCAATAAAGTGAGATAGACCTTCCCAGGGGAATTTTATTCTGTGATTTTTTTTAAGTACCATATAATCCACAACATGCACAACCTCAAAAACATTCCATAAAATGAAGGAAGACTGTCATAAAGAGCCATGTGAATCCACTCCCATGAAAAGATAGAGAGGGAATTATAGACAGAGAGTAGGTGTTTGGGTCTGGGAGTGGGGATAGGTTGGTGAAGGCTGACATTGACAGTGGTGACTCCGGAAGTGAACTAAAAGTCATTGGATGAATGGAATGACAAGCTCTCAGAAACAAAGTGTACAATCAACTACATTTCTGAAAAAGCAATGAGCCTTTACATTTTTTTAACCCAATTAAATTTAACAGTTGCTTTCTCTTAATTCCAAGAGATTGACTTTTCACAGGGCTGTTCCCTCTGTCTCCTCAATGAGTCAAAGAGAAGGCGGGCTGAGGTCCACCCCTGGTTCCCTGCCATGCCTGCTCCAGTGCTCCCTCTGCTGGCCTTCTCCCAGTCGAATTGCACTTACCCAGGAGACAGGAGTTGCGGTACTCATCTGCCTGATTCAGGTATTCTATGATCTTCTTGCCGATGTGGTCAGCACACTGGTCAAAGCTTTCATACATGCATTCAGGCCTGGTGACCGGGCGTTTCTCTCTGCGGTAAAAATCCTGCCAGAGATGTGACCATGTATGACTACTGGGCCATTCTGACCTCCACTCCTCTGAGCCTTTACATGTACACCCACTCTGCTCTTGTGACTGACCTTCTCTGCGTCCCAAGCCCACCTAGCATGACTACAGACCGACCATGTTGAATTCTTGAATGAGTGAGTGGCAAACCCCTAGTTAGCCCTAGAGACCCAAGTCCAGAGCATCTCAAACTGCAACGAGGCAGCGTGTTTAACAGAAAGCATTGAGATGTGGACCACGAAGATAGATGAGCTGGAGCCCTGCCTGGTGGAACCCAGTCTGTGGGAGGCAAGCAGGAGGCCTGGGTATGTTCTAGAACATGTCAAAGAAGTACAGCATGCAAGTACAGCAAGCCCCACCTTGGCTCCCCAAATCCCACTATGCCTGGGTTACTGCGACTCTTGGGGGACAGAGGTTTGGTCCTCCTGGCACACTCATCAACTGACACACAAACTGTATCCAAGAAATGTTTGCTGACTGCTTAAATAAATGAAGAGATACACACTGGGTGAATGGAGTTTAGTGTCTAGCAGGAAAACCAAACAGAAATAAAATAAAACAGACAACAGATTTAAGGTCCTGAGGTGGTGGAGTCCTAGAGCAGCCTGCTCAACAGACTGCATAGGGCAGAGGGGGCTGGAGGGGGCTGGAGAGCCCTGCAGGGTAGGCGGAAGGCCTGCAGGCAGTGGCTCTCACCTCCACTACAGCCAGCAGGTGCTCATTGCTCTCCCACAGGAGACTCATGACGATGCTTTTGAAGTCACTGCAACAACAGCAAGGCAGATCTGTGACTCACCTCTTCCAGATGCACCAATGTGGACAGAACCAAGCAACAGAGTATTACTAGTCCCTTCACTCCTAGTAATTTACTCAATGCTGCCCCAGGACCTTACCCTTTGAACATCCCAATCTTAAAAAAAAAAAAAAATGCTGCAAAACTTCTAGGTGTCATTTGGTCCTTCTTTTGATCCTAGCTAGCTTCAAGCTGATTCTCGATTGCCTGGTTCTGATGCTCTCTGCTCCTTCACAGCACCCTAATTGGTGGGTTGGGGATTGATTGGTTTGACTGGCTGATTAATCTCTGTCTCTCCCAGCAGACTGTGAAGTCTACCACGTACTTAAAACACTGACTGGCAGATTATTAGATGGAATATCTCTGGTACCTAAACTTCCTGCCTGAGCTCAGAATGAGTGGATGTCCATAGTTCACAAAAGTGAAACTTAACTAATCAGAAATGGCTAATGAACCTCTAACTAGGGACTTTGAACAGTAGCTAATCAAACACTTTCTTCTTGCTTCTGAGAACACAAACATGTTTTCCCCTTGGTGTCTCCTCCATGGAGCTCTTGACCACTCAGTCAAGTCCCCACTTACAAAGGCCTATCTGCACAAATCAACTTGGTAGTAGCCTTTTAGTATGCCCGAGTTCTAACCCTGAGTGCAGACTATGGAGTGATATTCATCAGGACCTCTGGTGGTTCCTGCACTGGTTGGTCCACCTGCACTCTTTGAACAAAGAATGAGCTAGTGGTGATAGACCACACTTATAATTATAGCAGGAGGTAAAGGCAGGAGTATGTCGAGTTCAGGGTCGTCCTTGGCTACCTTTGGTTTCCAGGTCAGCCTGAATTACTGAAGTCTTGTCTAAAAACAACAATTTCAAAAAGAGAGATTAGTTATGAATAGTAAGCCAAAGCTAGAAAGATGGCTCTGGGGTTAAAGTAACTGCCAAGCAAGCCTGAGACCTGAGTCTGATCCCACAATTCCATGTTTAAAAAGTCAGATGAGGCAGCAGGTTATAACCCCAGCACTCCTACAATGAGATGGGAGGGGGAGGATGGAGACCAGACCCTGAAGTTAGTGTGTGACACAGCAGAAACAAGAAGAGAGACCCTAACAAGCCAGGAGAGAACCAACACCTGAAAGTTGTTCTCTGACTTACACACACAGTGGCGCACATGCACCAACTTCCACGTTCTTTAGTAATAATAAAAGTAAGTAAAAATTTAAAAATACTAAGCCAGTGAGTAGGATTTACTGTGGGGGCACTGTACTGGATAGTTTTACGCCAATTTTAACTCAAGCTAAAGTCATCTGAGAGGAGGGAGCCTCAATTAAAAAAATGTCTCCATATGATCTGGCTGCAGGCATGCCTGTAAGGCATTTATTTATTGCTCCCCTCACTGTCGGAGAATGGGTGGAAAGATGACACAGCTAGAATTTCCCAGAGATGATGTTTGGAAAGTATTTTTTCCTTCCACATTTAATTATATTTTTAAAGACTTATCTTTATTTTTATTATTTAAAATTTATCTGTTTGTACATGGGTCTGTGTGTGAGTTTGTGCAGTTGAACACAGAGCCTGTGGAGGTCAGAAGAAGGTGTCAGGTCTCCTGAGGCTGGAGTTTCAGGCAGTTGTGAGTTGGTAAGGCATTTCCTTAATTAGTGATTGGTGGGGAAGGACCCAGTCCATTGTGGGTGGTGTCATCCCTGGGCTGGTGGTCCTGGGTTCTATAGGAAAGCAGGCTGAGCAAGCCATGGGGAGCAAGCAAGTAAGCAGCATCCCCATGGCCTCTGCGTCAGCTCCTGCCTCCAGGTTCCTGCCCTGCCTGAGTTCCTGCCCTCACTGCTTTTGATGATGAGCTGTGAGTGAAATAAACCCTTTCCTCCCCAAGTTGACTTTGATCATGGTGTTTTATCACAGCAGTAGTAATGCTGACTAAGACAGGCACCTCCCCTCCTCACTCAAAGTAGCCATTAGGCCTACGACACACACACCAGGGACCTGAAAGCAGATATCTGCTGACCGTGGATATTCCCATCCCATGAGCTAAACTCTTTTAAAAGCAAAAGTGAGATGAAGAAACAATGCCTTGGGATTACAGGGTCATGGGGCTTGTATTTCACAATGACTCAGAGACTGTGGCCCATATGTAGTACTGATCACCAGATCCTTAAGTCTATGGCAGTGGGCTTCCATTTCAAAACGTATTCATTATACTCTTAAAAGATGCAAATATATTGAAATGAGGGGGAAATTAACACTAACATTTTAGTGCATTCCCTCCAGCTAATTTTACTTAAAATCAAACACAATTAGGTTCACATGGATTTCATACAGTCTCTCTGTTCATTTATCAAACTCTTGGTGCCCCCTGTATTGGGATATGGTTTTAAATGGTTGTGGAACATCATTAAATATAGATGTACCACAGTTTACAAGCCTTTGATTTTTGGAATTTCAGGGTTTTTTTTTCTCCATTTTTAATTGGCATGAAAAGTATCATCACATGGATGACCAGGGGACACAGGTGAGTGGCAGAGTGCTTGCTTAGTGTGCATGACGCCCCAGTGTAATCAACTTTCTAGAAAATCAGTAATAAGCTATTGCATGGGATTTCTTTTTTTCTTTTTTTTTGCATGTTAGGCAACTGGTTTTGACAGTCTGACAGAATCTTATCCTTAGGAGACTTCCCTGCTTGAGAATAACAGGATGATCTACCAATCAACTTCCTTCAGTAACTTTTGCATATTTTTCAAAGGCTGATGAAGCCCCTTACCCCCAACATTCTAGTTTCCCAGGGAAGATCTGTCAGATTATGGATAGAAAGAACTCTAACAGAGCCCCAAACAACCAAACAATCAGCAAGGGTAACCCTGAGTAACTTCCAGAGAGATGGCCCCACTCATCCTGGGCATTAAGAGACTGGTCCCAGGTTTCTGGATGGACCCTAATACAGTGCCAGGGAGGATGCATTCTTTGGGAGAAACGTGTGAAGGCTTGCAGCATCGTGTGCTTTGGCGGCTCCTGGCTCCTGCTAGCCTCTACTGATGACTTTTTGGAATTTCTGGAAATATGACTGTTGATGGCCCGCCACCTCAGGGCAGGGCATCTACTTTCCCTCTCTAAGATGGTTGCTTCCTTGCAGTCCTGGGTTAGCTGGTCAGTCCCAGGTGAAGTATGGAATGGGCTGTTCCTGCTCATTTCTTGGTGTCTCAGGGAAGCTGAGGATTTCTCTTGTATGTTTATTTCTAACACTGTTTCTTTTTGAGGTGATTTTTTTTAACCCAAAGACAAATTTTATTAGAATTTAAGAGAAAAACATAGTACAGAGTAGGTGAAAATCCTGGAAGCCACCAGGAGATGAAGAAAAAAAAAACATTAAGTGAGGCATAGAATAAATAGAAATAGCAGGAACATAGATTTTTTTTTAACCTGTCCGTGAGACACTTTGCCCTAGTGGTGCTGCCTTGTAGGCCCCTAATGTATGACGAGGCTGTTGGCCCTCATATGACTGCTGAACTGGGGTGGGGGACTGTTATGTAGGGACACTCCACTCCAGAGGAGTGGGATGGAAGCGATAGGGGGTAAAGGGTGGGAGGGTGGGACCGGGAGGGGTGGAAAGAGGGTACTATGATGGAGATGTAACCTGAAGTAATAAATAAACATTTAAAAAAAGACGAAAGTAGTTAATGAGGTGTTAAAATAAATTATTTGATTAATTACAAAAAAAAAAAAAAGAATAGAAATAGCTGGCTGTGGTTGAAGAGTTGGACTTAGTGGTAAAGAGCTCTTGCTCTTTCAGAAGACCTGGGTTTGATTCCCAGCTCTAGAAGTAAGACCATCCTGGGTTCAAAGGTCAAAGAGGAGAAGCTGTTTCAGGGATCCCCAATGAGAGAGTGGGGCTCCACGCTCAAGCTTGGTGCTCTCCGAGGGCTGCTGATTCCTTCACTTGACGTTCTGCTGATTTGCTTGAGAACAAGCTGAACTAAGTAAGCAGGCTTTTGCTAGTCACTGAAGGGCTGATAAAGGAAGAGAGGAGTACAGTGGGGTGGGGAATTGTAAAACAACAACCACCAGCAAGGTAAACGAGCAAAGCCTTCAAATATCAAAAGTGTCTTGGCACCATGAAATGCTGAACTTGGAAAATGTGAACTTTTTGGTAAAAATGTCTCTTAAGAAACAATGGATTAGGCTAAAACCAAATGACCTTGATGTGTAAGTTTACCCTTCCTACTTCTCCGCTGTCCTCACAGAGGGAAAGGATTCCACAGAAAGAAACGGTTCTCACAGAGGGAAAGGGCTCCACAGAGGGAAACAATATGCCACTACTTACTCAGTCTGAGGAGGAGGCCTTTCCCCAAGCACCTGGTACTTTTTGTCACCTCTGACAATCTTGGTATGTCGTGTCATGCTGTGGGACAGAAGGTCAGTACTTTGTAATGTGTGATGGGGCTCTGCACCCACTGGACCCTGCCTGGGATGCCTGAGAAGCTGAGTTGCCTGAGGGTGACTGGATTTTAGAACAGCTCTGTAGGATGCTTTCAACTCTTCTGAAAAAAACCTTGACTTTGGGTTTATTGCTAAGTCCCAGCCAAGGCTAGGTGGAAAGCAAGTGATAGAGGTGGTCAGGCCCAGAAGTTTTTATCCTCCTTTTCCTGATTGAAGACTAAAGGGTAGCCATCAAGGCCAGTAGATAATCACATGATATTTCCAGTTATGCATGAAATCATATATACAACAAGGAATATATATATATATATATATATATATATATATATATATATTTACTCAAAAAATATTGGGACATATTTACATCTTTTTGGTTATACTAAAAAGTATTGACCTGAAATTATATTGCGCTGGGTCCCCTCTTTTATCTGAGAGCACTAATGACGTAGACTCTATGGTTGAACCTCTGAGAGACTGAATGTGGAAACAGGGACTGGCTGGGTTACCTGTTACAAAATAGAACTCTGACTAATGAACTTGGAGTGCTGGGCCTGGAGCACCTGCCCCTTCCTAGGACAAACTGTCTGAAGCCAGCCTTACTGCAGGCTGGACCTTCAGGCAGGCAGACTGCAGTCTCATGATGGTCCAGGGATGAAAAGATGGACTCCACATAAACCAGGGCTTGGTTACTGAATGACAGCTTGCTTCATTTTTGCCATTTCCAATTTAGGACCTTGAATGATTCCCTGCTTCCACGGGGCCAGCTGTCAGCTTGAGGTGCCATACCTCTGACCAGGCACACCTAGGGCCTTTCCTGAGCTCCACCAGAGCCTTCCTACTCCCCTGCCTGCCCTTAAGTCTACCAAAGCACCTGAAAGCCACCCACTCACAGCAGTCTACAGCTCCGAACCAATGGCCTTTGCTCTTTTCATTTGACTGTTCTTTCTTTTTCTTCACATGACAGATCCTGGGTTCAAGAGACCTTGTGTTGGTTAAGGCAAAATGGGGTCTCCTTTCCTTTCTCTCAGCCAGGGTATCAGCTATGTTATCCAAGGCTTAGTAAAGAGCCAAAGTTGGCTCAACCATCTGACTTCTGTCATTTGCTTTCCCTAAAATATGCTGGTTAGAACTAGTGCCAGAGGCTCATGTGTGATTTCTTTTCCAGAACTTAGTAGGTGACCATAGACTGGAACACCATGTCCTAGTCTTCCTGTGCCTGTGAAGTTGCTCCAGGAACCCCACCTGTGCCTGAACTCAGTCTGTCCCCCTTTCTAATGCTGTCCAGCTTTCAGGGAGATTGCAGGGCAGGGATATGCCTGTCTTCTCAATAACAGCCACCCAGATACTTCTTAGGGTAGAAACCAGTGGGAGCTGGGCTCTACCCCTAAGGATGAACTCAGGCCTGAACGAAGTCAGTGTTAGCAGTGTCCCTCCAACCTCCATCCCACACAGTTTCTGAGCATGAGTGCAAGTGGAATCCGAGATCAGAGACTGAGCAAAAGACAGGCTATCTCAGGCCTTTGTTTGAGGATGGTGGGGCCAGGGGGTCTGGGAGGGAAAACTGGAAATGGCCTTGCAGCCTTACCTCCCTGCCGAGGTGGCACTGGAGCTGGCCAACGCCTTCTTCAGAGACTTTTCTTTCCGGTTCCGATTTCTCTTCAAGGCTTTGGGTGACGACAAGCATACGGGACAAGAGCAGAGGAGAGGAAATGATGATAGGCCACAGCTGCCACCAACTTCCCTGCCATTGTCTTCCCTGAGACCCACAGGCCTGTGCATCTACCTGTTTGGGAGCGATCCTTATCATACTGGCATGTCAATTTTGTATGAGGAATTCTGAAACCAAATGGAAGGAAGTGAATTTTTCCATGGTAAGCATGTCAACAGATCAGGCCAAGCCTTGGGTAACAAACTGTCGGTCCTCCATACCATATGAGCTCAGGAGTTTGGGTGAGCAACTTAAGTTCTAAGAGGGGAAGTCCCTGGCCTGAGGTCACAGGCTCCTAGAGTAGCACTCCCATGGTGCTCCAGTGAGAAGGACCCCAGAGCCAGCACCAGCTGGTCACAAGCTACAGTGGAAGGCACTCACTGAAGGATCTTCTTGACCACATCCATAACGGGGTCTTCAATCATGGGCCTCCCTAAGCGGCTTGGCTGAGCAAAGGACTCAGGGGCGACAAGGCCCACCTTGGCTTCCTCATCAAGGGCCTCTGAAGATGCAGGGATATCACTTTCCATTTCCATATCAGTGAGGGTTGTGTCCTGCAGTCCAGAGAAAAAATCTGAGGAGAGGGACCACATTCGAGGAGTCAGCAGACGCTGTCCATTGCCATCTTGTCCAAGCGATGGCTGGAGGCAAGCTGCTCGACTTCTCAGAACTCATTTTCTCTGTAAAGTGGTTGTGCACCTGTTTCCCTCAGAGAATCAATTGATCATTCATTCATTCATTCATTCATTCATTCATTCATTCCTGTCCTTAGAAAGGTCTCCTGAGGGCCTGGTCTCTACAAGGCCCTGTATGAGTATTGGAGATATGGGTGGAGAATCCATCTAGGGTCCCTGACCTCTTGAAGCTTGCAGTCTAGGTAAGAGAGACAGAAATTCAGTGCACTCACAGACACAAACACACACACACACAGACATGCACACACATGTACACACACAGACACACACTTAGACATATATACACAGACACACATTCACGTGCATACAGACACACACACATGGACACATGCACAAATGTACACACATACACACACAACATACACACTGGCATGTCAGTTTTGTCTGAGGAATTCTGAAACCAAATGGAAGGAAGTGAACTTTTCCATGGTTAGCAGGTCAACGGGTCAGGCCGACCCTTGGGTAACAAACTGTCGGTCCTCCATACCATATGAGCTCAGGAGTTTGGGTGAGCAACTGAAGTTCTAAGAGGGGAAGCCCCTAGCCTGAGGTCACAGGCTCCTAGAGTAGCACTCCCATGGTGCTCATACACACAGACACACACACACACACATGCACACACATGTGTGGTCAGAATTAGGACTGGTCCTATGAAGAAAAGGTTCCAGCATCCCCTGTGAACATGAAGTCAGGACTATGACAGCCACAGATATGCCCACCTGGTGTCTTGTCCACATGGGAATGAATAAAGACAAGGCTGAGAGTGACCAGCTGTCTGTGAGAAAGGGCAGTAATGATGTCCATAAAAAGTGATTGGTCTGGCTGTCCCATCATTTGTTCTGACCTCCTCTCCAGTTAGAACTTTGAAAGGGCATGGGATGGATCCTTGGAGCTGCCATATTGCTATGAGCAGTGTAGGAAGTGGCTCAGAGGCTACCTGGCACAGTAGGAGAAAAGCCTTCCCATGGAAGGAAGAGTAACTGAAATCTGGCAGTGAGAGCTGAGCCCCAGCAGCAGCCTACTCAGGCAACAATTGGCTCTTGAGTTCCCTGGGAGTGGCTGAGACACTCATGAGCAAAGCCTGATGTGGGGATGGGAAAAGGGGAAAGTCATGCAGCCTCTGCCTGTGCCAGTACTCTATCTCTGGCAGATAGCCCCTGAACCATAACCCCTTAACCTTACCTCATGGTCTATGGACTCATGGGGAAGTGGGAGATACTCCAGGGTCAGCAGTCCCAACCCAAACCAGAGGCAAGAAATGTCTTAGACTGGGAGATAGGGGTGATGGGGTATTGATGACAGACCATGGAGACCCCTATGTGACTGGTCGAAGGGTTTTGATTTGACACTGAAGACAGGAGACTGACCAAGTTATTTGGACCTTTGCTGTAGTTCAAGGAATGGGCGTCCAATGTGTGAGAGGACTTAGTAACTTGAAGAAAAGACACTGGGGTCTTGTGGAGATGGTTGATGTGATTGCTCATGACAGATGGAAAGGCAGAGGCCAAGGCGGGTGGATTTGGCTGAGAACACATGCACCAGGCTAACTTGAGAGCCTTGGTAGAGAGGATGTGAGGGGTCTTCCAAGAGACAAGGGCAAGGAGCTGGCTCACAGGGATCTCAGCTCAGACCTGACTCTACATCATCCACCCTTCCATAAGATCCCATCAGGCCTCCTGACAGAGTCTTGGAGTCCCCTCTCTCCCCTTCGCTGTCCTAGAACTCGTGGGGTCTCCCGGGAGGCCTACTACACACAGCTTGCCTAGCCTCTCCCCAGTCCCTTCATGTTCCTGACCGTAAAGACATCCTGAGTAATGGACAGTGCATCCAGGCTGCAGTTGAGGTACTTAATCCTCTGGTTCAGTTTTTCTTTCCAGGTTCGGACGAAGGCAAGGAGGTCATCTGTGCTCACCATCTAGCAGGGACGCAGAGAGAGGAAGCCTCAGGAGCAGGCAAAATCACTGGAAGTCCAGGGACAGGGGCTTATCCCAGGCATGACAACACCAAGCTCCCTCTCCCTATATAAAATGGTCCTGGAGGAATTGGGGGAGGGCACTGGATGGCTCTCTTGGGCAGCTGTCCTGAGGTGGCAGAGCCTTCACTGATGGGAATTCTCTCCTGGTCTTATATGTTCAGATATAGGCAAGTGACTCAAAACCCACTTGCCTCGCTTTCATCATCCATAAGATGGGGATAGGAGACATCCCCATGTCTCCACTAGCTCTAAAATTCTGTTTAGAAGGACACACAGTGTAGGAGGACTGGCTGTCCATCTCAGGTACACTTTCTCACAGGTATTTCCCTCAGCAGCACCCTATATAGTTCAGGCAAGTACCCTCAACCATCTTTATCCTCAGCATGCATCCAGGACATTAGTTACCTAATGTCTCCTAACCATTGATCTGCACACTACAAACCAGGGTCCTCCACCCACACAGGAATGGCACACCAGCTCACACTTTCCCCACCTACTCCGGAGGCTGAGTGAGTCTCCTGACACCCACCCAGCAGGGAAGAACTGGAGGTGCTTGGAAGGGGAGGGAATAAGTATAAAACGCTGCTAGTCTGGACAGTTAGGGCTTGCCTAAAGGGATTACTAAAGGTCCTAGCAGGACAACTAGTTTGCCCCTTGATACCAGGAAAGGGAGACCAGGCAAGTAATGAATATGATAGGAACACTGCCTTTTGCCTGAACACCATCTCTTCAGAGTGATTAACTCCATGGGTGTGTGGGGAACTATATGAAGGCAAACAACGGAACCTAGAGTGTCTCTGGTTCCACGGGGGCTTCCATTCTGCACACGATGCACAGTGGGAACTTTTCTCAAGAATCACATGTCATCCCATACAAAAATTTGTAATGAAGACAGAAAAATAAACATCCTCTTGGTGTTCACCTCAATGGAGACACATATCTGAGCCGCTGACCTGCAGAGAAAAGGGAGCAGGAAGCACTTCTCTCAGAAGTTTCTGAGGTGCTCAGAAACATGGTCCTGCAGGACTCCACTGAAATTCTCACTTTTCACAGATTAGACATGAAAAATCAGTCATGTGCTGTGATTAAAAAAAAAAAGGAGCACAGGACCCCTGTTTCTCTCATTCATCTAGGACTGAGTTCTCAGTCCAGAGCAGGAAGGACTAATGACAACACAGGGGAAGTAGGGTCCCAAAATCCAGTCTCAGGCCTCCACCATCACTGACCTTTGGCAGGCTTGCCTAAGGCTGGTGGGGAGGAAAACTTGGCAGTTCTTTCTTCCTGCCTTCCCTTGAGTAACACAAAAGTTAATCAATGAGGCTCTGAGACACCCCACTCTCCCTGTGGCTGGAGAAATCTGGTACCCAGATGCGAGTCTAAATTAACTTTGCCATTCTTGACTGGGCACATTTGGAATCTGTGATCCACTCACGCCCTTATCTCCCCGGTGGTTTTGACACGTTTGTATCTCCTGTTCAAGCTGCTCCAGAGAAGAATTTAATCCTTCTGCTTGGGAATTGGACTTTGCCACCTAGAAAACCAGAGGTTTGGAGATTCTGTTTTTAGAATATGTATTAAGAACAGGAAAGTGTTCAAGATACTCAAGAAATTTATTAAACCCTGAAAAAAAATGAGAGAGGAGTATGCAGCTACATCAGAAAGTAGGACAATACAAGTTTAAAAGATTTGTTTCTGGATCAGATAGGTGGGGTTTAAACGAAAGTGGTGCCACAGAGTGAGGTTCAGACAGTGAAGTCCTCAGGAGCTGTACAGGCCTTCGGAAGGCCCACATTGACACAGAGTCCCAGCATCTCACACGTGCATCACAAGCACACCACCGCATACAGAAGAGAGAATACGTTGTTTGTACACTCACACGGGTTATAACATGGCAGGTCGAATAGATCCCCATTTTCCCCCATGTAGAGTCAATTGTAAGTCAGTCTCTTAAAACAGGACTTGTGGGGCTGGAGAGATGGCTCAGCGGTTAAGAGCACTGGCTGCTCTTCCAAAGGACCCGGGTTCAAATCCCAGCACCCACATGGCAGTTCATAGCTGTCTGTAATTGCCGGGTGCACGCCTTTACTATCAGCACTCGAGAGGCAGCGGCAGGTGGATCTCTGTGAGTTCAAAGCCAGCCTGGTCTACAAAGTGAGTCCAGTAGCGTCAGGGCTGCTACACAGAGAAACCCTGTCTCAAAAAACCTAAAAAAAAAAAAAAAGAAAGAAAAAAAATAGAACTTGTGACTGCGGAGGCTGGCAAGATGGCTCAGAGGGTAAAGCACTTGTGTAGGAAGTGCTGTTGCCTTTTTGTGTTTCATCTACGATGCAGTCCTCAGGACAAATGCACTCTGCTGAAGATACTTGTCGCTGAGAATGCAAGCCCTGCAGGCTGTGAGCGGACCAGAGAAGGAGTCTTTCTGTGCTGGCTGGAGCCCATTAGGAACGTGTCCCTTAAATAGAGTAGGGTCACCATGGGCTCTGGCATCTAGGCTCTGCTCCTTACAGCTGTTATCTCTCCTTCCCTTCTGGGATGACTAGAAGGTCCCCTTGGAGATGTTAAAGGTCCTCCATCGTCTTCCTTCACTCCCTCTGCACCGGGGCCATGCCAGATGTGGCACACGTTAGCTCACTGTTGGGTCCCGTTTCACAGATGGTTAAAGTGGACCCCTGGAGTGATGGGGCAGCTGGCTGTGGGCTGGAGACCCCAGAGCAAACACTTCTTTAGCTGGAGTGTCTCCCAGTCTCAGGTCCTTCTTAGCTCAGCTGGCCCCACCCCAGAAGGTCACACACTGCTCCTTGAATGTGTGCTGTCCTAGCAATGCGGGAGCTAGCTCTCTTTGCAGAAAGGGAATGGAGCCCATGTCAGGAGCTACAAATTGTTCACAAAGGTTGCAGTGAGAACGCCAAGAGGCTGGAGTTAAAAGGAAGACAAAGGGCTTAAATGGCTGAGTCTGCAGCACAGAGGAAGATGAATATGAAGGCTTATAGTTGTGTAGGAGACATCCAAGAGGGGCAGATAAGAAGAGGTGTGAACTCAGCCATTGAGTGCTGCCTAGATGGCCCCCCTGTGATGTCCACGGGGAACAGATAAGTCACTACTGTGCTTCAAACATTCCTGCTTCACGTAGCTAGTTACGACAGACTAAAGCATAAGTTGAGAATGGCTTCTAAAAAGAAGGTTCCACTGTGAGATCACTCACCCACCCTGTGGCCAAGGAGCTAAAAGTGAGCTAGCTAAGAAAGAGGCAGCTACACCCTGGTGGTTGTGGTGGAGTTAGCTCTGCCACGATAAAGCTACACACTGGTCACGTAAGTGTGAGAACAGAGAGAGCTTGGTACAATAAACAACAAGATACCTTCAAGGTCTGAGGTAGCAATGCCAGCTGAGGACCAGCAGCTAGCTGACAAAGTGATTAACCAACAAAGCCAGATCCAGAAATGGGCAGAGGAGGGCTTCTGCCACCCTTAGCTCTATGGGCAGCCCATGAACAACATGTGATTATCTCACTGGTTGGGCCAAGAAGACAGAAGGGCCTCCATTTGCTTGGCTCAAGGTAGCACAGATAATTTTACTCTAGTCTTTTTTCCAGTTCCTGATCCTGCCCTACAAAACCCTCCTAGACAAAGAAATACAGTGTCTTTCCACCTCTTGGAAACCCCTTCCACTCTCAGGAGTTTCTCTTACTTTTCCTTAATTTCTTACTTTTCTGATTGCTTGCTTGCTTGCTTGATTCATTCATTTATTGTTTTTTGGAGACCCGGTTTCTCTGTGTAGCCCTGGCTGTCCTGGACTCACTCTGTAGACCAGGCTGGCCTTGAACTCACAGGGATCCTCCTGGCCACCACGCCCTGCCCTTCTGTAGTGATTATTAACAAGGCCTGCTTCGACTTTGCATATTTCCATGGATGTCTGAGCTAGTAACTGGTGTACGACAATGAACTCAGAGCCACTGTTGCAGATCGAACTTTGATTCCCATGAGTGTCCAGCATCTTAAGCTCTTTGGATATGAACAACTGGGCTGAGAAAGTTTTGTACTCAAAACCCCTAGGCCACTAGGTGATCAGCCCAGGGTCTTCATATCTAGTGTATCTCTGGTCCCACCTAAAGGCCCATGGCCTCTCAATCCTGGAATCGGGACGTGTCCCTGCAGACACTTCCTCATCCAGGCCCATCCTCTCAGCCTTGGCCATGGCCTAACAATCACCACCAGCTTTGTGCAGCCAGCAGCTGGCCACCCTCTCCACATGCGTCTCAGCCCTGTGGGAGCCATCTGTGAATCCTCCCTTCTGACCAAGCCCTGTAGGCTGACTACAGCTTATCCAGCCTCACTGTTCTTGTCACACAGCACCTGGATTCTTTCCATCTCCTCTCTAGGACATGCTGGTTCCTCAACTCCTGCCTGGCTGACCTCTGTGTGCAGCTTTGGGATGCCCCTGATTTCTCAGCCCATGTCAACCTTCCATTCTAGTCCTCATGTGCCTACACATCTTTCTTTTAGACACAGATGTTTGGGCCATAGTTTGGCCCAGCCTCTCTTGTGCCACAGAGGCCTGGACTCACATTCGGGCTGGGCCATTTAAGTGTTATGCATTCCTAAGTCGTGGAATTACTGTCAATTTCAGTTCCCTCCTCCCTCTGTATGTGTGTGTTCATGTAGGCATGTGTGCAAGAGTGCAGACAGTGGCCAGAAGTCAACATTATATGTTAATGTCAGGGGTGATCCACTTTTTTTGTTTTAAATATTTTTATTAGTTCTTTGAGAATTTTATACAATGTACTTTCACCATATTCACCCCACAACTCTTTAACTGAACTCCTCCCAGATTTCCTCCACCTCCTTACCATCCCCAACTTCATATCATATCCTCTTTTGTTTTATTATAATTGAACAATCCATCGGCTCTAATTTATGCTCTCCCCGTGCAGGGTCTCTCATTGGCCTGAAGCTTGCCAGGTAGGCGAGCACGGCTAGTCAGTCAGCAAGCCCCAAGGATCCGCCTGTCTCTGCCTCTCCCAGCACTGGGGGATTGCTAGCTTGTGTAGCATGCCCATCTTTTTTGTGCGTGGGTTCTAGGGGTTGATCTCAGGTCCCACTGTGGGCCAAGCAATTGAAGGACTGAGCTATCGCCCCAGCCCCTCCCTGCCTTAGTTTCTTTCTCTCTAAAATGGAGATAAAAAGCAGTCCATTCAGTTTTTTTATGGACAAATTGTGCTGATTTAAAATAAGTTGGTGGTGGTAGAGTGCAGCAACTCAGTGAACAGGTGGCACTACTGAGTTAATTTGTCCTCCTGACTAAAGTGTAATCACCACGGGACAGACGCGCCACACTGTTGGACAGGGTGGTGTGCAGGTGTGTGTCATGGATGCCCACTAGGTGGGAGATGGATCTGTCCTACCTGACACTTGATGTTCACTTGCAGATTTGTCATCAGGCGTTGGATTTTCTCCACGAAAATGAGGTCCGAAGATAGGTTATGGAATTTACTCTCAAATTTGTTGATGACTTCATTGGCCTGTTAGGAAAGGTAAGAGGTAAACTGGGGGAACCTTGGTCTAGAACGCTAGACCATGGAAGAATGGGGAAGCTTAATTATTGCTGGGCCCAGGTGTACCCTGACTTCAGGAGTGACAACCTCTGGCAGTCGATCCTGGGGGCTGTTTGGAGGGAGGATAGGGAGCCCTCACCTGGTCCAGGTACTCTGTCTCCATCTTTTCCATGTGGATCATGATTAAACTTTCAACAAACTCAATCCGGGTAGCCTCCTTCTCCAACCGATGGCACAGTGACTCAATTTCTTCAGGGGAAAAGTTGCCACCCTCTGAGAACAATCTGGAGAGTGATTGAGGAGAAGGATAGACCACCAGTCAAGCTGAGCATGTCCTCACATCCCAAGGCCCATGGCTTTGGATCTCAGTGCAGGTAATAGAAAGATAAACACAGGTTATGCAAATGCAGGGCCTGCAGGATTGCCAGTTTGCTGGTGCATCATCAGGTTGGGTGCTCTGACAGACCAGCTGAAACAAATGAAATGCTGCAAACTCCAGAAAGGAAGATAAGCATGTAGCTCAGTGATCGCATGCCTGTCCAACACATAAGAGGCTCTTGGTTCAATGCCCAACACCACTGAGTGAGTGAGTGAATGAATGAATGAATGAATAAAAAATCCATATAAGGATGAAAAGTCTGCAGTCTCCAGATGAAGTGAAACTGGAGAGTCCCGTGGGATGTAGGTGGTGCTGACTTTGACCTGAACATTTTGGCTCTGTGCTTCTATGCAAAAGGGAAGGGCCAGCATGGAGCTGGGTCCTCAGGGTGGCACTTTCAAGGATGAGAGAGGGTGACACCTGAACCCTACCAGGTTCCAGGACACTGAGACCCCAGGGCAAGTAGGAAAGAAAGCTCTTTCTTCCTTGAAAATTTGTTTACCAACTAAATATGTATTCTCTAGAATGACAAAATGAAATAAAACCTTAAGCACAGAATTTTAATTGGTCCTGAATAGGTATTTCCCTAAGTGGTCCAGTAAAAACAAATATGGACTCTTTGAAGGAAAGCCATGTGAGTCTGGGTCCCAAAGAGGATGCCGTAGATAAAATCCAAGGGGGGAAAAGTGATTTCTTTTGAAAAAAATAAAAATCACAAGGAAGTCAGACCCTGTACATAAGAACCAGAAGACAACAGAGAGAAAACAAAGGATGTGTTACAATCATCTGACATAAATTACAAAATAACCAAATGTAAGACATTTAAAGAAATACAAGAGGTCTTGGCCTCCTGATAAAGGGAGCCAAGTGACCACCAGCTGATGCCATGCTTCTTGCTATGGTGCAACTCCTCCTAAGTCTGAGCCAACCTACACCACTCCTTAAGGTGCTTCTGGCAGGCATTTTACCATAGCAACAAGGAACTAACATGAGAAATTAGCAGAGAGGGGAGAAAAACAAATGCAAGCCTTGCAGACGCTTCCACAGATAGCTGTGTTTAGTGGGCACAGGTGGAGACTGTCACATAATGAGATGGTTAGCATTCACTGAGAACATCCCAGGATCTGGAATTGTCAAGGGACACAGCACTGAGCATGTCTGTGAGGACCTTTCCAGAGATGTTTGACTGAGGAGGGAAAACCCATCCTAACTGTAGGCAGTACTATCTGGAGTCCTAGACTGAATACTGGCATTCATGTCTTCCTGGGTTCTGACGGTGAAGGCAGCACAGCCGCCTGCTTCATGCTCCTGCCATCGTGCATTGTGTGTTATGATGGACCGCACACCCTCAGACCGTGAGCCAAAGCAAACCCTTCCTTCCTAAGTTTACTTAGGTCAGGTGTTTTATCAACATAATGGGTAAAATAGTTAACACACATTAGTAGAATTCTACTTCAGAATGAACCCAGTAATGTTTGCTCATAGAACATATAGAAGACACATTTTTGGGGGGAGTTCTATTTTTAACTTTTGTGTTTATTTTTGCTAAATGAATAAAATATTTTTCAAATGATCTTCAAAATTTCCAAATTTCAAAACAATATTGTTTTTAACGAAGGCACTAAAGATGGGAAGATGGCTCAGCAGTTAAGAGCACTTGCCAATCTTGCAGAGGACCTGGGTTCAGTTCCCAGCACCCATGTGATGGCTCATAATGGGTAACTCCAGTTCTAGGGAATCTGATGCTCTCTTCTGGCTTCAGTATGAGAGGGTGACACATGAACCCCACCCTTGATGATTCAAGGGCATCAGACATGCACATACATGGTATACATACATACATGCAGACAAAACACTCATATACATAAAAATGGATCAAGTGTAGCTTTTTACAAATGTAGAAAACTAAATTCAGTATTATATTCAGGCAGCAATGAGCAAAGACCATGGCGAAAAGCAAAGAGAAAGAAGGGCCGATGAACACACAGAAAAACACCATCATTAATGACTAAGGGAATGCAAAAAATGAAAATCATACTGACACTTCCTCATATTCACTGTGGTTTAAAAAGAAATAGATAGTATCGGGGAGGGTTCAGAGAACCTAAAGCTCTGTGCCTTGGAGTGGGGATGTAAAATGGAAGTTTTCATAGAAAATGGAAATAAAAGTGACTCCTCAAAAGAAAAAGGATGGGATTACCACGTGACGCAGCTGTTCTCCTTCTGGGAATGGGCCCAACAGGCTTGAAAGCAGGGCTTAGGCAGATGCTACAATGTTCCTTGAACTATTATTCACAATCACCCAAAAGTGTAAACAGCCATGTGCTTGTGAATAGAAGTGGGTGGAAAAATAAACTGTGGTGTGCAACACAACGGAGCGTCTCTCACCCTTAAAAGGGAAAAAAGTGTTGACACAGGATAAAACACAGATGAGCCAACCACAAAGGGGATACGTGCAAATGAAACACACCAGGAAGAGAAGGTCAGACACGTACTTCCCTTTCTGGGAGGTATCTGGAATAGCTAACTTCCTTTTAACTTATTCTTTGACAGTTTCATACCTGTATATGATGAATTTCAGCCATATTCACCCCCACGATCCTCTCTCATCCCTCCTCACCTTCATTTTTCTCAATAAGTCTTAATCCCACTTTTGTAGCTCTTGCACATGTGTGACTCACTGAGTTTAATTAAGGCTGCTTGCATGAACATGGTGGGGCGGGGCTTGTTTACAGAAAACTCGACAGTGGCTACCCCCCTGAAGAAGGGGACATCCTTCCCCTAGAAACCACTGACTGCCAGTAGTCCCTCATGGAAGGGGCTTCATGACTCCATCCCCCTCCCAGGATGAGATGTCCAATGGACCCAGTCTTGTGCAGGTCTTGCTAGGTAACCACAGCTCAGTGAGTTCAAGATGCAATAATGGTGTCACACAGAACACATCTTTTAGTAACACACCTCCCCGTCCTCCAAAGCTTCTCTTCTTCCTGCCCCCATCTTCTGTGATGTTGTCTAAGATTAGGAGGGGCTGATTATAGATGAAGCATTTAGAGCTGAGCATAGAAGAATCAATTTCATAGGGACAGGAAATAAAGTGATGATGGCAGGAAGATAGGAAGGAGGATGAGGAGCAAATGTTTATGATGTACAGTTTTGGTCTGTGATGATGGAAAATCCTAGATGATAGCACTTTGCACTTAATACCACCGAACAACACATCTATCTACAAATTGTTAAAAAGTAAGGTAAGGGAGACACATAGCCACTTCCTAAGAGTAAACTGTGGTGGCCCAAAATACACACTGGTTCCCACCTGCAGTGCTTGACAAAGTCAATGTTGGTATAGCGGAGTTTGCCCAGACTCTCTTCCAGGTATTGCCGGAAGCTCCGCAGGGACACCTGGATGACATCCACGTAGCTAAGCAGCTCCCGGTGTAATGTTTTAGTGAGATTAACCAGCCTGTGGGGACAGGGGAGAGGAAGGTGGGGGGATTGAGCAGCCTGGGAGGCAGAAAGTGGCTGGGTGTGACCTGAGCCTAGTGAGGATCCTGTCAGACACACTGTACAACCACTCTGGCCAGGAAAGAAAAAACGAGAAAGGAAATTAAAAGACAGGTGCGGTGGTACAAGCCTGTAATCCCAGCACCCGCGGAGCTGGCCCATCACAAATTTGAGGTCAGCCCACCTCAACAATTCAGTGAGACCTCCTCCTCAAAATAAAAAGTAAAAAGGCATTGCCAGGAAATTAGTGAAGTAGTCTCAGGCTCTACTGAATCCTCATCTTCCCACCTGCAGACCATCTGACTCCCCAGCAGTGTGGCACCCTCCCGCTGGTGCTCTCCTGAAACAATGTCTTGCAAGTTATTTCTCTGCAACAAAGTCTACCTGAACCAGCTGCCCCTGTGATTGATTGCTGCAGAGATACTTGCCATGCTCCCCGAATGAGGCCTCTGTCTTACATCTCTGAGTAACCTTGCTGGAGCCCCTCTGTCTGACCTGCAGGTTCCCCTACCCCAAGTTTTGACAGGCACTCTGGGTTCATCAGCAATGCCCTGCTGCAGGAGGCCCTTCTAGATGCCCCAAGGGGAAGCAGTCTTGCTCAGCATGGACATTTTGGGGGCACACTTGCATATAGACTATGTGTATGTCGGTCTTCCCTTCCAGGCTATGAGCCCCTTTCTCCCCCACCCCCCTGCCACCCTGCCTCACACACATGTTGTCCATGGAGTCTGTTGAAAAGGTGAGTTCAAAAGCAGGCTCTCTACTCCCTAGAGCTTTCTGCCCCTTCGCCAGAAGGAGCCAGGGCTGAGAAGGAGACACTCCAACCCCTTACTTTTGGCTCTTGGTGGCATTCAAGAAGATGTGTTCCATGTCATAGATCTTGCGGCAGAAGTTTTTGCTCCGTACGGCTTGTTCTTCTTGGAACTGGCAGAACATCAGCCTCTCCTTCTTCAGGGTTTCGATCACACCTGCGCAGTGGCTATCCAGCCTCTCTTGGTGAAACAGGAGCTCAGCTGCAAGAGAGTGAGGAGACCTGCCACCCTTCCTTGGAACCAGACCACCCACTGCATCTCTTAGACCAGCCACTCATGTCAAATATGGTCCCTCACCATGCCCCACTTGCCCTCTCCAAGGTGAGACTGGAACTGGGTTGAAACCCCAGGTCGGCCAACAAGCATCCACTTCAAGGACACCCATACTGGAGATGGACTATGAGCCTGCACTCCCTGTTTGGTGGAGACTTTGCTGAGAGGGTAAAGCTAGGAGGAGTACAGAGAATCTCAAGGAGCAGAGGGATGGCTAGGGGTGCTTGGGGACACTGAGATTTTGGTGAGGGCACCAAAATCAACAAGCTGAGAAGTCTTGATCTTTTACACCAGTGATTTGTTTCCATGCCACTTTGGCAAGGACGGTGGTGATGGGTCAGAGAGGTCAGAAAACCTGCTCAGAGCTACACAGAGAAACTGAACCTGAGAGTTCCGGTTTCTAAGCTATGGGAACACTTGCTGCTAGAGGTGTGTATCTGAGAGGTGCATGAGATCTGAAATCCATGAGCTACAAGAGGACAGAACGGTTTCTTTTGCCCTTAACACTCTACAAAGGAAGGAGGAAGAGAGGGAAGGAGAAACACTCATGAGGGTGAGTCAAGGAGATTCCCACAAGTCTGAGGCTAGCTTGGGCTACATGATGAGCTTCAGGCCAACCTACACTACCAAGTGGAGATCTCGTCTTAAGACTGAAGGGAGGGAGGGAGAAAGGAATATTTTTAAATTTCATATGCTAATTCCATACAAACCTTCCAAATGTGATGATAACCTATTTATCATTGCATGAGGTAAACTGGGGCAGTTAAAAAAAATTAGTCCATGGAACAGCAGACCCTGTAGGGGATTTCTGGGGACAAGGATTCCCAGGATGGCTCAAACCTGCTCTGACATTGTGAATATCGTTCTCCACGTGCTGGAATCTTGGCTTATGCAGGTGCAGACGTAGGTCCAATTCTGAATCCAGCTCATCAACCTTGGAAGCCACGATGATGCGAGCATTGAGGACACATTGGTCAAACCACTTCTCAAGATGCTCAAAGAAGCCAGCTCGAAGCCTGGGGAGAGATGAGCAAGGCTCGCTCCTCTCTGCCAGCCATCAAGACCAGGGAGAGATCTTTCACACTGAGATCCCTGTGCTCTCTCTCTGCTTTCATACCTCATTCTGCTCCCCATGTACATTTTACCTCATTGAGTGGATGGACACCATAGAGGAACAACACTCACTCTATGATACCAGTTGTCCACTCAGTCTCTTGCTGGGCGGTTTCCAATATTTTATTTTCACAGAGAAGGCTGCGATAAATAACCCTGTACCTATGCAAGCGTAAAGGAGCTCAAAGATGAAAAGACACATGCTTCTATATTCTTCACATCTCTCCAAGAGTAGCCGGAGAACACTGGGCTACAAAGGTCTGCGTAATTTTTTTTTAATTTTTATTTTTTAGGACCACAAGTCATTCCTTCATTGTCTGTAGTTCTTTTTCCATTTTCTATGTTGACCAGTACAAAATGCCACATGATATGTAGCATACCTTTGGCTTATATCTATAGTTTTATTTTGTTTAATTTGGTTTTTCAAGACAAAGTTTCTGTGTGTAACAGTCCTGGCTGTCCTGGAACTTGCTTTGTAGACCAGGCTGGCCTTGAACTCACAGAGATCTGCCTGCCTCTGCCTCCTGAGTGCTGGGATTAAAGACGTGTGCCACCACACCCAGCTAGAATTTTTAAATAAAAGAAATGTTAGGGGCTGGAGAGATGGGTCAGTAGTTCAGAGTACTTGTTGCTCTTGTAGAGGATCTCGGTTCAGTTCCCAGCACCCAGAAGACAGTTAACACCCCCATGTGACTCCAGTTCTTGGGATTCTGGTACCCTCTTCTGGCCTCCACAGGCACTGTATACACATGATATAATCACACATATAGGCAAAACACTCATAGACATAGAATAAAAATAAATAAATCTTTCAAAAATAAAAGGAACCTTAAAGTTATGAATGAGCTAGGAATTAGAAGCCAGAGATAAGTGACAGGGGAAGACATTTCTATGACGAAGTCCGGACCGACTGGGAAGGGTGCAGGGGTCACACTCACCAAAGATGGACCGTGTCAGTGGGATTCTGGGACACATGATACTTCCTATGGAGCTTTGCACCCCTACCCTCCCTCAGTTACCTAAGCTTTTAATCTTTTCAGCTAAAACAAATCTTTTTAGTGCTAGCAACTCATGTAGAAAGTTCAGAGTGAGAGAATGTGAATGCAATTGTTTTTCCACTCACCGTTTCTTAACTTTTAAGATTAGTTGGTAAGGAACAGTCACTCTCTCTATATACTTGTCGCTGAAGGAGTCATGGAAGACTACAATGTTGCAGGAGCAGGGCCTCTTGTGTATCTTTTGTTCATCTTCCACAGACAGGAAGGCAAAGTAAGTGTTTCCACTTGCAGTTGTGAAGAACTCCATTTCTTTGTTGGACATCTCCTCCAGGCTCTCTTCCCTGCCTTCAACCTGCATGGAGAATGAGACTTGAGAATCAATGTCAGTTGATGCAGGGCGACACCACATTGAAAGTTTGTGGACCAGGCTGCCAATAAGACTTTTCCTAACCTCCATCCCCACACACAGATGTGGTAAGAGTTTTTAATCCCAGGTGTGAGACTGCTTCAGTTAAGACCACAGGTGTAAACTATTAACTGTGCCTTGTGAACTAGCAGGGGCGTGGCTTAGCCAGCGGAG
Source organism: Lophiomys imhausi (assembly GCA_907164525.1). Classification (NCBI taxonomy): domain Eukaryota; kingdom Metazoa; phylum Chordata; class Mammalia; order Rodentia; family Muridae; genus Lophiomys; species Lophiomys imhausi. The sequence goes on from CAJQZJ010032188.1 coordinate 16,391,756, forward strand.
CAAGTCTAACTCTGAGGACTTGAGAAAGGGATAAAAAGTCAGAGCCCCTAGGAGAAGAGGGGTACTACAAAGAAGAAAGAGGTTTCTGCTCTCCTGGCTGCTGGTGCTCCCCCAAACTGCTGCTTGTTCTTTCTGCTGCTGTCTCCTGGTTTGCTGAACTTCTACTGAGACTGGTATTGCCTCCAAAGAACCCAAGGACCCTAATCAGCAGGAAGTGGCTCAAAGACAACTCTGTCCTTTTTCCCTTTAACCTTCTTTCTCTCCCATGTAGGGTTGGGGGGTTGGAAGGAATGAGGGTTGGACGGGAGGCATAAAGTATTAAGGATAGTAAAATAATTGCAGTGTATAATTAAGTACAAAAATACTAAAAGCCACCATGTTGTAAGTGGCACCCAGATGTAAGGCAAGGCATAATGGGAAATTTTGTATCTAATGCTGTGGAGGAGATGGCAGGATTTGAAGGAGTGAACAGTGCATTTCAGGACATCAGCCAAAAGGCTTATAATGGAGGCTGCCACTGGGTTCTTTCCTGCTTTGTGACCAGAGGGAATTTTTTGTATATTGTTGTTTTCCCTGCTGTATGATATTTCAAAAAAAAAGATGCAAGTGGATATGGAGGGGTATGATAAAAGGATTTTAGAAATAGCTATGTAACTAGAGAGTTTGCAAACAGAAGTTCAAGCACTCAGAAAGCAAAAAGTGCTGGAGAGAGGGGAACATTCAGGTTTAGATCTGGTGAAAGAGAAACAGCCCAGAGAGAAAGGGTTAATCTCAAGCTAACTGCACCCCCAGAGGAGCGGCCTGGGGTTACAAGATTACAAGATTGGCTTCCCCAGTAGCTACCAAAAGCCTCAGATATCAAAACACCTGGTGTTGTAATTGTGGTAAGTTTGGCCATTTACAAAGAAATTGTAAGGCTAACAGCATCAGAGACAAAAATGTCCAGCGTGGGGAGAAATACAGTACTTTCTTTTCAAGCCAGATCTCAAAATGGCCTGTGTGTCAACTCTGGGAAATACAGTAACAGCATACAAGGTTTCTTGTGGCAAAAAGTCAAGATTTTTTTCTGGAATTTGTAAACTTTTTGGAAGAGATCAGCATTGGACAAATGAATATATGTCCAAGAGGCACATACAAGGTAATCTTTTGCAGTCTGGAATAAACTTTGAGGTCCTATCCTGAGGCTCCACAGCAAAATGCAGAAGCCATTTCAGATAAGAGCAGCTGACAGTTACCAAGACAGAGCTGGCAAGAGTTATCAGGTTATTTTTAAAAAGGCAAAAAATGAAAGTACTGAAACAAAAAGCATTTAATTCATTGAAAACGTCTGTTACTCATTTAAAAATAAAATTTTTAGTTCCAGTCCATTTGAAAGTTAGTACTGAAAACTATATAGGATAATTAAGAAATGCAAATTAATAGTCAATTGAACTTATAGTTTTGTTAGATATTAGTTAATTGCAGAAATATGGTGTATTTAGTCTCTTGTATATGTTTTTGAAGTTAAGTAGATAATACATAGATAGAAACAATGTTTGTCTATTTAGATAGATAGACAGATAGATGATAGACGGTTTTCAAAAACCTCAGAGATCTACAGAAAATGACATTTAAGATGTTTTTACTTAAAAAAAAAAAAAGTTTTTCTGACAGAGAGACATCTGCTCCTGGCAGAGCCCACAATCTACTTGATAAAAGATGATGAGCAGTAAAGAAACAAATGTGTCAAGATAGTCACTGGGCAAAAAGAAAAACTGCTGATAGCAGGCTGTCTAATCTGTGAACAAATGGGACATGAAAAGTTGACTGACCAGTGTTACAGAAATAAGGTAGGCCAGTCCTTCAATATTCCTGCTTCACAGAAAAGCTTGTCTGATATTCTGGGTCAACAGTCTGAAGACTGGATGCTCTAACAACACAGAAACCATGGGTGACTATTCAGATAGCCAGCAACCTCTGCCATTACTGTAGTTTTGGAAGTTGCTTGCTCTACACTTCCTACATACTTAGGTAATAATTTAATTTCCTTCTAAAGTCTGTGATGGGGTTGAAGCCTAAATAGTTATAATCTTACAATTAAGCTTAGCTGTATAGGATTTAAGAAATGTTTTAGGTTCAAAAGATGTTATAGGTTGATAAATGCAAATAAGAATAGAAAATGGTATAGGCACAGAGCTCTAAGCTAGGTATAGATAGTAGGTGCTCTCTCCAAGTTTGCTAGATACAAATGGACTGGACATTGTAAATATAATTCTTGATAGATCTGATAAATATTTTTATTGTATATAGTATATAGTGCCATTTTTTTAACTAAAAGGGGGAAATGTGGTAAGGATTTTATTTTTTTAAAAATTATGAGAATGGTTTTGTTTAATCCCAGGTGTGAGACTGCTTCAGTTAAGATCACAGGTGTAAACTAGTAACTGTGCCACCTTGTGAGCTAGCAGGGGTGTGGCTTAGCCAGATGAGCAAGTTTAACTCAGAGGAGTTGAGAAAGGGATAAAAAGCCAGAGCCCCGAGGAGAAAAGGGGCACTGCAAAGAAAGAAAGGGTGCTACAAAGAAGAAAGAGGTTTTGCTCTCCCTGCTGCTATCTCCTGGTTTGCTGGATACTGTAACTACTGAGACTGGTATGGTCCCCCAGAGAACCCAAAGACCCTAATCAGCAGGAAGTAGCTCCAAGAGACCTATGCCCCTTCTCCCTCTAACCTTCTTTCTCTCCTGCCTAGGGTTGGAGGGTTGGAAGGAACAAGAGTTGGACAGGAGTTAGAAGTATTAAGGATAGTAAAAATCATTAGAGTGTATAATTAAGTACAAAAATAACAAAACCACCTTGTTAAACATGGAGTGCTTTTATTTACTTTTATTTGTTTGCACAGTTGACTCCGGGGATTTTTGCATGCAAGCACTGGATCCCTGAGCTACATCCTCAGTGGTTTTAAAGTGAAGAAATTTCATAAATCTCAGTTCTGCATTTCCTTTGAAACAGAACCAAACATGTGATTTATCATTGGCTGAGACTGAGTAGTGACAGCAAATTTTTTAACTATTTGTCATTTTTACCCGTGACCTCCAACCCTCTTTTCTCAACATATGTGTGAACATTTGAGTTTGGAGTTCATGCAAGAAAAGAAGAGGATGAAGTAGTAGTAATAGTAGTCATAGTGGAAGTAGCCTAACTAGTTCTCCCACAGCAATATAGTAAATATGTTTTTTGTCATTCTGCCACCATAGAATTCAAGCTACAGTTTTGTGTATTTGCATGTGTTTTGAGGGCAAAGTTTATTAAAATGAGCTAGTTGCCAGCCTTCAAATGGGAGTTTCCTAGTTGTATTTCCTATAGCTATGATAAAGCATCCTGACAAAAAACAACTAAGGAGAGAACAGGTTTATTTCAGGTCACAATTCCAGGTTTGGGTCTATCATAGCAGGAAGTCACAGCAACAGGAGCTTGAAGGAGTCAGTCACATCACACCCACCTTTGAGGACAGAGAGAAATGGATGTCTGTAAGTTTCTTTGCTTACTTGTGTTCAACTCAGTTTCTCCACTCTCACACAGTTCAAAATGCTCTGCTTAGGGAATGATGCTGCCCGTGGTGGGCTGAGTCTGTAGACACCCGCTCACTGAGACACTTTCCAGATGATTCTAGTTTGTAACAAGTTGACAAATACAACCAACTGCATATGAAGAGAGCTTTGCCTGAGTTTTGTTGCCTATCCAGTGATCAGGAAGAGAGAAGGATTGAAAGTAGGAGAGACTGAGGCAATCTGTGCAATAAACAAGAGGTGAGAAAGAGACTCCAGGGAAAGATGAACAGAACTCCATGTGAAAGAGGACTCCAAAATAAGCTATAGGAGCATGAGGAAAGAAAGGCAAAATTTAAAAATCTTTGCTGCAAGGGAAGAATTGGATCTTTGTTGACAAAAATAGAAAGAAATGCTCTTGTGGCTCTTTATCTGGACCTCTGTAGCGATTGGGACATTGAGGACCTCAGCTTATCTGAAGAATATATATATATATATAAGTGGCTGGCTTACCTGACCCAAAGCAAAGTTGTCATGATAGTACTCCATCTCATTTTCAGTCACATCATTATCTTCATCATCTTCCTCCTCTTCACTACCCTCCTCCTGCTCCTCTTCCTCTCTCCCTCCCTCCTCTTCCTTCTCCTCTTCTTCCTCCTCTTCCTTCTCCTCCTCCTCTTTTTGCTCCTCTCTCTTTCCCTCCTCTTCCTCTTCCTCTTCTTGAGCTTTCACATTTCCTGGTTCCTGGGATGTCTCTGAGGAAGTCTTTCTCATGCCACGCATTTCTTCAGCTTCTTGGAAGGAATCTTCTTTGGGCTCCTCTGTCCCAGCACTCTGTGAGAACTTGTTCGGCTGGCTCAGGGTTACTCTAGCCGTGATGGGCTCTGTTTCTTCATCTCCTTCTTCCATGTCTTCTACTGGCTTCTCAGAACCTGCCTCATGACCTAAGCTTTCTTCAGCTTTTCGTATTCCCACTCTTGCTCTTTGTTTTTTCTTCACTTTTCTTAATTTCTGCATGAAGTATCTTTCATGAGTTTCTGTTGGTGACCAATATTAAAGCATGAGAACACAGGGGTCAGTGTTGCCTGGTCTGGGACCCCGCCCACAGGTGTACAGGAGTGATGGCAGAGAGGCCAGGACTTGGGTTGTGTTACCTGGTTGCCTGAATTTGAAAATCACTTCCCCAGCCAAGTTCTACAAGGAAAAAAATCACAAGTCACTGAAGGACCAGCAAAGCCTTTTTCCAGAGTGCTATGTCTAAAGCTTCATGTCTCTTTTACTTAAAGGCTCTACTACAGGCCAAGACCAACTTCTTTCCCTGGAGCAGTCAGTGTGTTCTCTGTCCAGACAAACATTTTTTTCCTTAGTTCCCAGCAAGCTAGCACCCCTGCATGGCAAACACCAGGTGATGGAATCAGGGCTCACTCTGACATAGTCTCAGAAGTGAACTAGAGAGAGGGGTGAACAGAAGGGTAAGAACCCACTGCACTTGCTGTCTGGGGAGGGTGGACAGAATGGGCCTGACTGTCATGATCTAGGTGCACTGGGTTTGATGGGGGTAGAGCTGTCGAACATCTGGGGAAAGAGTGAACAGGTCTGGCCTTAATTTTAGCAGATAAGACATTATGAATGGAGGGCAAAGCAGTATAGAAAATAGACCTTTCCATTTTAAGGGTGGGACCTATCGACCGTGTGTGTATTTGGGGGATCTCCATGTGTATGGGTGCACATGAGTGCAGTTCAGAGAACAATGTGGGGTGTCAGTCCTCAGCATCCATCTTGAGGCGGGGGTCTCCTTATTGTTTGCTGCTGTGTAGATCAGGCTAGCTGGCTTCTGAGCTTCTGAGGATCCTCTTGTCTGACTCTCGTCTCCCCATAGGATCACCAGGACTACAGATGTGGGCTATTGGGATCTGGGCCCAGGTCTTCATCCTTGTCCAGCAAGTGCTTTATCTGCCTGGCCCCTAATCCCTTTTAAACTAAGAAGAGGAGGTCTTTGTTCAATCTCTTAATCCTTAACATCCTGACATGGATTCCTACATTGCAGAATTAAGGGTGGGCTCCAAATGTCTAGCAGATCAGATAGGAATATTGATAGAGCCCTCTCCCCTCTCCTACTTAGCAAGTGGTCAGGGCTGCTCCATCTGTCCTTCATACCTGCTCAAAGATTTCTCGGATGAAGAAGTGGCGGCTGAGGGCAAAGCTGTAGCAGTTGAGTTCTTTCAGTAGGAGTCCAGGGTATTCCATCACTTCTTTGGTCAGGAGGATGTGGAAACATTCGTACCTGGGAAGGAGGGGGGATGGAACTACTGTGCGAAGGGGCCTCTGCTAAGGGTGAGAGACCCTCCCGAGAGCCATGCCCCCAGGCTTCCATCTGGTGACTGGCAGGCATTGCACAGAGCTGGTGGGTGGCTATCCTTCTCATAGAAGCAGTCTTTGGGCCATTGTACTGTTTTCCTGATCATACGAGGAATGTGTGCTCTTTGTAGAGAGTCTGGAAAGCACATGAACGTTTCGTTTGTAATATGGGCTTACTTTTCTTATCTGTGGTCCTAACTCTGTCCTTGAACTTAATCTACATTATGCCACCAAACCCTCAAACTTCACCAGGCTCAGAAATTTTGTCTGTTTCTCAGGCAAAGTAAACAAGGCTCCTAAGCTTACTTAGTTACCCAGGGATAAACTCCCAGATCTATGTGCAGCAGTCAGATGGAACATGAGTCTATTTCTGGGAATGGTCCTTATAGAATCAGCTGTACAGAGGCACAAAAATACAAAATAGTTCACAGAGAACTGTTTGTAATTCTGTATAGAGAACCTGGAGCCATTGGGAAAATGCTAATCATGAGATGACTAACCTATGATAAAGTATCTTATATATATGTATATATATATGTAATTGTAGTAATAAATTATAGCAATAAATTCTCTATGGTCACTTAAAAATAGATCTATAGTTACAGAACAATATACATTGTATATCCCATCCTTTATTTTAAAAACACTATATTGGTATGTCTCTGACTACATAAATGTGCATGCTGATACAAAGGAACAGCTGGGAAGAAATGAGGGTTGACACTTTCTTCCCTTTAACAAAGAGCACATGTGTTTACATTTTGAAGGGGGAGCCCGAGTTCTTGGCCTTTAACCTCATTTGCCTTGGGAGTTCTCACTACAAACTTGCCACAATTTTCTCTGGGAAATTCTGTAGGTTCCTGGCCAAGGAGCAAAGGATAGTTAATGTTCTCCAGTATTGAGGATGTGGCTTTTATCTGAGTTTGCTGGTCATACCCCTTGGCCCCTGTGTTAGCTGCAGACCCATAACTATGAATCCTGCCTAACCCCTCCAATCTTTCGAGGTCTGGTCAGCCTACCTGGACTTCATGTTCTTCAGAAAATTTTTGGCCTTATCCAAGTGCGACTTCAGTGTCTCTTCTTGGCTTTGCTGTCTCAGTTGGTCTAGTAGCTTATCGAGGTTAACTTCTTGTGCCTGGCAGCCATTCCCAAAACAAGAGGAGCACAGGTAAGCATTCAGAGCTAGCAGAATGTTAGTCACGTGCAGATCCCACTGCCTCTGGAGTTGGGGTTCAGGCTAAATGCCTGTGAGGGGCACTAAGTCTGTGACCTCCCTCACTTTCTTCAGAACATGCTTTTGGGCTCTTCTCTGTTCCTGGAATGTTCTCTTCTCCCCCATCTACCTCCCCAAGGACCCAGCTCAGATGAGCCACTTCAAGGACATGTTCTTGGGCCTTGGCCCCATAGTCAAGCCAGTTCCACACATTTCTGAGGCATGTGCACTTTGCCAGTCACACTCAAAATCAGTCACAGGCTGAGTCTATACACCTGGAATGCCTATGTATGAAGGCCGGCGGAGCTGGGGCTGGCTGTGTGGGCAGGTGATTGGTTGGCGTGTGCACCAGTGTCCCAATGACATAGCTTTAAATAACACCAGACACACAGTTTGCTATGTGGATGATATTTGATGCTGTACTGTGAGCCGGAGGTGTATTCCTCCCTAGAGAAGGCAACAACTTGGAGCCAGTCCCCTGACATGGTACCCATGCCTCACTTTGTCAGACCACACAGGAGAGTTACCAACCTCTACAACTGGGCTTCAAAAGGCACACAAGCTCAAGAGTTAGACACTTTGCAGGCTCAGGATGTGGCAGGCATCACTGTCAGCTAGTCCCCTGTAGACTAGGAGAGCTCAGACTGACACAAGCTCGGAGGTTTGAAGGCACCAGTCGGTGCTGGCACTTCCTCATAATGAAGCAATCTTTCTTGTTATGCTTCTCCTGAGAAACTTCTCACAAAAAGGTTCACCATAGTCTTTAACTAGACATTACTTCCCACAAGGGTTTGCTTCTTTCCTACTCAAACAACTACACATTAACAGTTCTGGAGTACACTGTGAGGGCAGTACCACTTGTCTGTCATGTGCAGTCCCTTTGAGATTTGTCACACTGTTATCTTCTCTCAACACCATGGCAGGGAAACAATGCATGCTCTTTGTCCAGCAGTAAGCCAAGGCTTATGAAATTATACTTTGATCATCTTGTTAATTTTCTTATGTAATTCTCTCTTGTTTCTCTCTCAATGTGTGTGTGTGTGTATACATGTGTTGTCTCTCTCAGTGTGTGTGTGTACATGTGCATGTGCACATGCTTATGTGTGTGTGTACAGCACATGTGTGTAAAGGTCAGAAGACAATTCTTGGGAGACTCTCCTGACACCTTATGGGACCCAGGAATTGAACTCAGGACGTTAGGGTTGCATGCAAGTGCCTCAACCTGCTAAACCACCCACCAGCCCTACACCATGCTATTTTTACCACCCAAGCTGTTCCCCAGTCAGTCAGGATATCAGTCAGTCAGTCAGTCTTTCTGCCTCTCTTTCTTGGGCACCCTCTCAGAGGCAGGCTTGGTTCCCAAGACTCATCACAGGGGTCTGGCCTGGTTCAGACGTCTTCCTGCAACTCCTGTCTTCCCCCAAGATCAAGGCAAGCCTCAGCGTCTCCCCACAGGACCCCAGGATCTGGGCACCTGGTTCTCCTGGCTGTGCTTCTGCCGATGCTGCTCTATCCTCTTTTCCAGGTCCAGCTCTTGTGACAGCAGAACACTCTGGTGCCCCTCCCACAGCCTAACAGCCTCCTGGAAGTACCTGAAGAGGTCCGAGCTCTGCAAATCTGTCTGCTTGGCCAAGGCCTCAAAAGAGTTCTGTTGTGATAGAAAACAGGGAAGGTTACCTGGAGGGATGGGCTGTACACAGGGGTCCGTGTCTCCAAGGACAGAAGTTACTACCTGGGCACCACCCCTCAAAGTCAGCTTTAGGCTCCCTGTTGGTTAGTTTTGTGTCACTTTGGCACAAGCTGGGAAACGACTCTAAACTGAGAAAATGCCTTCATAAGACTGGCCCATAGGTAAGTCTGTTGAGCATCTTCTTGATTAATGACTGATGTGGGAGGGCCCAGCCCACCATGGATGCTGCTACCCACCCCCTGGCAGGTGGTCCTGCATTGTATAAGAAAGCAGAAGGCTGAGCAGGCCACGAGAAGCAAGCCAGTAAGCACGGTTCCTCCATGGCTTCTGCTTCAGCTCCTGTCTCCAGGTTCCTGCCTTGAGTTTCTGTCCTGATGTGTTTCCAATGATGGACTGCAATGTAGAAATGTAAACAAAATAGAACCATTGCTCCCTGAGTTGATTTGATCCTGATATTTTAGAAACAGAAACCCCGATGAGGACAGGCTCATCTGGGCCCCTGGCCTTCCCTGCATCGGGAAGGAGGGTCTGGACTTCCTTCTCTAGAACACTCTGTCTCTTAGCATCTGGGTTACAATTCCACACTGCTGTTGAAATTTCTCACACAAATTCACCTTTTAAAAACTACATGTCAGGGGGGTGGAGAGAGGGCCCAGTACTTAAGAGCTTGTGCTGCTCTTCCAGAGGACCCAGGTTAGGTTTCCAGCACCCACATGGTGGCTTATACCATTTGTAACTCCAGTTCTCTGATGACTTCTTCTGGCATCCTCACGCACCAGGCACACACATGGTGCACATACATGTATGCACGCAAAGCACTCATATACATAAAATAACATAAATCTAAAAATTTTTTTTAGAAAAACCCTACATGTTAGGACTAGAGATGGTTCATCGGCAGAGGGTTTTCCTAGCATATGGGAGAACCTGAGTTTGATGGCCGGCACTGCACATACAAAAAACAAAGACACACAGGTTGTATGCATTTGTCCAGGCAGAGGCTGGTAGACAAGGCTGCAGGGTACATTTGGCCCTCCATCTGTTTTTGTTTAGACTCGTGAGCTAAGTACAGATTTTCCAATTTTTAAATGGTTTTTTTTAAAAAAAAAATAGTCAAAAGTAGTGAAAGAAAAGAACATGAAACTTAAATGAACTTCAAATCCTGGTGTCTAATAAAGGTATTGGAACACATCCACACCCTTTGCTTTTACATTGCCTAGGTTGATAAAAGTGACAAGTTGTGACAGACACCTGTGGCCCACAAGGTCTAACACAATCACTACTTGGTCCTTCACTGAAAAGGTGTGCTGACTTTGCATCAAGACTAAAAATCTCTTGAGACTGGGAACTTCTTGCCTTCCCCCAGCTTTAAACACAAGGGTGAACAGTGGTTCCGGTACACTTAAGGTCTAAGTGGCTTCCCTGGAGCAACTCCGATGTTAGAGTGGTTTTCAGGATTCAGGGGATGAGTCTGGTGTGGTTAGCACAGGAAGCCTATGTGGAGGATCCTGTAAAAGCCTGAGAGAGTGGACACACCAGGGACACCCTAGACTTCTAGTATTTGCAGTACAAGACCCAGTTTGAGGGTCCCCGGCACCCCTGTACGTACATCCAGGAGTTCAAGCTGCTTCTCGACCTTGCTCTGGAATTTCCCCACCATCAGGAAGAATGTTGGATTCACTAGGCTCTCTGCCTCTGCTTCAGAGAAAGCTTTCCAGTCCAGCAGCTGCTTCTGCAGGGTGGGGAAAGGACAAGGCAGAGCCTGGCACAGGGCTGTGAAAAACTCATTCATCAATAAAGCAGTGTCAGGGCCCTCAGAGGGGCTACAAGTGGCACATGAATTCCCTTGATTTTGTTCCTACATAGGCAGGGTGCAGAGCAGAGCTAGCCAGAGGTACCTGGAGAATAAATAAGAGGTACTCTCTGGGGGTGGTAAGCAGGCCCTTGAGGCTCAGAATTTTTCAAAATGTCAGGCTTTTGCAGATTTTTTCATCTAGACACTTCTATCAAGGAGGCAGGGAGGCAATATTTTGACAAACTATTTCCCAAATTCCAGAAAATCTGCCACTGTCCTGGACAGATTGGGAATAAATCCACTGCTTTTTCCTGCCCAGAGGCAGGCCAGAGTGAATGGTGGGGCTGAAGCCAGGGTTAGCACTATCTATGAACATGGCACTGTGGTGTCCCCTTAGAATATGACCTCCATCTTTAGCAAGGCCCAGTGTTATGAAGAATATGGCTGAGGGTAACTAACCACAGAGAGGGCTTATGATTATACAATTCCATTTCATAGGGGCTTCCCAGAGGAAATGATATTGATCCAACCCCTGTAGACTGCAAGGTCAGCCTGGTAGAGGGAACCAAAATGCCCAATGGCCAACGAGTACCTGGAAACTGACAAGAAGGAAGAAAAGCCTAGGCTGAAGGGTTATGGGAGAGGCAGAGAAGGCTGGGGGAGAGGGGGTATTGGGTCCCAGCACACAGCTCCTCTTCCTAGGCCTACAGAGAGGAAAACCTACCTTGCAATCCTGCACACGAGACAGGCACTCTTGCCAAATCTTCTCATACAGGAAGTGTACCAGCGCCATGCAGTCCATGTGGTAGGTATCTCCAGGGCAGAAAACAAAATAGGTTAAGTGGGCCAGGCACTCTCCCAAGAGGAAGGGAGAAGTCAGAAGGAGAGGTGTTCCCTGCTGCAAAGGGAATCAGCTCTCCCCCAGCCAGGAGCCTCCAAGTGAGAGTTGTTCTGCTCCAATTGGTTAGACCCCTCTACTCAGGTCAGGGGCTGATATCACCCTCTTCAGAGTTCCTAGCACCCCAAGAGGATGACCTCATATGAGGAGTTCATCTCTAGAGGAAGCTTCAGGCTCACAGGGTCCTCTGGGACACAAGGACAATGGTGCATAGGAAAGGTTTTCATCTGAGATGAAAACACCACAAATTTTGGGTTTTGAATACATATTTGCCAGCTGGTAGCACTACTTTTAGAGGCTTTGGAACCTTTAGGAGGTGAAGCCTAGCTGGCAGAAGCAGGTCATTAGAGGTGGACCTGTGGTTTAGGTACCCTCTCCTCTCCCTGGTCCACTGGGATGTGTGGGGTTGCTTCCACAGGCTCCCACCATCTTGCTTGCAGCCATGCCTTAGAAATCCTCTAAAACCCTGAGCCAAAGCAGCTCTTTGCTCTCTCTTCTGTTGTTCATCAAATATCACAGTGACATGAGTGACATGGTCACTAACTGACCTCACAAGGTTGTGGTGAGCCTTAAAGATGGAAAAAAGATTGCATTTTCTAAAGTAAGGCTTGGCACACTTTCCCCACAAAATGATAGAGTCACTATTTCTAGCTTTGTGGTCATATAAGGCTTCCCTAGGGTCATGCATCAGAATGCAGCAGAGTGGGGCCTTAATCCCATAGCTCCAACTGTGATACTCTTAGGACAGGGCCATTATGTCATCCTGAGAGTTGAGCAGAGACTCTATGTCCCTAATTCCATGCTTGGGTTGGGGTGGGGGGGTCAGGAGTCAGATGTTTGGGGTCAGAATTTGTGGCCAGCACGGCTGTGGGCTGGGCAGTGAGTGAGGAGAGGATGAGGTCTTCAGGGCTCACTGTCCTAAAGCCCTAGGGCAGAGGGGCCACCACTCCTTCTCAGACAAAAGATTGGAGGGCTGACTATGACAAGCTACTACTTGGACAGAGGTTTGGAAAGTTCTGGGGATCCCACAGACATTGCTCACCGAGCTGCTTGTTCAGGGAGGTGAGAGAATCATACCACTCAGTCAGCTGGCTTTTGCTATAGTTAGGCGGGAGGAGCTCACTGAGGAAAGAGAAGATGAGAGGTAAACCTTGCATGCACAAAACTTGCCAAAATGGCCAGCCCACTTAACATACTGTCAATTAAGATATCAAGGAAGCTAAAGAACCTGCTGGGATCTCCTGGGGGCCCTCAAATAAGCCTCACCAAAAGGCCTTTTATTAGTCACAAAGTCACCATCAGAAAAACTCTGAATGGAGCCTCCTCTATGACAGCAGTCTCCTAGGGTTGTGGCCTCCTACCGGCCTCCAAAGTGCTTCAGGATGAGGGCTGAAGCCCTGTTGGGCCCACTTCTTACCAGACCTCTGTTCCCTCCTTCCTTCTCCCACCTACGTCCTCCCTCTGCCCTGGCCACTGCTTCCTAGTGAGCTCTTTGGCCTGACCAATCTAAGCTTCTTTCTGCAGCCAGTGAGCTCCGACCTTTCTTGCCACTGGGGCTGATGTGGCCAGCTCACTCCTCCAGTAGCAGGAGGTAGCCTGCTGTGGAAGAGTTTCAGGCCAAGATCTAGGCACATGGCCTTCCTCCTGAACCCCCAAAGGTGCTGGCCCCAGGGGTCCTTCCTGCCCACCGTAACTGCACGGTGAGGAGGTGGTCATACCAGATGGTGCAGAGATGATCCAGCCTCGCTCTTTGAAGGACCTGCTGGTTCCTCAGCATTTCTTCCAGCTCCTTCTTCACTGCTGGGGGATCCTGGATATTCTCACTAGCCATGAACTCACTGCACAGCCAGACCCAGCGTCACAGAGGGGAGAAGTGGGAAGGAGACTCAGGAAAGACCACTCAGAACCCCATCATCCTGACCCACCACCCTAGGCTGTGACGGCCCCATCACTCATGACGTCCAGGTCACTGAGGACAGAAGGGAGGTGAAAGGAGGAAGGCAGGCAGGGAGAACCACTGACCAGCTCTTTGTACAAGAGCCACGGGGCCCTCCTAACTTGGTGACCCAAAACAAGCCCCTCTTCCACTCTTTGAGCCTTAGACTGTAATGTGGGGCTAATGGCAGCATCATCCTCACTGGTAACATGTGAGGGCTCAGAAAGATGGCAGACAAAGCCTTAAGACCCACACCCTAGGTCACAAGGAGTATCCAGGAAATATCAGCTGTGGCCGTTGGTTACTTCTCTCTGTTGACAACTATTTATTAATAATTCTATAAACACCTACCAACCCACCAACCTGAGGGACATTAGAAGAATACCAAAAGTCCCATCCCTGGGCCCAGACAAGCTCTGTTTATAAAGGGTCTCACTGAGACCCCAGGGCTATTAGAGGGCCTGTAGTGGGGAGGAGGCAGGCCTGGAATACTTTGGGGGACTTCATCAAGGTCATATGGAAAGGCAAGGCTGAGCCTCAGCACTCAGTGCTCCTGAAAGGTGGGGGGTATCCATCTGAAAGCAGATGTCCTTCCAGGCCCAAGGCCCTGGGTTATAACTAATACAGAAGAATGGAAGTTATACAGATAATTACATAAACGCTTCATGGATTCTGTAGGTCCAAAAATGCTCACATCTTAGCTGTACTTCTTAGGAAGTATAGGCATAACTTATAAACTATTTATTAATAATTCTATAAACACCTACCAACCCACCAACCTGAGGGACATTAGAATACCAAAATGTAGATATTCTCAGGCATGGTTCCTTTAAGGACGCTGGTCAGCAGTCCATTCCAATAAGCACATACAGGGAACACAGCAATCAGCAGTTGCTGCAGTGGTCACCTGGTTCTGGGATTGTGATGGCTGCCGCCTCACTTCCACTTGGGACCAAAGCCGCCTCTGTCTATCAGAGACTGCCAAACTTACACGGGGCAGGAGCCACACTCCGGCTTGTTTCTTAAGTCCATCTGGTTCTTCCGAACTTCCTCTTGGCAAGTCCAGTGCCACATGCGGCCTTGGCCTTGGTGCTGAGGCTGCCACACTCCAGACAGCCCAAGCCATGGCCGCTGGAGCTTGCCACCTCAGGGCCGGTGCTGTATTGGTGGCACCTAGGAGCTGGCAGTTGCCACCTCTCACTTGAGGTTGCTGTCTCTTCACTGTCTGTTCCCTGAAGCCTCAGAGTACACCCTGGCTCGCACCCCGCCCAGCCGCCTGGCCACTGAAGGCCCACAGATGGATGTGGCCTCGGGCAGCTGCCTCTACTGTGGCTGCCCCCAAGGCGCTAACCAGCAAATCCAGACTCTCACCAGGAGCCTGCCACCACCTCGAATGAACAGAATGCAGCATCGTGAGCACTCAGGGCTGGTGCTGTCACCTGAGGCTGAGGTCTTCACCGTCCACTGGGCTACGTGCAGGCCATTGGCACCCCTCCACTTGGCATAGTGGTCTTTGGACAGGACTCGGGGCAGTTTTGGTGACAGGGCTTTCACAGCCCCAAACTGAGATGTCACCTGGCCTCAGTCCAATCTGGGCTCAGATCTAGGCTGCAAGTCTTGGCAAGTCTCAGGTCTGGAGCAGCAAGATGAAGCAATGCGGAACAGAAAGCCCTCTCAAGTTTCCAGGGTCTTCCTTTTTATAAGCTCTCCCTCATTATGCTCCGGGATGCCTTCTTCTAGGCCAACCTTATGCCCTCTACCTGAGGTACACCTGTTCCAAGATCACATGATCTCCCAGGAAGATCCCTGCTCTCCCAGGTGCAAGTCGTTCAGGCCAATGTCAGGCGCCCCTTTCATGAGACTGTTTTTCAGAAGCACTCCCACAACCTTTACACATTAATCCAGCATAACTGGGTCTGAAAGAAATCCAAACCTCCACGGCAAGGAAGGGTCAGTCTTGACTCTTAAAAATTTCTTTTTGATGCTTTCATCTATTTGTAACTTTAAATACAGGGGCATAAAGAAAGGGTAGGAAAAAAGCAGCCCAGCCTGGTGGCTGGGAGAGAGCTGTAGGTGGGAGTCAGGGAGAGCGAGGGTTGGGAGGGAAGTCACCACTGACCTGAAGCTCTGCAGCAGGGCCTCCTTCTTGAGAGTTTTCCAGGTATCCACCAGGCCCTGCCAGCGGTGGCGGTGATCAAGCTCCTGCTGTAGGGTAGCCTCAGTCAGGTTGACCAACAGCTGGGCAATGGCCCTCCGGTTGCCCAGTAGAGCCTGGTTTATGGCCTGTGGTCAGAGGCAGGTAGGGCTTTAGACAGGGCAGTTCTCTGGCCAGAGTGAGGTTCAATAAGAGGGACCAGGAGTCAGGGGCTGGGTAGGCCGGGGCTAAGTACTAGGGTGTGAGGAGCGTCAAGGATTAACCATCAAGGAAGTAGGCATGGACCACTGTTCTTCAGGGGTGTTCCTTGAAGGCTCAACAATGTTCCTGATAGCAGGAACCCCAACCCAGATATGTAGCTGCACTGGGTTGGCTGCTTTAAAGTGGGGAGAATAGCACTCCAGCTGGCTGTTTGCTGCCTTTTTTTTTATTATTATATTTCTGTTTTACTTTCTTTTTTTTTAATAATTTATTTTTTATTTCTTCAAGTTACATCTCAATCACAATCCCCTCCCTACTCCCCCCTCCAGTCCCACCCTTCCACCCTCCTCCCCCTCAGCCCCACCATCCTCTTCCCTTCTTTTTTTTTTTTTTTTTTTAGTTTAAGGTATTTATTTTTCCCCCCAACAGCTCTCCCTTTCAGTCCAAATAATGGTTCTTTTTCTTATAACTATAAATACAATACAAAACAACAGAAATAAATAGGCCACGATTATAAGAGTTATATGGCTTAGCATACATTCCCAATGTCCAGTCCATATGTATTTGGCACCTGACTTTAACATTCTACTATCTAACCATCTCCATGAGTTTAAAGTTCTATATCTAACTCAGCTTTCATACTAACTTGCCTCATAATTTTAAAAATATCTTCTTAGATCCAGAACACCCTCTTGATTCCTAAACAACTCAAAATTTAACTATGAGACTCTAGGTATCTATTCTTCAACCACCTCAGAGACCTGAGAGGGATAAATATATCTGATTATATAGGAAGTGCAGGGCCTGCAGCTTCCAAAACTAAAAAATGACATACCAGTGGCTGCCTGGACAGTTCCCATTTTCTCTCCATACATTACAGCATCAATCTTCAGCCATTTGGCCCCATTTCTCTGACAGACATTGGTTGTAGAGCAGGAATTATGAAGGACTTACCTACCCTGTCTTGGCAGAGCTAGGCTGTCGACTTACCTGCTTCCAAGTTTTGTCCTTTTTGGACAGAAGTGTGTCTACAGTTGAAGCAAGGGGTTTTTCTTGCCAAGAGAATGGCTTACCACCAATTCAATCATCTCCCACTGGAGATTCTTCGATGCTCATCTTCTACTTGGAGTAGAATAGGGGGTGCTGTCAGTATGTTTGCTGCCTTTTTATGAACTGGTTCCAAGTCAGGGCCCAGCCTTTGAGAACCAGACCTAAAGATATGCTGAGTCCAGATCCAAACCTGGTCCTTCCAGGGGTTTTCATCTGCATACTCCTGGCACAGAATGGGACTGGCCCCATGGAAGCATGACTCTGCCCTTCATTACCCCTGTCACTAAAACAAGAGTGGCCTCTCCCTCAGAATTCCTGATGCGTCACATAAAAAATCCTCAATGCCAACCACTTCTCAAGGTCCTCTAGGTAGTTGAAGACCCAGCCAGGCTCACAGGGAAGGAATTCCAGCATGGCTTTCCAGAGGGCCTGAGACTTCATGCCAGCAAGCCCTGTGTTGCTGGAGCCTAAGCAGGTATTTCTTCACCCTGCAGGTCCAGGGAAGTGCTATGATGTTAGGGCCGCAGCAGAGGTGTTTTGAAATTTGGTGAGACAAATGCACGCAGAATGAGTGGCAGTTGCCGGGTGGTACCAGTGAGGAGATCAGGCACCGAGGAGGAAACAGAGCATGGGCTGGAGAGATGGCTCAGTGGTTAAGAGTGCTTACTGCTCTTCCAGAGGATCCAGCTTGCTTCCTGGCACCCATATTGGGTGACTCACAACCACCTGTAACTCCAGCTCCGGGGCATCCAGTGCCCCTTTTCTTTGGCCTCTGCAAGTATTTACATACATGTGGCACTTACACACAGAGAGACATGCACATATACACATAAATAAAAAAAACTCCTTAAGAATACAATTTTAACATAAGGACAACTCTCACTGTCATCAAGACCTCTGCTGTCACCCTCCAAACACATCTGAGCGCTGCTGTCCCCAGCTGAAGACCTAGGGCATGCTCAGCTCTGCACATATACCACAGCAGAGCGCACCGCTGAGCAGTCCATGCCAGAGCCCTCTCACACAGCAGAAGGGCGGGAATTTAATCTGGGAACATCATTAATTCAACCACCTTGAATTTCTTACTTCCCATCAAAGACACTCTGTGCGGTGGGCACAGAGTCAAGACACGGGGCCAACGGGCAGGTGTGATGCAGTCACAGACGCCCCTGGCCAGTGGGAGAGGCAGGAAGAATGAGAAAACCCGAGTGGACTGAGACTGCCGAGGGTGGAAGTCCTGCGCCAGTGAGAGCCCTGACTCCAGAGTGTGTGTGGCATCCATAGCAGGACACACACAGTAGCTGGGGCATAGCCCAGAAAGTGATGGCTGAATGTGCAGCTACAGACAGGAGGAAACCGTAAACACGCCCCACAATGATTACTGTTGCAAAGTGCTAAGGTTTGACTCTCAACCAAAGAAGCCTGCCTGAGTTACTTAGAGACCTCACAGATGTGATGTCCTGCATCCCTGAGGCTCAGGATACCCTGGGCCTCGCTCCCCGCCACACACTGCCACTCACCATGGCTTCCTTATCTACCAGCCTGTATACATCGGGTTTCAGGAGGTAGGAGGTTTTCTCTATGGTGTCAACGTGTTTCTTCAAGACTTCCTTTAACTAGAGAGAAGGCATCACCATGAGTGACTCAGTTCCTAGAGCACTAACAGGAAAAAGAAGGATGTCCCACAAACCCTTCTAGAGAAAGCTGCCAAGGAGCCCATTTGTAGCCAACTTGCCTTGTCAGCTCTAGAGACCTCCAGGGCCAGCAGCTCTTGATCTAGCTCCCTAATCTCCTGTTTCATCTCCACGAATCTTTCATCCACCTTCTCCCACAGCTCCAACAGGGTCTGCACAGGAGAGCTAGGTCAGGCCAGGAGCTCCTGGAGAGGTAATGGGGAGCGGGCGCAGCCACCAGGGAATCCCTACTTCAATAGTGTAGTTCTCGAGGTCCGGTTCATTTTCAACTTTTTTGAAGAGCTGATCAACATCCTCATCAGACTGGGACATCTTTTTCAAAAGAAGCTCCCCTTTCTCCAGGATGAGAGGTTCCATCTCCTGTGACAGGCCAGGAGGCTGAGGGTTAGGGCATTGAACGCCAAATAGGAGGCGGGCCTCCCCGTAATAGGGGAGGTACCAGGCCTCATCCTATCTCAAGAAGGATCATTATTTAAACCTGGGAAATTGAGGATTGATGGTGAACTCGCACCCAGAGAGGACTAGGGCACCCTGCAACATACCAGGCACACAGTCCGTGTGGTGTGTGCTACCACTTGATTCTCCCTCAGCAGCTGAGGAGGGGCTGCCTTCATGTCTAGCCAGTC
The DNA here is from genome assembly GCA_907164525.1 of Lophiomys imhausi. Lineage (NCBI taxonomy): Eukaryota > Metazoa > Chordata > Mammalia > Rodentia > Muridae > Lophiomys > Lophiomys imhausi. Next base: position 16,410,895 of record CAJQZJ010032188.1, read on the forward strand.
AGGTCCCAAAGAAACTCAGGAGGAATGGCTAGTTGAGGTGCCTATTAACATACCAAAGTGTCTGCTTGGATTCCAAGGCTCATTCAGTGTCTGTGGCTCCTCTCAACACTTCTCACCACGCCCCCTACCCTAACCTTCTCCAACCCCAAGGTCTTTGCTTCCCTTCCCTCAGCTTCTCTTTTCTATATAACCCCCTCATGTCTGTCACATGGCCTCTTGATCCTCTTTTCTTGGTTCTCTTGACTCCTGCACTTGGCTCTTGATCCTCTCTCCTCTTCACTCTCTCTTCTCTTCCTATCTCACTCTCCCCCACCACTCCTTTCATGATCCTGTTCAGTCTAGAACCTTCCAGATGCTTCTGGCTATGCTCTCCCTCATATCTACAATAAAATTCTTCTCATTAACTATACCTAGGAGCAGTCATGTCCTCATTTCATTCCTAGCCCATAACTGGTGTTCAACAAACAGTAATTATAAAGAAAGAAAGCTGAGTTTACTTTGGATATGAAAACTAAAGCTGACAGAAGTGAAGCAGCAGCAATGGTAGGGCTGTCATCTAGTTGGGACATAATGAGGGCAATGCTGGAGTCCGCACTTAGTGCCTTGGACACACAGCCAATACTTGGGATTCAAGACAAGGAGTCAGAGAAGAGAGAGGGTTAGGGGTGCAGGCTTGTGTCCTACAGAGGAGTATGGAAGGCATGGTCTCATTTAAGAACTTTCCAGGCCTCAGTGTGGTTACAGATGAAGTCTAGAGAGGAACAGGAGCCAACGGTGAGGAAGTATGGAAGAATCTGTAGTGGTTTGAATGAGATGTCCCCCATAGTCTCAGGCATTTGAACACTTGGTCCCCAGCTGGTGGTGCTGTTTGTGGAGGTTTAGGAGGTGTGGCCTTGTTGGAGGAAGTATGTCACTGAGTATAAGCTTTCAGAGCGTATTGTTTTACCCTACTTCCAGTTTGCTTTTTCTGCCTTGTGTTTGCATTTGAAGGCGTGAGCTCTCAGTTTCCTGCCACTTGCTGCTGTTCTTCCTCACCATGATGGACTCGTTCCTCTGGAACTATCAGCCCACATAAACTCTTGCTTCTGTAAGTTGCCTTGGTCACGGTGTTTTATCACAGCAGTAGAAAAATAACTAATATAGATCCACAAGTGCTGAACTGTCATTGGGATGCATCCTCAGATGCCTCTGCCCTCCATCGGCAGGACTGGCAGTGAGTCAAAGGCTGGGCTTTGGAGCCAGACACACATGTAGTTCTGATTTTGCCCCTTTCATATCTATTCTGACAAGACTCTGAGCCTCTTTGCAAGATGAGGTCACAGCCTTTAACTTACAGGGATTTTCTGAGAGTTATGGGAGCCTACACTTATGACATTCCTCTAACAAGCCCCTTGAACATCTCCTCTGTGATTCCATCTATGTCTATGTTTTGGTGAGACATTGAGGACCGCCTAGGCAGTGAGGAGGAAAAGGGAGACTGGGGGCAATGAAAGCACACTTCCCCACCCAGGGAAAGCCACAAGAACAGAGGAGCGAGGAGCAGGGTCTCACCGCCCCAATCTCCTCTAACTCCCCCTGAAACTTCGCCACTGCACTCAGGTACTTTCTCCTCTTGAATTCTTCTTGCCCCTGGAGGGTGATGGTGTTCACAGTCTCAGAATCTGTGGGTCAACAACAGAGCCAATTAGCCTGCAGGAAGAGTGCTCTCAGGTAGGTTAGCATGGCAGAGAGTGGACGCACGCAGGCCTGAGTTTAGAAGGCAGACCCTAAGGCAAGGCCAGCAGCGATAGAAACTTAAAGAAAAAGAGAAAAGATGTAGATGAACCTGTGAGTGGACAGGGAACACTGTACAGGAACTCATAGACAAGATTCTAAGGGGGTCAGACGCACGTTCGTGCGTGCGTGCGTGCGTGCGTGCGTGTATCTGTAGCTCAACACTTGCCTACATGCTCAGAGCACTTGGGTTCAACCCCCTGTACCACAAATAAGCAAACAGACAACTACTGGGGCAAAATTCTCAAATGGTTTATGTAAAATGATAGTGTTTATGGTTTTCTTTAAAACAATTTCAGCCAAGTGTAGGTGGCACATGCCCACAATCCTAGCACTAAGAAGGTTAATGCATGAACATCTTGAGCTTGAGACCAACCTTGGCTACTTAATGAAACTGTGTCCAAAAAAAAAAAAAAAAGTTTTCAAAATACACATACAGTTGCTTTTTTAATTCAAGGGAGTTCCCATCTGGTAAAACATTATAAATAGAAAATACTGTAAGCTGAAAATATAATTACACCTAATGAGCATCAAAGCTTAGTTCAGCCCACCTTAAATGTGCTCAGAATACTCACATTTGTCTACAATTGAGCGAAAATCACCTAACACAAAGCCCGTTTTGTTACCAAATGTCATCTATCTGAGCCGAAATCTGTACAGAAAGTGAAAAAGACAATGACTGATGGGTGTACGTTTGTGCCACAGTGGAGCTGAAATATGGTAAAATAAAATAGGGGCTAGTGACATGCACCTTTAATCTCAGTATTGAGGAGGCAGACACAAGTGAGCTCTGTGAATTCGAGGACAGCCTGGGCTACATAGGGAGTTCCAGGACAGCCAGGGCTACATAACCAAGAGACCCTGCCAGAAGAAGGAGAAGAAGAAGGAAGAAGGAAGAAGAAGGAAGAGGAGGAGGAGGAGGAGGAGGAGGAGGAGGAAGAAGAGGAAGAGGAGGAAGAAGAAGAAGAAGAAGAAGAAGAAGAAGAAGAAATACAGTAAAATGATCCACTGTAGACTAGAGAGGGACCATTTACAGCAATATTAGCCAACACTAGAGTATGCTTCCCATGTGACAGCATCATTCTAACTCTACAGCATCCTAGGATCAACTCAGGAGGCTGAGGCTGTGTGCTCTGAGCATGTAGGCAAGTGTTGAGCTACAGATACACGCACGCACTCACGAACGTGCATCTGGCCCCCTTAGAATCTTGTCTATGAGTTCCTGTACTAGCCTTCCATATTGCACACTCTCTGGTTTGGTGATTAAGGAACTAAGTCACAGATGGTTGAGCAGGATGTGAACCAGAACTCTCAGCTCTGAGCCTGTCCTGCCTCTCCATCTTCTGCTCTGCTTTGCCTGGTGTCTATCTAGGAAGACTGGAAGCTGGCTGCCACCTTGGGGCTCTCAGCAGAAGGGTTGTAGCTTCTGTTTTTCTACAATGAGCATAGGTTACTTTTTAATCCTAAAGACACAGGGCACCCACATGTAGATTATGTCAAACTAAGACATGTAGTGAAGAGGAAGAAAACATGTCTTGAGAAGAACCGTGGCCAGATCACACACAGTAGTGAGCTCCATCCTTCTTAGGTAGCAGTAGCAGTAGCCACTGGCTGTTCCTCAAAAAGGGGCTTTTTGCTCAAAAGACATCCTCTGGGGAGCTGAGCAGAGGACCCAGTGAAGAGGAACCTCAGCAGACACTGCCATCTGGAGACTTTCCTGCTTGGGGCAGGTCTGCCCTTGGGGCTGAAGGGCAGGAGGCTTACCTATGTTGTCTGGGAGACCCTGCACCTCTCGGACAGCAATCATGTCCTCGGTCTCACGCATCTTTTCCTTCCTGGCTTCTACCTTTTCCCTGAGGAAACAAGTAAAGAAGAGTAAGCCCTGCCCCCCCCCCCCCCCCCCCCCCGATAGCACAGCACCGGCAACTAACTACTCAGGCCCTCCTCCTTATTCAAGAGAGCTTGGGAGGCAATGTTCAGGCTCCCGACCAATGCAGCTGACTGTGTCTCCAAGCATACTCGCTGAGGGTGCCTGGACAGAGTGAGGTCCCTGCCCCAGACACAAGCAGTAAATTCCTTTAGCTGACCAATGTGGATCAGGGGCTGGAACTGTTTCCAAATGGGAAACTAAGGATCGCAAGGGGTGAACAGTCCAATAAAGATTAAAGTTCTCATCTCAGAGTGCACCCTTATTGGTCCCTCAGCCCACCATCTGTGGTGATTTGAGTGAGAATGGCCCCCATAGGCTCATATATCTGAATGCTTGGTTCACAGTTGGCAGAACTGTTTGGGAAGGTGTAGTAGTTTGAATAGGAATGGCTCCTCACAGACTCCCTTAATCTATAGGAAGTGGCACTACTAGGAAGTATGGCCTTGTTGGGGGAAGTTTGTCACTAGGGGGCGGGCTTTCAGGTCTTAGAAGCTCAAGCCAGTTCACTGCCCGCTGCCTGCTGCTCCTGATGTAGAGCTCTCAACTACCTCTCCAGCACCATGTCTGCCTGCATGCTGCCATGCTTCCCAGCAAAACAATAATGGACTAAACCTCTGAAACTGTAAGTCAGCCCCAATAAAATATTTTCTTTTATAAGAGTTGTCATGGTGTCTCTTCACAGCAATAGAAACCCTACTTAAGACAGAAGTATTAGGAGATGTGACCTTGTTGGAAGAAGTATGTCACTGGGGGGTAGATGCTGAGGCTTCAGAAGTCCATGCCACCATTCCCAGTTCTCTCTCTCTCTCTCTCTCTCTCTCTCTCTCTCTCTCTCTCTCCTTCCCTCTTTCTGCCTCATGCTTGTGGCTCATGTGTAAGCCCTCACATACTGCTCCAGCACCATGCCTGCCTGCTGCAGTGCTCCCTGATGTGATGGTCACCCTAAAGCTGTAAGTAAGACACTGTCCTCTGAGGGAGCTGGAGTAAGCCCATTTTCTGGAAAGGGGATGTCGAGGAACAGGGGATGTCTGAAGCAGAGCTACACTCTCAGAGCCACTCCGTAACACCAAGGCCCATAAGACTTGGATCTAGGTGGAGTGAACTGAGATCTCTCAATAAACTAACTCAGCGGGAGGACTTGGAAGGAAGACAGTGACATCAAACCTGGAAGAAAGTCTACAAATGCCTCATCTATGAGGCAAGCACCAGAGAAGTCCACAGTGCCCTACTGTTCCCCAAGGCCCCAGGAAGCAGTGTTTTCCATCTGTCCTCTTATGAGTCCTCATGTAGTCCCACAAGGGGGAGAAGCCTACAGGTCTGTACTGTAACTGATGGGGACCCAACAACTATGCACAATGGGGAGGGTCTTTCAGACCTTGATGTTTCAAATATCCTGGCCCAAAGCAGCCCCATAAGAGCCCACAGGACAATGAGGTATGCTATCAGGCTCTGGTTTCTCAGCCATTTGCCCCCAGGATTTGAGGAGTTGGTTTGTATAGTGGAGATCTAACTACCCCACGCCCCCTGTCCAACACATTGTGGTCTGGCCTCCCCAACCTAAAGGGAATGAGCTTACAGATTTACTGTCCTTTTACTATTCTGCATGGAATTCTCAAGCACTTGCTCAAGGTCCTTGAGGAAGATGGGCATTGTGGCCTTTGTCAGTCATCCTCTCACCTTAGTGTGGCCTCCGCCAACCCTGGAGGAACTTCCCAACAGCCCAAGCAGGCATGAGAGTGCTGACTCAAAGAGACAGACAGAGAAAGAGCAGGGAACACAGCTAGAGTTCACAGAAGTGCCCAGGAGACCTAAGCAAAAGCAGCTGGGGTGTTCAAGGGTGGGAACTACTGCTGAGGTACAGGCTCTTCCAGGCCGACACAGCTTGAAGGCAGGAGAAGAGCAAGGACCGAGGAAGATTCTCTTTTCAATAGGTAAAGAGGCCCTGGGGTTGATAGTTCAGGACTCCCAGGGGAGGGAGAGGGAGAGGCTGGAAGGGGTGGTATGAGAGGCTAAGCTGTACTTGGCTGTTTGTTCTCCAAACAGTTCCCCTGTTTGAGGCCCACCTATGGCCTCCCTTATGGGATAAGGAGAGAATTGAGTGTGTGTGTGTGTGTGTGTGTGTGTGTGTGTGTGTGTGTGTGTGTGTGTGTGTAAAAGATCATGGGAGGTTAGAAAAGCTGCTGGGAGTCCCCCTGCTGTCTAAGTGTCCAGATAGGAGGGTGAGTCTGCTGCATCTAGGAGCAGCAATCCCCAGGGGCCAGGTGATGGCCACTCTGGCCTGGGAAAGTGGGTAAAGCTTGTGGACCAGAAGAAGAATGAGGACTCATAGGAAAGCAATGACCCAGCCATTGAGCCCAGCTGGTGGGGAAGCAACTTCAGAGAAACTCTAGATGTGGAATTAGTGATTCCAGCCATTTGAGAAGATAACAAACATATCTCAGTCCCTGCCCAGGCTGCAGGAGCTATGCTCTGGTTCTGTGTTGAGGACAAAGCTGGGCCTGTCTGTCTGACCCAGGAAGCCAGCACAGCAGCAGACCATTCCCTGGCATGAGGAGTAGCTTTCATAGAACTCTGTCCGGCTGGGGCTGTGTCTAGATTTAAAGTGACAGGTGACCTTAGGTTGAGCCTGAGATAAGAGGGGCATCCTTAAGAGACCCAGAAAGATGTCAGAAGTCCCTGGGCTTTGCTGAGAATAGGTCAGAGTCACAGTCAGGCTGCCACATGGCCTTCCAAGAAAGTAAGGAAGAGCCAGGACAGGCCCCGATGCCTGCACCTACAGGTCTTCTTCAGGGCGTCAGGCAGGGGACCACATTTGGAGAAAACTGGTCTCAGCTGTGGGTCCGAGAAGGCAATAGCTAGTTCCAGAAAAGTAGAAGAGGGGGCTGAGGGTCAGAAGACTATCCTGGGAAAAGCCAAAGGCCAGGGTGGGGCATACACTGCAGTACCAACACTGGGCCACCTTCCTGCCCCTGTGCAGGTAGAGAGGCCTGACTTCCAGTCCCCAAGTCCAATGCTAGTGTACTTGAGGTACTCAGAAGAAGCCTGGCTCCTGTCACCTTCTCCCAAGAAGCTGGGGAGACTCTTTCCTCTCTGGTTGAGGAATGAGTTCAAGCTTAGCAAACAGAAATGGCATGCATAGGAATCTCCAGTTTAACTTCTGAACTAGGAAGATCATAAGGAAAGGCTGATCTCCCTGCCCAATCTGATCTCTTCTCCATTTCTGGGAATGGTATCTCTACTGCCTACCTAGTGAGGGAGACCTGAGACTCTTAGAGCCTTCATGAGTCACCCAATCTGTCACCAGGCCCAGTGGATTCTTCCTACTATAGACTCTCCTCTCCCGTCCCCATACTAGCCATCACATAGATTGCAAGCATGCACAGTATGGCCTCTTCTTTGGCCCTCCAACCACCTTTTAAAACAAAAAAAATCTTTTTGATGTGTTCTTGGATTTGGTTTGCAAGGGGATCTTGGTCTGTAATTTTCTTTTTTGGTTTTTTGTTGGGTCTTTGTGTTGTTTGAGTATTAAGGTAATAATGGCTTAGTAAAAAGAATTAAGAAATGTTCCTTCAGTTCTATTCTGTAGAATAATTTGAGGAGTATTGACATTAGTAGTTCTTTGAAGAAATCAATGAAATGAAAAATCGGTCCTTTGAGTAAGTCATCAAGACTTACAAAGCCTTAGCTAAATTCACCGAAAGGCAGAGAGAAAAGATTCAAATTAATAAAATTAGAGATGAAAGGGAGGGCATTACAAAAGACACCAAGGAAATTCAGAAAATCAAAAGGACATACTTATAAATCTGCATACCACCAAACCAAAAAGCCTAAACAAAATGGATGAACTTCTCAATGCAGACAAACTACCAAAGATAAATCAGGACGACATAAGCAACTTAAACAGACCTATAACTGTTAGTGAATAGAAGTAGTAATTAAAAATCTTCTCATTAAAAGGGCCAGAGGCATCCTGTGCAGAATTCTCCCTCCAACAGCTCCCTGTAGGTCTCTCCTTTCTGAGGACTGCCAAGGGGACTTCAGATATGCAAATCAATCCAAAGTTCAAAGCTAGTTCAAAGCTCTGACTAGCTTGCAAAGCCTCTCCCAGTCTTTGCTTGAGCCCTTCTCGTTGTCCTCTAGGCCAGCAGTTCTCAACCTATGGGGGGTGACCCCTTTGAGGGTTGAATGACCCTTTCACAGGGGTCACCTAAGACCACTGGAAAACACTGATATTTACGTTGTGATTCATAAATTTCAAAATCACAGTTATGAAGCAGCAACAAAAATAATTTTATGGTGGAGGGAATCACTACAACATGAGGAACTGTATTAAAAGGCTGCAACATTAGAAAGGTTGAGACACACTGACCTCAGCAGTGATGAGTCAAGAACATCCTTCTCAGAACTCTATGCCCACCCTTCTCCCTTAGCATCCCATCTCAGCAGCAGCTCCTCCTTAGGGAGTTTTCCTGACCCTGTCCTCTAATGATCTTCCCACCTTTGAGGGAATGTGGCTATTCCCTCCTGTTGAGCAGTCGAGTTCCATGAGAGTGGGATTCCTGTACCCAGACACTATCCTTAGATGCCCCATCAAAACTATTGAGGGAGGAGAGAAACATCTTTTCAAGTAGATGTGACTACCTCCCTGTTTTGGGGGAGGTACTCAAGACTCCATTCCTACCAGGCACAGATCTTTTGAGTCTTTGAAGACTAAGGAGCTGCAATGAAGCTTGATTAGCAAGACTTACCTGTAGAGAACTGGGTTTTCCGTGACCCAGTCATTGGGAAGGCTATGCACCCACTTCCTTTGCCTCAGGGTCATTGTTTCCCCTTCAGGGAACCACACTGTCTTCATCATGGGTGTCTTGACATTCTTGGCAGAATGCTCTGCAGCCTGATTCCTGGCGGCTGCCAGAGCCTGAACCAGCTGTACCTGAGTGCATTAAAGAAGGGGGATAGGTATAAATTTCAGATGCCCAAGCCCTTCATGATGATGGTGCCCATCTTAGGAGGACATGAAGGGCACCTGCCACAGGAAAAGCACTTTGCATTCCAACTCCACACCCACCCACTGCAGAATATCTCTTTCTCCTTAACAGACATGGGCTATTTCAAGGAAGGTGTATGTAAAGAACTTTGAATGAAGATCCAAATTTAGCCTACACAATCATTTTTGTATTGATAAGAAACTGAAAACATCAACAACAAAACAAAACAAACCAGAACTGTCCAGTAATAGGAGATTGGCTGAGTAAAATTCCTTTGATGGAATGTTGGGTGCTTATTAAAGACAGAAATTGCAATAAATGTCTTATGACAAGGAAATCGTTATGCAATAATGTATAATTGCATAGCATATCAAAGTATAAGTTATCAGGTTGGAGAAATGGCTCCACAATTAGGAGCACTTGCTGTTCTTACTGAGGACCAGAGTTCCATTTTCAGCATCTTTGTGGTGGGGTCACAACCACCACCTGTAAGTCCAGAATCCCCTGTTGGCCTTCCTGAGCACCAGCTATGCACACACATACTCAGCCAAAACACTCATACACATAAAATAAACTGTAAATCTTGTTTGCAAGCATAAGTTAAAAATTATAGGCAGTTGGCACTTTGAATACTGCTAGATCTGCTATCCCTTTCAGTACAGTTAGCAAACCTGCCTTCTGCTTAAAAAAAAAAAAAAGATTACAACCCAAATTACAGTGTGGTTTCAGATTTTAAAACACATGAAAAAAACCATTGAGAATGTGCTGCGATTAATAACAATATCTTGCTTATAAGGAGCTAATTCATGTGAGTAATTTGAGTTTTCTGAGTAATTTGAGCTTTCTGGTTTCTCTATACCTTTATCACTTTTAAGTTATACAGGCAGCATGATTTGTGGCTCAAATTAGAAATAAAATTCCCACTTCAATAAGCAGCACAGTAGATTTGAAGCTTGTGGGTTTCTTTTAAGGTCTCTTTGGTCTGCAAGGCACATTCAAGAAGGAATAACAATCTTTACAATAGATGTGGCAAGGAAGCTTTTAACACCGTAAGACAAGTCCTCTTTGGAGGGGGCCACTGGGCACCCAGTGAGGTTTCTGAATACCCCTGGCCATGACTATGAGTCCTGAGAGACTGTCAAGGAGAAAAGGACATTTCAAAGCCCTAGTACAGAAAGAGACCCAGATGATGATGATGATGATGATGAATTATGGTTTTGTAAAACAATGTCTCATGTCTTCCTGGCTGTCCTAGAACTTGCTATTAGACCAGGCTGGCCTTGAACTCAGAGATCCACCCGCCTCTGCCTCCCGAGTGCTGGGATTAAAGGCGTGTGCCACTACACCCTGGCAAAATTTTGAATCTTAATGGGGGAGAATACGAGGGACTGGAAACTGTGATCAGAATATATTGTATGAAATGAATCTATTCTCAATAGAAAATAAAGAAAATCTAGATCTTAAACGGGGAAAACTCTCAGAGCGAAGAGAATTAGAAGGGAGCAGGAAGGAAAGTTTGGCAGGAGCAGAGGGAAAGGGAGAGGAGGATACCAGGGAAGCCTACCTCGGCCTGGAAGATCTGCTGGTAGACTTTGCCGTTCTGTACCTGGGACATCTTCCCCACTGGCGACATCTTGGCTGCTGGCCCGATTTCCTGGAAATGCGCCTGGGACTTTATCTCAGTTTTCACTCCGAGGCTGAGACCTGACGACCGCCCTACAGGCTTTTTCCAGGACCACTGGCTCCAAAACAGCACCGGATCCCACAGGACACCCAGGGAAACTTAAATTTCAAACAAAATAAGAAAGTGGGAAACTTAAATTTCAAACAATAAGAAAGCGGGAGAAGGGGATGAAAGTGGGGGAGGGGGGTGGAAACCTCTTCAGATAAGCCCTGTTCACTGAGGACACCGGTTCTCGCCAGCGCGCAGGACGTAAATCCCACAGGCACTTTCTGGAAAAGGCAGGATTATTGTCTGTGCTCCACTCGAGCTCTTGTGGGGACAGTCAATCCGCCTAAGATGTCAGATGGGACTGGAACCCCAGCCACATCATCTGGGAGAAACAGAGTGCGGAATCTGCCAGCTCCCCTCCAAGCCCAGCGATTTTGAGGCCCCGACCCAACTCTAGCGACTCCCGCACCAGAAACTCAGATTCGCCTAGACTCCAGTAGCAACTGCATCAAAACGCTGGCCGTCTCCTAGGCAACGCGAGGGGGCGGAGCTGGCCCGGCCCACACTTCCTTCTCAGGGCGCAGGGTCACTCAGCAGCAGCATCAGCAGCAGCAGCAGCAGCAGCAGCAGCAGCAGCAGCAGCAGCAGCAGCAGCAGCGGTCCACGTGGGATAGTGAAACTCGCCACTTTTTTCAGTGGGTACTTGGAGCGCCCTAAAATGTTCCCAAAAGTTAGTAGGCGGTCAGAGAGCCTATGCGGATCTAGACTGTTGTGGTCAAGGAATCCAGTCTCTCTTTGTTGCTCTTGTTAAAATCAACCTGTACAGGTAGGTAGCACAAGGTGGCCTTTGCCTGTAAGAATCTGGAAGACAGTGAAAGAGATCAAATCTTTCCCAGTTCAAAAGAGATTGGAGGGCTCAGAACTCAGGGCTCAAACCTCCCTGGCCAGAATGAGAAACGCACCTGACAACCTAGAGCAGTGTGGTTCTCAGCCTGTAGATCGGGACCCTTTGGCAAACCTCTATGCTCAAAAATATTTTTATAACAGTAGCAAAGTTACAGTTACGAAGTAGTGACAAAAATAGTTTTGTGGTTGGGGGTCACCACAACACAAGGAACTGTATTATAAGGTCACAGCATTAGAAAGGTATATGGGCAACTCTTCTCCTTTCCAGAGACACTCCCTGGTGGCAGGAGTCCCGGAACAGACCTGCTGGCAAGTCCTCCCCACACTGACATCATAGAGTGAGTGATCTTCTGCGGCTGGTTGTAGCATCAGATATTCAGAGAGTGATGAGTAGAAAACACTCTTCTCATTCCTTGACCCAAGTGAACAAGGAAGCAATGAGTACAAAACCCATCCAGTCTCATTCTTTTGGGTCCTGGGTGAATAAAATAAAGATTTGTGGTGGACGTTTTGATTTCTTTAGAAACATGGTTGTGTGAATGAATGTGTTTTTTGTTTGTTTTGGTCTCAAGTATGGGATGTGGGGGTGCTCTATCCACTGCTGACTCGTGTTAGGGGCATGTAAAGACATCCTGATGGAAGAGCATGTAGTGTTTTGTCTGCTGGAAACTGTCACATGTGAGGAACATGCTTACATCCTTTGATACACAGACTCCTTGAAGAGCACATGATCTTGGTGAGCAGGAAGTACCTCATGCAGAGGGTGTGTGCTTGGCCAATTAGAAAACATCCTTGTGTGGATTTTGAGGGGATATAAACAGAAACCCCAGAAAAATGGAGGGGGGGCTTTTACTTGGCATTGCTTCTCCTCGCGTCTCATCTTTTAAATAGTCCACACAAGGCTTTGCCGAAACGTACTGCTCCCTTCCCTGTTGAAGATTTTGGCCCAGGTTGAAGAGATTGCAGCCCCCCAACAGGGGTGTGAGAGCAGCTGCTTCTTGGCTGTCTCTGCTGGTGTTCCCCAAAACTGCTGCTAGTTTCCTCGCTGGCTGTGTTCCAGTTGCTCCTGGTACCTGTTCTGGTGTATGCTGTATGACTGGTCTGCTGGAATCCTGACGAATTGTCCCAAGGACCTATGACTACAGAGGTCTACATCTTCTGTCTCTATTAATGTCTTTTCTTCCATACCTTCCATACCTCAGGTCGGTGGGTTGGAAGACGGATAGAGATATCAATATAAAAATTAATAAATAGTTAAAAAGCATGCCTTCAAAGATTGTATTAATTTTAGCAGAAAAGAAAGCTTGTAGGTGACCCAGGGAAAGGATGAAAAATATATACTTTTTAATTTTTGTAAAACTTTTTGAAGCAATAGGGGATTTCAGTCTCTGCTCTTCCTCATTTGAGGAAAGGCTGCTGGCTTGAGCTTCAAATATTACAAGGTTGTCTTTGCCTGGCCATTTTCTGCTCTGATTCTTCTAGTTTCTGCTCTGGTAGTTGCAGTTACCTGGGAGCTGGGCATGGTAGCACATGGTCTATAACAAGCAGTGAGATTGAAGCAATCATTTTAAATCTCTCAACTATAAGGAAAATCCTGGCACAGATGTAACCACTGGTGAATTTTACCTTCCAATAAGAATTAGCATCAGTCTTTTTATTAAATTATTCCATCAAACAGAAAAATAAAGAACTTTGTTAACCTCTTTTTATGAAATTGGTATTATCCTGATTCCAAAACCAGGCAAAGAAGCAACAAGAAAATTGCAGACCAGTCTCCCCAATGAACATAGGTCCAAAAGTTCTCAAGAAAATACTTGCAAACAATTCAAGAGTACATCAAAAAGATCACTCACCACAATTGGCTTTATTCCAGAGACTCAAGGATGGCTCAACCTAAGTAGATCAATAAATGTTACAAATCACATAAATGGGCTTAAGTTGCACATTCATTTCAAGTGTAGAAAATGCATTTAGCAAAATCCAACATCCCCTCATGTTTTCTAAGTGTCTTCCTCGATTTCTTTATTTGGTGTTTTGATATTTTCATTAGAGTTCTTCTCAAACTTTTGGCTCTTTTACATTCCAAGGCACTTTTTTTTTTTTAAATAAAGCTGCTATTGATGGAATTCTGCCTGCCTTATGAGGGAGAGATGTGTTGGGGGAGTATCTGGGAGAAAAGGTAAGAGGGAATGGGGTAGGTAAGAAACATATAGATATAGGTATACAATCAAGTCATATATATGTATATATATATATATGAAACTGTCAAAGAGCAAATTAAAAATATATTTAAAAGTAAAAAAAACCTTTCTCACTATGAAAATGTTCTTATATTTTGGGGAGTATTCTATCATTAGAAATATAGTTCATTTTGTGTTATATTTACAGTGCACATTACATTTTTTCCCCTCATGTCCCCAGTCAGATTGAGTTCCTGGAGCCAACCAAGGATGCAGCTCCAAATTGAGGTGGAAAAAAAAAAGATGGTTCAACACATGGGCAGAAAGCCGCGAGGCAGTCTGGGCTCTGGGATGGAGAAACTGCAGCACTCCAGAAGCTTAGCTTGTTTATTATATAGAGTTGAGCAGAGAGGCGGGATTATTACATGCAGATAAACAAGGAGGCAGAGTTTTCTGGTATACATCTGGATCAAGGAGACAGGTTTAACTAATCTTGGTAGGAGCAGCTTCTGTAGGGGAGCCGTCTTCAGGACAAAAATATCTGGACAGAGAAAGCTATGGTGGACGTTTTCTACATATGCTGCAACACCTGCAACACTTACACTCAGCCCTCACAGAAGGTTTTGCAATCCCTCTGAGTCCAAGGCTATGGGGTCCTATGTCAACAACACACCATTCACTCAGGACTTCATTCACTCAGGTCTTCCTCCACTTTCTACAACTTGGGAACACATCCAAATCACTGCTCTAACTATTATTCTATATGGTGAGCACACACAGCCATTTCTACTTGGCCTGTAATTAATTTTAAAATTGCTATGTTGGAAAAATTGCAATGTTTAAAATTGCTATGTGTCCATCTTAGGAGATACTACCAAAGGTTCTGAACATGGTAACAGTCCACACACATCACAGTCTTCACCAACACTTGGTGGTGTCACCGGACTATATTCTAGCTATTATGTGGTGGTATAGTATCATGGCTTTAATTTGTATTTTCCTGATGAGTAATATGAAACATCACAGACAGACACACAATCTTCTGTGACATGAAATCTGTATTAGTTCCTTGTTACTGCAACAAAATACCCGAGATAGGGAAGGTATGGAGAGAAAAAGGTTATTTGGACTCATGTTTTTGGAGGCCACAGTGTATGATGGAATGGCCCACTGATTTTGGCTTCAAATGAGCCATCATGTCATGCATGGTACAAATGTCTAGTGAGCAAAGATACTCATCCTATCCGCTAAGAAGCAAAGAGACCAGGATCCCATTATCTCCTTCAAGGACATGCCTCCAGTGACTTAAGGACCTCCCACTAGGCACTACTCCCCCCAAAGGTTCCACACTTCTACAAGGTGCTGTCCCAGGGACCAAGATCTTAGCATGTACCTGGGCCTTTGGAAGACACTGCCTATACTCAAATCATAGAGCCAACCAAAATCAGAAACTTTCAGAGTATAAAGTGTCAGGGACAAGTTTAAAGGTATCTGTGTGCTTTGAATAATCTTACTCTCAAGATGGTACCTGGAAAGGGAGTGCTGGCACCTTCTGCAGACACAGATGTCTGTGAGTAGATAAAGACAACATCATTTAGCCACAGAGCTAGAAATTGATGTGTGGGGGTCGGGGGGGGGGGGCTGGGATCTCCACTGTTCTCAGCTTCTCGAAGCAAATTGTCAAAGAGATGTTGTGGAGATTCAGCTAAAAGAGACAAGCCTGGCAGCCTTATGTGTAACAGCCAGAAACTGGGAACAACCCAGATGTCCCTCAACTGACAAATGGATTAAAAAAACCATGGTACATCTACACAATGGAATACTACTCAGCTATCAGAAACAAGGAAATCAAGCAATTTGCTGCCAAATGGATGGAACTAGAAAAGCTCATCCTGAGTGAGCTAACCCAGGCTCAGAAGGATGCACATGGTATCTATTCACTTATAGTCAGATTTTAGCCATATAGTAGAGGATAACTATCCTACAACCAACAGGCTGAAAGGAACAAGAACATACACTTTGTTACCTGTTAGTGGGACACTTTGCCCTAGTGGAACTTCCATGTAGGCCCCCAGTGCAAGAGGAAGCTCTTAGTCCTCATATGGCTGCTGAACCCAAGTGGGCTGATATGTAGGGCACCCCACACCAGAAGAGTAGATAGGTGGGAGAAGGGGGAGGGGTGGAAGGGTGAGAGGGTGGGCCTGGGAGGGGTGGAGGGAGGAGACTGTGATGGAGATTTAAATGGAAGTAATAAATAAACATAAAAAAGAGGCCTGGCACATGTACCAACAGGACCAAGTGTACACAGCAACCAGGTATAAGCATTCTGAGACTTTGGGTCCTAATAGCACTTTCTCAGGTTCATGAGGGACTTTCAATGGTCAGACTGTATCTTTCCTGGGCCATCTTTGAGCATGAAAATTTGGGTAGTGTTGGGGCTAATAACATTGCTTCTGACAGACTGATTTCAATGCTGAGATCTGGCTACTGCCCCTTCTGAGGCATTCTCTTGATTGGTTAATAAAAGTTGCTGATAGCCAATTAGCTGGGCAGTAAGAGCATAGGAAGGCGGGACTTCCTGACATTAGAACAGGAAGCCTGCATTTTACATAGAGGATGAATTCATTCCACCAGGAGACATGGAAGCAGATAGATGTGTTTGAGAACAGTGGAAGGTAATCATAGGCACATGGTGGTTTGGGATTAGGTGATCTGGGTTAATTTAGAATAGCTAATTGAGAGTCTGCCCAGCTAAGGGCTAAATGTTAAAACATTAAAAGGTCTTGATGTAATCAATTATTGGGGAAAGGACTGCAGCAGCTTATAGGCCCTCAGTCCAAGCAATCCAGGGCCATCGGACTCCTGGACTCCTGTTGAACCCTAGCAAATCTCCTGCCAAGCCACCAGTAATTCTACTGGCCTAATATCACAACTTATATTACTTAACAGAGTTTAGGTTACAGGTGGTGTAGGCCACCCTTGGTCTGGGGCTCTTTCCCCAGGATAAATCAGGCCGCTGGTTAATAAATACAATTGACAATTAAATTGCAGTTACAGGGTAGTACTGGGCTCTGCATAAGGACAATGTCCATGCCTCCCAGCCTGACACTTGTGTCTTTTGAGTAAGCTTCATCATCTTTCAGCATCTGCACCCAGCATGCTACATGGGTACCATCATCAAATGTCTTGGGCCTCCTGCTTGGTATCACTGGTCCACCTGGAATGCAGGCCTATTTCACTTCTGCTTGACTTTCACAAGTGATTCCACAGAGAGACTCAGAGGATGTTTAGGAGGAAGGCCCAGATCAGCTCTGATTCCATTCCCAGCAGGCCATGGGCTAGAGAGTTCACTTCATATTTCTTTTTAAAAATTTGTTTTAAAGATTCATTTTATTTTATTTTTTTACTTATGTGTATATGTGCCTACCACATTGGTGCAGGTACCTGAAGAGGCCAGAAGAGGGTCAGATCCCTTGGAGCTTGAGTTACAGACACTTGTGAGCTACCCCAATTCGGATGTTGGGAACCACACTTGAGCCCTCTGCAAATGCAAGTGAGTTCCCCTAACCCCTGAACCATCTCATCTATCCAGCCCCTACTTCATGCTTCTTAACAGGTGATCCCCATGGCTGCCTACCCACAAACAGTGGAAGTCACTCATGGGCAAAATTTGTTCCACAGATTGTTTTTTATGTTGCTTTTCTTTTTGCCAATGGATTGAGACGGTCCTAGTCTTAAACCCTTGGTCTAGATGGCCATCCCACAAGTGGCCCGTGCTGTCTGTCAAGTGCATGAACAGTGCCTCTGTCATCCTGTTCCGTTGTAAGGAATGGGTGCTGGTTAAACTGAGCCTCTCTTAAGAGCAGATGGCCTGGCCTTCGAGCAGAAGTTGGTGGCCCAATCAGCAATCCGAGCAGGTTGGCAGAATCTGTGTGAACTCTCGGGAACCATGATCTGATTTTGATTTTCTAAGCATGACAAGCCTGGGGTTGTTGATCAGCGTCTGCAGCAGGAACCACCTTGTTCTGGCCCTGGCTGAGAATCGGGGACCTAGGACAGAATCAGAGAAGAGAGATCAAAGACTTTTGGAGGAGCTACCTATAATGCAAAAGGTGTGGTAGGAGGTATTGGATCAGGACTCCTGGAGAATGAGAGGTAGAGGTACGTTTTGTCCCACAGATCTATAGGGAATACTAGTGAGTATATCTGAATCCTTCAGGGGCAGGAGGAACTCAGAGCACTTTCTGTAAGCAATAGAATAAAATAATAGAAACTGAGCTCCATTTTGGAAATAGCACCTGCTGGGTAGCCTAAAGTGTGCATTGACATCCCAAAACAATGAGATACAGCTAGCTGTGATAGTTCTGGAATAGGTAGGTAAACTAGTCTGCAGGATAAGGCCATATAACTTGACTGATGGAAGCTCCTGACCAGCCTGGTTTAAAGGGATGCAGAGGAAGGGGAGCAGGAAGGGAATCTGGGGCCTCTTGGGGAACCCAGAGAGCCCATGGGTATCAATTTTCCACTCTGAACTCAGTGTAGGTCCAAACAGGAGTCATTACCCGCTGATTGGTTTAGGCTCCAGTATTTCACGGTCTTCTGCAGCTTCTGATCCCTGTGGTTTGTGATCAGGATGTGGCAAAAGCCAACCAGCACAGGGTTGGTGTGATAATGGTCTACAAAGAGCATGCCAATCCATGCACGGAAGCCTGAAACCCAGGAGAAAGCAATTCAGGCCAGGATGTACCTCCCATCATTGCCCAGTTTGTACTTTTTATGATACAATTGCTATTCCTTTTTTTTTTTTTTTTTTTTTGAGACAGAGTCTCCCTGTGTAGACCTGGCTGGCCTGGAATTCACTGTGTAAACCAGGCTGGCCTTGAACTCAGAGAGACAGATTTGCCTGCCTCTGTCTTTCCTGTGCTGGCTAAGTACTAATCATTATTTGTGCTGGTGGCCTGAGTTCTTACAGAGAATCTACAAAGTGAGTATAAAGATTTCTCCAGCAAGGAAAAAAAAAAAAAAAAAAACCCTCTTCCATCTGATCTGAGGAAACCAGATCCTCTAAAGGAATATCATGTGGCCCAAAACCTGCTCAGTGACTTCCCCATGCTAATGAGGTCTGTTGTGTCATGTCTTTCAGTCAATGACATTTGTCTATACCTCTAGTCTCCTGGGAGTTTTCTCCTACCCCCACTGCCCCTGGGTTAATTCTGATAGGGCCGTACCCAGTGAATCAAACACATTAACGTCCAAAACCCCTCCCCACTGCCCAAAGTTATATAATGCCCCTGATTCCAGAAGTAAACTCTCTCACTGCCCCTGTAAGGGTCTAAGAGTTGCTGGAGACTCAAGAATTGCTGGAGCCCAGACTCAAGCAGTATGCAAAAGCAAAGAGCATTTATTTTGCAAAAACAACCAGCATGCTGGGGTCGACCATTTATACAAAATGGTGACAGCTATGAACAAAAGTGCACAGGCTTTTTAAAGCCAGAAAGGGAATTCCAGTAGGGGTTAAGTAACCTTTAACCTGATTG
The DNA here is from genome assembly GCA_907164525.1 of Lophiomys imhausi. Classification (NCBI taxonomy): domain Eukaryota; kingdom Metazoa; phylum Chordata; class Mammalia; order Rodentia; family Muridae; genus Lophiomys; species Lophiomys imhausi. The sequence continues at coordinate 16,429,881 of CAJQZJ010032188.1, forward strand.
GCAACTGAAGGTCCAGGGGTATGGGTAGCTTCAGAATTGGTCAAAGGTTCAGGTACTTTCTAGCCCTGTTGCTAAGTAACTATCTGGCCCAACATGGGGATTTTACAGTTCCTTTGCCCAGGGCTGAAGGTGGTGGGGCATGAGAAGTCTTAGTCATTTTCCAGAAACTGGAACTTTGGCCTCAAGCAGAACCCCTACTTACCTGGGACTAGTTTTGGTAGCAAAATAGGGTTCACTTGGTGGTTTTTTTACCCTGCATCCCCAACATGACTGCCTAGCTGCTTATTTTGGGCATGGTGGGGAAGCGCTCTTCTTTCTATGAAGACTTTGCCACTGCAGGCTGCCTGGTTGGCCACTGTCTAGCTACTGCTTGCCCTACAGATGGCAGCCAGGGCTTGTCTCTGAGCACCAGCTCCCACCTTGCTGCCTCTGCCTGGTGGTCTAGGCCTGTTCATGGTGCAGCCCTAAGGATCCTCCTGTCTCCATGTCCCCAGTATTGGGATTACAAACATATTACACACCATCCATGGATTTTTACACCAGTTCTGCGGATCAAACTGAGGTCCTCAGGCTTGCATAGCAAGCTCTCTAATGACCGAGTCACCTCCCCAGCCTGGAACACATGTGTATCTATTGCTTGGCTTTATGACCTCTACCAGGAGACTAGTTCTAAGCCTAAGTGAAGGTGTGAACTCGTATCATCCTTTCCAGGCAGCATCCACAAAGGCGCGAGGCCAGCTATTCCCCCAAGGAGGTGGCCAGTGGAACTCACCCATATCTGCACCCTCATAGCCACTCTGCATGATGGTCCTGTCAATGCGTGCAATCAGCCAGGTGCCCAGGAGGCAGCTGATGAGCAGCCTGGAGAGGCAGGCACCCAGGCCCAGCAGCACATTGTAGAAAAACAGGAAGTAGTTGAAGTTGTGGAACGCTTTCCTACAGAGAGAAGCAGACAAGAGGTAGCCCCTTGGTCAGGCAAGGTAGCAACACAGCCAGCTCTGATTTCATCAAGACCAGATGCTAAACTCTGCAAGTCTATCTCCTAAGCTTATGACCTCCTGCTGGGTGGCAGGTGGAGCTGAGTGCCTCACCCACAGTGCTGGAGGGATGTGTGGTCCCTGGTGGGGGGTGGGGAGCACTGAGCACAGGGCAGGGTAAGTGGCACCTGCTTTGTGTGACCTTTGGATTCCTGTGTGAGGCTTCTTAGAGGACAAGAAAAACCATGCAGTTATAACCGATTTAAGGATTGCACCGAAGTTGTGGTTCGCCATTGTCATTGGCATAAGGACTTGCCCCAGCCAGAGCTGTTCCTTGTCCTCCAGAGGAAAAGTTCCAAAGGATCACCTGATGACACGGACCTGTTGCTTCAGGACCAAACTGCATCCTAATTGTCACAGAACCCTCTGACAAAGGACTGTGTAGGGAGTTAGATTAATACGAATTAGATTTAAAGGGTCTACAACAGAGACTGTGTTTCTGAAGACTAAAGACCTGCCCCAGCGACTGTATCCTTCTAAAAGGTTAGGGGAAAAGTTGTAATAGTTATCAATAGGTTTAGTGGCTAGGTCAAAGGGGTTGTAGGAATTTGTAGGATTAGTAGTAAAGTGTTTATATTTGTATAAGTAAATATTGTACTAATAAATAAGTATTGAATAATTTTAAAAAGTTTGGTTACAGGACTGCTTAGTCTTGTCACTCTGTATCCCTTCGCGCTCCACACTGTAACATTGTATGGGACTTTGGGATCTCATTATTCTCCCAACACATGTAGTTTGTGTCTTACTGTTTCTGTCCAAGGTGTGGTAGCTATCAGCCATGCCAATTCCTCCTCTCCACCGGTAGAAAGTCTATCACTGCTCTGCCTCCCTTGTCCCCTGCCTCTCCTCTCCCTCCTCCCTGCCTTTCCTCACTCCTCCTCAGCTCCTCGTCCTCTTCTTCAGATTGCTCAGGAATCCATGGCCCTTACCCCAAGCCAGTCCTTTCTGGTAAGCCGTGAAGCTCTTGGAGGTGGTGGGTAAAGAATCTGTATCTTTGTTGTCAGTGCTAAGGTTTCCTCAGTGAATGGATGAATGAATGAATGAATGAGAAAGACAGTACTTGGCTGTGCTGTCTGTATTTTCCATGTTTCATCCTTAAAACAACTCTTTAAGGAATACAAAATAACTTACAAATCAGGAAGCTCAAGTTGACATGTTTAGTAAGGCCATACAAGGTCACGTGGCTCTCCTACTGCTAGAAAAGGCAATTCCAGATCCCAGGTCATATGACCCCAGATTTCACCCCTGTGCACATCATGGGAGCCTCTCACAGAATTCAGAGCCCCCTAGAACCTGCCCACCACTAGGTAGAAGGCCGAAGCAACAGCTGAAGCCCAGCCTCCCCCTTTCCTGCTCCATCCTCACCTGTTGTTGAGAGCCAGGGGCTTCTGATTCTCAGCTGTACCCAGCTTGGGCTGCAGGAAGAATCTGCCAGCAATCCACACCTGCAGGATCATGAGGCCCACAACTATGGATAGGGTGAGGCTGAAACACAGGGTAGGTCCACCCTGAGGTGGCTTATTCTACTGTTCCAGGCCCTTCTCTGATACACAGTGAATGAAGACAGACAGACAGACAGTATGGGTGGTGCCTCGAGGTGGCTTGGGCTGCAGCTTGCCCCTCTCCTAGAACATAGCTCCTAACCTTCTAGTACTTGTTTCCTGGCTGCACCAAACTTGCAGAGCTGCTATGAGGAAGTGGTATGGCAAGCACCCAGCAGTCAGCCATTCACTGACTCCAGGGAGTTGAGTGAGGCGCTGAGAAGGGTAGGAATTTTACACTGAGCAATACTGACATCGTGATCTGTTATGCATTCTGCATGTTAATTAATCTGCCCCTGGAGTCCTGCTTGCTGTGTGAGGACATAGCACTTACACCAAGAGATGCCGTGTTACCTTGCCTGCTAACCATTGTCTCTGGTTGGTTGAATAAATGCTGCAGCCTAGATTGGGCAGAGAGAGAGCTAGCCAGGACAAAGATTGGTGGGCTATTGGGGACAGAGGAGGATCATGGAAGGAAGAAGCCAGGAGGAGGAGGACATGCCATGGGTTAGATGGAAGAACATCGTTCCATGTGGCTGGGAACATGGCATAGTGTAGAGAAAAACAGCCCAGGGAATATATATATGTATGTATGTATGTATGTATGTATGTATGTATGTATGTATGTATGTATGTATGTATGTATGTTATGGGGTTTTATTTGAGGATGAAATTAAAAGCTAGCTCCTATGGGCTAAGATTGCACTATCCAGGCTAAGGCTTGTTAAAATCCATCAGGTGTCTCAGTGTGATCATTTATAATGGCAGGTTAAGGATTAACACTGCCGACCAATTAGCTATAATATAAATACTGGTAAATAATTTAATTAACTATTTCAAACAATACAACACACCAGATGACTTATCCACCATCCCTGCCCCTTCCTTCCTGCTCTCCCACCTCTCGCTTCATCACCCCACAACTTTATTTCCTTGCTGAAAAATGGGGTTCTAAGTACCACACACGAGACTGTGAAGGTCCCACGAAACAACTGGAGGGGAAGTCTCTGAAAAAGTAAGATTTCCTCCCGATGAGGGGCTGTGATGACTCAGGGATGAGTCATCAGAACCAAGACCTTAGACCCATGGCTGGGTCCCCAGGATCAGCAAGGAGAGGTCCTTTACTCAGTACTTACACCCCAAGGCCCAGCCCTTGCAGCATCTCCAGGCCTTGGTGGTGAGTGATGGGCAGCACCAGGCCATACATGAACATCATACCACAGAGGGTCTGCACCACGTGAATGATGAGGTAGCCTGGAGATGGAGTAGAAGGGATCACTAGGGGTCCCCCCTGGACCATTCCCATACTCCTCCCTGCAGGCAGACCCGAACTATGCCCTCTTCCACCAGAGGTGCTTGGCACACTTGCTGACACTGTCTTCTGTCGACCATGATTCCCCATCTTCCTGCTTTCCCAGCACTCTTGTCATATGTAGTTCAAATGTCAACTCCCCTACAAAGCCCTTGGGTCCTGAGCTAGCATGGCAGGCTACTCCCTCCTCTGCTCATGGATGCTCTTAGCAAAGGCAGGCAGTGAGATGAGGGTAGATGGAAGCCAACACATGGTGATTCTCCACCATTCTCCAGACTCCTCGAAGCTATCAGCTACGGCTGTTTCTCCAGCTCTCTTTGTCTCTCCTCACAGCTGGGGCTATGCAGGTGCCCAAGGAACATGTACTGGGCTCCACAGGTCACGGGGTGGCACTTACCCCAGAGGATGTAGGCTATTTGCCAGCCAGAGTACCTTGCAATGGCCACCTGTGAGTTAGAAGGAAAACAGGGTCTCAGGGTAAAATTAGTGTTTCTCTGTCCCCAAGCCTTGTACCCAGGACACCATCTGATCTGAAGGTTACCCATAAACCAAAGCAGGTTCTTCACATGGCTGCATCTCAGGATGGAGGCCTGGCTTGACCCTGATCCTGCTCACTTGTTGCCCTGTAAGATGTGGCTCAGCTCCCCTACTGACTCACCACACTTGCTGCTGAGGAGGGACTGTGGAACTTCTGGGGGGAGGAAGTGTTTGTCTCCAGCCCACAGCCTCTTCATGTGCTTTCTGGGGAAGAGGGAAAGGAGGTGATATTCATAATCATGGTGCTTTCTGTAGGGTCTGCACTCAATGGAAAGGCCCATGGAGGCCTGTGGCTGTGGGTGTCAACTGCCACTCCTGGTAAAGTTCTCATTTCTCCTCGACATTTTCAAGGTTACTACTATAGCTCATAAAAATAGTACATATTTACCAAGTCATAGGGACAATTGAATCTGACAGATGAGATTTTTTTCATTCTGCTTTCTGTACTTCTTATTCTGCTATGGTGAATGCATATTACTTAATAATGTTTTAAAAACAGTTAATACCAGAAAGCCAATTTTGTTGATAGATTAACCTTATAGCAACATAAAGAAAATTCAAGGACGGACAAGATAGCTCAGCAGGTAAAAGTGTAAAAGCCTAATGGCCCGAGTTGAAGACCTAAGACTCACATGGTAGAAGGAGAGAACCAGGTTGTCCTCTGACCTCCATACATGCCATGCACACACACAGACATATCATGCACACACAGCACATACAATAATAATACATTTGTTGTTTTGTTTTGTTTGAGACAGAGTCTCTCTACATAGTCCTGGCTGTACTGGAACTCACTCTGTAGACCAGGCTAACCTTGGACTCATAGAGATCTGCCTGCCTCTGCTTCCTGAGTGCTAGGATTAAAGGCATGTGCCACCATGCCCTGCCTAATAATACTTTTTTGTTGTTGGTTTTTCAAAACAAGGTTTCTCTGTGTAGCCCTGACTATCCTAGAACTCACTCTGCTGACCAGGCTGGCCTCCAACTCAGAGATCCACCTGCTTCTGGCTCCCAAGTGCTGGGATTAAAGGTGTGCACCACCTCCTCCCTCCCCCACTAATAATACATTTTAAAACTCAAAAAAAAATTAATGGGACAACAGCCCCTTAGAATCTCACCCTCTCCACTTCATTTCTCATACCCCTGTCCAATTCCTGACCTATATGTGAAGGTCAGGTTGGTGGTTTTCTGTTTCTAGATCACATTCACGTTTGTGGGATACTTTTTTTTTCCACTTTGTATTCAATCTCTAGTATTTTGAGTGGATTCTACTTTTCATGATCACTAAATTGGAAATTCTTGGAATGAAAGGAAACATGTAACTATTGGCCCTAACTCCTAGGGAACTGGGCATAGTCTCTTCTACAGCCTTCCTCCCTCATCATCCCTTAGTCTCAAATGCCAACACCCACAGCACTCTCTCCCTGGAAGCCTACTGGCCACACTCGTCAGGGAGTCAGATCATCATGGAAGACCCAGTTTTCCTGCCTCCTGTGGATGCTCTCAGCCTTATGCCCATCTGTCCATCCTCATTCCTTTATGTCATCCCCCAATACCTAGACACAAGTTCCACTCAGGGTCACCAGAGCCTGGCTAGAACCCAGAAGCATTCCCTATCAGGCAACCCACAGCCATCACAGGCTCCTAAGATCCAGAGAGGACAACAGAAGCCAAGGAAGGAAAAACCCACTCAACAAAGCAAGCCCAGACATTAACACACAAAACTACAATAGTCTCACACCCAGATGCAGAAATGCCAACATAGACATACAACCAATAACAGTCGGGACATGTCTCCACCAGGGTCCAGCAACCCTACCACAGTAGGCTCTGAGAAATGCAATATTGTTGAAGAACTAGACAAGTCTTCAAAGTGGTTTTTATGAATATGATCGAGGACCTTAAAGAAGATATGAATAAATCCATTAATGAAATCTATGAAAACAAAACAGTGGAATGAAATGGAGAAAGCTGTTCAAGGCATGAAAGTGGAAATCAATAAAGAATCAATAAAGAAAACCTAAACTGAGGGAAGACTGGATATGAAAAATTTAGGAACTCAAACAGGAACCTCGAAAGCAATCCCCACCAACAGAATACAAGAGATGGAAGAGAATCTCGGGGACTGAAGACAAAATGGGAGAAACTGATAACATGGTCAAAGAAAATGTTAAATCTAAAAAAAATCAAGTCACAAAACATCTAAAAAATCTGGAATGCCATGGAAAAAAACAAATCTAAGACTAAAAGGAGTAGAGAAGGAAGGGATCCAGAGCACAGAGAGAATATTTTCAACAAAAACAGAAGAAAAATTCCCTAACCTAAAGAAGGAAGTACCTATCAAGGTACAAGATGTATACAGACACACACACACACACACACACACACACACACACACACACACACACA
>CAJQZJ010032188.1:16436726-16447340 GCA_907164525.1 Lophiomys imhausi
ACACACACACACACACACACACACACACACACACACACACACACACACACACAGAGAGAGAGAGAGAGAGAGAGAGAGAGAGAGAGAGAGAGAGAACACAAGCATACATCCTCTTCCTGTACTGCTGTTCTTGAGGTAGATGCTCCCAGGCCTCTTGACCCCACCTCCATTGATGGTCCCTTGAACTAGAGTCACCTGCTGGGAGCCTGGTGTTATCAGTTCTAAATAGTGGGATAGAACTGACACCCAACACTTAAGCAGAATGCACAAGAAACACTAAGGTCTTTGGGTATCAGGAGGACTTGCCCCTCTGCTCAGAGCTTGAGCATGTCATTTAATCTTGTTGAGTCTCCTCTTTGCCAACTGTAAACAATGAGAGGAAAATTCTCATCTCCCAAGGTTGGGGTGAAGTTGGGAGGAGTAGTCTAAGTACAATGGTAGATCATCATAGATGTGCAACCTGAAAGTTAAGCTTACATTCTTCTCAATAAAAGGTTGTACTCACTCCCAAGTGCCACACTAATCATGCAGGTACAGTTCAGAAATTCTGGGTAAAGAATATCACACATGTTTTTGACTGAAGTCATACAAATGACTCCCAGAATTCTCTTACCTGTAACAGACCAAAATGTGGAAGAGATAGCTGACACAGGTGAGGGAAGCAGGCAAAATGGTTACCACCCAAACTCCTGAAATAGGAAGAGTGACATGAGAGGCCTTGGAAAACACACGTGAAATGGGACTGCACAGTGCAGATCCTCATCGGAAAGGTCTAGGCAAACCTATTACACTCCTTTACCTGGTTCTCTCTGGGTGGGCTTGTGCCCAGTTTGGCCATACACATCCTTGGTATAGTTGATTTGATGCATGGTCTTCTGAAACCTTTGATAGTAAAATGTTCCAACTACTTTCAATTAGTGTTGGGAAAGCTATGCCTGAACTACATCATCAGTAGGCCCTGTCCATGGAAAACACCATTAATAGCTGACTTCTAATCATAACTTTTGGGGAGGGAGTAGGGTAGGGGTGTGTTGGTCACAGAATAGCTGTTATCAAAAGGTTGTAGCATCCCTCTTTCAGCAGGCTTTGTTATCTAGGCTCTGTCTTGATTGTTTTTCTGTTGCTGTAACAAAATACCCTGGCAAAGCACTTTAAGGAAGGAGGATTTACTTTGGCTCGCAATTCTAAGGTACAGTCATGGTGAGGGGTCATGGTGGCATGAGCATGAGGCAGCTGGTCACCTTGCATTTGCAGTCAGGAAGCAGAGGAGATGAATGCTGACACTCACCCATTCTTCTCTTTATTCAGTCCAGAACCTGGCCTATAAAATGGTCCCATTCACATTTAGGGTGGGTCTTTCTACCTCAGGTAACCTAACAAATCAAATCCCTCCCAGTCATGCCCACAGGCTCCTTTCTTAGGTGTTTCTAGATGCTGACAAGTCAAACCATCATGGGCTCTAACTGTGACAGATCCTGAGTGCTCATGAGAGAGCAATAGGGAAACAGGAAGAAGGGTCACTGGCTTGGCTTAGAGCTTCCGTGGAGCTGACGCTCATTAGGTGGAGAGAACCCTTTGATAAACACTGGAAAACTAGAAAGAGCAGAGAACTTCCTTTGCATGCCAAGGGGTTCTACTAAAAAAAAAAAAAAAAAAAAAAAAAGTCACACTTGGACATTATTCTTGAGGGTGAATGGCTGAAAGCACTCGCCCAACCTGTAAATCAAGAAAAAAAAAGGCAGTGGCCGCTGTGGCTAGTTCTATGGAGGCTAATTGTACTGGAGGCTCTGACCCAAGCAAGCAGACAAGAAAAGGAAAAGCTGGGGCATGTCCTGGACTCCCAGAACCTGGAAGTGGGAGGTGGAGGCAGAAGCATCAGAAATTCAAGGTCGTCCACTATATCTAGTTCGAGGCTCTCTAGGGCTACATAAGACCTTGCCTCCAAACAACGACAGATGTCTAGAACAGGGGCAGAAGTGCAGAGTGTCACAAGCAAGACTAAGAACAGACATTATGGAGCTGGAGAGAGAGCTCAGCCATTGAAGGCTAAGACTCATAACCAAAAGAATGGGCATTACTGGACTGGAGAGAGGGCTCAGCAGTTAGAGCACTAATTGCTCTTGCAAAGGACCTGGGTTCAGTTCCCAGCCCTCACGGTGACTCAAAACCATTGTAATTCTAGTTCTAGGAGATCTGAGACCTTTTTCTGACCTCTGAGGGCACCAGGCACAAAAGGTGCACATACACCTAAAGTACAAATAAATAAATCTTTTTAAAAAGAAAAAGAATGGGTGCTACTAAAATTGCAGTATAACGTGCTCTTTGGAGTGGAGCTGAAGGACTCATCATGCTGAACATAAACACACTAAAGATCCTAAGATGTTCCCAGGGCACAGTAAAGCCTGACAGCATGGAAGGATCAGCTGCTGCCTAGGTGTTCACTTATAAGGTAGCTTTCTGTGATCACAGAGCTATAAGAAAATAACTCATACCGAAGATGTTCCCTTCTGGCTGTGATATTCTCCCAGCTCGTTAGTCTTAACAGGAAGAAAATCACTTGCAAATCGCATGATTTGCAGCAGTTTTCAACCTTCCTAATGCCGAGACCCTTTAATACAGTTCATCATATTGTGGTGATCTCCAAGCATAAGATTATTTTGTTGCTACTTCATAACTGTAATTTTGCTACTGTTATAAATTATGATGTAAATGTCGATACGCAGGATATCTGATATGCGACCCCTAAAGATGTTAGGACACTTGGTGCCCACTTGGTGATGCTGTTTGGGAAATTTAGGAGATGAGGCCTTGTTGGAGGAGGTATGTCACTGTGGGCTTGGAGAGTTTAAAGGCTCTTGTTTGCAATTCAAGATGGGAACTCTCAGCTTCTGTTCCAGCCACCATGCTGTTTGATACCTTCCTGCCACAGTGGACTCATTCTTCTGGAACCATAAGCCCACATGAACCCTTCTATAAGTTGCCTTGGTCATGTGTTTTATCACAGCACTAGAAAAGAAACCACTACAGGGATATAAGGTGGATTAGGGAGCTCTGCCTAAGTCCCATGTTACAGATGAGGAAACTAAGGCCAGGAGGAAGCTTCTGACTTGTCCTGAGACCCAGTGTGTGTGAGAGTGCGTGTGTGCATGTGTGCATATGTGCATATGTGCATGCACACATGTGTGTGTCAGGGAGGGCAGAGGTCAACCTCAGGTATTGTTCCTTAGGAGCTGCTGTTGTTGCTGCTGCTGCTGTTTTGAGACAAGATCTCTCACTAGGGTCTAGAGCTTGTGCTGGCAGGCCAGCAAGCCCCAGGAGTCTCCCCATCTCCTTCTCCCCAGTCCTGGGATTACAAGCACATTCCATCATACACAAGTTGTGTGGGAATTCAGATTGTCCTGCTTGCACATAAGCACCTTACTCACTGTGGTGGTTGAATACGAATGTCCCCCACAGGCTCACATGTTTGCATGCTCAGCAATCAGGGAGTGGCAGTACTTGGGAGGGACTGGGGTAGATGTGGCCTTATTGGAGGAACTGTGTCACCAGAATGGGGTTTAAGGTTTCAGAAGCCCAAACCAGGCCCAATGGCTCTCTCTTCCTGCTGCCTGAGGATCTAGATGTAAAACTCGCAGGCTCTTCTCCAGCACCATGTCTGCCTGCAAGCCACCACACTTCTTGCCACGATGAACTGTGAACCTGGAAGCCAACCCCTGTTAGGGTGATCTTGAAAGCTGCTTGTATTCTAATGCTATTTCCTGGACCCCAACATCTGGTTGCCACCTTGATGAATATGTTGTTATATGTACCTGTCTTTGCTGTATAAGCCTGTTCTAAAGTTGATGGCTGAATAAAGTGCCCGCAGCCCGGATTAGGTAGAAGAGAGGTGGGGGGGGGGAGGTTTTCAGACTTTTGGAGCAAAAAGGATAACAAGAAAAAGAAGCATAAAGAAAAGAAAGGGAGAGAGACACGCCATGGGTTAGCTGGAAGAACATTATTCCACATGACCTGGAGGATCTGCATGACATGAAACATATGTGCAAGTACTGTGGGGGAGGTAGAACTCTAGCGTAGAGGATTAAGATTTGCCTACCCCAGTGCTACAAGGTATTATAAAAATGTAACAGGTGTTTGTCTGCTCATTCATAAGTAGCAGGTTAAGAGATAACTCTGCTGCCCTAATAATCATAAGTATCAATTATAAAAATTAATATGCTCTCTCAACAAGTCCCAATTAAATGCTTTCTTTCATAAGGGTTGCTGTGGTCACAGGGCCTCTTCACAGCAACAGAACAGTGACTAAGACAGCCATTTAGCCATCTCTCGAGCAGATAATTATCCTGATGTCCATGATTCTTTCTCATCTAGGAGACAGTGGACATCTTCCTCTTTGCACAGATGATAGACATATCATTAGATTATGTTGTTTTCTGAGAAAGATTCTTTCATAAAGTACCTTTCCTGTTACCAATTTAAAAAAAAAAAAGAACATAACTCCTAAGCTTTCTAAAACAGAACCACCAACTGGGGACCAAATATTCAAATATATGTGCCTGTGAGGGACTGTCATTAAGACTATCACACACAGCATGTCTGTCAGAGATTATCTTGATTACACTCATTGAGGCGGAAAGACCTGCCCACTGTGGGTAGCACCATTCCCAGGCTTGGACTGTTTACAAACGAGAAAGGGAGCTGAGCACAGAACACACTTGCCTCTCTGTTTCCTCTCTGTGGGTGTAATGTGACCACTGCTCCACCCTCCCGCCACTTTGATTCCCCTGTACAACAGCCTGTGCCTAGAACTGTGAACCAGAATAAACTTTTTGTAAGTGTAGTTTATCACCGCGGCAGGATAGGAAACTAAAACAACAACTGAAAATGAGAAACTTCCACGGGCAGGTTCAGTTCAGCCTTAGCCGTCTGTCTTAGTGGACCCAGAAAGACACACGTCAACTGTAACACAAAAGAAATCCAGGCAATTTGAATGCTACTTGGATGATGGGAGTGGATGGACGGGCTTACCTTTAGTGACGCTGATCAGTTCTTTCACCTGTAGGATGACTGGGGTCAAAGTCCCCGTGTCATTCATGTGGGTGAGGTAGCTCTGCAGCTTGCCTTCAAACACATCCAGCTTGTCTCTCACATGTAGAAACACACAGAACTCAATGATGATGAACTGGGGATACAGAGCACACATTTCTTTAGGGCTTGAGGCCAGCCTCTTCCAGGCAGCCAAACTCTTTTGAAATATGACCCTTCAAAAGTTTGTTATTCATCCATAATGACTCAAAGAATACCTGAAAGAAAATGGGACCCGGTGATGGAAGGGTGACTCTAGCTACAAGAGCAGCCACCTCTCCCAGGCCCCTCTCACTGCTCTAAGCAGGAGCTAAACTGGAGAAGGTATTCCACATGAGAGCAATGCTCACCACCCCTGTCCTGTCCTGTCTGCCCACCACCATGCTGTTGCTTCTCTGGTTCCCACCACCTTCTTTCTCCAACAACCAGATCATGTTTTGTTTTTGAGAGTCCAGTGTGAATGCCGCCATCATCAGGCAGCTTCTTGGGCCAGATTAACCCACGGAACTTCACCGTCCCTTTCTCTCTCCTAGAATGGCAGAGTTCTCCTCCCATGCCTTTTTGCTTCTCTTGGACCCACAGCTTCTCTCTGGCTAGGAGTATGCTGAATCATCTTTCCACCCTCTCCGAGCTCTAAGACAGCGCTTAATATACAGTAGATGCTCAATAATTCTTAAGACACCCCTTAGCTCCAAGTGAGATATTCAGTGCTGCAGAGAGCTTCAACTGTCCTTTTAAACCCACCCTCTGGGGGCTGGGGAGGTGGCTCAGCACATGAAGTGCTTGCAGAGCAAGCATGAATGAGGACCGGAATTTGATCCCCAACATCCACATAAAAAGTCCAGCATGGTGGTACATGCTTGTAATGCCAGAGCTGGAGAAGCAGAGACAGGCAGATCCCCAGGACCAACTCCCCAGCCTAGCCTAATCAGAATCTCCAGGTCCCACTGGGAGACCCTGCCTCAAAAAAAAAGGGGGCTTGAGAGATGGTTCAGGGGATAAAGCACTTGTAATATAATTGTGAGGACCAGAGTTCAGATCCCCAGCACCATATAAAAGCCTAGTGAGCATGGCAGTCACCTGAAACCCCAGTGCTAGGGAGTAGAGCTAGAGGACCCCCCCAAAAAACTATGCTAGAGTAGCCCAATTGCCAAAACCTGGGTTTCGAGAAAAACCCTACCTAATGAAATAAATGGAGACAATTGAGAAAGAAACCTGATGCCAACCTCTGGCCTCCACATGTACACACACAATCACACATATATACCCAAATGCAAAAAGAAAAAAAAGATGACTCTTGAGAAGCAATACCCAAGGTTGATCTTTGTTCTCCATAGATGTGGGGACACACAGACACACAGACACAGACACAGACACACACACACACACACACACACACACACACACACACACACATGCATACACACATGTATTTATACAACCAAGTACACTGAATTAATTTATTAAAAAATCATTCTCCCCTCTTGGTCACAGAACTGGACTTCATTTCCCAGCCTCCCTATGTGTAACCATGACCCCATTTGGACAAGGGAAGAGAAGCAGAAGGGACAGCTAGTCTAGGAAAACCTTCTGCAGGCATTTTGATATTTCCCCTCCCTGCCATGTAGGTGTCCATGAGATCCTAGGAATGGGGAGGCACATGCAGAGGATGCTAGATGCCTGAGTAACTGCAGAGAACAAAGCTGCCTTCCCTACCTGCACACACCCTCAGCACTGGGGGGCCCTCCACAGGGGCAAACAGACATAGTGGCAAGCCACTGGCTTTTAGAAAGGCATCCAGATTTTGGTGTAACCTAATTAATGCACTCCCTTAAAACGTTAACAACAGACTGACTCTAAAACATCACCCACCTTCCTTAAAAACAAGCAAAGATAACTAGGCTTTACCATTGTGTTCTGCATACTACACTTTGACTCAGCCATTTTATTTCCAATGAGCATGTACAATGTTTTCATTTTATATCTGATAAAACACTGAAGTGATAATTATATCAACACTGAAAACATTTTCTTGAGAAAATGAAGGATATTTCAGCTTTGATCTGTACTATAAATCAATTCTACTTTTCCATTTTTATCTTTAATTCACTGAAAGTATTTTTGTGAGAATCAATTACCTGCCAGGCAGTGGTGGTGCATGCCTTTAATCCCAGCACTCAGGAGGCAAAGGCAGGCAAATCTCTGAGCCAGCCTTGTCTACAGAGTGAGTTCCAGGACAGCCAGGGCTACACAGAGAAACCCAGTCTTGAAAAGAGGGGTTACTTTATATTTAGATGATTTAATTTTTTTAAATTTTTCATTGCATAACTTACTGTCTATAATTGTGCATTTTCTTTAGAGATTATTATTTCTATCAACTTCAGTTCTGTATACTAAATGATATCAAACATATTTTTCCTCATTAACTGTTATTCAATGCTAAATTTTATCACATGAGTTTTTTCATTTTGTTTTTGTTGTTTTGTTTTTGTTTTTGTTTTTTTTTTTTTTTTAACTGGTCTCACTCTGTAGCTCTGGTTAGCCTGGAACTATATAGAATAGGTTAGCCTTGAGCTAACAGAAATCCACCTGCTTCCTGTGTGCTGGGATTAAAGGTGTGAGCCACCACTGGTTTTATTTATGCTGGATAACTCTCCTGTGAGTGTCACCACATGGGGGAAGGATTCTTGCAGGTCAAATGGCTGAAGCCCTGTACTTCCTTAACTTACCACGTTTCCATTCTGACTCAAACTTTAGACACTCACTGCATGTCCCGAAGACTCGGCGACCCCAGCCTGGACACTGCACTGTCCACACAACAGGAAAGGGTTTTCATGGGACTACTTACAAGATACAGGCAGATGAACGCAAGCACAAGGGTCCCGATCATCCTGCTGGGGAACTGGAAGCAAGGGTCCCACTCATACACCCTGGTTTGAAACCAAGACTTTTCTCTTTCTCTGTGAATGAATGATCACACAGAAAAGGAACATTGGTAGTCCCCACAACTTCTCACCTTCCCTCATCTTTAAGGACAAAGATTGGGATTTAGGGGATGAGGCACTAGGCTATCAAAAAAAAAAAAAAAAAAAAAAAAGACAGAAACTCCAACTTCTTTGGCAGCTAAGAGACTCTACCTAGGTTCCGGTCACCCCGAGTGTAATGTGGGACTTAGGGGAGACTGCCCAGGAGGAGCTGACACAGACATGGCAACTTTTGCTCCGTCTTGTTTTCTTCTGTCTTCAGAATTGCAGACTAGTGGCTGGTCCAGGCTGGAGTTTCAGCAGCCACCATGAGCCAGCACTGAGGAGGGGAGGTGCATACTAAGATTCTGGGACAGGAACACAGGTGGCTTGTGAGGCGACACCCCGGGAAGTCTGAGGTCACTATAGACTGTTCACCTCCAATGTGTGTTGAAAGGTGTTTTCTGAAACTGCTTTTCCTCCCACCCCTTGCTCTCGGAAAAACGACTCTAAGACTTAAATATATTTACAAAAGCCTAGGCCAATATAGCTAGGCATATTCCCTGGACTATCTCGTAACTTAATTATCCCATTTATTCTCATCTAAGTTCTGCTTCCAGCTTGCTTTGTCTGCTTTGGGTTGGTTCCGGTTATCACCATGGACTCCTGCTGTGCCTCTCCACTGCCCGGGCCTGTCCTCTAGGTCTGTTATCAGGGCGGGGCGAAGGAGCAGAAAAGCGCTTACTGTGGGTGGGGCTTGCTCAAAAGCTGCTTCACGTGATCTGCCTGGTGCGCCTCCAGCACCGACTTTTCTTCCTGCGAGGAAGGAGGAGATGTGCTGGCTCACAGATGTTCCTTAGGTTTGGTCCCTTACAGAGTTATCTCCGCGGAGGCCAAGATTTGAAGTCAAGCTTAGCGTTCCCAGCACCGGTCATCCCTAGGAGCAGGCTTCGACTTTGTCAGGCTCCTGTTTTCCCCAAAGACCGGAGGTCTGGCCCTTGTCAATTGTCCTAGCCCAGGCTGGGCCAGTCACTGCCTGGGGAGAAGCTTGCCTCCCTCACCAGAGAGGCTGTGCAGGAAAGGTGAGAAGCACTCGCGCGGCCCTGCTCCCTGGGCTGCTGTGTGGACAGCTCTCGGGGAAACCAGTGTTCAGCACTCACTGCCTGCGGCTCCAGGCCCAGGTGGATTGGCAGAGCCTTGAAGAACATGTGCAGGAAACGACCCAATAGGAAACCCAGGCACAACAGTGAGGGCCAGTAGAAAATGAGGGTCTCGAACCTCCCCAGAAACTGCAACAGAAACAGGCGCGGGGGCGGGATTAGTAAGCGGTAGTGAGATAAGACCAGGCTACCTCTATGAACACATGGCTAGGAAAATGCCTGTCCAGCAGAGCAGGTGCCACCAGAATCCACCTCCTCTGCACAACGAAAGCAATAATCAATGCTTGCTCTACATGGTCAGCCAATCTCTGACACCACACCCTACCCCTCCCACTCCTACCATCACCCCACCCCTCCCCCGATATGGTTGACCAATCTCCCCTCTCATCCTCTCCTCCATGGTCAGCCAATCTCGGTTCCCACTACATGGTCAGAAGGAAAAATGGATTTGGAGTCCAACAACCTTGGATGGAAAACTTTGAGCCCTTTTATTTTATGAAAACAGCTTTTTTTGGTTTAGTTTAGTTTGTTTGTCTCAATCTAATGGAGAAAGTAAATGTCCCTTTTGGGAAATATGAGAGGCTGGGAAACAAGGATGGGTAGCTAGATGGAAGGAGGAGGTAGGGATGGGGAAAGGAAGAAATAGAACAGAGAGGGATGGAAGAAGGGAGAAAGGGAGAGAGGAAAGGAACAAAAGGCAGGAGGGAAGAAGAACCTGTTTACACAAGGTTGAGAGTTGGGTGGTGGGAAGCAACAGGCTTCTCAAGGGAGTGTTCGTAGGTTTTCATTTGCTTTTTTTTTTTTTTTTTTTTTACCGCTTTCAGACAAATGCTAGTGAGTCTCAGCTTTCACAGTGTACTGGCTAGTTTCATGTTTTGTTACACTCTGGGGTCCTAGTTCCCGAGGAGTTGGGGCTTGATGCTACGATATAAAGGTAGAGGATAAAGAGGCTTGAGATGGAGGCCTCACAGTTTCCTTTCATCCTTCTCCAACACATGCTTCTGGCTCACCTTGACCATGACCAGCATTTTAGTGTCTCTCCCCCTGTCTGGGAAGGGTTGTTAAAGCCTGAGTTCTAGGCCCTGATAACCTACCTGACTTTTCCAAACCTTCCTGGGAACCCAAGTGCAGTGTAACACCTGGAAGACCATGAGAAGGAAAGACAGAGAAGCAACTTGCTGATGGTGTAAACCTTTACTTTGGGGAAACCTGCAGAGAGGAGGCCTGCATAAGAATCAGGGCCCATGCTGCCTACAAGCTGGGATAGTTATGTGGGAGAAAAGGGGGGGGGGGGGAAGGAGGTTGAAAAGTTTCTGACTTTGGCCCTAAGTTGGGCCTTGGGGGGGGGGGGGGGGAGTTCAGTTAAAGAGTGTCCATTGATGATAAGCATCTTTCCTAGCTGGCTGTTA
>CAJQZJ010032188.1:16447587-16475773 GCA_907164525.1 Lophiomys imhausi
GATAATAAGTTCATATTTGGCAAAGACCGCTGATCTGGCTTGCTTCCACATACGTGGGCCTCTAAGATAGCACCACTTGGCTTTACTTGACTGGCTGTTCATTTTAGTATTTAGCCTGTGGATTGGGTCTGCCCGGGATTCGGAATTCGGAAGACTGTTTTCAAGGGACCTGAATAAACTGCTGGAGAAGAGCTTTCGTGAGTTGCGTCATCCTTGCTGGTCAAGGGGGACGCGACAGTGGACCTGGGTAACAATATCCTCTTCATCTTTACTCCTTTTCAGGGTTTGGGTACCTAGCTTGCAACTTTCAATAACTCTGAGAGAAGAGCCAAAAAAAAAAAAAAAAAAAGAGTGGTCCTGCTGGAAAGCTCTGCCCAGCTATTGCTCTGATTTCATAGCGAGAGAAGCTGGGGCTAACGTGAGTGAAAAGGAAAATAACGGCCAGGCCCAGCCTCAAGCTCCCAGTTCTACTGATTCCTATGACTTACTTGGCAAAGTTTCCTCTCGGGTAAAGTAGATTTGACGACCAAGTGGGGCAGTGAGTGATAGGTGCTACACAAACAGAAGCAGGGTGAGCAAAGCCTGTCCCCTCCCCCACAGGTGGGGAAACTGAAGCCTAGAGAAGGCCTGTCTGAATTCAAAGAGCTGGGTGGCCCTGAGGTCGTGACTGAACATCCTGACCGAGATGAGCGGGGGACTTACCTGCCCATGGGGACACTGTGAGATATGAAGAATGGTAACCACAAACCTGCAGAACAGAAGCAAGATAGGATTGATTTGTCCCAGGACAGCCCAGAGCAGTCTGCCACCCCCACCTGGGGAGGACTGTGGGTGGGTGGGTGGATAGGGAAGTGGGGGCAATGGATGGGCCTCAGAGACTCATGAGTGGAACTGTTCCAAGGCAGGTGACTCAGTTAACAGATGTTCTCTGGTACCAGCTCTGCATATAAGTACTTAGTGCTGAAATCACTCAGCACCAAGCAAGCACTCCCCCAGGTGGAGGGAAGGTGGCCTACACAAGGAATAGGGACACAGAGGCCCAGGGACCAGAGTCTGTGAGGATCATAAAGAATGGTTGTTGAGAGAGTAAATGGGGAGATAGCAGATGGTAGGAAACTGTGTGCTAAAAGCGTGTGCTGGACATCCTTAGAGACTGGAGAGGGAGGAAGAAGAGGCCAGGCCAAGATGGCCCTGAATGCCAAGCAGAGACATGACAACATTCTCCAGGACAAGCATACACAATGGGGCTCCTACCTCCCCTGTTGGGACCAATGTCAGTTTCTAATAGTGACTTTCCCTTAATCCTTGACTTCAAGGAGGATTCTAACCATGAACATCCTCTCAGGAGACACGCAGGGCCCTGGTCAGACCCGCGGAAGCCTTAGAAGTACCCCCAAGAAGAAGCCATGATAGGACATTAGGCAAGTCACCTCTGCCCACTCTGGGCCTTGCTGTTCTCCACAAGGAACTCCAGCCTACGTCTGCCCCCTGCCTAGAGTTCAACCATGGCCAAAATGGCCAGAAGAAGGCAAGCAGAGTCATCTTACCAGGTCAGGGAGTAGCCGAAGCCCAGGATGGAGCTGACCAGCCGGAACTCTGAGGATAGGCAGGCAAAGAAGGGGAAGTAGGAGAGGCCGACTTCCATGCCTCCAATGAGAAGCACAAAGGCTGCAAGAGACAAGGCCAAGGTGCTGTGGGCTCCTCTGTTCTCTATTCAGAGGTGATAGGGAGAGCTGTGGTGCTCCGTTCTGAACTCAAGCTGGGGCCTCAGGACCCAAAGAGCTGACTGGAAGACCTCTAGGCCATGGCAGAGGAATGCAGCAGTGGTCTTCATTCAGCCACAGCCCCTTCCTGCTTCCTTTTCCTTGGCAAGTGCCAGCTGACCATGAGGATGAGGACTGGAGTCTTTCTTTACATGTGAGTACCTCACAGTATGGCAGGCCCAGTCAGACAACCAGCAAACTAACATGGCCAAGGGCAAGGCACCCAAGTGCATTACACACAGAGGCCACACAGGCATGTTGTGTGACTTGGAGAGCACTCTAACGAAGGTGATGGTCGCACTGGTCCCCCCACCGACCAGCTCTGAGATGGGTTGGCAGCATCGAGGAAAGGCTGAGTCATGCCAGCTGACCTTTAGTAAGTGTCGGCTTTGAACGGCTCCTGGGCCAGGCTCTGTACAGTAGAAGTGGTCAGGTTTCTTTCTTTGAGATACTGACAGTACAGAGGGGAAGACTGGCAGGAGAGTGGTCTGAAATGAGCTGCAACAGAGGTGCATTCATTCTGCCACAGGGACACAGACAAGGAAGCCAGTGACACCCATCCCAGGGAGGCAAAGAACGGAGCAGCCTTCCTGGAGGTGTTGACCTCACCCCAGCAGTGCACTGTGGGGAGTTCGCACGATGGAGAGAGATGGGTTGCATGAGCGCTCACCAGACCTGTAGATCAGAGCAGGTCCTTTGGAAAGTGCTGCTGTCAGAAGGCAGCAGGCTCAGGGGACTGTCTGAGGAGGATGAGGAAGCCTCTAGGTCCAGTGCCTTTGTTATGTTTGTCTAAAGCATCTCTGAGTCTAACTCAGGGGAAGCTCCCCAGGGAGACTGTGATGCTCTGTGGGCAGTACAATACGAAACATTGACCTTGAGCAAGTACAGGTGAAGAAGAGCGTGGCCGCTCACAGAGATTACCCCTCCAGACAACCCCCACAGCCTCTGAGAGCAAGTGTGCCCAGGTGGCATTCCCAGGGTATGTGAGGCAGCCCTGGTACCTTGGGCCCACTGTGGAACCTTCAGGGGCTGGTAGCCTTCTGAGAACAAGAACATGACCTTATTGGCTGTGGCCCCAAAGGCAACTCCATAGGACCACCGGTTACTGAAAGTCCCCATGAAGTCCAGGGGCCTGTAAACAACAGAAACGGTGTGTGAGACTCTGGGTCACCTCTGAAGCAGCCATTCTGCCTCCTGGGGGACGGGGGGGATTGTGGGAGAATGAGCTGCTCACTGCAGCCATGGTCTGGAGCTAAGCACAGATTCAGGGCTCTATAGTGAGGAGGACACACTCATTCCCAAAGAGGACCTCCAGATCTAGTGGAGACAGAGCAAGGACACTAGGAGCCAGGACACCTAGCAAAATGGAACACGCTTTTACCTGATACAGTGTGACTTGAAGACCAAAACAAGGAACTTGTCTCATACATGTATATGGAGACTGGCAGGCACCCAGACATAGTCTCTGAAGACTCTTCCCTCCGATATCTCTGAGAAAAGTCTGGGTATTATTGGCTAAGCTAGTACCAGGTAACTGCAGGAGTTAAAACTATACCACGTGGAGTGGGAGGGGCAGACTATCTCCGTGGGAGGTGGAAGCCAGCTGCTTCTCTGACTCCAGCCAGCATCCTTGGATTTCTCTTGCCTCCCAGCTATCCCTTAGCCTCAGTCTTGCCATTCTGGCTTCTCCCAAAGCTGAGATCTCAGGACGTTCCCTGTGTGGATTTAGTGAGACTGTGACATGGGAGGTTGAGAGAATATCAAGCCAGCCTCAGCAAAAGCTTGCATCACCTTAGCTGTGTGGTCTTAGGCAAGTTATTTAGCCTTTCTGCGCCTGAGTTTTCTCATCCCTGTAACAACCTTCACTCTACTTCATGCAGGGTTGTTGGAACTGATGTAAGCAAAGAACCTGGACCTGGGACAACAGCGTGAGATAAATGCCAACTGCACAGTGGTGATGGCGGTGATGATGAAGATGATGCTGATGGTGGTGACAGAGTCACGAGACAGAATAATTAAAACTCAAGAAAAATGAGCCAAGATACAGAATGGCAAAACTAGGAAGATTCTGAAAACTGGCAGAATCTCAGACATGCTTCATGACACCATCCCAACCAGAAGGGTGGCTACTTTTGGTTACTGGGAACCTTTTGCCTCTTGTTTCCTGAGGTGGCCACAGTGCCCTGAGCAGGAAGGCATTATGGCTTGGATGTAAATGTTTCTCCCACTGTCTCATGTGTTTTAAGACTTGGTCCCTCAATGGTGTGGTTTTGGAAGGCTATGGGCCTTCAGAGAAGGCTCTGGATGGCAGAAGTAGGGCAGTAGGAGTGAGCCTTTGAAGGCAATAGCCCAGTGTTGCCTCCTGTCTGTCTTCTGCTCTCTGACCTGGCCACCATTGGAGGAGCTCTGCCCCACACTGTTGCTGCCACAAACCAAGCTGCTCCAGCCTCTACCCCTTCTTCACTACGATGGACCAAACTCCCCTAAACTGTGAACCAAAATAACCCTCTACTCTCTTAAGCTTCCTATACCTCATAGTTTGTGACAGCAATAAGGGAATAACTTTCATGGAGAGACATTTTCACAGTGGTCTAGGTCTCCTTGGGCAGTTTCTTCCTATCTGGGCAGCAGCTTGGAAGGTTCTGGTCTCTCAGGGCATTGTTTAGGGAGGAGACTGAAGAGTAAGAAGGGCACAGTGGGAGAAGATTGGCTCCTTGGAGCTACCTCGCCTTGTTCTTTGTGTTGGGCCCAATGATAGAGTACCCCAAGCTTCAGGAAATGACTCTGTTATCAACTCACACGATGATTCCAAAATGGTCCCCCAGGAGGTGGGAGGTGTCATCTCTTTGTCTACCACGCTCTCGTCTTTGGAGGAAGGACAAGATCAAAATGATGAAGAGCTGAAAGGAGGGAACAGTGTGTCAGGAGACCCAGTTACCCTCAGGGCGGCCCCAGTCTCCTCACAGAAAGAATGTGTGGGCAAGTAGAAAGCTTGAAGCATATGTGACACCAGAGGACCCAAGTTCAATCTCAGTACCCACATGGTGCCTCACAACTGTCTGTAATCCCAGTTCAAGAGCATCCAAGGGCACCAAACATGCATATGGTGTAGTGAGAATTCTGGAATTTTGGTTTCTTTAAAAATACAGAAATATTGTAAGAATATGTTTCTGTTTTAATCCCAGGTATGGAGATTTGGGGCTGCTTTGCAGCAGCTATGATTTGCCTTGTGGTATATCAGAGGCATGGTTTTTGCCAGCTGCAGATAATTTCTGCAACTGTGTGATATTTGGAATTCTGAAAGCTTTTCAGAGAGTATATAAATGTTAGAGCCTTAATAGGCAGGGTTGACAGTGGTTGTTGGTTATTCAGGGGGCTTGGTTGTGGTTTGTTAGTAGTCATGTACAAAGAAGAAACAACAAGAAGAAATTAGATATCCTGATGGTGAGGATCAAACTTGCCCCAAGGAGCTCCATGCCCCTAATCAGCAGGAAGTAGTCTAATGATGATAACATCACCCTCTTATCGACCCCTGACCTTATTCAGGGATCTCTTTCCTTTCCTCTGTATCTGTTTCTCTCTCTTATCTAGTGCAGGGAGTTGAAAGGGTGAAAGAGAAGGGGTGGAGAAAGGTGGAACAAAGAAGAACCCATAGAGTAGTGAGCGCCAGTTACAGTGTGGTGCACGGACATACATGCAGACAAAATGTCCATTAGTTAATTTTTTTAAATGAAAAGCAAAAGCCAAAGGGGAACTTCACCAGAGGAACAATACCCAGGATTGCCTCTGACTTCTGCATGCATATTCATGTTCATGCACACCTGTACACACACACACACACACACACACACACACACAAACACACAGAGATGAAAGAAAGAAAGAAAGAGAAAACCCCCTTCTCACTCTATGCCAAAAGTCCTATAATCCCCTGGCCCTATAATCTCCCTGCTTTCTTTTGCCTGTGTGCTTGAATGCAAACCTTAAGAAACTGAGTAGGGCTTTTGGAAGGAAAACCACCTGCTCTTTCCCCTGAGTGATTCAGGCCTGTCCAAAAGCAGTTTGGCGGAGCATCCCAACCCCCTCCCTCCCTTGCTGACTCTCCCCTTCATTGCCCTGACTCTGTACCCCCTCCCCTGGGTTCCCCTACCTTTACTTACTGATGGGATGAGAGAGTAATGGAGAAAGACCTCCCGGTCCAGTGAGTTTTCACAGGTGACATTTAGCTGCCTGGTCCTGAAAAAGAGCAACAAGTCAGGATCACATCATCTGTCTCTGGGACAGCACTCAGTCCAGCCTGGAGTATTTCCTTCAGGAGTTTGGACCATTTGAGCTTTCTTACTTGCATTCCGAAGACCCAGCCTGCTCACTGTCTTCCCACGTGGACTGCTCTCGTTCATCACTCTGATGATCTATCCAGCATTCCTGGAGCTGGCAAGTCAAACCCACACCCACCCACCCCCATCCATTTCTGGGTGACACGGTCATAGGTAGATTTGGGTTTTGTGGGGTGTTCTTTTCATGGAACACTGCAGACATGCCTGACTTTTTCACAGTATAAGGAAAACTAATGACCATGAAAACCCTTAACTAGAGACCTTCCCGCCTTCCCAGAGCCCTGGAAGAGCCCTGTGCAGGTTAGGACACTGAATGTGAAGAAGCACCTTTAACTTCTCAGGAAGTCACTCTGTGGACCTGGTTTTCCCCAGGCAAGGTCAGAAACACCAGTGAGCTGCTGGAGCTGGAGGGGATCCATCAGACTACACACTGCAGGACAAGGCTGGTGCCATCTTAAGTCGGAAACACGGGGCAGCCTTCCCTGACAAGGGATCCTCTATTTTCTAGGCTCCATCATATCTTGTCCTGATTGCACAGTCCCACCATGGCCCACTCTGTCACTTCTCCTATCTTTGGTCTTGCCATTCCTGACTCCAGTACACCCAGCCAGCCATCTCCTGAGCTTCATCTCACAGCCAGTAACTTCTGTTCCCTCAGAGGCCTCGGGGGAGAGCAACACAACCCCTGGAGTTCTTTAAAGTCCTAGCAGCCCATACTTTCCAGAGGTGATGGCATGGGGCTTACAAAGAGAGAGCAGCAAAGACAGGACAGCTTAGCTCACTCATCCTATACTTGGCCCTGGCAATGTATTTGCATCCCCAGGAGTACAATGCATGGGTCACAGAGATGAGGACAGTGGCCTGATCCAAAGTAGCACTTGGAGGGAGCCTGGAACTTCACAGGCCAGCCACTGAAGTGGCCCTAGCTGGCAGGACCCTCTTCTTCCCCTCCTCCCTGAAAGTCAGCCCTTGGCATCAGTTACAGCCAGAATGACAGCTCTGGCAGCACATACTCCATGGAACTCTCAAGCACACATGAGCAACCACTCAAAACACAGGAGACTGCAGGAAAAAGTCCCCTGAGGAGGTCAAGGACTCAGTGAAAACTATATTTACTCCCACGCTCTTGAGGAAGTGGCAGGAACACAGGTTCTCTCTGTAGTGAGCGCTAGAGGGCATGTTCTCCAAGGAAAATCAGAGGAAGAAGAATGCTAAGGGATTGGCAAAACACACTGCTGCTCCTCAGCTCTGGGGATTTGAATATGTAAATATTTATTTTAAATATATAAATACCAAATGTTTTCACATGTAATATTCCACTTAATGGTGCAGTCAATGCAAATGTATAAACACAAGAACTGAAAAATATTTTCCATCATAAGCTTTCTGAAAAAATATTAGTGAAAATTCTCAGGTGATAAAAACAAGCCTATGAAGAAGGGTTTAAAAGCAACAGGCAGGAACAGAAGAATCAGCAAACATGGTCAATAGTCAGGTAAACACCTTGAAATTGGTTGTCCAGACCTTACAGAATAGGATGTCTGAGCCGCCATCAACTCAAGCAACAAATGAGATCCGCATGGACAGAGGGCAATAAAAGCTCCATGACTGTGCCCTCCTGTTTACGTGGAGTACAGACTCTGTCTCCTCCCTTTGTGACTTACAGGAAAAACGAACCTCTGGGTAAGGGTAGTAAGAATTCAGTGGCAGAACATAAGCCAGTACAGTAAACAGTTACATGAAAGAAAAGCTTCAATCACTCCGACAATGACCAGGAAGAGAAAGAAAACAAAGTCAGTATAAAAAGAGCACAAGACTAATGGCATCTAAAAACTGGTCAGTAAGCTGCTAGTGACTCCAAAAAGGGGTATCTAAAAATACTTAAAATTCAAAATTGCCAAGTGATCTGGTTTTTCATTTATTTTTTTAAAATGCTTTATTTTGTTCTGTGTAGATAAGTGTTTTGTCTGCGTGTATGCAATTTCACTGTGTACCTGCATGGTGTCAGCAGAGGCCAGAAGAAGGTGTTGGGTGCCCTGGAACTGGAGTTAAGGATGGTTGTGAGTCACGTTGTGAGTGCTGGGAATCAAACCTGGGTCCTCTGAAAGAGCAATGAGTGCTTTTAGTGCTGGGCCACCTCTCCAGCCTCCTGAGCTTTCACTTCTCAAAAGAAGATATAAGTGGGCCATGGGTATGTTAACCAGTGTGGAGCCTCCCTGAGCCCCCAAAACAGGGCTGGTGAGGAAGCAGAGAGAGCATAATGCCCAGAGTGCTGGTGGGAATATAAACTGTAGCCACTTAGAAAAACGGTATAGTGGGTCCTCAAAAAGCTAAGCATAGAACTGGGCATGGTGGCATACTCCTTTAAGCCTGGCACTCAGGAGGCAGAGGCAGGTGGATCTGTACACATTAAAGGCTAGCCTGATCTACATAGTGGGTTCTCAGCCAGCCAGGGCTACATAGTGAGACCCTGTCTAAAAATAAACAAGATGACTATGCTACACACTCAGCTACACTCTTCCTGGGTGTGCGCATCCAAAGGAAAGGAAATAGGTTTGTCCCTTTGTTCTCTGTAGAACTATTTGCCATAGCTAAGATAGGGAGTCAGTTGAGGTTCCCACTAATGGACAAATTAAAGAAAATGTGGTGTATGTATATGATGGAATATTACTCAGGGAAAAAAATAGTGAAATCCGTTTATTTGCAACAAGAATGAGTCCATAGATCAGGTTGATCAAAATAAGCCAAAGACAGAAAACAAATACACTTAAATCACTAGCCCCATGGACTTCCCGAGGCTGGGAAGGATGGGGGGCAGAGGAAGACAGGCCTGGGATGCAGCTACAGAGGAGGAGGAGGTCTAGTGTTCCAAAGCACCCAAGGTGGTCGCACTCAGCAACATGTATCCAATGCTTCCAAAGAGCTAGAAGGCAGGATTGAGATTGCTCCAAACACAAAGAAATGATCAGTGTTTGAGATGACTGCTGGCTCATGGCCCTGTTCTGGTTGCTACACAGTGTTTGAATGTGGGGATGTACCACAATACACCCACAAACATGTGCTGCTACTTCATCTCAGCTAACAAGTTAACGTTAAAAACAATCATCTGGTATGGGCTGCACCTGCAGGAGGATCAGAAATTCAAGGATGGCCTTGGCTAGTCAGGACAACCTGGGTTACATGAGATCTTTTTTTTTTTTTTTTAAGCTAAAAATAAAAATAATTAATCCTTAGCTCTCAGCTAGTACTGAAATGAAAGGAGACACCACCTGACCTTTTTTACTGGGAGCCCCTGGGAGGAGCCTTGGGTAGTGTGAAGGGCTGAGAGGAGATGGCATCTTCATTTACTGGGAGTCACACTGCAAACAGTGTGAGGACTCTGAGCACCACTTTGCTCTTCTGCCAAGAACCTCTCTGGATGCAATAGTTCTGCTTAGAGACCGTACTTTCAAGGATCACAAGCCAAAGATGGTCAGAGAAGCACCTGCAAATGTGAACTAGGGTGCAGGTTCTCTGTCTCTCTGCCTCTTTCTCTCTCCCTTTCCTTCCTCCTTCCCTCTCCCTCATCCCCTCCCTCCCCACCATGTCATAAGCAGTAGTCATATTTCTAGTTCATAAATTAACTTTTTTACAGGTTAGGTAGCGTTAGCATCTTTTTAAAATAAGGAACTGGAGCTAGGAGGGTGTCCGCTCCTGGTTGACAGGATCCTCCTTGTCTCAGCCAAAAGCATCCCCTCCCAGAGCTCCAGCATTCTGGGGCTTTCTCATCACCCATCATCCAGAGTGTAACTGATGCCTGGCACAGAGGAGCTTGGGATGGTCATTGATTTGCAGAAGAACCTCCTTCTAGAGGCTGGAGTCCAGAGAAGGGCTGTGATCAGGAAAGGTCACACAACTCAGGACTATTTCAGGTCCTGTTCAGTTTGTCAGTCTCATGGGCAGCAGAAAGAATGTTCCCTGCTTCAGTGCAGAGGAGGGATGGTCATGGAAAGAGGGGCCAGATGCATTTGGTGTGTCCGCACAGGACTCTGTGCACCCAGTGCCAGGGGATCTGCCTTATGGGGAATCTCACAAATCCTCAGATGGCTGAGGTGGACACAGATGTTGGAATTGACCGGTTTGGCAAGACCAGCTGCCCCTATGAGGCACACTGCATGGTATCGTTAAACACCGTCATCAAAAACTAAATACAAAAATTAAAGAAGTTACATTAAAGGCAAAAGTAATGAAGACTGGAGAATATGCTCCCATCTGCAGTGTGGAGACTCCCCTCCAGTCATGGCAGGAACTCATGGGAACCAGTGATTACTGCCAATCAGGACTGGGATGACTGTTCTATGGAAAGTCTAAAAATAATAGAAAAAATGTTTATAAGGCAGATTTTTAAAATCTGTTATACTTCTTTTAAAGATTTATTTATTTTTATTTTATGTGTATGGGTGTTTTGTCTGCATGTATGTCTAGGCCTGAAGAGGACATCAGGCCCTCTGGAACTAGAATTACAGAAGGTTATGAGCCACCATATTGGTGCTGGGAACTGAACCTGGGTCCTCTGCAAAAGAAGTCAATGCCCTTATCCGCTGAGCCATCTTTCTACCCCCAAACCTGCATTATGTATAGCTGTACTTTGTGAGCTCCCCAAAAAATGATTCCTTTTGTTTTTTCCTGAATCTTTCTTCAAGATTCAAACACTCTTTTCTGGCTCTACAAAAAGCAGTTTCTGTTGTGGGTGGAGCAGGGCCTTCTCCCTGATATCCTCTTGCTTCTTCCCCATTTGTCTGACTCATTTATGTAAATAAAAGTAACCACCACCACTCATCTCAAAACTGGGCTCACTGACCAGCTGCAGTCCAAGGCTGGCTCAGAGACAAGGGATCAGCAAAAATCAATGTTGGCATTCTGAACCAACCAACTGGCTCTGTGGAACTGGAGTAAGGAGCGGGGAGTATTTTGGTTGTGTGTACCTTCCGTGCATATATGTTTTATCAGATTATGAACTCATGTACAGCTATGCATCTCTTTGCATAAAGAGAGCATCATGACCCATCTCCCAGCATGCCCCTGGCAGTTGTATCCCCTGTTCTTGGACATGGCCTAGAAAAAAAGAGGGCATCCACATTTGGAAGATGGAGATAAATATTAACTGTGGATGTGCAGGAGCGGAGTTTAATGTGAGAATACTAAAGATTCAGTAGTGGCAAGTAGAGGAGTGTGAGCATACTGTGAGCAGATCACTGAAAGGAACAGTGGGGCATGCCAACATACAGACAGAAAGAGGCGGGGAAAAGTCAAGATAAAAAGAGAACCGTGAAAACAGCAAGGTCTTGAAAACCAGCCAGGAACAAAGGAAAAAAGATACTTTAAAACATACTACAGCCGGGCGGTGGTGGCGCACGCCTTTAATCCCAGCACTTGGGAGGCAGAGGCAGGCGGATCTTTGTGAGTTCGAGGCCAGCCTGGTCTAAAAAGCGAGTCCAGGACAGCCAGAGATATTCAGAGAAAACCCTGTCTCGAAAAACCAAAAAAAAAAAAAAAAAAAAAAAAATACTTACAATTCAGAATGGACAAATGATCTGAATTTTCATTTCTTAAAAATAGAAAGGAAAGAAAGAAAGGAAAGAAGGAAGAGGACAGGAGAAGGGAGGAGAGAAGGGAAAGGGAGAGGAGGGGAAGGGAGAGGGAGGGAATTGGGAAGGAAGTGGGAGGGGAGGGGAGAAAAGAGGAGAGGAAAGGAGGGAGAGGAGGGGAGGAGAGGGGATGGAAGAAAAGAGGAGAGGAGAGGAGGGAGGGGAGGGGAGGAGAGGGAGGGAAGAGGAGAGGAAAGGAGGGACGGGAGGAGAGGGGAGGGGAGAAAAGAGGAGAGGAAAGGAAGGAGGGGGGGGGGGGGGGGGGGAGGAGAGGAGAGGAGAGGAAAAAGTGGGCAACAGTTACCAACACTCCAGTCTCTGGAATCCAAGCCCACATGAGGCTTATTTTAGTTCTAGGTGTCATAGTTATGGACAGGGAGAGTGACATTGAGACAGAATTTCATTCTGTAGCCCAGGCTACCCTCTGACTTGAGGTTCACCATCAAGCTCCAGGCTCCCCTTTCTCCTTTCCTCCTCTGCTATGGGCAGCTCTGGGTGTAAACAGAGTTTCTCCAGCTGGGCACCTTCACCCCCATAATCAAAGTTCCAAGAAATTGGAGAACAGAGCGGGAATCGGTGAGAGTCTGAGACCAACTCAAGCTATATATTGTATCTGAGGCTAGTCTGAACAACAGAGTGAGATCCTGTCTTCAAAAATTGAAGAGAAACATAGGAGAAGGAGGAGGAAGAGGAAGAGAAGGAAAGTTAGTTAGTTTGTTTGTTTGTTTGTTGTGTTTGGAGAGCTGAAGGGGACTCCAGAGGCTGAGCATCTTCCCCAGACCCCAGAGCACCTGGTGAACTCTCTGGGTGCCCTAACTCCCAGGATCAGCCTTCTGGCCCCTCCCCTCCTCTGCCCAGTGAGTCACTGTCACAGGGCTACAATGTCAGGGCTCCCTGTCCTGGGCCCCTTGCCATGGAGGGTTGCAGTACCTCACTTTGTTAACCAGTAGCCAGGGAGGCTTCTGACTCTGGCCCCATGACCAGCCCAGTAATGTGGCCCAGAGCAGGGTGCCTGTGCTCGGATGTCCCAGCTGTCCCCTTGAGCTGCCAGTGGCTTCTATCAAAGAAGCCACACAAGGAGAACAACTCTGTGACACCCAGCTCTGCTGTGGTTGCTAGGATTCCCAGGGCTCTGAGACCCTCTACTCTCAGCGAGTCACTGGGGAACACTCTCTAAGAACCAGGAGAAAGAAGGACCACACATACACATCCTGCTTTTGTTCTGTGTTCTCGCTGGGCCCTCCTCTGTGTGTGGATGTCTGTTCTCTTCTTGTCTCTACCTCTCTACTTGTTTTAAATTTATTTCCTTGCAGGCATGGCCAGATCCTGTTTGCTGCCTTTCCTTGGAGAGTATGCATGGTTGTTTTCATGTGTGTCTGCAAAGGCCAGAGCAACCATCATGAAAAAATAAAAAGGGCAACTAAAGAAGGAGTTTGCGTCTACGTAGATCCTACTGTTGTTTGTTTAAAGATTTATTTCATCAGGGGCAGAGAGATAGCTCATGGGTTAAGAGCCCTGACTGCTCATTGGGAGGACCTGGGTTTGATCCACATGGATGCTCATAATCATTTGTAACTCCAGTTCCAGGAGATCTGATATCTCCGTGGGCACAGGGCACACGTGGTGCACAGACATACTTGCACACAAAACACCCATACAGATTAGAGAAAATGGGAAAAAAAGAAAGTTATAAAACTATTTTATCGTGTGTGTGTGTGTGTATGTATGTGATGTCCAAGGAGGTCATAAGAGAATTCAGATCCCCTGGAACTGGAGTTACAAATAGCTGTGAGACATTAGACATGGGTGCTGGAAACCAAATGTGGGTCCTGTGCAAGAGAGGAATGTGCTCTTAATCACCGAGCTGTCTCTTCAGCACTCCCCTACTACCTGCCCAACACAGCAGCAAGCCCTTCCACCAAATGGGAGCAACAGTAATGAGGACCATTCACCATATGTTGTGTGGTGGGCAGATGGGCTTCTAGCTCCTTTCCTGCTAGCCCCTTCCACAGCCCTACTTCAAAGAAGCCAAGGAAAAGCCCAAAGTGCCTGAGGATAACAGAGCTTAAAGACCAACACTTCTAAAAATTTCCAAATGGGAAACAATCAGACACTTGGACATGAAAATTCTGATAGGGTTTTGTGGCCAAAGTCCTTGGAGGGGAAATGACACTGTGTTCTAAGTGTGGAGAAAAACCTGAGCAACATACTCAGGACTGAGCTTCCCTGTGAGAAAGACCCAATCAACCAGGCCACAGCCAGGAGAATACAGTTGAGGGATGCTCTTGTGGACAGAAGGTCAAGGGGGCAGGGAGAAGCTGGCACAAGATAGGCTGGGTTCCCTAGCACAGCTCACACTCCAGCTTCCTGTCTCCTGGGGAACACTTTATGAGTGTCCTATGGAGCCACAGGGCAGCATGCCCATCTGCACAGCCCTCTGGCCAGCTCATCCTCACCTCAGGGTGGTGGCTCCACATCAGGCCACATCCCAGAACCAGACCAACTTTGCCTGTCTTCTCCGTCGTCATGGAATCCATTCAGCTCAGCCCATGCTCAAAACCCAGGGTATCATCATCTTCACTAAAGACCTAAGCAGCCTTCTGCCCCATCTCCAACCCATCTTCCATGTGGACCAGAGGGACCTTTCTAGAAACCCATATCTGATGGCATCAGGTCCCTGTCACCTCAGCCTCTCCCGTTCTTTCCTGGACATAGAGCCCGCTCTGGAGAGAGGGACAGACTCCCCTGGACTCTCCAGCACACCATTCCCTTCCCATGCCCTCCAGAGAAGCTCAGCCTGTTCTGTCTACCTGTCCTTCTTTTCTACATGGACTTTTCATGCCCTCTTTGTCTCTGTGACTCCCTTCTCTCCTGTCTTCTTCCGGATCCCTTAGCATTCTGAATAGATCCTGGGATCCCAGAAGGCAGTGAGCCTGTTTCTTGTTCATGATCCCCCATGTTTCTAGGTCAGAGTGTGAGTCTCAGTTCCTGCCACGGGGGCAGGACTTCCCCAATCATCCACCCTTCCCATTCCAGTTCCCCTCTGATGCTCTCAAGTTTGTGGGCTCACCCACTCCTGTCAGAATGGCTTTTCTCAGCAAGATGGCAGAAAACAAATGCTGCTGAGACAGGAGAAAAGAGAACTGTTACACTCACTTGGGGTAAGTCAGAGCAACCATGGTGGGAGGTGGCGTGGAGGGACTTCAGAAAACTAAGAACACAACTAACTTCCTTATGATGCAACAATCCCACTAGGGAAGAGACAGAAAAGGAAATGGAACTATCAAATCAAAGAGATTCCTGCACTCTTGTTTAATATTCACAATAGCTAAGATATGGAATCTACCAGTGGGTTGGTCCAACAGTGAATGAAGAGACAAAGAATATGTGGTACATCCATATGATGGAATACTATTTAGCCTTAAATAGAGAAGAAAATCCTGTTGACATGGTTGAACCGGGAGGACATTACAGGAAGTGAAATGAGCCAGGGACAGAAACACAAATACTGCATGACATTACTCATATAGGGTGACTAGGAAAGGCTGATTCATACAAGTACACAGTAGGTCAGAAACTAGGAGGGAGAAGGGGCAAACTGGTGAGAGGCTGGCCACCAGTACAGAGTTACAGTTATGAGGAATAAGTGCCACTGTTTTGTGGCCCAGAAGGGTAACTAGACTTAAAAATTGTCTACACATTATTTCAAAATAGCAGGGGGTGGGGTATCTTATCACAAAGAAATGATAAATGTTTGAGGTTGGATCAGTGTGTCATACACATATCAAGATATCTAAGTGTTCTCCATAAATGTGGACAATTATAAAATATAAGTTAAGGGTGAGAAAGGATGGGGAGTTTTACACCAGTGTAATAGATGAAGAAACCATAGTGAGAAACCACAAAGCCAGGATTCAGTCGGGATCCTGTAATTCCTTTCCTGGGCTCTGCCACTCACCATGGCCGTGACTGACATGGGGGAAATCTACCATAGTTCTCCATTTTCATGACTGCCTGTCTGCAGATCAGCCAGTCCGTGGCTTTCTCCCAGTCTCTGTCAATCACCAATATCAAAACAGCCAGGAGAACCCAGCTATCTGGGATGACCCAGCTCGGCTCAGCCTCTGCCGCTTACCTCATGCTGGCAGCAAGCATCTTGCTGAGGAAGGGCTACTGTGGGTGGTGTGCCAGTGGGCGCTGATGTCCGGGATGCTTCTCTGTGTCCCAGGATCTTGCTTGTGATGGCTTCCCGTGAGCTCGTATTCTCCCCAGTTCGATCTGTAGACCCAAAACTCAGAGAAGAAGCACACATCCAGTCAAACATTTACCTGGAGTGAGATCAGGCAGCAGGCCTGTTCCGGTTTCACAACACTGCCGGCTGCCCTGTTTCTCATTCCACAAGAGCAGGCTCCTCTCTTCTGTTGCCTCCTCCTTGGCTTCTCTGCTGTCCTTTTCACCCCCCCTCCACACACCTCCAGCTGTGACCCCAGGACACCACTGTCTATGGAGGCTTTGCCTGGCAGCCTTTGGCTAGCTATAAAAAGTTATTGAGGGTCATAAACTAGAACCCTGCCTCCAAGCCATAAGCCAGGATGGTCGGCTTAGAGGTTCTCCTTGGACACTGGCAGCCAGCCTCTTGCTTGGAGAAGTAAGGGGAGACAAGTTCAAGATGGAACCCCAGCCACACGGCAGAGCATGCTAGCTGACCATCCCCGAGTTTCCTGTTTCATGGGCAGAAAGTAAGGTTGCTGCTTGACAACTCTTCCCCACCAAGGCCAGACTCCAGCCACTCTGGCATCTGGGAGCAAACACTCAACAAGGATTTTTGTGGATGCATGAGTGCTGGGTGCCCCTCTCTGTACAGTGTGCTGAAGTCTGTCACTTTCTCTTTCCCATGGGAGGGGAATCACATGAGCTAGGGAGCACTGTGCTAAGAGCATTAGCTCCTACATGCTGTCCCCTCACAGCCTACCCCACAGGCAAAAAACAACTTGGAAGCAGTCAGTGAGGCATGGGACTGACTCATCCCAACAGGTCACTTGACCCTCTCTAATACTTCCTACAGTACACAGGACTTTGTCAGCACCTGAAGGCCCAAGGCCCCTATTTTAAGAATAAGGTATCAGGTTAACCTTTTTAAAGGCCCTGTCTCTAAAGAGAGTCACATCCTAAATGCTAAGAGTTCATGCTTTGGCATCTGAGCTGAGTCTAGCCCGACAGTCTAATCAGCTGTGGTGGGAGGGGAGGCAGGGAGCAGGTGGGGTCACTGATGTCCCAGACAATAGTATCACCCACTGATCTCTCTACCACTACCTGAAACGTCCCCACCCACTCCTGAGTTGCCATCTTCTTGGCTGAGACCACATGTGTCTCCTGTCATAGAGGTGAGCCTTCTGAAGGTGTACAACCCTGTAGACTGATGTGGTTTGGAATCGTAGGTGTCACCCCACCATTAAGAAGTCTTGTAACCACATAAGCAGCCAGTCTCCTGCACCCCATCTGAGGATGCCCCTGGGTTATGGACACCTGAGGCTAAAATGAGCTAAGACAGTGAAGATGTTTAGGAAGTGTGCAACACTCAGTAAACACCAACCAGCTGAGCATCCGGTCACACCACAGATATTGGTGACCGAGTCCAGTGCTCCTGATTGATCACAGTAGTTCAGACACGTGACCAGATCTGAAACAGCACAATGCCTGGGATACAAACGAGGTTCCACAAATGCTTGCTATCAAGATGGACTTGAGATGGAACCACAGGTCTTTGATCCCAATAATTAGAATGCAGAGACAGACACATAGGATTTGGAAGGACTTAAGTTTAAAAGCTACTTACAAAAGGCCTACTCAATACAAACAAATTGTCCTTTGAGATCTCAAAATATATACACTAAGGCTTGTTTAGCTCCAAAATAACAAAATAATTTCTTCTTTAATCCAGATTGAAAGATAATACTTTATATATTGTCAAAAAGCCAAATTTGCTTCAGGAGAAATATTACCTGACCCCCCCCCAAAAAAAAGGGTAATTGTCCCAGAGTTAGGATTAGGGCAGGGCTCTGTTCTTATCTTTCCAGGAGATTTAAAGCATCCATTCAAGGAATCCAGGGACAACTGGACAATGGAAACCTCAACAGAAAACAGAATCAGACACCAAAGAAGACGAGTGGCCCAGATGATTCAGCCTTGCAGACTCCCTCAATAGCTGTTTCCATCAAAAGTCTACAACCACAACAACTCAAAATCGCTAAGATCGTTCAGCTCCACACACTGCCCCAGCCAGAACTTCAGTAAAGCCTGGAAGATCAGCTTCTGTCTACAAACTTCTTAGGACATCTAAACAGCTGAGCACAAAAGGACTGAACATAAAAGGATTGTACTAACATTTTTAACCATTTTTCCATTCTGGTTCGGGCCCCAAACAGGTTTACTATGACCCAACTCAGCAGGAAGTCATTTTAAGAGAGCGATGTCCCATGCCCAGGGGTGGGGAGGGTGTTTCCCCCCCCCCTTTTGGTTATTTGATGGATAACAGAAAACTTTGTTATTTAGGGGAAGAGACTACAAGCTGTTAAATGGGTTTTGGAGGTTGGACCCAGGGACTTCCTTCTTTTTCTTTTATCCTTCTTTCTCTCCTATGTAGGAGTGCACAGACTTGAGAAAAATGGGACATAGACATAGTATGGGAAGGACCAAGAAGAAGGGACAGATTATTGAATATGCCCTTATACCTTTGTATATTGATACAAAATTAGTATTATATTTGGCTAAAGTGGTATTGAGCATTGTATAGTGTGCAAAATTAAGATTGTATTAGACTACATCAGTATTGATCTTTGTATATTGATACAAAATTAAGATTATAGTTGGCCACAATGGTATTGACCCTTGTATATTGACGAAATATTAAGATTGTATTGGGCTACATAGGCATTGATCTTTGTATATTGATACAAAATTAAGAGTATATTTGGCCACATTGGAATTGATCTTTGTATATTGATACAAAATTAAAGGTAATGCTTCTTAAAGGTATTGTACCTAGTGATACTTAAGAATGGCCTCTTGAAGCCGGGCAGTGGTGGCACACGCCTTTAATCCCAGCACTTGGGAGGCAGAGGCAGGCGGATCTTTGCAAGTTCGAGGCCAACCTGGTCTACAAAGTGAGTCCAGGACAGCCAGGGCTACACAGAGAAACCCTGTCTCGAAAAACCAAAAAAAAAAAAAAAAAAAAAAAAAGAAAGAATGGCCTCTTGATACCAACCATCTTAAACCGTTTAGGAGAGTTAAGAAATACAAACTCCTAGTCATGCAAGCGTGTCATTCATGATTCAAAGATGTTTTCTTAAATTAAGATTTTTTTGATCTCGAGACATATCAGCTCCTGACAGCACCCCCTATTCTACTCCAAGTAGAAGATGAGCATCGAAGAATCTCCAGTGTGAGATGGTTGAATTAGTGGCAAGCCTATCTCTTGGCATGAAAAACCCCTTGCTTCAACTGTAGACAGACTGCTGTCCAAAAAGGACAAAACTTGGTAGCAGGGAAGTCGACAGCCTAGCTCTGCCAAGACAGGGTAGGTAAGTCCTTCATAATTCCTGCTCTACAATCAATGTCTGTCAGAGAAACGGGACCAAAAGGCTGAAGATTGATGCTGTAATGTATGGAGAGAAAACAGGAACTGTCCAGGCAGCCACTGATATGTCATTTCTTAGTTTTGGATGATGCAGGCCCTGCACTTCCTACATAAGCAGATATATTTATCCCTCTCAGGTCTCTGAGGTGGTTGAAGACTAGATAGCTAGAGTCTCATAGTTAAATTTTGAGTTGTTTAGGAATCAAGAGGGTGTTCTGGATCTAAGAAGATGTTTTAAAAATTGTGATGCAATTTAGTATGAAAGTTGAGTCAGATATAGAACTTTAAACTCATGGAGATGGTTAGATGGTAGAATGTTAAAGTCAGGGGCCAAATATATATGAACTGGACATTGGGAATGTATGCTGGGTCATTTAACTCTCATAAATGTGGCGTATTTATTTCTGTTGTTTTGTATAGTATTTACTGTTATAAGAGAAGGAACCATTTGTTGTACTGAAAGAAGGAGTTGTTGGGGGGAAGAGGGTGGAAGGGTGGGACAGGAAGGGGAAGTAGGGAAGGGATTGTGGCTGAGATGTAACTTGAAGAAATAAAAAAATAAAGTATAAAAAAAAACAATGAAAAAAAAAAAAAGGATGGACTTGAGAGATGGAGAAGAACACTAGAGGGCCCAGCGCAACTCTGTTCTTCTCCAGGTACCTGCCAACAGAGAGGCATGTGAAGTACTTCCTGGAAGCTGGCTGCTGCTTCCCTGTGTGTGTGCACCCAGAGGTTCAAAGGAAAGGACCCATCTCTTCACCTTAAATTCTGTCTCTTCTGGAGGTGCCCAATGCAGGTCCTCCTGGCTCCTGGCCAGGCTGCGAGTGGATGTGTTCCACTTTCCGATGACATTGACCACTCTCACACCCTTAAGAAAAAGGTCGTTGTTGAATTGTCACTGGGCCAGTGTATGATTGGAAGGCAGCCAGCTAATGCAGAAAATCCAAGGCATTTGTTCCCAGGCGAGAAAGTTCAGGGGAGTTTTGTGGGTAGTAATAAGGCCCCATGTCTGAAGGGTTACCATGCACACTCTCCCATCATGGGCCAGCGCTTTTTTTCCACACACACCCCCCCCCCCCCAGCCTTTCTCACCTTCTCTGAAGAGTCTACATTGAATCCAAACCTAAAAGTTGACATGTGTCTTAAACACCCCCGCAGCTGATCTCTGTCCAGAATGCCAGGCTAATGAGTCTTCACAAATACTATTTCTTCTATTCAATATACATTGATTCCTTTCCCTGCTTTAGGATAACTGAAGGATCTCTGAGTTTGTGCAGGTTATTGATTTAAAAAGCAAAACAAAGCCAACCACAACAAGCCAAAACACTGTACAGAGAGGAGCCCTACAGCACTCGATCATGGCACCAGAGAACTCTGTGGAGGGGTGCTGCATGTGGCCAGAGCAAGGAGAACAATGGCGGATCGCACCAGAACCCAGTAAAGAAGTCAGTCTTTGATCCCTATTTTTATCGGGGTCCAGAGTGTGAGCGAAGCCACAGAAAGAAACCAGACAGTGTGTCATAGTGGCTGCAATTACTTCCTGGGAGTCGCGAGCTTGTCATAGGACAACCTCCACTCCTTCTATAGAAATACAGCTTGAGTATGAGGTTCAGGAACAAATTCCAGCTGTCTGGGAGACCCAGCATGGCTCTATCACTGAGTGAGACACTAAGCGCTTCCTGGGGTGGGAAGGACTCTTGCCTGGGGGCCGCTTTTCTCTCTTTGAGAAAGGATTTATAGTTGGCTCCCATTCCTTCTGTGTTCACAGACAGACCTGACTCCCCCTACCAGTAGTAGTTTAAATCCAAACCTCCCAGCTGGCCATTCCATGACCTTTGATCTGAAAAATACTGATCTTTCCAGACTGTCCTGGGAAGGCTCGGCTCTCAAGAAGCCATTGAGGTGGTAGGACCAGACCCTTACCTTGTTCAGCCACTCATCTGTGTGTAGGATGAGCCCAGGTGAGCTGTATGTTAAGGCCCCCCATACTAGAGAGCTCAGATGCTAGCAAGTCCTGCTGGAGAAAGTGCTGGTAGACCAATGGCCAGATCTCCCTGAGGCAGAAAGAAGCTGTGAGCAGAGAAAGCCTCAGCAAGACAACAAAAGGCCAAGGACTAAGCCCTATGGCTCAGCTTTTGCCTAGAGGGGTTTGACCTGTCCAAACAGTGGCCTGAACGAAACTGTGGCCAGCTTTAAAGACTGAGGCAGAGCGGCAGAGTTGCTGATACGAAGGAAATAAGTTGGCCTACAGATGGCTGAGGTCTTCCAGAGAGAAGAAAGCCTCAAGCCTTATTTAAGGTGAGACTGCCATAGCCAATTTACCCTGACAGATCTACATCTGAGATATTCCAGAAGAAAGACTGCTAAGTGCATTAAAGAGTCTACCCCAGAGACTGTGTTCCTGACGACTGAGGACTTGCCCCAGAGACTGTATCCTTCTAAAAGGTTAGGAAAATAGTTGTAATAATTATCAATAGGCTTAATGGTTCTAAAAGGGAAATAGTAGTTAAGTAAGTATATTTGTTATAAGTGAATATAGTTATTAGTAAATAAGTGTTTAATAATTAAAAAGTACAGTTTCATCCATGTCACAAATATTAAGAAGCACTCTGTACTATGCATTATACCGGTCCCTGAGGATAAGTGCTCCCTAGATCCAGCTCGTTCCTTCCCAGGTAGGTCAGGAGGCTAGCTCGCACAAGCCCCTCCCTCCAGAGAGGGCAGAGTTTTACAACTTCACCCAGATAGAACATGGAGAATGAGAGAGAGCTGGCTGTACCACAGGTGGCCTGGGAGAGTCCTTGTGATGGGGCCGCATAAGAGAAAGCAGGATCATGAGTCATTGGAAGGTCACTTTTAAAGCGTCTAGAATGAGAGTCACTTCAGCTGAAGGAACTCAGGGACAGAGTGAAGAAGCCCGGGTTGGAATAACCAGAAACCTAGGGCTTCAATCCTGCTCTGCCCTAAGAGCTGTGCAGTTTCTGTGGTTTGAGTCTGCTCAGTCTCTCCAAAACTCAGTGAATTTTGCCATCGCTGAGGACGGGAGTGGAAGGTGGTGGAGAGAGGGAATGGGTAGCCAATTAGTACCTTTCTGGGGTGAGCTTTCACAGCACAGGACTGGGTTAGTTACTGCCGTAACTGGTTGTTAGAAATGTGTGCCCGGCTGGGGATGTAGCTCAGTGAGCAGAGTTCTTGTTCAGCATGAAGCTGGCCCTCAGTTCCACCCCAACACTGCAGAAAC
The DNA here is from genome assembly GCA_907164525.1 of Lophiomys imhausi. Classification (NCBI taxonomy): domain Eukaryota; kingdom Metazoa; phylum Chordata; class Mammalia; order Rodentia; family Muridae; genus Lophiomys; species Lophiomys imhausi. Next base: position 16,470,192 of record CAJQZJ010032188.1, read on the forward strand.
AGGAAACACCAGCTTAGGTCTATAACCTCAACTGGAAGGTAGGAGTGGGAGGATTGGGAGCTGAAGGTGATCCTTGGCTACATGGTGAGTTCTAGGACAGCCTGAGCTACATGAGAATCCATCTCAACAGTCAAAAACAAGAAAGTAAAGCTAGTCCCACGGTGGTGTGTCTCTGTCACGCAAGTTCCCTTGTCTTTCTGCCTTCAGCCATGAGTGGGCCTTCTCCAGAAGAAGAGAAGATACTGGCAACATGCTCCCAACTTCCCAGGCTGCAGAACTGTTGGTAAAATCTATCTCTTTGAATATAAATTATAACTACACTCAGAAAAACTAAACATCTGTGCATAAGCCCCTCCCCACCCTGGGCTGCTCTCGAGGGAGGCATCTGCAGTTGGATCTGAAGATTTTTCTTTCGACCTTCGCTGGTTCTGAAGGTTACCCTCACCCCCACACTTCACCTCATTATCAAGGGAAACTCACAGCTCTGGGCGTCTCTCCTGACCAACTCTCTGGGTCTTTGGCTCTTCATCACAGGAAACTAGCATTGAGCTCATGAAGAGCAGTCATTCTTGCTTTGTCCACACGGTGGAGTGCTGCTTGCAGAAAATGTAGAAGCCCAGCCAAGTGCAGGAGGAGAGGTGAATGTGAGGTCTGCTTTCATTCTGAAACACTCTGCCCAAAAGCAACTTAGGCGAGGAAAAGGTTTATTTCAGCTTCTGGGTTACAGTCCATCACGGAGGGAAGTCAGAACAGGTATTCAAGCAGGAACCTGAAGCAGGAACACTGCTTGCTGAGTTGCTCCCTGGCTCAGTCTTAGCTAGGTTTCTTACATAACCCAGGACCACTTGCCTAGGGATGGTGCTGCACAGAGTGGGCTGGACTTTCCTACGTCAGTTAATAATGAAGACAATCCCCCTAGACATGCCCACTGACCAATTCAGTCTAGGCAGTTCCTCAACTGAGGCCTTCCTGTCAAGTGATAACCATTACAGCTAAGTAGGACAAGCACAATTTGGCTTTTTTTTTTAATGGATCTTAAGGTACCTAGATATTACAATGATAGCATCTGTCACAGCTGTCACACAGACCTTTTCTCTAATGTTAGGTGAACATGGGAAGCTACTGGCATGTGTCCACTGCCAGTGTACAGTGTGGCCTAGAAGACGGGTGTCAGAGTTAAAAGTCCACACTGGGGGTGGGAACACCTCGTCTCTCAAGGCGTAGCTGTGCAGTGACACGTTCGCAGGGGTAACTGCGTGGATCTGGGTGGGATGACACGTTCTCTGCCCAATGCTGCTGTGCAGACAGTGCATTTGGGGAAACCACCGAATGCATAGGCCTTGTAATGCTGTGAAAGAGGGCTAAACTTAAATGCCACCTTTTCAAGGGCAATTTACCTGGCCAGATTCACGGCTTCCCCCAACAGGCAAAGTGTAACCAAAACCTGCCTGGATGAATGACATATAATTTCTGCACAGGACACTGTTTATTAAATATGTCACTGTGTATAGCTCAGGGATCTTGCTCTGCTAATGGGACATAAAGATTTCGGTTTTGGGACCAGGGCTGGGCTTTCCTCAAAGTCCTGCCCCTTCCCTTCCACTGTACAGTGTGGGTATCTTAGCACCCAGGCAGTACTTTGAGGTGGCACACCCCTGTGGCCTTCGAGGCCGCTCTCCATTTCCTCCTCCACCCTCTCCTCTATTACCCCAATGTGCTCCCGGTGGTCCTCAGACCTCCTGACTCTGGTGTCCACACCCACTACTGACTTCAGCTTATCTCCCTGCCCCTCCCCAAGGGCCCCAGAAAACAGCCACTAACTCTTTGAGAGTCACTTGAGGAGATAACTTTCCCCCCAAAACTCTCTATTCTCTTTCCCCCCCTCAATACTTTTCTAGTGTAATACTCATGGCAGGGGGTGGGGTGGCACTGGAGAGATGGCTCAGTAGTTAAGAGCACTTGCTGCTCCTGAGAGGGCCTGGGTTCAGTTCTCAGCACCCACATGGCAACTCAGAGCCATCCATAACTCCAGTTCCAGGGGATCCAACTCTCTGCTTTGACCTCTTTGAGCACCAGGCACCCACATGGTACACATGCATATGTGTGGGCAAAATACTCATACATATAAAAATAAATTAAATGAAAAGTAAATAAATAAAATAAAAAACAATATGTTTTGCTAAACATATTTCTTTAAAAAAAAATACCCAGTATGATGGTGCACAAATTTAATCCTAGCACTCAGAAGGCAGAGGCAGGAGGATCTCTAGGAGCACAGGGATAGCTGAACTACACAGAACATTCTGGCCAGGGCTACGTAAAGACACTCTGTCTCAAAACAAACAAAAATATAATACTCATGCCTTGTCTCCCCCTGGCCACCTTCTTGAGCACACATGTGGCGTGTGTCTCTCTAAAGCTGTGTCAAAGGACAGAAAGGCTTGGCATGCAGTGAGAGCCCCCAGGAAGTTTGCTGAATGAATAAAGATGAGTAAATGAACAGACAGATTGTGCTGTGTGTGGTAGTGAGTGAACTGAGACCCACACTCAACGGTGCCTCGAGAAGAAGGAAAACACCCAGCCCTTCCACCGTCTGTCTCCTCAGCACAGGAACGGTTCTCTGACTTTGAAAGGATGAGCTCAAAGGAGCCAACGCTTTCCTCACAGGCGGCAGGCTGCCTTCTGAGAAAACACAGCCTTCTGGCAAGATGGCTTCTCTTTCAGAGACTTCTGAGGGAAGCAGCAACGTAGGAGAGGATGTTCAGGGCTTCTGCGTGGCCCTGTGTCTCTTGTCCCATAACAGCTGTACTCTCTCTGTGTGTCAGGGTCCAGATGAGACCTCGTGGTCATCAAGTGTGTCTGTCCCTCTAGGAACTCCAGAGGTCACTACAGAGTGGAGGCTCTGTGATCTGAACCGGGGTGTGCAGGTGCCATCAGCCCTAATGGGCTGTGGCTCACTGTGGCCAATGGTGTAACCAAAGTTTTTTAAATTATTCAACAATTATTTATTGATAACTATATTCACTTATAACAAATATAAACACTTAACTACTAACCCTACAAATGACTACAATCCCTATGACCTAACCACTAAACCTATTGATAACTATTTCAACTATTTTCATAACCTTTTAGAAGGATACAGTCTCTGGGGCAGGTCCTCAGTCATCAGGAACACAGTCTCTGTGGTAGACCCTTTAATGCACTTAGCAGTCTTTCTTCTGGAATACCTCAGACGTAGATCCATCAGGGTAAATTGGCTATGGCGGCTTCATCTTAAATAAGGCTTGAGGCTTTCTTCTCTCTGGGAGACCTCAGCCGTCTGTAGGCCAACTTATTTCCTTCGTATCAGCAACTCTGCCGCTCTGCCTCAGTCTTTAAAGCCGGTCACAGTTCTGTTCAGGCCACTGTTTGGACAGGTCAAACCCCTCTAGGCAAAAGCTGAGCCACAGGGTTTAGTCCTTGGCCTTTTGCTGTCTTGCTGAGGCTTTCTCTGCTCACCAGCTTCTTTCTGCCTCAGGAAGATCTGGCCATTGGTCTACCAGCACTTTCTCCATCAGAGGATACAAACTACTCGTCCTTTCCAGCGTGAGGACTTGCTGGCATCAGAGCTCTCTAGCATGCGGCCCCTTGGCGCCATCCACTTGTGTCCTTAAATAGGATCTCTCCTTGTTCCACCTGCTTCAGCCTCTGGGCTTTGCCCACTTAGCAGCTGAAAACAATGCCAGGCCATAAACCTTGTTTTTAGTCCATAGAGTCTTTCCCTGTTTCATCTGGCTTCAACCTTCTTTAGTTCATTCACAGAGACTCCCCTCGTTTCACCTGACTTCATCCTTATTTTTAGTCCATAAACTGATAAGCTAATTGCCCACAGCCAAGTTGATCTTCATGCCCCAGATTAAAAGACTGTATCAGAAACCCCTAGAAATTTACTAAATCTAATTTATATTAATCTAACTCCTTACACGATGGTCAGAGGGAGACACACGGAAAGCATTTCCTCAGAGCCCCTGAGGGCAGCAGGCATCATTTCAAACAAAGGCATTCTGTCTAGGTTAAGTCAGAAGGACTAGGTGAGAGAACCAGGCTCTTCTTTGTGCTGATTCAAATCCACTTCTGTACATTAGACGTGAGGTTTTCCGGTTTTGTGGGGCAGGGCCTCAACTCTCTCCTTACAATGAATTTTCCCAAAAGAAAGTTCTACACAAGTAAACAGGTAAATAAAATAGGTATACAAATCAAACGTTCACTGATAATGAATCAGAGAGAAATTTATTTCAAAGAAATTCTTTGTTGCACATACACCTTTATCTATTATTAAAGATTAAAGCAAATTTGCATACCCATGATGGGATGTTCATGTTCATTTTTACATACAGAATTTGCCTTAGCTGAGTGTCTGGTACCGGAGAGTCAAACAGAGTCAAACAGCAGCTTCAACATTTTTCAGTCAATCTATATTTCAGTCACTGATATTTTGATTTTATAATTATTAGTGCTGAGAACACCCCTTTATATTGATGTGTGATACAAAATGCAGAAATATGTTTAGGCCCTTTCAGAAATTGTTGGAACTTTTTTGTTCTTTTTGAGGCGGTCTCACTATGTCACCCTGACTGGCTTGTCCTGGAACTCTCCGTGGAGACCACGCTGGCCTAGAACACCACCAAACCTGGTTTATTTACCACTTTTTTTGTTTTTTTTTTAATGAAACTCAAGCCAGCGACTCAAGTAGCAATTTTTAAAATTAAACATTCTGATACAATACAGTCTAAATGTACCAATTGCACACTTCCGTACTGAGGGATGATGGTAGAAAATACTAAAAGCCTTCGTTTTCCATAGCAAAACCATTATGTTTCTGTAAGAGCAGAAAACACTGTGTGTACAGGAAAAACTCCGAAACTCATCACTAGCCATCACAGCTAGCCAACACTGCAGACTCTCTCAGGTCCCTTTGTCTTAGGGCCTGTTCTGTGTCTGTGATAAAATGCCCGGCAAAGGCAGCTTAGGAACAGCTATTTTGGACCTCAGTTTGAGATGATAGTCCATCATTGCTGGGAAATCATAGCAGCAGGAGCTTGATGAGGGGGCAGCTGGTCACATTGCACCCACAGTCAAGAAACAAAAAGTAGTGGATATGCGCCTGCCACTGCTCAGCCCCCTTTCTCCACTTGGTACAACCTCCTCCCCATGTTCCCCGACCCAGGAAATGGTCCCAGCACAGTTGCAATCCGGAATCAACATAATCCCTCACAGGTGTGCTCAGGGCCGCCTCCCAGGCATTCTAGATTTAGTCAGGATGACAACAGGAGTGGCACACTCACCTCATCCTCCTGTCTGTCGTGGAGTATTTGCTTGGTAGTTGAAGGCTCACTTGGCTTCTGCTATTCTGGGGACCTGGCCAACTGTGCTGGCATTCCAGAAGCCACCTCCATAGCAGAATCTCCTATTGTCAAATGTGGATGACAAAGGAGAGCCAAAAAACCTCCAAAATCTTTCCAGGGAGACTTGTGCTGCCCCTAATAGTGACTCGTGTGTGTGTGTGTGTGTGTGTGTGTGTGTGTGTGTGTGTGTGTGTG
>CAJQZJ010032188.1:16475783-16488826 GCA_907164525.1 Lophiomys imhausi
GTGTGTGTGTGTGTGTGTGTGTGTGTGTGTGTGTGTGTGTGTGTGTGCATATGTGTGTGTGTTCTCATGTGTGTGCAGGTATATGCGCCCGTATGTGTACATATGTAAAGCCAGAGGAAACTGTTGCATGCCTTGTATTACTCCTTTGAAGCAGGTTCTCTTGACAAACCTCGAGTTTCCCTTTTCCAGCTGGACAGCCCGCAAGCTCCAGCAGTTCTCCCGGCCCCACTCCCTCCAGCACTGGGTTTGCAGACACACCAGCTAAGACCACGTCTGGCTAAGTGTATGGGTCTTGGGATCTGAACTCAGGCCCTCGTGATGGAGTAGTAAGTGCTCTTAACCAGTGGGCCATCTCTCCAGCCCTGTGATTTCTTTTCTTCTTAAAATTTTATTATTTTTTATGAATTCTTCGAGGGTTTTATACAATGTATTTTAAGCATATTCACCCCTTCCCTAGCCCCACCCTTAAATCTACATACATCTTCCCTACACTCCCAATGTTGTGTCCTCATTAAAACAAACAAGCAAACAAACAAACAACTCCATCAAGTTCAGGTTGTGCTGCCCATGTGCTCCTGTGTGTGTGGGCGTCCACCAGAACAAGGTCAACCTACCCCGGGGCCCCTCACTTAAATCAAACTGACCCTCCCACTCCGCGCAGCTCTCAATTGTCAACAGCTCCTCACCTACGGGTGGGACCGTCTCAGTCTCCCATCTCAGCCTCCCATCTCCTTGCTGGGATTTGGTCTGGCTCGAGCTTACACAGATTGTGTCCATGCCGCTTCAACTGCTGTGAGTCTACATACGCAGCTGCCGTATTGTGTCCGCTGTCACCTCTGGGCCTTACAATCTTTCTGTCCCCTCTTCCTCAATGATGCTAAGCCTTGGAAGGAGGGATGTCAGATAGATGTCCGATTTAGGGCTAAAACATTCCTAAGTTTCCTTTTCTCTGTTACTTGACCAGTTGTGAATCTCTGTGTTAACTGATATCTACTGAAGAAAGAGGTTTCAATGATGAGAGTTCAGAGATGCACTAATCTGTGGATATAATGATTTATATTGATTGTATTATTATAGTGGGTTTAACAATATGTCCATTTAGCAGAATAATAGTAGTATGCTTCCCCCCAGGGACTATGACCTAAATACCCACATGTTCTAGCCTCTAATAACAGTAGCAGGTGTCAGTTTTATCTTGAGTGGGCCTTAAATTCAATCAGAAAGTAGTTGGTAACTCTCATGGCATTCATGGCACTATGGCACCAGTGGGCATGTCTTACTGGTGTTCATTAACATAGCTTGAAGAACTCACAGCTGAGTAAGATTGATGATTACTTTTCTCCTCTGGTAGCATGCATAGAACTCAAAAAAACTAAACACTGAGAAAAGAAATAACCCAATTTAAAAGAAACAACCCAATTTAAAAATGGAGCGTGAACTTAAACAGAGAGTTCTCAAAGATGAAATACAAATGACTAAGAAATATATTTCTAATCTTCAACATCCTTAGCCACCAGTGAAACTCAAATTAAAACTACTTTGAGATTTTTGAGATTTCATCTTATCCCAGTCAGAATGACTAAGATTTAAAAGAGGAGGAGGAGGAGGAGGAGGAGGAGGAGGAGGAGGAGGAGGAGCACTACTTACTGTGGTGGGAGTTCAGACAGGTGCAGACTATGGAGAGCAGTGTGGAGGTTCTTCAAGTATTTTTTTTTAATTGGTGTGTATAGTCATTGTTCACAGTGATGGGTTTCATAAAGATGTTTTCATTCAAGTATACCATGTATTTTGACCATATTCTCCCTCCCATATTTTTCTTTCTCCTCATCCCCTCTTACTAGTTCCCTTCCTTTTCCTAGAGTCTGGTTTATACTTTCATGTCTTACATAAAATTATGTGCACACACACACACACACACACACACACACACACACACACGATCCACATAGAAAAGAAAGCATGTGTTATTTGTCTGAGTTTGGCTCACTTCACTTAATGTGGGTGGGGCTCTTCAGTTGCATCTGTTTTCCTAAAAATGACATAATCTTATCACTCTTTATGGCTAAACAAAACCCCATTATGTACACATGCCACATATCTTAAGCCATTTACCTGTTGTCGGGCACTGAGACTGATTCCATAGCTTCACTGTTGTGACCAGTGCTGGGACAGAACTGCAGGTGCCTCTGTAATATGCTGCCTTATATTCCTTTGGGCTGATTCCCAGGAGTGGTGCAGACATGAGTGACTTTCTCAATGTCACAGTGACAGGAATATCCCCGAGCCCACTGGGGAATTTAGTGGGTGGCAGGCACGTAGGTTGTTATAACAAATCTGTCCCCACATCCTTCTAAGCCTTTTTGTTGCTTCCTCTGAAACACACTAAGGAAGTCCTAGGACCTCCATACTACTACACAGAGGCCATTGCACCAGTAGGTCCTAGCTGAGAATCCCCTGCAGTGGCACCTCCTGCTGCACTGGCCCCAACCCCAACTCCAGAATCTCTGGTCAGGGCTCCTGGATCAACAAATGCAACTCCATTTTCTAGATTTTATTCTTGCCCTACTCATGCATGTCCAATGCCTGTTGAGACTCAGGGTGTCACAGGGACCTTATTGCAGGGTCCTCAGTAAAGACATGCCAGGCAAGCTTCCTCTAGCAAGGGAGGCTCCTGCTTCTTCAGAGTCCACAGTGACACCCCCATTTCAAGTCTCAGGTGCTCACCATTTCCAAACCAATGTCCTGACTTTGACACAGGATATTGGCAAGGCTGTGAACTGAGTCAGTTTAGGCTGTGATTATTCTGCCTACACAATCAAACTGTACTAGTTGTTCTTAGCATTGTTGGCCCTGCAGCTAAGAAATACATTTTTCACTTGTTATTTTCATAAATAATTTAAGTGATTATTGGAGCTTATTTCTAGTGACCCTCTTTGGCTGTTTGATTGTGACTCATCTCTGAGGGCTGTTTCCCAGGACTACTTCTGATACTGGTTCCTATGTCCTTCAAGATTTTATCAGATAACAGAGAGAATTTAATGGAAGAAATTGTTAGCTAGGTAAGTCATAGGAGGCATGTGCAGGAAGCAGCTGCTACCCTCAGCGCTAGAACAAAGGGAGGTAGGAATAATTTCAACTTGGAATCCCAGAGGAGGGGAGCCTTGATGCTGAAGCCCACAACCCTGAAGGGTCATGCTGCTCAGCCGATAAGAGTGTCACCTATCCCGCAGAAGGGACATTGTGAAGCTGGGGTAGTCCACTCGGACCTGGGCTGGACTCCAGCCTCCCATCAGTACAAGAAAGAGCCCCAGGATCTCTGCTCAGCTCTGCCCCAGCAGTAACTCTATGGCAGGCTCTGGTCTCGCTCTTCATGGACACAGTATAGAGTCAGCCAAAGGTCTGAGAATATTGGGATTCCCACTCTGTAGTTCCTCCCTTGCTCACATCCTTGCTCTCCTAAAGCCCTGTTGCCCCAACTCTAAACTCTGACCTCTTCCTCCCCTGTCCAGTCAGACCTTGGGTCTGCCTGGCCTACCTCTCTGTACTGTGGCCTGGAACAGATGCCCAGAGGGAAAACTGCATGTCTCCTTGCCCTAATGCAGGGCCTGTGTAGTTCAGCTTCCCAGCAGGAAGGAGAATCCTCTGCGGGTCTTTTGTTCAGAAGTCTGCATCTTGCTGTGCTCATTGTATTATCACTGAAGGTGTCAATCATGTCCCTTGGAAACTCCCACACATCATTCATGAGACTTCTCTCGTGAAACTACCTCTTTCTCTGCCTCTTCCTCTGCTCTGGGGGTCTGAAAATACAGAAAAGCCTTCCAGGATAACCTGGATGTTAGGTTATTCATTAGACGGCTCTCTTGCTTGAGCTCCCCTGGGATAGGGAAACCCACCATTCGTGGGATGAATGAACAACTATGCATGCATCCACTTTGGAGCATTAATTTGTCTTCCCCTGTTGTCTGTGCCCAGGCCCTGTGTGTGGCACAAAGTCACAACCGTTCTGGCTGCTTAATCACTACCCAGGGGCCTAGGCACTCACCACCTGCCCCAGTACCCTTCCCTATGAGGAGAATTTACCCCCATCACTTCCCATAATCCTATGGGGGCCCCCCATCTGTGGCCCACAGGGTTAGTTGGCCCCTGAGAAGCATTCTAAGATAAATAACTAACTCTGTTGGGCTGTGGATTTGGGGCAATTTGGAAGAGACAGAGCTGATCATCTTCAAAGCCTGCTATGTTTTCCCCACCCAGACACTCAGACTTTGAAGCCCCAGGCTCATGGCTGGAAAATGAATCCTTTGCTTTAATTCTCAGGGTCATTATGCATACATAATGCTTTCCCTATCATTTAAAAGGAATGTAGATCATATGTAAATGTGCCTCTGCGGAATTGTATATCCCAACCTGCATTAAACACACATGAATTTCCTAGTGACATCATTCAATGCCTGCTCCTTCGGTGTCTGCATAAAAAGCAGACAAATCCTGTCCCCTATACATTTGCCTTGTCTGGCTCATCCTGGTCTCAGTCTGGCTTTGGACCTTGGGAATGATGGTTCAGTTTGAAGGGCTTTCCCATCACCTCTTCCAACCTCTAATGCTTTGATCCCACAGTGATGCTCACCAAGACTCAACCTTGAAGTCTTCCACTGACAAGGAGTTCACTCACTCTGGAGCAGACTAGTCTGTGCCATCGGAAAGCATGGAGTTACCAGAAGGTTGTTCCTGAAAGGCACTGTACAGCCTATTGCTTTCGTTTCTCAATCATGCTCTGTTGCATGAACATTATGTTTCCTTCACATCATTAGACGATCTCTCTCTTTCTCAGCAGTATCTGCATTCACATGTGCATATGCCATCAGACAGATGTACATTTTATAAGGGCCACCTCACTAAGCAATACATTATAAACATCTTTGCATTTCCAGGAGCCTACATCTTGCTCATTTTTAATGTCTACCTAGTCTTCTATTGTCAGATGGGCAGTAATTTACTCAATCATTGCCTGTCCATGGGCAGTTAGATTCTTTCCAAGTTTTTGATGCAGTGGCCAACTCTCGGATGAAATCTTCAAACGGAGGATTCTTTTCCTTCTTTCTAAGCACGTCTTATTTATTTATATTTTATGTGCATTGGTGTTTTGCCTGCATGCTTGTCTGTGTGAGGATGTTGGATCCTCAGTTCTGAGCTGGCATATGGGTACTGGGAATTGAACCCAGGTCTTCCAAAAGAGCAGTCAGTGAGTGCTCTTAACTGCGGAGCCATCTCTCTAGCTCAAGAGAGATTATTTTCTTAGAAAAGAGTCACAGACGGGATCAAATGGTCAACGGATGTGAACAGGTTAAGAGGCCATTCCAGGTAAAGCAGGGATCTCTGAGCTGAATAGAATCTTAACACTGACAATGTGCTGAGAGCTTTCCCAGCCAGCTCCTCTTTATTTCTCACTGTTTCCCTCCATTCCCCAAGCTTCCATGTGGTCCACTGTAAGGTAAGAGCTAGAATGGATCTGCCATATGGCTCTGCTCTGCTGGGCATATAAAGTGGCCTCCCCAGGGGCCTCTTTCCTGTATAAGGACCTCTCCTAGAAGACTGCAAATTGGTCAGGAGCTGGGCTAAGAAAGGAAATTGGATGCCACCTGTGAGACCTGCAGCGGCTTGTCCCAGGCACTGAGAGGCTTTCTCCATCTCCAGACATGAGCCAACAATATACAAGAGAGGGAACCCCGGGCAGTGGGTGACAGCTCCTGGGAAGCCTGGTTGGTAAGTTCTTCTCTCCGTCAGGTATGTCCCGCTAGCCACACATCAATGTCCAGGAACAGCCAGCCCCCTTTGTCAGGAATGAAGGGCACACAGCCTGGCTAGGAGCCTGCATGAATCTTCCGCAACAAGAACCTTTCAACATGCCTTACCAGCTATGCCATAGGTCACTGGCACTTGAGCTCCAGGACCTTACCCCAACACTTTTAGTAGCCAAAGGGTAGAACATAAGTGGTTAAATAATTCCCACTGTGCATTTAAGTACTGTGCAAAGTGTAACAACCACAGAAAGTGTCCTCACAAATCCAAAATACCTCCCTATATCCAGTCACCACAAGTCCCCTGTCAACCAAAGGTGTGTGTGTGGCTTTATGTAGCATTAAGAAACACCCATGTGCCGGGCGTGGTGGCGCACGCCTTTTATCCCGGCACTCGAAAGGCAGCCAGATCTCTGTGAGTTCGAGATCAGCCAGGTCTACAAAGTGAGTCCAGGGCTATTACACAGAGAAACATTGTCGAAAGAAAGAAAAAAGGAAGGAAGGAGGGAGAGAGGGAGGGAGGGAAGGAGGGAGGATGTCAGTGGGTGTCTTATATGAGGGGACTGGGGTACGCGCTCACTGTAGAGGCAGAGAAAATTCCTGAAGACATATCCAGGAACCTAATAGCCAGAGCGGCCTCTGGAAGCAGGGCTGGGGAGCGGGATCCGAGCTGGGAGGGAAATCTATCGATCCATTTGTAAAATCTGACATCTTAAACTGGGGAGTCCTTTAGTAAACAAAAACTGGAAAGAGAGCAAAATAAAATAGAGCAAACATCCTAGTGGAGGGAGGGGATTGAGAGGCCGGCGGACAAGTTGCCGTTTGGGCCAGGCTGGGTCTCCCCAAGAGCTCAATGGGAGGTGGCAAAGCTGTTTTCCAGACTTCCCTGCAGTTGGGAGCGCCGGTAGGGCCGCGCTGCGCCGGTCCCGGGCCGAGGGGCGCCCCGCGGTGCAAGCCCGGCCAATCAGCGGGCGCGGGGCGGGCGCGGTGGCTCCGCAGGCGCCTAGCGCTAAGCGGAGCAGAGGCGCTGCTGCCACCCGTCCGGGAGCCGGCCATGCCGCAAGTGCCGCTGTTACTCCTGCTGCTGCCGTCACTGGCCGGAGGCCTCGGGCTCCGCGACGCGGGCAGACGGCACCCCGAGTGCGGCCCGTGCTGGCCGGATCGCTGTCCTGCGCCCTCACCTTGCCCGGCGCCCTGGATCGCCGCGCGCGACGAGTGTGGCTGCTGCGCGCGCTGCCTGGGCGCGGAGGGTGCGAGCTGCGGGGGACCGGTGGGCGCACGCTGTGGCCCTGGCCTGGTGTGTGCGAGCCACGCCTCAGGGACGGCGCCCGAGGGTACCGGCCTCTGTGTGTGCGCGCAGCGCGGCGCCGTCTGCGGCTCCGACGGCCGCTCCTACTCCAGCATTTGCGCGCTACGTCTGCGCGCCCGCCACGCACCCCGCGTGCACCCTGGCCACCTGCACAAGGCGCGTGATGGCCCCTGCGAGTTCGGTGAGTTGGGTGTGACCCAGAAAGACCCAGGCGGATGGGAAAAGCGGGACCCCAATGTTCTAATGTGTGGGACAAAGAATTTATTACGCAGAAGTGGACAAACACCCCCTGGACCTCAGTTTCCCCTCCAGGAGCAGTATTTCGCATCTTACTCCATGCTGGGGATACTGAAGTGAAACTCTACACCCTGCCTGTCGCCTTACTCACTTCATGAAGATTCCAACCCTAGAGCAAACAGGAATGTTGATGCATAAGAGCCTGCTATTGCAGTTATTTGAAAATGGGAGTTGGAGTGGGTCCAGGACCAGGTGAATTGTTTGAATTGGAGAGGAAGGGAAAGTGAGGGTTCCCGGTGAGCAAGAGTCTCACATGGGATTCTGGAGTCACCAAGACAGAGCACCAGGATCCAGGGTATCCAGTTAGACCCAGTGTAAGACCCGTGGGAGCTTCCATCCACAAAGGGTGAGACTTTGGAAACTTGAGCTCTGAAGAGATTATGAACCATAGAGGCTGATCCAGTCTAAAGTGCACATAATTTGAAGGGTCCTGATTGAAGGAAATGAATAGAAAACTATCAGTTTCCAGGGACAGCAAAGCTTAACCACTCCTAACACCACACCACAAGCCTCCCTGTCCCCTAACTGACCACTGTCCTTTGTAATATTTTTTAAACCAAAATATCAGTATCCATGGATGTCCAGAAAGCTAGCGTACTTTGTTCATGTGTGGGTTTGACCTGGCCAGGAGCTTTCAGAGAGCAGTCCATTTTTCTGTCAAGAAAGGACGGTGGGGAGCTCAGAGTGGTGAACCAGTTGGCCAGTCCTCACTCAGGATGCTGCCTTGCAGCCTGTGCTTCGGACTTCTGGAGATTTCTGTCCTGAGCTGGGAGAGGAAGTCTAAGCCAAATGCCCAAGTTAGTTCTTCAAGAAAGACCTCTGGGGGCTTTTTTCCCCAGCCCTCAAATAGTACTTGGCATTGACCTTTTCTCCTCTCCCTCCAAATATTCCATGGAACTGTGCTCAAATCCAGGAATCGGGTGGTTAGCTGGAGATGGGGCAGGAAGCCCACTATTCAGGGAAACAATGACGATGTGCAATCCAGTGAGGGACTGAAGCAGGCCAGGTTACCCAGAAAAGTCACCATGGCTCTTTCCTAGTCCAGGCTCCAGTGGAGGACAGTGCTGGGGTTGGGGGGGGGGGGGCTCCTGGGTAGCTCCTGGCTTCTCCAGTGACATTGAGCCAGGTCTTGTCCCTGTCCAGCCACAGCATCCCCAGGGGAGCCATTGTTGATGCCTCCTTTGCTTGGAGTGTCTGCCCGAGGTACCACCGACACAGTCCCGACTTCCTTCTTAGAGTTCTGTCACTGTTTTTACAATCTGCCTCCTCAGCACTTGGTTCAAGGCAGTTCCCTTTGTCTGAGACAGGTAGTACTAATGGCACACACAGGACACAGAAGAAATGCTGACCAGGCCCCCCAAAGCTTCCCAGTGCTGATGGGCTTGGGTAATTTTTCCCTGGAGTAGCATTCTTTTCCTAGGAGAAAGACCTCTTCAAGGCATATGGCTCAAAGCTGCTGTTGTGCAGAGGAGACCCAGACCCAGAGAAAGCAGGGGACTTGTCCAAGATGTCCATGAAAGGCTGCCACCTCCCGGGTCCCAATGCCTTGTCCAGCACTCTTTCAGTACTGGACTTGATAATATTAAGTCGGGCAGATGGTGGTTGCTATGGTTACCAGAGTACAGACAGATGGCAGATGGAAAACCCACGCCCCTAATTCACTGAAAATTACCAAATGACAAGTAAATGTGCCAGTCCCTCGACTCTGATCTATGGACTCTGAGTCGCTCCCTGGGCTCCAGCCTGCACAATAAAGAGGTCCTCAGAGCCAAAGGGAACAAACAATTGCCAGGCACTTTCCAGGACCTCATTAGTGGCAGACATCCGTACTCCTAAACTCAGCTGTCCTTTCCACCAGGGTTTGTGACACCCACCTCACACCTGATGATGTCTCCCTGTCACTTTGTGTCTTCACAAGCTTGTGTGGTCCTTGCCCTTGTGTCTCAGGGAGGCATGGGCACAGGGAGCTGCTTCCCTACTCTGGCTACACCTCATTCTGGGCTGCCCTAAAGCCATCTTTAATTCAAAAGACACAGCGGGAGCACTTTTAACAAAGCCCCTGGGGAGCCTGTTTGAAGGGAAACAGACAGTTTTACTTCAGTATTGGTAACAGTCACTCTTCTTCCTCAGCTCCTCCCAGGCTCCTTCAGCACCTAGGCACCTCCACTTTAATGCAGTGAGGGTTCATAGTGTTGATTACCACCTTCCCAGTGGAGACCAGTGTCTCTGTGATGCCTCCATGGGACAGTAGTGGCAAACAGTGTTTGGGTCTAAATGCTGCCCTTCCCAGAGGCCTTTGCTCAGAACTGCCCACTGCCTAATATTGATAGCCCTCTTTGATCTTTGTACATGGTCGACCTATGTATGAATATTTTATTGCTAGACATTGTTTTTGCACCCATTTTTGTCTTTGATTTTTTTCGGCCACCAGAGTGAGGGGGTCTGATTCATCCCCTTAATTCAATAGTTCTCAACCTTCTCAATGCTGTAACCCTTTCATATAGTTCCTCAGATTGTGGTGACCCCCAACCATAAAATTATTTTTGTTGCTACTTCATAATTGTAATTTTGCCACTGTTATGAATCCTAATGTACATATCTGTTTTCTGATGGTCGTAGGCAACCCCTGTGAAAGTCGTTCAACCCCCCAAGGTGGGTCATGACCCACAGGTTGAGAACCACTGCCTTAATAGAAGGGAACATTGAGGCACACCAGAGCTTTCCTGGAGCTAAGACAGTGTCCCAGGTCCATTTGCCTCACTCTTGGTATACTCCTGCGGGGCTTTGAGCCCCAGCAACTCCTGAGAGCTTGAGCTGCTGAATCTTAGAAAATTCACCTTGATTGGAATTCCTGCTCCATTTAGAAGCCTGAGGTACTTGTTACCAGGTAACCAGAAGAGGCGGTGAATGCCACTTTGTGAGAGGGACAAAGAAAGGGGCCTCGTGTTCCAAAGCCTTTCATGAATGCAGAGGGAGGGGATTTTAGTCACAGGCTGCAGGCAGTGGGATTAAGCCAGGACTCCTTCCACATCCAACCGTGATTATGAGCATAAATTATCAAGCCTGTTCGGTACATTGATCATTAAAGTCTTTGCTTGTGTGTTTTAGTACAAGCAGATAGGGTCCTGAGGGATAACTTTGGCTCTTCTTGTTTTCCATGGCACCATTAACTTAAATCTCTGAGGCATGTGGGACCATCTTTCATTTCAGCCACCAAGGACCCATTTAATGAAAGGGGTAGGGAGACAGATCACCACATGCAGTGATAATAATACAGGAGGTCCTTTGATCTGCGCAGATCCACCGAGCTAACTCAGACACCGTCATTATGTTCCTGCACCCTAGAGAGTGTAGAGCAGTGCTGTTCCACCAGTGGACTGCACTCAGACTCCCAGCCAGCTGAGTCTCCTTGGTATTATTTTGCCTATCCAGTGGTACTATGTCCCCTGACCACGTGCAGCTCAGTGACAACGATGGCCCGCTCTCTAGCCCTGGGATGCATGGAATTGTGTTATCATGAGTTTCCTGGGCTGAGGCAAGTGCGAGCTGAGGAAGCAAGCATGAGCAGTGCAGAGTTAGAAGCAGGGACCTGATCCATTTAGAAGACTAGACTGGCCAGGAGCTGGCCTTCCTGAAACACTTTATTCCAGTCAAAGGTGGATGGGAAGGAAAACCCTACTCCTTCCAGGACGATGGTTGCCCCGACAACAGAGGTGAGAAGCTATGTCCTGGGATTGTTGAAGATGGCTGTCATCCATCTCCGGGCTGCAGGGCACTGAGCCACTGAAGTTTTTCTGAGCTCTGGAAATCCTGAGAGTTAAGCTTAGGTCATGGCCTCTGATACCACCAGATGGGCCCTGTCACAGAGGTCAGCAGAGGGCTGCAAGCAGATACAGCACAATAGAAAGGTCTGTTCTGAGTAGCGTGAACTGCTGTGAACCTGGATCCCTCCTTAGGACACATTGGCAGATTGCAAGGGGTCTCCAACTGTTCCTCACTTCTGCCCCTGGAGGACAGGCAGGGCAGATGTCATGGCTTAAATTCTGGAGTGTTCCTGGAAGACTTGTGTAGCAAAGGTTTAGTCCCCAGCTGTGGTACTATTGGGAGTGGAGTCTTCAGGAGGTGGGGCCTAAGTAGAGGAAGTAAGTGGGCATCATGCCTTGGGGGTGGAAATCTTATCCCAGGAGCCATCTCTGTTCCTCCCTCTGCTTCCTGGCAGCCATTAGATGAACAGCTTTCTTCCTCTGTGCCCTTTTACTGTGATGTCTCTGCCTTGCCACAGAGCCAGCCAGCCATGGACTGAGTCATGTTCCAAGGAGGATAGGCACCTGTGTCCATCTGAAGAAGCCACAGTTGAGACTAAAGTGTGGCAATGGACACACAGCACAGACAGAACTTTAAGTGGGTTTCCATTACTCCTGCCCATCTTGCCGTCTCTCCTGCCTCTGGTTGTCACTGAGTACCCTCCTGTCACACTTGAGTAGCATGAGGACTGGAGATGTCTGTCCTGCTAGTGTTATGGGCAGTCAGTCACTTGTGGGCATCACTAGGAGCTGATGTGTGGGATGTTCCCTCCCTGTGCAGAATACAGCTCAAGTAATTGGCCTGAGACTGTCAGTGCAGAATGATCAACTGGCGAGGGTGAGAACCTGGACTTCCCGAAATTGAACCATTCCCTGAAGTGAGGACAGTGGCTCGCTTCCTGACCTGCTCATGGTGCTGGGAGTTGCAGTCTAGAATCTCCAGCCCCATTGCTCTTTTAGCCCCTGGCAAAACAGCACAGCTTGGCAAGTAGTGTGTGGTGGACCACACTGTTCACCTCCCAAGCCAAGAAGCAGAACAGAGAAGATATCAGAGCTATAAGGTCCCCTCTGAGATCACACCTCTGGAGACCCTAAAGATCTCTTGCTGGGCTCCACTTCCTGAAGGGGCTGTCACCCCCCCTGTAACACCAGCCTGGGAACTCAGCCTCCAGTACGTGAGCTTTAGGGACCACTTGTCCACTCATCCAGGAATCTGAGACTTTGGTTCCTATTCCAGTGTGATCAGCCCTCACTAAAACCGTGGCATTGAGCCTCTCAGGAGCTTTTCAGTTAGGCAGCTGTTTCCAGCTGTGTCTCTGTTGCTGTGCCCTGTGTAGTTCCCCAGGAGCTGGTGCCTGGATCCCCTACCTGACTTTCCTCTCTGTTGAGTTTGCTCTGTAATCCTTGACTTGACATGGGTCGTGACTGTGTGACTATACCCTGCAGGCTGTGAGGCCTCCCCGCAAACCACCGGGCCTGGGAACCGGTTGAAACACTCTCTAAAGAACTCGTTCCTCTTCGAGGATGAAGCCACCAAGATAACCGTTGTCTCAGTTTTAAAATAGTATGGAATTTTATGGAACCATGGCGTGAATTTGAGCCCTTGTTTCTCCAGATCTTTTCACCTTTCTAAGCCTTACTTCCCCAGCTGTAAAATGGGAGTTAAAACAACTACCTTCCAGGGCTGGTGTGAGGGTACAGAAGAGTCCTCCTGGGGGAAAGACAAGATGGTGTTAGGACAGAAGTTAAGTAGAGTTTGATTTCTACAACCTGAAAGAGATCTCTCTCTCACACACACACACACACACACACACACACACACACACACACACACAC
>CAJQZJ010032188.1:16488836-16509485 GCA_907164525.1 Lophiomys imhausi
CACACACACACACACACACACACACACACACACACACACACACACACACACCACCACCACTAAGGTTGGGCTAAACCTGGGTAGTGCCCCCCCTGCTGGGGAGGAAAGAGTTAACAGCTGTAAGCAGCCAGCAGAGTGCTTTAGTTGTGACATTGTTACTACTACTGTGATTGTTATAGACCGTGCAGAGCTGTTATGGATAGGAACGCAAATTTAATGCCAGATGTATTCAAATTAGAAGATGACTGACGACACACAGCCTGAAGAAATCTGTCAAGGTGGAGGAACTGCTCTGTTTCCAACGGTGACTTCCTGACCGTATGCCGAAGGTGTGCATCCATCCAACATGGATCTGCACACCAGAATGAGTTGAGCAGCACGCAGATTTATAGAGAAATAAGTGCACTGGGGAAGGTCGCTTTAACACTGAAAGCTGAGAGAGGCCCCTTTGTAAAAAGAAATGGCATTTCCTGCCGTAGAAGCAGTGGTAGAGTCAGCCCTCCCTAGACAGTCCTTCTTAATTGTAGTTATTGAAAGAGAAGGAGCAGGAGATTTGAGGAGAGTACGTAGGAAATGTGATTTACTGGTTTATTCATTTAGGCTTGAAAGGGAGTGATGAAGTCTCACTTATAATTTATGATTTTACTTGAAGGAAAGTGAAACACATTGACAGAGCGTCCCTCTGGAACCTATTGAAGGCCCCGGAATGGGGAGGGGGTTGTGTATGACTGTCCCACAGCCCCAGGGTGGAAGTACCTGTGTGGCTGAGGAGGTGCTGGCAGGAGGATGTGAATGAATTAGCCCCTCTTTGTGGTGGCAGATGGGGCTTCTGTCAGACAATCCCATGTGTGGGTCTGTGGCTGCAGGGCGTGTTGGAAGTTTGGGGGCTCTGTTCAGGGCTTCACGCGAGGGCTGGACGCATCCGAGTGTGGGTTTGGATATCCCTTTGGAGAGCAGTCATGTGGGCAGAGCTGAAAGCATGGCTGATTGGAAGGGATAAGTGGCCTGGCATAGGCCGGGCAATGTGTGCTCATCTTGCTGGAGAGCCATTGTGAAACGGTTCCAGCCCTGACATCATCAGGTGGTGACAGAGGAAAGGAAGCAGCTCCAGTGAGAATGAGCTTGCCACAGAGCCAAGTGCTGGATGGATGCACATGTCACATGCTCAGGCACTGGCTTGACAAGGTCTGCCTCTCAGTGTGTCTGGAGGGGTCTGGGTTTGATCCCCAGCACCCACAGGGTGGTCCATGCCATCTGTAACTACTCTCCGTGGCCTTCCGCCCCTGGATCCTACAATGTGATCAACCTTGTCCCTCTCTGGTCTCTCTCCCTTTTTTCTCCTATTTTATCACAGCCGTATCCTAGTGGTCACAGGCCCTTCCATACTGTTTGGTTTGCTGACCCCAGAATGGTGATATTTCTCTTTCATGTGCTGTGTTTTCTTCATCTAGCTGTCTGTTGGCCACATCTGTCCCTGACTCTTCCTCACATGTCAGTGCTACTGCATTGACTGCTTTCTCCTTCCAGAGCTGGTCCACTCTACAGCCCGGGGAAGCAGGGATCTCCCCAAGTCACCAGGCTTCTGCCTTGCCAGACTTCATGGCTGGGCTTGGTCTCTGGCTCAGGTGAGACTAGGTAGAGACTCCTAGACCCTAAGGCTACCTGTGATACAAGTGGCCAAAGACAGACAGACAGACCGCTCGTTCAGGACTTGACTGTGTAGCTAGGCCTGCCAGATTGGTAGGTAGGACATCCTGCTGTGGAGCTGGGGCCCAAGTAGGGTTAATAAATCCTGAGCACTTGCCCAAGCGTAGTGACGGCACGCCTTTAATCAATCCCAGCACTCAGGAGGCAGAGGCAGGCGGATCTCTGTGAGTTCGAGGTCAGCCTGGTCTACAAAGCGAGTCCAGGACAGCTAGGGCTACACAGAGAAACCCTGTCTTAACCCCCAACCCTGAATCCTGAGCATCAAGGTATCTCTGGATGAGACTTGATGCCTAACATATCCCTGCTGTGGAAAGAAGTAGGGTGTGAAGGGTGAGCTGAGTCTAACCTGTGCTTCATCAGGCTCTCAGGTCCTCTTTAAGAAACCAAACCCAGCCGGGCGGTGGTGGCGCACGCCTTTAATCCCAGCACTTGGGAGGCAGAGGCAGGCGGATCTTTGTGAGTTCGAGGCCAGCCTGGTCTACAAAGCGAGTCCAGGACAGCCAGAGATATTCAGAGAAACCCTGTCTCGAAAAACCAAAAAAAAAAAAAGAAACCAAACCCAGCCGGGCGGTGGTGGCGCACACCTTTAATCCCAGCACTCAGGAGGCAGAGGCAGGCGGATCTCTGTGAGTTCGAGGTCAGCCTGGTCTACAAAGCGAGTCCAGGACAGCTAGGGCTGTTAAACAGAAAAACCTTGTCTCGAAACCCCCTCCCCAAAAAACAAAGAAACCAAACACTGTGTCCCTCTTCCCTGAACCCTCTTGTACAGAGGCAGAAAAGCACCTGTTAGCGGCCCTGCTCTCGGTAATTTGCCGCTACCTCTCAGGATTCATAAACCTTTTCCATCGTAGGTCCTGAGAAATCCCTACATAACCCCTGAGTATATAAAATAAGCATTATACATTGATAATAAATCATAAGGAAATACACTTTAAAAAGTTCTTTGGTGTGCGTGTAATTTACCATTCGCTGAAGATGAGAGCAATGTCGCATCCTAATGGGCTGGATGTGCCTGTTTACCTTCACTTGAAGAACTCAATCTTGGGGGCTGAAGAGTTGGCTCAGTGGTTAAGGGCACTAGCTGTGCTTCCAGAGGTCCCAGGTTCAATTCCCAGCACCCACATGGTAGCTCACAACCATCTATAACTCCAGTTCCAGGGATCTGATGCTCTCTGAAGCACCAGGCACACACATGTAGTGCACAGACATTAGACACACATACACAAAAATTATACATTTTTTGAAAAGTTTTTTAAAGAATGAAATCCTGACTGACATTAATATTTGCAGGATGTAGAGCATCTTCAACACTTTACAAAGTAGATCAATATTTTTATTTTTATAGTGCCCCTTCATATAAATACATACTACAAAATAGCGGAAGAGGGCTGGAGTATGCTTCCTCAGAGGACCCACTGTTCCCTCCTCACATCTCCTCACAACCCTCAGAGGCCAGGCTGCGGTTCCTGTCCTGCCAGGGTATATAAAGGGTTGTTCCTTTGTGTTTTCCCAGCTCCTGTGGTCCTCATGCCACCTCGAGATATTCACAATGTCACCGGGATGCAAGTGTTCCTTTCCTGTGAGGTGAAGGCTGTGCCCACACCGGTCATCACCTGGAAGAAGGTAATCTTCTCCAGGAATGTATACGTTTTGCACATGTGTTGTGAGCCAGAGAGAGAAAGACAGAAACGGGAGGATCTGTGGGTGGCAGCGAACAGTTTTTCCTTAGGTGTGTTTATACATGTGTCTTTGTAGGTGGGCCACAGGATACAAAGGTACTCCAGCCCTGTGCCTCAAAGCTGGAACCCCAGAACGCTTCCCAAAGGAGGGGGTTGCATTCTTTCACATACCACTTTTCATTTGGTCACTTAGGTGTCTAGAAAGCTCTGGTGTCTAGTCAGCATACCATCAGCTGCTCTGTCATGAGAACCTGCTTTGATGTGGCATAGAGCAAGAGACTTGCCAGGTGACCCAGACTCAGTCCCGTCCTGAACACCGAAGGCCAATTCTGAAAGACTTTAGTTGGTCCCTTGCCTCCACAGCCCTGATAAGGGCTGTGAAATGTATTCCCACCTTCCTCCACCCTTTGGCAAAGTTGGCAACCTCGCTGTCCAGCAGGGGGCCCTGTCCGAATTAACACAGATTTCAAAGATTTTTTTTTTTAATGAGTTATTTGCATAAGAATTAGAGGCATTTGGATCTCTGCCTTGGAGTCCCTGGGAGGAGGCAGTGGCCAGAAGTCTGTGGGGGGTCACCCTGGCCCAGAATTATTTTTCTAAATTGTGGGCTCTTTCTCTGCCACCTATAGGTTGTGCATTCTCCAGAGGGCACTGAGGGGTTGGAGGACTTGCCTGGAGACCATGTCAACATAGCTGTCCAGGTGCGAGGGGGCCCGTCTGACCACGAGACCACATCCTGGATTTTGGTGAGTGTTTTGGATTATTGGGTATTACCAACAAACCACCCTCTGTCTTCCCATGACATGTTACACCTTTAAAGCTATTCCCTTTTCTTTTTTTTTGTCTCTGCTGGGGATTGCACCCAAGACCTCACTTCAAATTTTTATTTTGAAGGCTGATGAGACGGCTCAGTGGGTAAATGTCCTTGACCTGACTTCACTCCCCAGGACCCACATGGTAGCTGGAGAGAAGGGACTTCTGCAAGTTGCCCTCTGACCTCCATACACGTGTTTGTGTTTGTGTGTGTATGTATAAATACACATGTACACAAAACAAGTAAATAAAAAGCCCCCTTGTGGCCCACCTAATTAGCTTGTCCAAAGTTAAACACCCCATCCTAACACAGGGCTTCTTTACCTTAATAAACTGCCATTGTCCTATGTGCCCAATCTGTCACCTCCTTATCCAGAGGTAGTCCTTTGTTGTCACTGTTCTTCCCAGGACAGATACCGCTTCCTCCTTTCCCTGTTCCCTTCCCTTTCTCCCTCATCTTCTATGTCCTGTCTTTGTCTCTTATTCCCCACCCTTTATCCCTCTGGGGCAAGTACATCTCCTTTGAGCTGAGAACTTTGTCTTAGAGTGTCTTGAGCTGAATACTGGTCCCTTGGATGACATTCCATCCAGGAGAGGGCCCTGAGCACAGTGAGTGTGTGACCGGCTCTCAAATCAAGCACAGCTCCTCTTTTTGTGTGTGAGAAAAGTTGAGGACAAGGCCTCTTGGTGGTATCTTGTAAAGAAAGGCTGTCCCATAAAGAACATTTGGAGGTCTTCTCTGGTGGGTAGATGTTTATCCTTAAGATTCATGCTATTTCCCTCAAAATCAGCCCTTGTTACCTTTAATGAAAGGGCCAGGCAGATAACAGAAAAGGCTGAGAATACAGAGAAACCAGTAAAGAAGAGCCATAGCAGAGAGCAGGCCCTTCTTCACAAGGGTCCCTAAGAAGGCAGTGTCACTGTGTGCCTAGCCTCCATGACAAGAAGAGAAACCAGGTGGCCTGTCAGATTGTGAAAAGGAGCAAGTGTGCAGCTCTGTCACTGTGAATTGTGTGCATGTTGGTGTGTGGCCCAGTTGGTAGGTAGAGTGCTTGCTTTGCGTGGAGGAAGCCCTGTGTTTGATTCCCAGTGCCACATAAATCCTGCGTGGTAGCAGAGGCCTCTCATTCTAGCACTCTGGAAGTAGAAACAGGAGGGTTCAGGATCATCTTCAGCTGCATCGTGAGTTTGAAAGCAACATGAGACCCTGCCTAAAAAGAACAAACCCTGAACAAGGTAGACAGTTTTGAGTGCGATGTGTGCCATGTGCAATCATATAAATTTGCCTGTTGTATTTCCAGATCAACCCCCTGAGAAAGGAAGATGAGGGAGTGTACCACTGCCATGCAGCCAATGCCATCGGGGAGGCGCAGTCCCACAGCACGGTGACAGTTCTCGACCTGAACAGATACAAAAGCCTCCACTCCCCAGTTCCCGCTGACCTCCTGTGATGAGCATGGTACACATGGAAAGCCGTTTCTCCCTCTCTCCTCATAGCATAAGAGAATTTAGGTGGCTTATTCGAAGGCCTGTAGGGAAGAAGAGAAAGATGTAAGTTTGGGAAACCTGAGGAAAGGCAGAGAGCAGGCCTTACGAAGGCTGGCAGCTGGAAGCTCTGCTGTGTTCCCTGCAGGCATCTGTGTTTCCTGGAATGCAAAGATAAGGGCTGTGAACTTGGATGGGTACAAACTGAAAAGGCCAGACTGTTTCTGTTTCCCCATACTTCCTATAGGAATGAAAAGAGGCAAACAGTGAAACTGGGGACACTGTGGAATCATTCCCACAGGGAGCCCTGGGCTTGTGTATTCATCCCACCACCTCCTGGGCAGAGCTTTGCCCCTAAACCCCACGTGCTGCTTAACAACACATCTCGGGGAGGGGCATATCTCTGTCTTGTGCCCTCCTGTCACTTAGGTGACAGCTGGTTGTATTTGTTCTCACCTACAGGTGACTGGGAACTTGGGAAAGGAACCACTTCTAAGCCAGCTCTGACTGCTAAACTGTTGTAGGACCCGGGGTGTAGTATTGCAAGACCCTGGGTGACCCTTCAGCCACAAAAATAGAGACACCAAGACCTTCAAATATTTCAGAGCTTAGGGCTTAGCTGAGCAGACTCTCAACTAGCTCATCTGAGTAAACCAACCCTACCACCTAGCCTCATCCAGCCATGTGGCTAGCTATACTTCCAGGCCTGTAGTCACATCAGTGACTTTTACCAGTGTCTCCTAGCAAAAGGCTCTTTCTTCTTCCCAGAGACCCTTTCTCCCTCCCAGGAAGTCCCGCCTCCCACTTCTCTGCCCTGCTAATTGGCCATAAGATTTTTATAAAAGCCAATCAGAGAGTGCCTTAGGCAGCTGAGGAAGTACGAGACAACTTCACAGTGTACCCCAACAGTAAACAGCCTCAAAACCTCCCTGCCTCGACCGCTGCTCTCTTGTTCACGTCTGTGTGACATGTGACTGCTGCAAGGTGCCTGTGACTCTGCTCCACTGCTTTCTCGATCAAACCCAGCAACAGCCCCAGTGTGGGTCATGTGGCAGCCAAGTACAGTCTTGTTTATGTTTCTGCTCAAAAGTGAGGTCACATCTGCAAGTCACACACAATTGTGCTAGGTGAAATGGGACACCTCTCTCTCTCTCTCTCTCTTTCTCTCTCTCCACTCACTGGAGCAAAAGGACAGGGAGGCATGATCCTCTCACAGGTGTGTGAGGTACCATTGTCAAGACTGACCAGCAAGGTCTAATAGAGTGGGAGAAAAATAGAAATAAGGGTAAATGATTTTATTTTATTTTTATTTACTTTTAAATTTTTTTATGTGTATGAATATTTGCCTTCATGTGTGTATGTGTGCCACATGCATGCCTAAAAACCCACGGAGAACACAGAGGGCACTGGATCCTCTGGAACTGAATTTTACAGATGGTTGTGAGCTGCTGTGTGGGTGCTGGGAACTGAATCCAGGTCCTCTGCAAGAGCAACCAGTTCTCTTAGCTAAGAGAGAACTGAGCCATCTGTGATAGAATATTAAAAGCAGGATTTTGCTGTGGCTTTAATCCCATGATCCTTTTGACCACTTTTGTTGTATTGGCTTTCTATCTGTTCTGTAGAGAATGTATGGAGAACTGACAAAATCACCACAATTCAAGGAGTGCAGTAGGCTTGAAGCAGGAGAAACATCTTTACACTGACATTGAAGGAAAAGCAGTCACTGATGAAGTGGCCCTGGTATTGAAGGGCAGGGTGGGTAGTCAGAGGTCCCAGAAACAGGGAGAAAAACATGAAAGTATAAAATCATAGGAGTTCAGCAAAGCTGGGAAATCAGATTTTACAAGTTGTCATCCTAATACTCAACTTTTCATTGTGCATGGCACATATGATTGTGTGTAATGCTTCCTATGGCTTACAATAATATGATCTACGTCCATGTTTTCAGCTCCCTCTATGGCATGCACTGTTGGTGAGCTCCTGGTTGTGTCCCTCCAGGAATGTCATGCTTAGTACCACCAGGGGGCCATATTGGGGCTTTTCCAGGCTTGAGAAAACTGCAGTCTGCTTCCATGGAATATCTGGACTTTGATCTTGGATATTCTTGAGGCCCCAGAGCCCCCTTCCCCATCAGCCCTGGCTGCATTCCTTACCCAGGAGGGATTTGAACCTCAGTATCACACCCTCCACTTCCCATTTAACAGAGCAAGCTTCTGCCTCTAACGCCTCCCTCTTTTTCCCCAGGCTTCTGGAGACACTGGTCACAAAAAACAACAAAGATGTCAAGGAGTGGATCATTTTACTTCGTGAGCATTTGGGGAGACCGCCTGTAGATGGCTGCTTTTTGTATGTTTTTTTTTTTTTAATGAATGCAAACTAGATTCTTATGCAGATGTAGTTTTTAGCAGGGCAGACCTGGGGGGGCGGGGGTGGGAGACAGGCATGCATGTAGCTTTTTCTACACTCTTGGAATGAATGTTCTAGAACAATTCTTTTTAACTCTTCTGTACCAAAAAGGTCACACACTAAATGTTTGTACTTCCAAAGGGCTCAAAACAAGGCACGTGCCGACCAACTCATGACTTGGTGTCTGTGACTGTTCAGTGGGTGCTGTGTGACTGAGTGTGTGTTAGGAAGGGTCGGGGAGGTCATGCCCTTCTCCTTGGTGACTGGGATGCGTTTTGTACCTTCTCTGGGTCATATTTTCCACCTATGAACATAGCATTTGGACCGGATATTCTTCACGCTCCCTGTAGCCCAACCCTCCTAGAGTGAGATGACCGTAGGGAACTGTATAGCCCTGGCATTCTTTTTAAAGTCATCATCTGGCATGGACATCTGGGGTGGCTCTTCTGCTCCCTCCTTCTTGCTGTTGCAAGATTTAGCTCTAGGTGGGACCCATCGACCAAGCCGTGTACCTGCTAACCCAGCATTCTCCCAGCAGATAGATAATAGACCCTGAAGAAAGGAAAGCAGCTGTTATCTGTAGCTGGTGGAACTGCACCGCAGAACAGTGTGTTTGCCCTTACCCAGGCAGAATGCTTGCCTCCTTTCCTTAGTGAGGGAAATTAAAAATGAGAATTGTCAGCTCTCTGGTCTGAGGAGTAGGTTCTAGGTGAGTACAGTTTCTTTTCTTCCTTGCTTTTTCTTTTTTCTTTTCTTTATCTCTTTATTTTTGTTTTTGTTTTGAGACAGAGTTTCACGGTGTAGCCCTGGCTGTCCTGGAACTCACTCTGTAGACCAGGCTGTCCTCAAACTCACAGAGATCCGCCTGCCTCTACCTCCTAAGTGATGGGATTAAAGGTGTGCGCTGGCTGACTTGGGATTCTTAGCATCAGGATTGGGATCTCTCACTGTGGACAGGCCTGTAAGGTCACGAGGCCCTGTCCCATCCATGAGACCAGTCATGGCTGGAAGAGCAGGGATTTTTGTCCTCCCTGTCTCGCTGCAGCTGCCAGGCTCAGGAAGGAGGGGTTCTGCCAGCATGAAGGCCTTTGAACAGGACAGAACTGAGAGCTACCTCCCTGGCTCACTTTCCCCAGAATGACCTTGAACCAGGGAGAGGAGATGCCCCATACCCACTTGGTGCAAGGTTCACCTCAGCTTCTGGTCACACCTTGCTGCTCAAGTCTGGCATTGTGTTTTGGAGTTCTTGTTAGAACTGAATTTTCTGCCTTTAACTAGCAGATTCCAGTCTGAAACTGCTGGGATGTTGTTGTCTTCGAGTATTGCACACACAGAGGGAGACAAGCTTGAGAATCTGGAAATGTGGTGCCCATGTGCATATTCACTATACAACACTGGGCAAGACTCCGTCACTTGTGTGTAGAAAGTAGCTTTTTATTTCTGTTTTATTATACACTCTGATTTATTTTACTGCACTTAAACGTCTATCTCCCTTCCCACCCTTATTCCTTCCAACCCCCAACCCTAGGTGGGAGAAAAAGAAGGAAAAGGGGGAAAAGGACATAAGTCTCTTGAGCTACTTCCTGCTGATTAGAGTCGTTGGATTCTTTGGGGGCAATACCAATCTCAGTAGTCAGGGTATCCAGCAGTCACACAGCAAACCAGCAGCAGCTCTGGGGGAAGCACCAGCAGGGAGAGCAGCAGCCTCTTCCTTCTTCAGAGACCCCTCTTCACTCAGAGCTCTGGCTTTTATACCAGTCTCCTCAAAATTAAACTTTCTGCGGCAGGCTAAGCCACACCCCTACTAGTGCATGAGGCACTTACAGATTACAGGTGTGGACAAATTGAAGCAGCCCCACACCTGGGATCAAAACAAAAACATTCTGATAACATAACTGTGTTTTTTAAGGAACAAAATTCTTCCCACACTTATGAGCCTTTGTGACCTCAAGTGAGTATGTGGGAAGCCTTTGTCTGTAAAATCAGAAATAAAATTGGAAACTGCTGCCAGGGCTGGGACTGCCAGAGGATCACTTAGGTCTACACCAGAGTTACCTTCCCGCAGGTCCCCTCTCATGATTATTTCCATGTCTGAGAGTCTGTTCTTAATGTCCCTGTGAACTGGGTGAGTAGGAGATGACATGCTCAGATGTTTAGTGGAATGACATCAGAAGATTGTCACCTGGGAGACACCTGGCTGTGGAGAAAGAAGTGGAAGTGCCTGACTTAAACGATAGCAGTTAGTAAAGTACTCAGAATCCTCTGGTCTCCTCCAATCTGCTCTGGATGCAGGAGACCCTGGTGGAAGGGCTGAGTGTCGAGACCTTTGGGGGCTGGGTTATGTGTCCCATTTATGAGTGACATAGGGAAACAATGCATGATACCTCATCTGAAATGCTCACCAGTGTCAAGAAAATGGATCAGCATGGTTGTTCAGCCTGGTGGCTTTTCCTTGTGGGAGCTTCAATGACCCCTTCTGAGACTAGAACACATTCTGTGACTGTCACCATTTGGAAGCACGACCACCCGCCTGCATACCCAACCCTGTTTTGATAGATTTCATGATGTTGCATGCCTGCACTCTGAGAACAAAAGTCTTTAAGGATGGACTCCTTGCTCTCTCCACCCTGGGAATGCTGCTTCCCATGCCGGCTCCAGGTCCCACTCATCCATCTCCGTCTCCTGGGTGCATCTTGCCCCCTTTTTTCTGCTTACATTAGCTACTTCCACCTAACGCTCCTCACCTCTCCCACCTGGGCTGTGGTTACCTCCTTGCCTGGTCCCTACTTTCATTTTTGTTTTGTTTTGTATTATTAATGTTGCTTAGATATAGGCTCTCACTGTGTACTTAGACTGACCTAGAAATGCATACATAGACCAGGTTGTGTGCTCTGTCATGCCTAGCCCCCTACTTGCAGATTTTTAAAGAACATATGTATGAGCATTTTGCATGCATGTGTGTCTGTGAACTGCCTGTGTGTAGTATCCACAGAGCCCAGAGGAGGGTATCAGATCCCCTGAAATTGTAGTTAGACAGTTGTGAGCCACCGTGTGGGAGCTGGGAACTGAGTAAGAGCAAGTGCTCTTAACCACCGGACCATCTCTCCAGCCCCGTACTTGTAGTTTTTAACCATCCCTAATCATCTGCTGTTCACAGCCTGGTCCTCTGAATCTTCTGAACTTGTAGATCCTACTATTCATACATTTTAGTGATTTATTCACTCCCTACTCTGTGCTTTTATTTCCCATGGGCAGAGTGAGGACAGGAATCAGGTACCGACTGGGGAGGTAGACATGGATAGATCCCTGGGGCTCACTGTCTAGACAGCTTAGCCTAATAGGCAGACTGCCAGCCAATGAGAGACCCTGTCTCAGAAAATAAGGTCACTTGTGAAGAATGACATCTGAGATCCTTGCCCTTCAACAGGTACACACGTGAGTACCTGCATCCTCGTGTACCAAATACACATACTCGTCTGTACAAACATGTGCACACATACACACGAGAAACAGTCTGAAAGGTATCTTTGTGGAGTCTTGGCATGTATTCTCCACAGGTACATGGGTACCACAGTGATTCTAAAGCCTGTATTCAACCCCAAAGGTGTTCACTTATTATCCTAACCCACCAAAGGGCTGGGTCTTAGTAAGGTGGAATGAAATTAATTCCTATCTTTAGAAAATGCTGCCCTCCATATTTATATCTGTTGTTTTGTATAATACTTACTGTTATAAGAGAAGGAACCATCTGTTGGACTGAAAGGGGAAACTTCTGGGGGGAAGAGGGTGGAAGGGCGGGATAGGAAGGGGGAATAGGGAGGGGTTTGTGACTGAGATGTAACTTGAAGAAAAAAAAAATAAAGTATTTATAAAAAAAAAAAAAGAAAGTTAAAATAGTGTTAGTTAAGTGTTTTTAGATAGGTATTAGAGTGTCCTTAGATAGATTTTAGATTATAGGTTTTAGGATATAGGATTTAGGTATTTTATAGGTGTTTATTAAGTATTAATAAATATAAGTGTTTATAAATAAAAATATTCTGTTACACTGAAAAAAAAAAAAAGAAAATGCTGCCCTCCTGGAGAGATGGCTCAGTGGTTAAGAGCACTGCCTAGTGCTCTTCCAAAGGTCCTGAGTTCAATTCCCAGCAACCACATGGTGGCTCACAACCATCCACAATGTGATCTGGTGCCCTCTTCTGGAATGCAGGTGTACATGCAGATAGAGCACACATATGCATAAAATAAATAAAATAAATCTTAAAAAAAAAAAAAGAAAAAAAGAAAATGCTGCCCTCCTGTCCCCCAAGATTGAGGATGTAGGCCAGACAATCAGAGTCATTCAGCAGGGGACAGTCCCCTCTAATGACTTTCCTTGTTCTCAGCCTTCACTGGGGCCTCATGAACGTTAAATCAGAGAGTGCTTATTATGTGATATTTTAATTAATTAAGGGAAACTCATTGCTCTGGTGTCTGGAGCTTAATGAATTCAGGATATGGAACCCAGCAGCATGCTTGCCACAGTGGCTCAGTAGGTCTGGACTCTCTCCCCTTGGAGTATGAATGCCATTATAGGTCAGGGCTGCCTGTGAGCATTGTCTTGCCTCCTGGCTGAGAAGTACCTGGTCCCACCCTCATCCCCACCCCACAGAGAGAGTTCTCACAATGCCCATCACTGTGGCTGGCTGTAAAGCGTCTGGCAGGATGTATCTGGCTAGATGCAGATGCAACACCATTTGACAGGAGAGACTTACGAATATGTCCACTGGGGTCCTGGACCAGTGCCCTGTGGTTATGGAGGGTTGGCTCTATTCTGTGTATTGTGTTCATGGTCTCCCTTTTCCATCAGTTAGGGTGCATACAATTTTTTTCCATTTTCTGCTGTATCCCTAGCACCCAGTGAAACACTTAATAAAAGGTATTGAATAAATGAATAGACAAACTTGATCACCTTCCATTTGTCCTTAAACCTGCTCCTCCAACAAGGTTCCCTATTTTGGATTTGTTTTGTTTTGTTTTCCCTGAGACAGATTCTCATATAGTCTAGGATGGTCTCAAACTTGATATATTGCCGAAACTGACTGTGAAATTAGAATCCTCCTGCCTCCACCTCTAGCGTGCTTGGATTACAGGTGTGTGTCACCATGCCTGATTATATGTAGTACTGGGAAGCAAACCCGGTGTTTCATGCATGCCAAGTGAGTACTCTGTTGCTGAGCTACATCCCCAGTTCTAAGACTCCCTTTTACAGTAGCTGGCACCCCATACCCACCTAGTTACCCCAACCAAAGGGAGTACCTTCGACTCTCCTCTTGCACCAGTCTCTCCTCCTATTACCTTTACCCTGCTTCCTGGTTGGCCAGGGTCTCCCGCTATGCTACACCCTGATCAAGCTAGTGCCACAGTGGACAGAGTGACAGTGTCCTACACAATCTGCTCCAAGTCCACTGTCCACATGGAAACAGACAGGCTTTTAGAAATGGAATATGAGTTTATTTCTGTCAGGGCTTCCTACTGTGGGGCATGGCTTCCTAAGGGTATGGGGTAGAGTGCTCCAACCCCTGGCTCCCTGTCTCTCCATCTCTGTGCTTCTCACAGGCCGGGCCCTTCCCTCTCCCAGAAAGGCCTACCCCTTGCCAATGATGTGTCACCTCCTTCTCATCCATCAAGATCTTGTGTCCCATTCCCTCTGGGCCTTGGCCTTGGGGTGAGCAAGTGGATCAAGCAGAGGAGAGAAAGAAGGGCCACAGGTTTTGTTAACCTTGCTTAGCTGCTTAGCACATGTTGGCAGCATCTCGGCAGCATCTCCTGGGGGAATACCTGAGAGCAGATGGGAGCTCTATGTGAGCCTGTGCCTTGCGGGTACTTACTTGATAGATACATTGCTTTCCTCTCCTGGCCTCTTGACATCTTGCCCTCGGCACTCTGAATTGCCACTGCCCTTGTCACCCTATTCTGTAACTGTCTCGCTTACAGAGTATGAGCTCCTGCAGGGCAGGCAGTCTGATTCGCTTTCTCCAAACGGCCTACCTATAATCAGAACTTTTTTTTTTGTCCTTCAGATTGATGGATGATCTGAGCAAATTAATGAAAGTGGGGACCACCAGAGGTCAGCCTTGCACCTATAATAATGCCAATCCAAATGGAAGTTCCTCAGTGGCATCAGAGCTGCTGAGGGCAAGTGTGGCTGAGTCTGGAGCACTGTTGTGGACTGGGGGCCACAGAGTTGGGCTTAGAGGCTCGATTAGGTGGGCTCCTAAGTATATCCCCTTGTCTGGCCCCTCAGGTATGCTCATGGAAAACTGACCCAAATAAGCTGTTTATTAAACCTCTCAGAACTAGAGGGCTGACTCTGTGGTCAGGGGCACTTGTTGTTCTCCCAGAGAACCTGAGTTCAGTTCCTAGCACCCAAATCAGGCAGCTCAAAGCCACCTGTAACTCAACTCCAGAGCATTTGATGCCACCTCCTGGCTTCTGTAGGCACCCATACACACATGGCAAGCAAACACAGGCACACATACATACCTACATATAAAAGCATCTTTAAATAAAAGAGTAAATCTCTCAATTTCTACTTGCTTACTTGAAAAATAAACAAATACAAGTCAACTGCCTTCCTTTGCAGTCCTGTTTTAAGGTCAAAGTGGTATATGACGACCCCCCAGTACTTGACCAAATATGAGCTTAGTCAACAGAAAAGATCAGTGAATGCATGGACGGCTTCCAAACTACAGTTCAGACTTGCAGTCCAGACATGCTGGACTGAAGGCTGATGTCCAGGGAAACCTCTGTTCAGCATTTGAGGAGATACGGTCTACTCTGGCAGGGAAGGCATGGCAGTGGGATGTGAAGTGGCTGGCCACTCTATATCCACTGTCAGGAAGAAGAATAATGTTCTTCAGGCTTTCTTCTTTTTCATTCAGTCTGATGCCCAGGCTATGGGATTGTACCAGCTATGTTTAGGATGGGTTTTTCTCAGTTTGACTAAACTTCTCTCGGAGGCTGAGACAAGCTAGTCAAGTTGACCGTGATTAGCCATCATAATAAGAAATCTTCACTACTGTACAAATGGGGTGGAGGGACTACAATGGCCTCTTAAGAGAAGTACATGGAGGATACTAAGCCAGGGTCATGTCAGCCTCAGAAAAGTATCACAAGAAGGGGGCCTAGAAAGGGAGAGACCCAAACAACCCCTTGAGAAGCATTTTCAGACCAAACTCAAGTCATGGCCATCATTATAAAACTGAACGAAGGCTGGAGACACAGTTCAGCTGGTAGATTGCTTAGCATACACAGAGCCCTGACTTTGATACACAGCACCTCATGAAACTGGGTGTGGGGGCGCCCTGTAATCTCATCACTCAGGAGGTGGAGGCAGGAGGTCATCCTTGGCTACATAGAAAGTTCTGAAAAACAAAATCATCCTGATGACAGGTTGTTGAAAACATGACTAGGGCATCGTATTCAGAAGGTGTCCCATTCACTGGGCATAGTAGTCAGAGGGAATAGCATTCACAGGTATGCCATTCACAGGCTGTACCATTTACAGGGTGTAGCTTTCACAATGAGCAGTCTTTAAAGCTTGGAGTGGTCTGTAAGCACCATGATCAACAACAGAAACAGCTGGGCTTGGATCTGACTCGACTACCACCACAGGGTGTGTGTGTGTGTGTGTGTGTGTGTGTATCTGTGTGTGGTGATTCATGTGTGTGTGTGGTGGCTCAGTAGAGGTTAGGAGGATGACAGTGGAAGTCCCTAAATGATACAGACTTGCTCTGGGAAGGAACTATAGCATTTTTCCATGGGTCTTTGCACTTGGTCATCAGCCAAAAGAATTCAAAGAGAAGCCTAGAAACATAGGGTGTGAGGGGCTGGATGACTACCTGGGTCCTCTCTGGCTCAGAGACAGTAATATTGTTCAGCATAAAGAAAAAAAAATCAACACAGATTTGCAATAGAACATTGAGCTCATTTTAATTTTAAAATGAAATTCACTCGCATACCCTAATTAAGTGCATGATTTGGTCACAAATCAGTACAATTGCAAAGTTGTGCAACCATGTCCATTGCCCAGTTCCACAACATTTTCGAAACCTCCCCAAGAAGAGCCCCATATCCATAAGCAGTCATTCCTCCTCTCCCCTGCCCCGAGTCCCTGCCAAACACTGATCTACTTTCTACTGCATATACAGGTTTGGGCATCCCAACATGAGGCTGGCTTTTTTCACTAAGCATCTCTTTTGGGGGCTCATTCATGTGCACCTGGATCAGTCAGTCCATCATTCCTTTTTATGGCCGCAGCCTATGGCTTTTAATATGCCTTCTGGAGACTCCTAAAGTTTCCTGGCAATAACTCAAAGGTCGTCAGTGAGGTGGGACCTGGGGATGAGGTGGGCAGCACCCTGAGCCCAGCCACCATCTCTGTTTTAAATAGAGTAACTCTGATTTAACTACTTTATTTGCTGACACTTCTTGTAACACTTCATTTGGAACTCAGACTAAAATCAAATTTGCCACTCACTGGCTGGATGTTGTGGAACGGCAGGACATGGCTGGGCCTCCAAGGTAGCCAGTCTCAAGAGTTCTTTTCAGGAACCTTGATGGTGACGGTCTTCACCTCTGTGTAGGCTCTAAGCCCATCCTCCCCCAGCTCCCTCCCGTTGCCGGACTCCTTAAAGCCTCCAAATGGCGTGTGGCAGGTGACGATATTGTAAGTGTTGACCCACACTGTCCCAGCTTGTAGGGCCTGGCTGAAGTATATGGCCTTGTCCAGGTCTCTGGTGAACACAGCCGCAGCCAGGCCGTACCTGGTGTTGTTGGCTCTCTGGATCACTTCCTCAACCTTCTTGAACTTGAACAGAGGCTGCACGGGGCCAAAGATCTCCTCTTTGGCAATCCTCATGTCATCCTGAACGTCCCCAAAGACTGTGGGCTTGATGAAGAAGCCATGCTCCCCAAAACGCTCCCCACCACAGAGAAGTTTTGCTCCTTCCTTCTGTCCAAGCTGGATGTAGCCTAGGATTCGTTCAAACTGCTCCTTGTCCACCTGAGGCCCCTGCTGGGTGTCCAACTCAAAGGGGTTCCCCACTTTCCTCTGCTTGGCCTTCTCCACAGTTCTCTCGAGAAACTCAGGATAGATGGATTCTTCCACGAATGTCCGTGAACCTGCACAGCAGCACTGGCCCATGTTGAAGAAAAGGGCTTCGTGACACTGGTCTACAGCATGATCCATGTCAGCGTCTGCCAGCACTATGCTGGGGCTCTTCCCACCCAGCTCCAGGGTGACTCTCTTGAGATTGGAATCACCAGCAGCCTTCTGAATGAGGTGGCCCACCTCTGTGGAGCCTGTGAAGGCCACTTTATCCACATCCATGTGCTGGGCAATGGCTGCTCCTGCCGTGGGTCCATAGCCAGTGATTATGTTCACCACTCCTGGGGGAAACCCTGCCTCTTTGATGAGGGAGGCCAAGTACAGGGCAGAAAGTGGGGTTTGCTCTGCCACCTTCATGACCACGGTGTTGCCTGTGGCTAGTGCTGGGGCCAACTTCCAGCCCTGCATGACCAATGGGAAGTTCCATGGGATTATCTGGCCGCAGACACCCACCGGCTCATGCCGGGTGAAGCAGAAATGCTCGCCGTCCATAGGGATGGTCTTACCATGCCACTTGTCAGCCCAGCCAGCAAAGTAACGGTACACCTTGATGACCTCATCCAGGTCCAAGGCATAAGACTCCTGGAAAGGCTTCCCATTATCCAAGGTCTCCAGTGAGGCCAAGTACACGCGGTCCCGTTCCACAAGGTCCGCCAGGCGGTTCAAGAGCCGCCCCCGCTCTGAGGCATCCATCCTGCGCCATGGGGACCCCAGGCGGAAGGCATCCCGAGCTGCTTTCACAGCCAGATCCACATCTGCCCCGTCCCCTTCAGCCACATGCCCAATGACCTCGCCTGTGGTGGGGTTCACTGTGGGAAAGGTCTTTTTGCTGACCGCATCTTGCCACTCATTGTTGATGAACAGCTGGTTGTAGCGAATCTCTGGATTTGGGATTGGGTTCGGGAGAGCAGCTGCTGTACAGTACGGGGTAGTCCTGCCCTGGAGGCAGCGCAGCCGGGGCACCAAGGATCGGATGCTCAGCATGCTGAGGACCTTGGAGCAGACAGAAAAAAAATAAGGTGAGCTGGTGGGAGTGGGCGGGGCTACTCAGAGACCTGATACCAAGGAGTGTGGCCTTCTGAAACATAGGCTTGAGGGGGGGGGGGGGCGACGACAAAGACCTGAGGAACTCTTTAGTCCACTTATCATGCCCCTCTCAAGCCTGGTCCACTCTCTCACCTCTTCTGAAGTCTCTGTCAAATATCACCCACTCTGCACTGCCCTTCTTGTTCCTCTTGTTGCAGTGTCAGAAAGGGACCTGTGGTCCATCACAACACTAAAGACCACATTTCAGGATGGAAATGTAAGTTGCTAATGAGACACAGCAGGCATGAAGTTGTATGTGGATAGGTAGAACACTCAAGGAAAAGCCCACACTATGAAAATGAGGCAGAAAGCCCAGTCTGTGTGGCAAAATCCTGGTTCTCTGTGAACTGTTAACATCTGAGCAGCAAAACCCTTCTCCTCTCCAGTCCTGCTCCCTCACCATTGGAAATGGCCTGTCCCTTAATATCCTGCCTCTGCATCTGCTACAAATATGTGTTCCTGTTCAGTTCCCTGTCTGGAAACACAAGAATCAGAAACTGGGGCTGGGGATATAGCTCAGCTGATAAGAGTGCTTGCCTAAGCCAGGTGTGGTGGTGCACACCTTTAATGCCAGCACTTGGGAGTGAGAGGCAGGCAGATCTCTGTGAGTTCAAGGCCAGCCTGGTCTACAAAGGGAGTCCAGGACAGCCAGGGCTACACAGAGAAACTGTGTCCTGAAAAAACAACAGCAAAGAGTGCTTGCCTCGCACACACAAAGCCCCCAAATTATTGTTTCTCAGTCTTATTCTCCACACACAGATTTTACATGTGTATGTTTTCAGTTCTAAGTACATTAATAAGGATGAGCTCCTGGGGCAGGGATTTTTGTTACTGTCATTCCGTCACAGCTAGTGTTGCAGACACAGAGAGAAGGGGCTCTGAGAAACCAGAATTTCTCCAGGGAGCCACTTCTGAGAATGACAGGGCCTCAGAAGATACTCACAGTTCTAAAGGTTTGTGTCACAGTAAAATCTGCGCACACACACACACACACACACACACACACACACACACATCTCCTGGCTTTTGTTTTACCTTTTCGATAAAAATTTAGTGTGGCTACAAGCAGGGCCAAGAGAAGCTAAGAACTTTTCTTTCTCTGGTTCTAGCCAATACCACAAATGAACGCTTCTCAAGCTGCATGCTATCTACCTCACAGCTATAACCAAACAGGCCCTTGGGAGTTCGAGGCCAGACTGGTCTACAGAGAGAGACTGTCTCAACAAAACAAACCACACAAACACTTATCCCTTTAGTAACTCTGCCCTCCCGTCAGGTTCAGGTCTGTGGTCACGTTTGGTCCGGACACCTAGACTTATGTCTGAGACACGGTAGCTGCTCCACAGACACACTGAGTGACAGGCTAAGGTAGCTTGGAGAATCCCACAAAGGCCACAGAAGCCTGAGCAAGAGCACAAGAGACTTGGGAGCTCAGTTCCCTCACATGGAGAGCTCCCTGGGGTGGTGCTGAACGGGGTCTTGCATGTATGTATAATACCAGACACACCACACCCCAGCAGACATCAGAACACTCAAGGTCTCAGAAACCGGCCTGACAGAGCCCCCCAGTACAGAGGGAAGGGGCTTAGTTTTCTGGGGTGCAATTCAAGCAGCCACTGACATGGGTCTGTTTATTGTCAACTCTGCCTCTGAAACCAGCAGACACTTTACTAAAACAACTGGGATTAAATTTAAACATATCAGGCTGGAGAGATGGCTCAGCGGTTAAGAGCACTGGCTGCTCTTCCAGAGGTCATGAGTTCAATTCCCAGCAACCACATGGTGGCTCACAACCATCCATAATGAAATCTGGTGCCCTCTTCTGGCCTGCAGATATACCCGCAGACAGAACACTGTATACATAATAAATAAATCTTTAAAAAAAAAAAAATTTAAACATATCTAAAATTCCCTAAATGACTGTTAAACAGTGTTTCTAGTTCCTAGCTTAGTTACACAGTTAACATTTAGCCAGGATAAGAGTCATGGTGCCTTTTCTGTCCCACAGTAGTCTTAATCCACCCAGCAGCAAGCTGTAATTGCACCAGCCTGACCCCTGACCCCCAGCACTTTCCACCCTTTCCCCTATGTGCAGGGAAAGAAACAAAGAACTCATTCAGGAAAGCAAGGCTCTAGCCAGGTCCTTAGGCATACAGAAATCAATGCTGACCAGAAAAAAAAAGCTCTCCCTGGGGAAAACTGAGCCAGCAGGCCTGTCAGGGAAATCTGTTTTGCTCGGGAATCTGCACTTTGTAACCAAGAGGCCAGGGCCGTGTGTGTGTGTGTGTGTGTGTGTGTGTGTGTGTGTGTGTGTGTGTGTGTGTG
>CAJQZJ010032188.1:16509495-16533501 GCA_907164525.1 Lophiomys imhausi
GTGTGTGTGTGTGTGTGTGTGTGTGTGTGTGTGTGTGTGTGTGTGTGGTCAGGTTAGAGGGGCTAAGCAGGCAGGAACATGGATGGTCCCAGGTAAAGGGTAGC
The DNA here is from genome assembly GCA_907164525.1 of Lophiomys imhausi. NCBI lineage: Eukaryota > Metazoa > Chordata > Mammalia > Rodentia > Muridae > Lophiomys > Lophiomys imhausi. The sequence goes on from CAJQZJ010032188.1 coordinate 16,509,600, forward strand.
AAACTGTTCTTAGGTCACGCCAGGGCTCTGTTGCTTGGGGTCTTCACGGGGTCCAAGCCATGGCTTTCATTTTGCACATAGCAAAATCGCTGGTCACAGGTTATCCAGAAGATGAAGTTTGCAGTTCATCTTCTCACTGTAAATTCAGCGTCCTCCCTGCAACCCTCGGGTTGAGCAGAACCGATGTTGATGGCCACTCTGGAGGGGACCACAGAAGTTCTGAGACAGTACAAAGTCTCTCCTCCTTGGATTCCCAAAGGCCTAGCTTTCCTTTTCCTCCCGAATATCGAATGCTCACTGCCCCACTGAGAGAAAGGCCTGCAGTCAGGGACCCGGGAACACCCCCAGCTCGGGTCCTAGCCTCTCCACTATGGCCAGTGGCTCTCGCGCCAGTGGACAGGGTGGGCGAGGGTTAAGGAACAGAACAAAGATGGGAAGGTTTGGGAGGTCTGTGTTTTCCCAGTCCATCCAATGTCTCCCAGATAGGAAGGGGGAGGGAAGAGGCGTGGAAAGGGCACTGCAGCGCACCCGGGGGAGACCTGCCGTTCGGGGACAGAACGGGTGGCGCGCTTCAGCGCGTAGGGAGGGCGGCGGTAGCTACCTGCAGAGGACTGTAGCTCAGTCTCGGAGTCGCGCTCAGGCTCAATTCCGAAGCGGTTTAGCGTTCTTGGATCGGTTCCTCAGCAGTGTGGACCTGCCTCCGCTCATCCCGCTAAGCAGCCAATGTGGTTCCGCCACCAGCTGAGCTCCGCCTGCTCCCGGCACCGCCCACCATTGAGAGGTCCCGGCCAGGCCCTCTGATTTCCCCTATCCTGCCATCCTAGGTCCAGCATTCCGCACCCCCCAGAGGTCTCTGGTCTCCTCTGGAGTAGGCGGCTCAAGTCAGCCTAAGGACACTGGTTTGGCAATCGAAAGAGGGACCTCGGGAGGGGCCAGGGTTTTCCCAGGATCACAGCTCGGCCCCATCCTGGAGACCCTCTTTAAAGATCAATCATTGACAGAGTTTGCTGATAAGAGTGCCAGTTGATCAGCATTTTTGAACCTGTTTGTCAAGGACAGTACCGAACATTCTAGCTCTGAGAATCATGAGCAGATTGGATGCACTCCAAACAAAAATGGGCTGCGTTGCATATTAAGTCTACACTGACCATCAGTCTCTGGTTTTCAACTGAGAGCGGACAGTTGGGCCAAGACACTGAGGGATTTGCAGGAATTGGAGATTTTAAAATAACATGCATTTAAAAACCAACCTAAAATGCAGTCAAGAAGACAGTGGAAGTGACCTCCATGGGGAAAAATTGGAGGCCGTATCGTTTGAAGAGCCCTGGGTGTGTTAGGTAATTACTTACAAATTATCAGAGTTGAAGGTCATCAAGACGCCACCCTCATAATGGTTTATAGGATCAAATCTGAAACTGCAGGACTTTATTACTGGTTAAAGGAGTGTGATCCTGTCATAACTCTGATCCTGGGTGGAGACATAACACTCTGAACTACCTTGATGGGGGTCATTAATGGATAACTATCTAAACAACTGTCTTACAAGATTGTTGCCTAGCAGCAAGCTTTCTGGTAAAGAACAAAGACATGCCATTCTCCCTTTAAGAGTGAATCCAAATGGACTCGTCAATCACCTGGACAGAAAACATTCCTCAGAAACAGCTGCCTGTTCTAGATGGAGACTTGAGAAATGGTATAACGCTCACCCCGAGGTGGGTCAGCACAGTGGTCTCTGACTACTGTCTGCTCTCACCCTTGGGAGCCTTCTATTCTCCCATGCTCTCTTTGGCCATTGTGCAATCCCTTACTGCTCGGAGATAAGCTCTACCTACCCTCTACTCTACAGTCCGTGTATCTCTTCTAGATCTTTTCGTGGAAGTCACAAGAACGAGGGAGCCCAGGGGAGACTGGTGGGAGATCCTGGTGACTGAAAAGCCTAGACTATTCACCCTTTAGCACTCAAGAAACAACGTGTGCCCGTCAAGTCTCCGAAAATAAGACCAGGCAGGTTCTGTAGAGTGCCAGAGGGTAAAGCCAGACCAGTGAGGGGGAGTTTCAGGGCACCAGAAGAAAAAAAAGGTCCTGACAAAGCAGTGGGGGGACAGGGCATGTAGCTCACCTAGTACCTGTGAGGTTTGAGTACAACCCCTTAGTAGTAAGGAGACACAGCCCATAAATGCCCCCAACTCTGAGGAATTTACCTCCTTAGGGACCTCCACCCAGTTAAAACCAGACCCTTAACTGTGGTGCGGTTCAGATTTCTTTTGGAGGATAGTTGTGTTGAATGAATGTATTTTTTGTTTTGCTCTCAAATATGGGATGTGGGGGTGCTTTGCACACCACTGAAAAACAGACTCATGGAAGAGGCATACAAAACATCCTGGTAAAAGAGTTTGTGATGTTTTGCCATATGGAAAACTGTATGTGTGGGAACATATCTATATCCTTTGATAGACAGACTCCTTGAAGAGCTAGTGATCTTGGTCAACAGGAAGTACCTTGTGTGAAGTTGGCCAATTGGAAGGCATCCTTGTACAGGTATAGAGAGGAGGTCCTGGAAGTGTGGGGGTCGTGGGGGGGGGCAGGGTTTTTTGGTTGGCTTCGAAAGACTCCAGACAACGCTTGGAGACTTGCTTCTTCCAAGACCTGCTGTTGCCCTTGCTACTGAAGATCTGTGGCCCAGGTCGGGGTGAAGAGTTGATCAAGGCCCCAGACAAGGGTGCTGCAGCTGATGTCTTTGCTGCTGCCAATACCAGAGCTACCACGGATGTTGGTGTCCCTTCTAAACCTCCCCTGAACTGCTGTCGGTTCCTGTTGCTGCTGGTGCCCATTCCTGCGCATGCTGTTAGGCTGGACTTCTGACTAGTTGCCCCAAGGCCCTGCACCTGAGAATTTCTTCAATTTCTGCATATAATAGTATTCTTTCTTCTGTGCCTCAGGTTGGTGCGTTAGAAGGTGTTTAGAGTTATTAATAAATAGTTTAAAAGTACACCTTCACTAAACTATGCAGCAGAGAAGGATGTCAAAGGAGATAAGGGTTAGAACAAGCTTTTTATCGAGGTGGAGGCATTCAGAGAGAGAAAGATACACAGGAAAAGAACCAAACACATCCAAGTGTAGATATGGCCTTCTCAAGGAAGAAGAGTATTGCTTAGGAATCTTTATGATGGCCATAGATGGGTGTACAGATAGATAGATGACAGGTAGATAGATAGATAGATAGATAGAAGATAGATAGATAGATAGATAGATAGATAGATAGATAGAGAGAGAGATAGATAGGTAGATAGATAGATAGGTAGGTAGGTAGGTAGATGTGACTGTGATTTCTAAGTTTGTTCAAAGGATGTAATTTACAATATGGCAAAAAGACTAAGAAAGGTTTAAAAATGAAGTTTTTAAAGGTTTTTTTTTTTTAGTTTAAAATATGAACTGGTCTACATATTGACCTTGACTTGAAGAATTTCCCTCTGTAAATGGTTGTAAGGGTCATTGTTCAGATTTAGAGAGACAAAGGGAGTGCTAACGGTTACACTCAAGGCCATGGACATTCTGCCCTGGTGGAATTCTTGGTTGTTTTGAATATCTTGTTTGAGGTGTCTCCAGGAAACAAGCACGGCCTCTGTAGGCACTCTGGGTTCATCAGTTGTGTTGAAGTTTCTTGTGCCTCTGGCCAGCCAGAGGTGCAAACTAGATCCCAGGGGGAGAGGCTTCTTTCTGACCCTTCTTATCATGCTCCCTTTACTCCCTCTGTCTTCAATCCTTCCTCAGACACAGCTAAACACAAAATTAAACAAAACAGAGCTGTCTGAGATGCCTTGAAAGGTGGATGCTTTCCACAGTGGAGGAGAGTCAGAAGACATAGATATCCCCACAGGTAGACATCTACTCACCAAAATCTTGCAAAGAGAACATCAGACAAGGATAATTTAGGCAAGTTGCTCCCAAACTCAGATATGAGTCAGAATTACATGAGGAAATGGAGCAAATTATCATCGCCAAGGTTCATTTACCCATATGTGTCTGATGTTCAGATGTGTAGCTGTGCTTAGGAAGTATGGGTGGGCTTCAGAGTTCTTTGTGGATTCTGTGAGTACATCATGTTTCCAGAAAAAGACTCCTCCTGTAAATGTTTTGTGTTTAAATTCCATCCAGCACACCTACCCCAAACACTTCATAAACTGGTGGTCATGAGAATCCACCAAAGTGGTTGGTTATGTTGTAAAAACATTAAGCAAGAATCTCTTTTTCCTTACATTTTATTAGACTTAAATTTATGCAATAAGAACTAAAGAAAGGTGAATGGCTTCAAAATCAAAATCAAAAATAAAACTCAGCGAAAATAACTAAATGTGTAAAAATGTGCAAAACCAGAATAGCACCAGGTTTTCAGTAGCACTCTGAACTGAGAGAAGACACATCTGGAAGTACTTTGTGCTCAGTTGCTGACAACGTAACCAAGGATTTAATATTTCTCATACACAGATGCTAATGAATCAGGCTTTCAGACTTATACTTCCTGATACGGAGATGATGACCTCGAAGTGGTTGAAGACAAAATTCTCAAATTCTGCAGAGAACTGAGTTTGTTTGTTTCAGGGATCTTGGACTTTTTTAAAATAAAAAATATGTAACAGATATTGGGCCTGGAGCCACTGACTGAGTGTTTGGCTTAAGGGACTGATGGGGAAAGAGTTAGCTAACAGAAGCCATGGGGGGCAGTCATTGTACAAGAGAATGTGTAATGGGGTGTGTGTACACTGGGTTGGTGCAGGAAGGGGACAATTTCTCAGCCTTTTAGAGCCTTATATGTCTAGGAGGTAGCTGAAGATCCCAGCTCTGAGGCTCATGGACAGGTCAGAGCCCAAATAGAGAAGGCCCATGAAGTCCATGATCATTCTGTCCTAGCACCATCGTTCTCTATATGGGAATGGGGGTGAGCAACTGGGCCAAGACACAGAGGATTCTGCAGAGACTGGACATCTTAAAATAAAGATGCTTTTAAAAAAAAAATCCAGAGGTGTGGTGGCTCACACCTTTAATCCCAGAACTCCAGAGGCAGAGGCAGAGGCAGGCAGAGCTCTGTGAGTTCAAGGCCAGCCTTGTCTACACAACCAGTTCTAAGCCATCCAGGTCTACTTAGTAAAACCCTGCCTCAAAAATTAAAAAAGAAAATCAACCATATATATGTGTACATTCTCACTCTTAAGAAAAACTTATCGTCTATAAATGTAACCAAAATCTGAATGTTGTTTATCAGCTGCTTGTCATAAAATCAGTTCCTTTTCTGTCTGCCTTCTCTCCCTCTGTACCCAACTTTTCACAGTTGAAGAAAGTAAGATCCAGATGGGAGACAGTGTGGCTGAGGTCACCAAGGGCTTAGCGTGCAGTTCGTGAAAGAAGGTGGGCTTTTGGACCACATACAAAGGGCATGGGAAAGAGGCAGGGCCATCCTGAGCATGGGTTTCCACCCACACTCTGAGAGCCCCTGAGAAGTATCTGGTTCCAGACTACAGACAATAGAGAGCGTTGGGGATAGCTCCCCTATTATTCCAGAATTTCTAGGTTTCCTAGAAACACCTTCTTGCTCTTTATTTCCCAGCCTCCCCATGAATTCCGTATATTAAGACTAATTCCCTGAATTACATCTCTCCCACTCCAATGCCTATTATGGATCCTATTTTCCAGAAGCCAGCCTAACTACACTGGAGTTTGAGCAAAGGTCAAGGGACAGGATGACAAAGGGGCAAACAGCAGTGACAAATAGAAAGGATACCTAACTGCATCCTGGAGCTTGAGAGTCACTGGCCAGGTCTCCCACCAGCTTGGTAATACAAAATCCATCATCTGTGCTGCCTCAGCTGTCCTCGTGAGAAGACCACCCAGCCAGCCAAAGCTAGACTCTGGCCAGTGTATGTGCTTGCTCTCCCCTTAGCAGGCCTATGGGGTTTGCTGCTGTTGTTTAACCTGTATATGTTCCTAATGCTTAACAAGGAAAGATGGCTCGCATTTAAAACATACCTTTCTGGGGCTGGAGAGGTGGCTCACTCACTATTTAAGAGTACTTGCTGTTCTTGTAGAGGACCCAGGTTCAGTTCCCAAGCTGCCCACAGTTACCTTTATTTCCTATTACAGAGGATTTGACATCCACAGGCTCACGAACCCACATGCTTCATATACATATGCTGGCCAAGCTTTGAACTATAAAATAATAGAGGTATGCTATATCACACAAACATAAAATAAAATAAAAATTTTAAGTACATTTCTAGTTGTACTTGAAACTTCAGAAGTTCTGGACAAGTACATATGCTCTCACATGGAGTAGCTAATCAACTGACCCTTTAACCATCCATCCATCCATCCATCTTTAAGACAATGTCTCATGTAGCCCAGGCTGGCCTCAACTTGCTATGTAGCTAAAGATGGCCTTGAATTTCTGACTTTCTTGCCTTTACTCTCTAGATGGGTGCAGGTCTCTCTACAGTCTTTTGTGCCACACCATGTTTACTGAATATGGAAGGTAGGCTAGCAATCCATAAAGACCTTATGGCCTAATCTTTGACACCCAGGAGTAAATCTTTACACAGTCAAGGGGACTTTGCAGCTAGTGATCTTGAGGTGAAGGCAAAAGGTTGTGTAGGTAGTCCCTCTGGGCCCTTATCAAAAGGAATCAGAGTGATGTGGAGACAGAGGCAGAGGTGGAATGATGCCGTCATAAGCTGTAAGTGTGTGCGTAGCTGCAAAAGAGGGGGCAGATTCTCCTCTATTGACTCCAGAAGGAATTTGGGTCTGCCAACACCCACATTTCTGCCCGGTGAGAAGCTGACCAAACTATAAAACAATGGAGGTACCGCTATATTAAACTATTGATTTTGTAGCAATATTCTCAGCACCCAATAGGAAACTAAGACACTGATTCAATCATAGGGCTTGCAGACATCTTAGCTCATGGCCTGACTGCTGAGTAAGGCAGATGGGTCAGCAGAGTTCTATTGTATGAACACACCATGATTATAAAATAAAGAGAAGCCTTTATTTTGATTGCCTAGGATCTCTCTTTTCTTCTGGAAATAGTGTTCCCCTTTATCCCAGGCATATATTTGGTGAGAATGCCCCATCCTACACACTCTGGGTATCTTGCTAAAGTTTTCCATTCTGCCTTTTATAATCCACTCTTTAGCCATGCCCAATGCTGAAGGACAAGCAGGGGCCAGAGAGGCAGGAGAGGGCTTATGCAAGGGCCTTGAAGTGGGAGGAGCCAAGCTTCATCCAAGGAACTGAAGAAAGACAGTTGTAGAATCCAGAAGGAAGAGGTCAATGGTTGTAGAAGAAGAAGAGCCAGACCATATAGGGCTCTACAGACGCAGATAAGAGCTCTGACTTGTGGTCCCACCCTGGAGGAGCACAAAGGACAGTAAGAGTGCTGAGCTGAACTGTAATGATCTATGAGAGAAATTGTATCAATTCCTAACAAAATATCTAACAAAACAACTTAACAGAGGAGACAGGTCTATTCTGGCTCATGGTTGAGAGGGTTCGGCCCACCATGGCTGCGAAGGTATAGCCGTGAGTGCCGCTTTTAACTGCAGTGAAGTGTGACTTTACATCAGACCAACAGTAGAGAGCCTGGGGTGGAAGCTGAGACTAGATATAATCCTCAATGTTTTCTCCAGTTGGGTTTTACTCCATAAAGGATCCACAACCTCCCCAAGTAGTTCCACTATCTGGGCTTTGAGTGTCCAAACACATGAGCCTGTGTTTCCGACGGGAACAACCTCATGTATTACATATAAATGCCATTCTCTGTGTAAGCAGAAGAACCCTGATTTCCTGCCTGTAACCCCTAGAGAAGATACTGTGATAGCTACTCTATTCTTGGCTGTCAACTTGACCACATCTGGAATTAAGTAAAACCCCAAAATGGAGGGGCACAACTCTGAGAGATTTTTGCTTAATTTGAAGTAGAAAGATCCTTCTAATCCAGATCCTTGAAGTAAGAGACACGCCTTTAATCCAGATCTTTTCAGGTGGGAAGACCCACCTCTAATCTGGGCCATGTCTTCTACTGGAAGCCTATATAAGGACAACAAAGGAGGAAACTGATAGACCCTACTTCTTCAGGATACTGGTGTATATGGAAGACCATCTGAGACATCCAGATTTGTAGACTGAACAACTACTGGATTCTTGGACCTTCTGTTCATAGACAGCCATTGTTGGATTGGCTGGACCACAGCCTGTAAATTGTTCTAATATATATATATATATATATATATATATATATATATATATATAGAGAGAGAGAGAGAGAGAGAGAGAGAGAGACAGAGAGACAGAGAGATTGATTCTATAAGTTTTGTTACTTAAGAGAACCTTAATTAATACAATGGTCTTCCATGTGGGATTCCATCATGGCACCAGGGCAGCAGGTGTTGAGAATTAGTGGTTCTGGCAATTGATGGGCACAGAGTTATTCATTGTAGGCCTTCTAATTGTGAGAATATTTAAACTTCTTCATAAGGAAATATGGAAAAGTAAATATATATACATATATATTCATAAAAATAAGAAAAGATTAGATTCCTCCAAATCAATTGAATGTGTCCTCTTTGTTCAGAAGTTCAAAAATAGATCTGTTACCTTTGTGACCCATACAGTTGTGCCTGGGGTTGGGGTCCAGTCTTTACTTAAATCCTAAATTCACCATTGCATAAGAATGTCTGAATAGGGCTGGAGAGATGGCTCAGCGGCTAAGAGCACTGACTGCTTTCCCAGAGAACCCAGGTTCAATTCCCAGCACCCACATGGCAGCTCACAACTGTCTGTAACTCCTGTTCCAAACAATCTGACAGACACACATGTAATCAAAACACCAATGTACATAAAATAAAAAATAAATAAATTATTAAGAAAAAAAAAGAATGACTGAATAGACAGAGGTGGTATGAGGGCAGGAAGGTGGATGTCAGAGCACAGGTTCTGGTCCCCACAGCGGCCTCTCTCTACAGCTTCTTTATCAAGGGGAAAAGAAAGGACAAAACGTCCACTAGAGGCCCTGGGCCCAGCAAAATGAAGCTGTTAGTAAATGTTCGTTGCAAGCTGAGCTCTGAGGTCAGACACCTTGAACCCTGCACATCTGCTGTTTGTGAAACCCAGTTCGTTGACATTCCCATCCTGTTATCAGCAGCTGTTAGGGCCCTGGTTGAAGTACAGAGTGTTGACAGGGACCCAGCGTATCTTCACACACCTGCTGATTGAGGTGGCCTGAAACGCTACCCTATCTCTAATGACATTAACAGGGCCTTTCAGATCCAGCAGAACTGAAATGGAGGTGACAGAGGGAAAGCAGCCAGTGGCAGCTCCAAATATCCTTCCCTTCCACTGTTTCCAGCTAGCTCCTTCTGGTTCAAAGACTGTTGCCTCTGTCTAGCCCCTACCAGACCCAGCAGCGTCCAAATTAGTAAGTGTCTGCTATCTCTGTTCCTTCCTCCTATCGCTCCTGTCAAGGCCGGCGTGCCTAGCTGGGCCCTGAGCCAGGCCTCCGCAGTGTGGAGATGGAGCCCATCCTCAGGTGCCTCACAGATTAGGAGGCAGACAGACATGCACATCAGCAGGTTTCTTTCCCACAGTGTGAGAAAGCCCAGTGGTGCCAAGAGAGCAGAGAAATGGGAAGTGGGACAAAACCATAACACAAAGCCTGGCACAGTCAGGGAGAAAGCTTTCCACAGGAAGGGAGGTGCCAGCGGAATCAGGAAAGTTGAATGGGGAGAAGACAGAGCTGTGCAGAGGCCAGAGGTAAGAGGGAGCTAGTTGGTGTCTTGGAAGTGTCCTGGCTGAACCTTGTGGCAATGCAGTGGGGCAGAGACAGAAGAGAGCCTAGGCTGGGACAGTAAGAAAAGCAGATCATGAAGGATCTCATATGTCAAACTGAGAGGTTTGAGGGTCACATTGGTAGGAGTTGAGGATTGGGGTCATCTCTGAGTATCAGAGACCCTAGTAGCCATGGCTAACTTCAGATGGGAGTGATTGACTGAAATAAGTCCAAAGCAGAAGTGATAGAAGGCACAGATCAATGATTTGAAAAGATATGTCACCTTTCCAGTTTAGTATGCTGTTGTCGCTAGCCATGGATACTGTCTTCATTATCCAAGACAGCTGCTATATACACCTTCCCAGAGGCAGGATGCAGGAGGGGTGGGAAGCCAGACACCAAAGGGCACAAGCCAACTGCTCCAAAGGAAACATTGCCGCTAAGTATGACACAGACATTCCTACTTACTGCTCACCGGTCAGAACTTACTTACAAGGTCCACGTAAGGAAGGCTGGCCACTTTGGTCTGTATTTGAGGTAACCAAAACATTGGGACTTCCATATCTGTGGACAAAAGAAGCTTCACCAAAGATCTTCCTACTTCGCCGTGAGGGCCACAGTTACCAGCTTCAGCTCACAGAGGGGATGCTGGGCCCAGAGAGAAGACAGTCCCTAAGAGGTACCTGTGGAGCTTGGTACTGCGCTGCTCTTTAGAAGCACCAGGCTAGATACGGAGACAACTGACCTAGTGCTGAGTGTCACCTCGTCAAATCTCACTTCCAAACTTCCTGGCTCAGTGATCCACCAGGAGTAACACCGTCCCTAAAGGACTCTCGGGATAACAGATCCCCTGGGCCTATAGAGTCAGAGATGGGTCCAGGAGCAAGGGGTTCATGGGAGCTTCGGACCCGACCCTACCATGAGAGAGATAGGGGAGACTGAGGCCCACTGTCTTAGTGACTTTTCTCATTGTTGTGATAAAACACCCTAACAAAAGCAGCTTCAGGAAGGAGTGGTTTCTTCTGCCTCACAGTGTGAGGGTGCAGGCCATATGTTAGGGAAAGTGTGGTGACTGGAGCTTTGAGAAGGGTGGTCACATTATAGCTGCAAGTCAGGCAGCAGAGACAGCACTGCTTTTCTTTTTTGTTCACCAGGGCTGTCAGGGTGGGTCTTCTCATCTCAGTCAACCGCCACACAAGGACTGGGGTGGGGGTGGGGATCCTGGAGAAGGGCCCGGCCTGTGTGCACCAGGCGCGGTTTATTGATTGTACCCTGCTGCTGGGATGATGTTTAAACAACCTTTTTAAACAGTCAGCATTCTGGCGAAGTTTCAGCTGCAGGTTGACTGAACCAATTGCCCCAGGGTTGTAATAACATACATACTGCCCATTGCTCATCTGTTCACACAGGTTATGGATCATGGACTATTTCTTCCCCAGAACAGAATGCTGGGCATGACAGGAAAGAGAGACCCTCAAAGGAAAGTGAGCGGAAGGCATGTGGGGAGGCTGGTCACCTGGATCCCAGACTATCAACTCACTGTGTAATCTATTACCTTCACGGGGAGGCAAGGGGATGCACTTCAGATGTGAATAAAATCTTACTCAGGGGGCTGACATCAAACTAGGTGAAAAGAGCTACTTGACCCCATCCCCTGGTGGCCCCTGAGAGGTCAAGGGACTCTCAGCTTCCCCTCCTTCCCTGCTGCCCTTGGGCTGAGGGAACTTAGGAATATACAGGAGGAAGGGATGTACAGAGAGACTCAGAGGCAGGAACCAGGCAGGCTTCTGCCAGGTCAGGTGGGAAACCCTCACTGTGCTTCAGAACAGCACTGGGCCACAACTGTCTCCCCAGCTTCTCCGACCAAAACTACTTGCTAGAAAGGGGAGGCCTGGAAAGTGCCACAGCCTGTGGAGGGCCAATGCCAAACCCACGTGAGATTCTGCATACACCGAATCCCGGGGCATCTGACCCTGACTAGTGAGCCAGCAGAAGCTCAGAGACTGGTCCTGGTGTCTGTCTGCCACACTGGGTAGGGCTTGAGTCCATTTATTTTTTAGTTTGCTCTGAAGTCTTTTCAGATTTCTTTATTTTGTGTGTATGAATGTTTTGCCTATGTATGTGTGTCCATGTGGGCCCTGGTGCCTGATGCAATCAGCAAAGGGCATCAGATCCCTTGGAAATGAACTTACAAGATGGCTGTGAACCTCCTTGTGGGTGGATTGAACCTGGGTCCTCTGCAAGAGTAAGTGCTTTGAATCTCTGAGTCACCTCCCCAGGTCCCTTATTTATTTATTTGTATTTTTTAAATTTCAATTTATTTATTTGGCATAGGGTACCTGGATGTGCCACAGCAGTGTGTGAAGATCAGAGGACAATTTGTAGGGGTCAGCTCTCTCCCTCCACCATGTAAGTTCCAGGGTTCAAACTCAGGTGGTCAGACTTGGTAGTAAGACACCTTTCCCCACTGAGCCACCTCACCAGCTCCATGGCTTTACTCCTTTACATGCCAGTTGTGTGGTGGTTTAGGGGTAGGGTAGAGGCCTGGCATGTCAGAGTTGGGGAGGAGTTGCATCTCAGGTCTCAGAACTGGCTCCCCACACTTCATGGTAATGTGTCTGTCTGTCTATACAGTGGCTTTCTAACTATAAAGGAACCCTGCCTGGCCATTTGTGGCTTGAGCCAAAGAGGTTCCTTGAAAGGATGAGAGGAGTGTGAGCAATTAACTGTACCATTAAAGATACCCATCCTCTCATCTCCTCTCCCCCACTTCCATTCTCCTTTCCCTCACTCCCACAACACAGCAGATTATAAGGAAGCCAAAGAAGCCTGCCCTTGGCCAGGCAGAAACCCCGGGTGGGCAGGAGAGTAAATCCACAGCCAAGCCATGGCATCTGCAGCCTTGGAAGTGCAATTAATGCCTGCTGGGTACAGATCAACACCTTTAATAGACATGTTTATTTAACAGGCTTCACAGTGCCCAGAGGGAGAGAGTGGATCATTCAATCTTGTTTTGCAGTAGAAGAAAAATGGAAGAGGAGGGGTACAGCCCCTGGAGGTGGTATCCCAGAGTGCCTTCAACCAAAACATCCTAGACAACAGAAGGGGGAGAAAGGCACAGGTTTGCTGAGCAGAGCTGTGTATTCACCCCACACTGTCTTCTTACACTCACTGTGTTGTGGGGTGTTCACCATAGAAAACTGCTCAGAGATGGGCTTAAGCTGAAAGAAAGTATTTATTAGGTGTTCAGAACACTGGTATAGCACTCAGCCTTTCTCAGGGAGAGATTTTAAGCACAAAAACCATGTTCCGGGTTGACATACTTCAGTTAACAAGAACAGTAAGCCAGAAGCAGAAGTACAGAAGCTAAAAAGCAAGGTTAGTACATTTAGAGACTTTCCCAGAACCATGGAGTTGGAAAGATTAGGTCTTTGTTTTAGTTTTGGTAGATGCTACTGTGTCCCTGCTGAGTTTTACAGCCTGAATGGTGCTTCCATTATAGAGTCAGTTGCATTAAGGTCTTGGAGTCTACTAAGGTCTGAGGCCCTGTTACAATTGTCCCCCTTCTCCACAGAGTGCAAGGACATGCTTCACAATTCTGTAGAAACTGAACTAGCCTGACTGTCTCCCAAATTCCTGATCACTGGGCTCAAAGCCTCTGTGCTCTCTTCCTGAAGGGTGTGAGTGCTACAAAGCTATTTCTCTCTGGGACGGAAGGGCATCAGCACCAGTGAGCAAGCGATTGTTTAAAACACTCAGAGCTGCTCCAGGAAGCCCCGGTGTCCTAGTAAAACCACAGTGCTGCCCTTCTCTGTGAGAAACCTGAGGAAGGGGTTGGAATTCTGTGCTGCCTGTCAGAGCAGAATAACCATACATAGGCGGTTTCTTGTGTAACTGTACAGCATGTGGTACAGGGAGAAGAACACTCAACTATCAAGGTGACATTGGCCCAGGTACCTGCTCTGAGCTTTGAGCATGGTACCAGGATTCCACAGACAAAGCCTGATGGACACAGACCCCTGAGCAGACCCTGTATTCTGTCTCTCCAGAGCTTGAGAAGTTTGGTTTCAATGTCCCTGAAAAATGTTGCTATGTCAGTGAACTGTGGGACTTCCCTCTTCACTCTGAGACTTTCTTTTTTTTTGTTTTTTTGAGACAAGGTTTCTCTGTGTAGCCCTGGCTGTCCTGGACTCACTCTGTAGACCAGGCTGGCCTCAAACTCGCAAAGATCCACCTGCCTCTGCCTCCCAAATGCTGGGATTAAAGGTGTGCGCCACCACCGCCCGGCTTACTCTGAGACTTTTAAAAGAGGATTAAACAGCTGGGGTCAGTGGAAGGTAACCCATCTGTCCAGACTGGAGTCCAATATTGAAGGGTACTCATTGAGGTTTCCTACGCACCAGGCACTTTGTGCTGGTTACCTCATTTGAGACTTTGCACCTTCATGGCTGGATAGCCCACCTAGGAGCTCCATCCTAGAGGTGGGTACTGGGATTCAGGGGCAGACAAACTGTCCCAGGCCCTGGATGCACATTACAATCACCTAAGCCCTGTTGGCACCTAAGCCGCACCCAGACCACCTGACTGCACTCTCAGGAGATGGTGCCTGACTGTGAGTGTGATACGATATCTTCAGAGAGTCTAGTTGTAGCCAGAGTTGAAAAGCTGGGGTTGTATTGGGGGGGTGCACGCCTTTAATCCCAGCACTCAGGAGGCAGAGGCAGATGGATCTCTGAGTTTGAGGCCAGCCTGGTCTACAGTCCCAGGACGGCCAGGGCTACATGGAGAAACCCTGTCTTGAAAAACCAAAAGCGGGCTGGAGAGATGGCTCAGCGGTTAAGAGCACTGGCTGCTCTTCCAGAGGTCATGAGTTCAATTCCCAGCAACCACATGGTGGCTCACAACCATCCATAATGAAATCTGGTGCCCTCTTCAGGCCTGTAGATATACCTGCAGACTATACACTGTATACGTAATAAATAAATCTTTAAAAAAAAAAAAAAAAAAGAAAAACCAAAAGCAAACAAAAGAAGGAAAGGAAGGAAGGAAGGAAGGAAGGAAGGGAAGGAAGGAAGGGAGGAAGAAAAGATGTGGCTGTATAATTGGCTCATAAAGACTAGAGAGGGCTACAAGCAGAGTATGACAAGCCCAGCCACTGCTCCCCTGACACCAGAGGTGGAGGCAGCCAGACCACTGTCATGCTTTGTGGAGCCCCATTCCCCTATCCAGAAAGTGACCCCTGTCAGGTAGCCTGTTATACATCCTCCGCCTTGGCCATTCAGCATAAGCCACATACTAATTAAGCTTGTAGTGGCTACTTTTTATTGCCAACTTGACACAACCTAGAGTAAGCTGGGAAGAGGAAATCTCAACTGAAGAATCGTCAAATCAACCCGTGGCCATGTCTGTGAGAAACTGTCTTTAATGAGGGTTGATCTGAGAGGACTCAGTCCACTGTAGGCAGTGCCATCCCTACATAGGTGGGCTGTGTAAGAATCTAGTTGCGCATGAGTCAGTGAACAAGGAAGTAATCAGTGTTCCTCCATGGTTTCTGCCTCTGTTCCTGCCCTGACTTCCCTCAGTGCTGGACTGTGGCCTGGTTCTGTAAGCTGAGGTAAACCCTTTTCTCCTCTAAGTTACTCTTGGTCACTGTTTCACCACAGCAACAGAGACAAGCTAGGACAGAGTGCGTCCCCTGCATGCAGAGCTCTCCTTCCCTCGGGATCCATTTAAATATTTTTTAGATTTATTTATTTTATTTTACATGTACGAGTGTTTTGCTTGCATATATGTGCATTACATATGTACCTGGTGCTGTAGAGGCCAGGAGAGTGTATCAGCTGTCATGGAACTGAGATTACAGATGGTTTCAAGCCACCATGTGGGTACTGGGAATTAAACCTGGGCCCTCTGCAAGAGCAACAAGTGGTCTAAACCACCAAGCCATTTCTTTAGCCCACCTCAGAAACCTTTAAAAATAGACACTCCAATTTGTCTGATGGGACCAAAGCTTCTTACTTCAGACCCCCTTCCCCTCCTGCCTGCTGTTGCATCAATAAATTTCTTGCCTGAAGGACAATTTGACTCAACATCTCTCTTTCAAACTACTTTCTCTCCTTCCCCCAAGCCTAGCACTGACAGGTGAGGGGTAGTGCCACTTGATGTCACAAAAACATGCAGGGAACGAATTCATCACCTTCCACAAAGGTACTGTGGCTTTGGTGAGGAACAATTTCTGACCTCAGCAGAAGCCTCCAGGCCTGGAGCATTGGGCACACTCAGCTCTGCAGTCCTGGGTGGAATTTCTTGCTCTCAGCTTTGCTCATTTGTACCAAGAGGTGGAACAGTATGGTCTTTTGTGATGGCTGCTGAAGAAAAAAAAAAAAACAAAACCAAAAAATGAAAACTGCCCCTAGAGTCATTTGCAGATGTGGCTGATATGTCACATGTGCATCAATAGGTGGCAGAGAGGAGAAAGGCTGTGTCTACATTCAGTGTTCTGACCTATGAACATCTGAATGAATAGTAGCCTAACATTCCTGGAAAAAAGCAAGCCAGAGACCAACACCAGTTTGGCAACATGTGGCCCAGCAGGGAGCTAGCCTGTGATGACCACCATTCCAGCACCGGGCAAGCACCAGATGGGATCCCAGGACAGTAAGCAAGCCAGAGACTAGGGGATTGTGGAGATGAGGGGGATATGGGTGAGCCAGACCTGAGGGTGTGAGTTTGGGAGAGCCAGCCCTGCCTTTTTTCTGTTTTGCAGTGATGTTGGCTAGGGAGAGATCCCCTCCCCTCCCTTTTACCCTCATTACTAGTGGCAGACAGGAGATCTGGCCCTGATGGGGTCATGAGAGCAGGAGAGCTGTCACTGACCCTCACATGCTGGAGCACTCGGGGGAGCAGGCCCTGCACCTTACCTGGACAGCACAGTACAGCTGGCCCTGGATGTGTGGAATGTGGGTGAGCTGGCGCCAAGCGTGTGAGTGAGGAAGAGACAGCCTTGCCTTTTGTTTGCTTTGTGGTGGTGTTGGCAAGGGAGAGATCCCCTTCACTCTCTGATGCACTTGCCACAGGTGGCAGGCAGGAGAATTGGCCCTGATGAGGTCATGAGAACAGGTGAGCAGGCCTGAACCTTATCTGGGTAGCACAGTAGAGCTGGTCCTGGATGTGGGGGTTGCAGGCCCAGAACCAGGGCTTTGAGTTGGCCCAACCCAACATACACCCCATGGATGAACTGCTGGAGTGCATGAAGAGGTTAGTTCCACAGACCCAAAACTACAGGATCTCCATGACACAGGACAACAACAGAATATCTGAGAGGAGTCCCAGTGAGGTTCCAGTATTGACAAAGTAGCAGATGCGAGACCCTCGTACCAGACCAAGGAGTCATTATAATGAACATTTGCAAGCAAAACCATGTGGACAAAAAGGGAATATTGTGGGACACACGGAAACACACCACACTTCCTTTGCATGTGACTCCCTCCTCTGTCTTGTTCTTGAGTTGTTCTAGACGTGTTCTTGACTGTGTCCACTTTGCCTCTCCTTCCTTTTCATAAGAACACTGGTGACTGCATTCAGGTTCCATCTGGCTAATGCGTTCTAGATCTAAGAAGATGGTTATAATAGTGATGCAAGTTAGTATGAAAGCTAAGTCAGTTATAGAACTTTAAATTTATGGAGATGGTTAGATGGTAGAATGTTAAAGTCAGGGGCCAAATATGTATGAACTGGACATTGGGAAGGTATACTGGGCCATTTAACACTCATAACTGTGGCATATTTATTTCTGTTGTTTTGTATAGTATTTACTGTTATTAGAGAAGGAACCATTTGTTGGACTGAAAGGGGAAGCTGTTGGGGGGAAGAGGGTGGAAGGATGGGATAGGAAGGGGGAATTGGGAAGGGTTTGTGACTGAGATGTAACTTGAAGAAAAAAAATAAAGTATTTAATAAAAAAATTAAGTTTAAGTTAATCTTTAATTTTAAATTAAATATATATAAATATATAAATCATATATATGATATATATGACATAAATCATATATAAATATATATATGGGATAGAACCCTAGGGTCTCATGTATGCCAGGCAAGCCACTGAGTTCAGTGACATATCTGATACTTAGTATAAAAACAAACAAACAAACAAAAACACAAGAATGATGTATCTAACCTCCATGTGGCCCCAATTCCCTCTGCCTTATGGTAGATAAGTCCTGGTTACATTAGGGCTCCTCTGACATTATATTGGTGTGATGATTTGAATGAGAATGGCCCCTATACACTCATGTTTGAATTCTTGGTCCCAGTTACTGGAACTGTGTGGGAGAGATTAAGAGGCGTGGCTTGTTTGAAGGACATGTGTCACTGGGGAGGAGAGCTTTCAGGTTTCAAAAGCCTATACCATTTCCAGTTAGCTCTTTCTCTGCCTCAAGCTTGTAAATTATTTCTTCTATAAGTTGCCTTGGTTATGGTGTCTCTTCACAGCTATAGAAAAATTACTAAGACATCAGGGTTGATCTGTGTCACCAAGAGCATATAGTTCACATGTGGCCTGCCTTTTACCATCTGCCCTGCTCATCTGACTTTGGAGGGAACTACCCTGCAGGGAGCTGAGATCTCCTTCCAGGATACTAACATCCACACGTGTACTCAGAGGTGACTCCTCCAAGTCCAGGGAAGACTTCAAGCAGCCAAGACGATACTGTGCTCGGGTACACTGCCCTTGGTCTTCTCTGAGACACGTGGTCTTCTCTGCTGACTTCCCTGGGTACCTTTCGCATCTCTTCTCAATTGTCAAAACTCACCCCTCTTTTTATTCCATTCCCATCTACTGCAAAGTTTAAGTTGGATAAGATCATTCTGAGGGGCTGGAGAGATGGCTCAGCTGTTAAGAGCACTGACTGTTCTTCCAAAGGACCCGGGTTCAAATCCAACACCCAAATGGCAGTTCACAGCTGTCTGTAATTGCCGGGCGTGGTGTCACACGCCTTTAATCCCAGCACTCGGGAGACAGAGGCAGGTGGATCTCTGTGAGTTCGAGGCCAGCCTGGTCTACAGAGTGAGCCCAAGACAGCCAGAGCTACACATAGAAACCCTGTCTTGAAACAAACAAACAAAAAAGAACAATCTGAGAACTGGGTGCTGTGTGGGCTACGCACAGGGGCATCCATCTGGACACCACTGTGGCCATCTTGGTCACAACCACTATTTTGCTCAACAGCAGACCCTGGCACACCTCCCAATCCTGTTAGGACAAATGAAGCTATCAAGACATGCAGCTAGGTGTGGTGTGCAAGAAACTGGACTGATAAAAATTGGACACATTAAGAGGTGTTTTCAAGCTGGGCGTTGGTGGCGCACGCCTTTAATCCCAGCACTTGGGAGGCAGAGGTAGGCGGATCTCTGTGAGTTCGAGGCCAGCCTGGTCTACAAAGTGAGTCTAGGACAGCCAGAGCTGTTATACAGAGAAACCCTGTCTCAAAAAACCAAAAAAAAAAAAAAAAAAAAAAAGAGGTGTTTTCAGAAAGAGCAGGAAGTACTCTTACAGCTGTAACCTGGCCTTCCCACTGCAGTGGGGCAAGGATCCCCTTGCCTTGTTGCCATCTAAAACACACTCTGTCCTTAACTCCCTAGAAAATTTCTGTCTGTGTAGTCCTAGATCTGGAGTCACTTTTCTTGTACTGACTTCAGGGGCTGTGTCTCCTACACCAGGATCATGTGTGACCTTGAATATGTTCCCTCTTGTCCTTGGAGGTCCGGTCCATAATAAGCTAGTGGGTCTCAGAGCTTTCAACAGTTGAAAACATTTCAGGGGACCTGTTACTTGGAAATAATATCCTTCCAGGTGGGAACACATCATTGTGACTTGAGAAGCAGGCAAGGTTGCCTGAAGCAAGCCCCTAGAGGCTAGGTGATGCAGCTGGTTTCCCCAGGGAAGAAAAGACTGGGAATATCTGTGCTGGGGATCCTTCATTGCCTTGTCCAGCTTGAGTCCCTTATTCAGACGCCTTTACCTGCTGTCCTGGTTCAGGTTTTTGGTCAACTTGTCATAATTCAAGAAGAAGAAGAAGAAGTAATCTCAGTTGAGAAAATGCCTGCATAAGGTTGGCCTATAGCTAAGTCTGTAGGGCAATTTCTTGATTAATGATTTATGTACAAGGGCCACTAGGTGATTTTGTGGCTGACCACTGAGCTGAAAGTCCTGGTTTGTATAAGAAAGCAGGCTGAGCAAGCCATGGGAGCAAACCAGTTAGCAGCATCCCTCTGATGCTTCCTGCCTCCAGATTCCTGCCTGAGTTCCTGCCCTAACTTTCCTTCATAAAGAGTGACCAGAGAATTGTAAGCTAAACGAAACTCTTTCTTGGCTAAGTAGCTTTGGTCATGGTATTTTATCACAGCAATAAAAACTAAGGCAGCTGCTGAACCACCTCAACAGCCCTTACAGTCACATGTACACATCTTAAGTGTGTGGTCACCTCAAGAATTCTTCTGATAAGTGAAGACCCATCACAGAGGTCACAAGGCAGAATTAGATATCCAGGAGCCTCCACCTGTCTGGAATGCCCTTCTAATCACACCCATCCTGCAGGTAACTGCCCAGAATTCTGACACTAGCAACTAGTTCTTCCTGGTTGTGAACTTTATCAATAAGGAATTCTGTAAGTGGGACTCACAGGGCTCTGAGCCTGGTCCTTCTAGTAAGCGTAGTATCGGGTTCATTCTCAGGGCTGCCGTTGCTTCATGCTTGGCACTGTGTGGATTTAGCCTCTGAATGGCTGTACTTCAATTCATGTATGGATCCAATTGTTGATGGGCAAGTGGGTGGTTTCTGGTTTGGGTCCATTACACATTGCACCACCTCAGCACTGTGGTGCTTGTCATTTGGCACCTATATGCACACATTTCTGTTGCACGGTCATCAAAAAAACAAAAACCATGCATTCAGCATCAATTTTTCAGAAAGGGCGTGTCCATTTACACCCCGATAGAAGTGAATGAGTTCATTGTCCCAACTCTTCCCAGGCTTAAATATTAACAATAAAACTTTAAACACCCTCTGCAGGCCAGACAAGATACACTTTCCCCACTTTCAATCTCCCCCATGGAGAGAATTCAAGTCACAGAGCCCTGGGAATGGTAGTGTAGTCTTTACGGGGTCTTTTTTACCCAGGGGCACAATTGGCTTGAAGAAAAAGAGTCTAATCTTGCTATCCCTGTCCTAGGCCCACCCCGGGCTTGTAAGCTGGACTTCACCTCCTGATTTAACTCCCCTGAGCACCATAAAGGCTTTGCAGATAAGTGTCTTTAAATCGCTGCTGAAGAGAGTCAGGGCTGTAAACACACAAGAATTCCGAGGCTCAGCCGCAGTAGGTCTGCAGAAGTCAATCTACTTAGGCGACCCCTGCCCAGCAGCTAATCCTCAGCCCTCCAGCCCTTCACTCCACTGTTCTGTGACCACTTCACCATTGCTTCCTAGGAGCCAGAGCCTTCAGCTAGGGACTGAAGACTTGAGGAAGAGCCCTGGACCCACCCTGGATCCCACAAAGAGAGACCTGTGGAGACAAGAGAGCAAGAGAGCAACCTGTCCAAGACTGTGTCCATGTACAGGGCTAGGGACAGGCACAGGGATTCTAACTGTAGCCCAGGACATGCTTCCATGACCCTAAGTCTTACAAGAGCCCCTCTGTCCCTAGTCACTGTCTTAGCTCCACTCCCTCCAGGACTCATCAGCTATTCTTCTGACAGTGATCTTAGTGAAGACAGATGTACCCATTTCCGAGTCCCAGGACTGTTCAGTGATCACTATCTGGCAAGCCTGTGTGGATGACCCACCCACCCACTGTCTCTATAGATAGTGCTTACCCTAACATGGGACAGAACCTTGGAGACTGTTAGTCTCAGTGTCAGATGGAGATTTAAGACTCATAGAGAGGAAGTCACCAGCCCATGGTCACACAGCTTGTCTATGAAAATGTTAGGAATGGAATTCAGGTTTCTTGGGTCCTGAGTCCAAGGAGAGATTCTCTTGAGTTGTGTATACCAGTCATAGGCTTCACATCAAATCCTGAGAAATGGCCTAAGTAGGCACCAAGGAGTCACCTTCCGGTCCTCATCAAAGAGAGCTAACCAACCACCTGCTAGGCAAGGACTCTGGTCCTCCCTGAAGGGAACAACCACTTTCTGAACTGAGGCCAAGTACGTTCAGAGCAGAGCCTGAAGCCCAGGTAGAGTGCATGCTGGGAAGGGGGAATCTTTGCCCCTGGATCTCATTTATTCTCCTTTGTAGCCACAATTGTAGCCACTCCTTGCTCTTGACCTCTGTTTCTTCATCAGCACACTGATCCAGGGAGCCCCTAAAGTGACCCTGACTCCTTGCTGACCACTCTATGTGTGGACATGTGCGTGTGAGTGCAGGTGCCCACAGAGGCCAGAGGTGTGAGATCTCTGGGAATTGGAGTCCCACGTGTTTGTGAGCCGCCCAATGAGGGTACTGAGAATGGAACCTGAGTTCACTGCTTGAAAAACAGCAAATGCTCTAAATGATGCACTGTCTCGCCGGCCCCAGAACTTTCTTAGATGTTGCATTCATAGAACTGCCTTCATCATGTCCCATAGGTTTGGGTGTGTTGCACTTTGGTTTTCATTCAACTCTTAAAAGTGTTTAATTTCTTTTTTTAATATCTGTCTTGACCCATTTTTCATTTGGTAATGAGTTGTTCAGTTTCTGTGAGTTTGTAAGTTTTCTGTTGTTGTTGCTAGCCAGTTTTAATCCATGGTGGTCAGCTGGGATGCAGAGTGTTATTTCAATTTTCTTGTAGCTGTTGAGACTTGTTTTGTGTCCAAGTATGTGGTCAGTTTTGGAGAAAGTTCTCTGAGCTGCTGAGAAGAAGGTGAATTCTTTCATGTCTAGATGAAATGTTCTGTGAATATTTGCTAGGTCCAATTGATTTGTGATGTCAGTTAGCTCCAGCCTTTCTGTTTAGTTTTTGTATGAATGGACTGTCTATTGGTGAGAATGGGGCTAAATTTGAAAAGCAGGCTACAATCCACATAACCACAGGGGTTAGGTATAGAGTAAGGGACTAGGTGGGAGGGAAGGTGCTCCTAAGAAAGAGTAAATATAACACATAGATATGTAGTTATGGATGATCTGGGGAGGAGGAGACCGGCATGGGAGAATTAAATGGGAAAGAGAAAGAAAAGGGGGGGGGAAGGAAGGGAATATTGGGAAGGATAGTTAAAAGTAAGGACCATCTGAAGGATCATATGGAAACCCACTACAGTAGAAGCTTCTTAAAATATATACATATATGAAAGAAATCTAAAATGGAATCACTGGATAACAGGGGAGACAAAGCCCCAACTCTCACCATTAAACAAAACCTTCAATGCTGACCAGGCGTGGTGGCGCACGCTTTTAATCTCAGCATTCAGGAGGCAGAGGCAGGAGGATCTCTGTGAGTTCAAGGCCAGCCTGGTCTACAAAGCAAGTCCAGGACAGCCATGGATATACAAAGAAATCCTGTCTCAGGAAAACTTAAAAAGCAAAAACTAAAACAAAAACAAACCCTTCAGTGCTAGATTACATCTAATTGAATTGTTAGCCAAAGGAGCCCCATGGACCCCCAAACAATCCGGGCTATTTCCAAGGCTATATGTTAATTTCTACAAACCTATGATAAGGCCCTATTGCTGACCACAACACGTACATAATTCACTGGACATGGAAAAGTCAAGTTGGTGCCTACTTACAGCCTTCACCTCTACTAACTAGTGTTCATGGTACTGAAAGGCATTCTGCATGCTACCAGAGAAGAAAGGTGAACACCAACCCAGCTATAAACCCTTTGATCTACAATGGTAACATGCCTGTATGATACACTAGTGCAATAGCGGCAGAAAAGTTGTGGGAGTAACCAACCACTACCTGACCAGATGCCTGCTTGTTTTCTAATGAGACAGAGAAAGAAATGGATGGATTTGGGTAGATGGGAAGGTGGAGAAGATCTAGGAGGAGTTGGGAGAGGGGAAACTTGTTGGAAGCCTCAAAATTTCATCAGAAACATCATGTTAACAGTT
>CAJQZJ010032188.1:16544742-16564926 GCA_907164525.1 Lophiomys imhausi
GGGATAAATATATCTGATTATATAGGAAGTGCAGGGCCCGCAGCTTCCAAAACTAAGAAATGACATACCAGTGGCTGCCTGGACAGTTCCCATTTTCTCTCCATACATTACAGCATCAATCTTCAGCCATTTGGCCCCGTTTCTCTGACAGACATTGATTGTAGAGCAGGAATTATGAAGGACTTACCTAGGTCTCCTGTAGTCTGTCCTTGAACTTACTATGTAGCCCTTGATGACCATGAACTTTTGATCTTTCTGCTTTCACCTCCTGAGTGCTGGGGTTACAAGCATCTGACATGCCAGACTTATGTGACTCTGGAGAGAATCAAACCCAGTGTGTTTGTTTGTTGTTTTCATGCCTGCTGGGCAAACACCCTACCTACTGCGCTGCAATTCCAGTCTTTTTCCAGAGAGCACATACATTGAGAACAGGCAGTTGTTTGTGTCCTCTTTTGCAGTGGCAAAGTCACAGGTCCACTGAGCTGTCTGTCCCACTCTGGGACGAGCAGAGCACCCACCTGCACGCTCCTCTGTTTGGGTGCTGGGACAGCACCAGAGTCTCAGAAGGAATTAATAATACCCAGGGAATTCCTTTGGAACAGTAGGGGAAAGCAGAGACAAGTCAGTCCATCTAACAACCACCAAGTGACTGCAAGTCCAGGCTGGGCCCCTGCCAGGACCTGCAAGCATGTGCCATGATGGGAGACAGAAAGAGGAATCTAGAAGGCAGATGGGAGATCATCACCCTGGGCCAGGCACAGGCTGCTCATTCTTGGACATCTCTACTCAGGGCTTCAAGGCAACACCTTTGAGAGACAGCCACAGAGGCCCACGCTGCCAGCTTTCTTCTTATCTCTCTTGTAAATGCAGATGTTTTACTACCTTGTCAAAGGCAAGGCTCTTCCAGCCTACCCTGGGAAAAACAGAAATTTCAACACCTTCAGCCTGAACACATGCCAGAAGAAGGCTCTGGCTTACATGCCAAGTTGCAGCCAATCTCTTTTTTGAAAGCAGAGGAAGGTTACTCCAGGCCTGGACGCTTTATGTATTATGGATGGGTCTTGGATAGAAAGCCAATGGAAGAGAAATGAATGTACCGACAGAAGGCTGGGGTGCACAGGCTGCAAATCTGACCTCTGCTGTGGGGTAACTTCTCCAAAAAGGGAAGCGAATGTCTGAAAGTACCTTGCGCTCTGCTGTTCTTGAATTTCAGACACCACTGGAGGATCACCCTGCACCTTCTGAAAGCCCTCCACTCCTCTAGAGCTGAACTGTGGGGGCGTGTTCCAGGCTTCAGGCCCTTCCCTGCCACCAGGTCCCAATAGTGATCACAGATCTCGTACACAAAGGGACAGAGGTACTCCGAGAACATGGATACTCCTCAAGGACTGTGGAGTCATTTCATTCATAGGCCATCCATTGATTGTCCACAGCAGCTTCCAGTTCCAGTCTAAGTAATGATCTAGGAAAAAATTCCCACTTGGGGGTCTCCAATCGAGAACGTTGGCTGAGGTCAAAGAGCAGCTTCGCCACGGCTGCTCTGGGTGTGGGCAGGCTGAGCACAGCCATGATGGACCTGGAGCCGTCTGGTCCATCACTCAGCAGCTTTGGGATGCAAGCAGATCTTTGACCTCTGTGTACCTCTGCCTCCTGTTTTGTAAAAGCAGAGGGATCACATGGATCCTGGGAACCGTCACCTCAGACACAGGAAACGTTCTGGCCAGCCGTGCCTCTGAACATGCTTGGCAGAGTGCTGGCCTACTGAGCCTTAGGCTTCCTATTTCCCAAGGGCCAACCAACCACCCCTGGAACAGCCAGAGAGCTAAATGGGGGATCGCTTACGTTAAAAGCTTTGTAACAGGAGCTGGTCCTAAGGCCCAGTGGGCTAATACCCAATCTTTCAGAATCCTTTGAACCAGATGATGGAGCTGCATCTGTTGGCCCGGGGAGGGGAAGCTACAGTCCAGCCCTGAGTGACGGGTTTTGGGTGTGTGCTCTGGGGTTGGAGTGGGTGGAATTTGAGGCAAGAGTTAGGGTACAGCTGCCTGTAGTGAGTGAAGACAAAATGTCACCGGGCTCTGCACACAGGATGACAGGAAACATGGAAGGAAGGTGCTTGAGCAGAGAAAGATTCTGAAAGAATATTCTGAGCCAGGCGTGGTGGTGCACACCTTTAATCCCAGCACTCGGGAGGCAAAGGCAGGTGGATCTCTGTGAGTTCAAGGCCAACCTGGTCTACAAAGTGAGTCCAGGACAGCCAAGGCTACACAGAGAAACCCTGTCTCGAAAAACAAACAAAAAAGAAAGAAAAAGAATATTCTGGTAGCCCATGTGGGGCAGATTGGGGAGGGTGACAGTGAAGCTAAAGAAAGTGGCTCACAGTCATCAGGAGGTCTAGGTATGGGGATGATGAGGCCTCAACAAGGATCAAATGACTGGGGTCTGGTTCACAGCCACATCTGCCTTTGGCTCCCTTACCCCCTACATGGCAAGAGGCTTTCTGCTGAGAACAAGGCCCAAGAAAAGAACATTGGCCCCAAGAACTGGTTGAACACAGCTCCACCTCCCAGCCCCTGGAGGCCCTGCTTTGTCTTGGCAATGACTTCTTTGGAGCTATCAAACAGAGAAACAAATCACCCCAAAGACAAAGCACTCTAAAGACAAAGCTCCCCAAAGAACCCATCTGTGCTTGCCACGCTGCTGTGAGTGAATGTTTTTATCTCATTGTCTTATTATGATATCATTTCTAGGTCATTTTGCTCCTTTTAAGAGGATCACTGGGCAGGAGGTGTGCCAGCTTCCCTACACTCCTTCAGCACCTGCTCTATGACTGGATTGACTGTCCCATGGGATCTCTGAACACACAAACTGATGCCCACGGGAACCAGAACTGTCCCGACTGCACTCTGGTCAATGTAGTCCCTCTGGTCTCCTCCCTGGCATTTTGATGGACTCCAGTCAATATCTGCTTTAATGTGGTTGGTCTCATTTACATGGACTGGATTAAGCGGCCCACATGGGCTTTTCAATTAGGAAGACAAGTTTCTGCCCATGTTTACAAAGGGATTATGCTTAGTGTGCCCAGCTCAGCAATCTTTCCTCCCCTCTCCTCTTCTCTTCTCCTCCCCTCTCCCCACTCCCTTCCTTGGCCCTCTCCTTCCCTCTCCTCTCCCTCATTCCCTCTTTATTTCCCTTTTCTTCTCTCTCTCTTTCCTTCCCCATGGTTCATGAATAAACAGATCTGCCTCTTCCTCCTTTGGGGCTATTTGGACATATGGGCTGGAATGGGTAGGCACTTGTTAGTATCATCTTGCCATCCTAGGAGACGTATAATCCCACTGCCCAGCCATGCATGACTGTTCCAACCTGCGCTTGCATATCTCCAGCCCCCGGCTCACTTAGGGAGCCAGCCCACGCCACACTTCAGAGACTCTGACCACAAGAAACATCTTTTCAACTGAGATATCGCCTATTCCAGGTCCCCCTACCCAGCTAGCTTCCTAGAGCCCACCCAAGCAAGGCTAGGGGCTACTGCTCTGCAATGGCTATCTCGAGGGAGAGACAGAGTCTCACACAGAGTCCCAAGAGAGCCTCCCTCTGTGCTGGACACCCCACTGATCTCTACACCTCTCTAGCACCCAGGCATTCCTAGGGCCCCATGAGGGCATGTACATATAGTTTCCCACATGTTGTAAAGAACCTTTGTTCTCTTTCTCTGGATTAACAATGCACCACAAACATTACTCCACGTGGCGTGTCCCCTCCCCAGGACTCAGAATGTGCCACTTGGGAGCGTCCTGGCTTACCTTCCTGTCTGCCTTGGAGAGGTTCTGCCCTGCTCTTCGAATGTCTCACAGCATCTTTGTTGTGTGTTCCTTTCCCCTTATATTGGACAATTTCCACAAAAGAAATTCACATTAGTGAGACACCTGCATTGTTTATCTTGATTTGGCTTTGGAGACACATTGTCAGTTGGCCCCTGTAATGTCCACACTGGGTGGACTGCCATCCCTCACCCTCCCACAACCCCCACAGCCACCTCTCCCAGAAGTGCCACCCACACCAGGCACTCCTCTTTTTGCAGTTTTCTTGGAATAAAGCCATCTCAAGGTTGTTTTAATGTGTCTTTCACTCTTGATGAAAGAAAAACAGAAAAGAAAACGGAGAAAAACACCTTTTTCCTTGAGTTTGCCATCATCTTTCTCTGGAGAAATTGTCTGCGCTTGCTCATCTACATGTTGAAGTATTGATTTTATTTTGTTTTGTTTTGTTTTTTAGTAAAAACTCCAGGGATATCTCAGGTTATAACGACAGCAAAGCTTTGTCTGCTCTTGGTCAGGCATTCCTTAGCACAGTCCTTAGAGGTGTATTGTTTTGTCTTTGTTTTGTTATTTTTAAGACAGGGCCTCACCATCTCAGGATGTCCTGAGACCCACAACATGACCCAAGTTGGACTCAAACTCATGACTATCCTTCTGCCTCGACCTTCCAAACCCTGGGACTACAGGTGTGAGCCACCACGCCCAGAGGCTCACTTTCCCTATAATCATGTTATTTTTCTTTTCTAACCCTGGGAAGCCACCACTAAGGACCAAGGGATGGCATTGGACATCAACGCCAACCCCCAGAGGTCCAAAATAATAATACCAATAATAATAATAATACCAACTGCTGTACAGTCCTTGGTGCTGAACATACTGTGCAGAGCAATGTTTGTTTTCTCCGATACTTCAAGCAGACGGGACATTGCACCCTACTTCACAGGTGTGGGTGGACACTGAGTGCCCACGGCATGTCCCACACAGGAAGTAGGCGAGGCAGCATTGTCTCTGGGTCGACTGCCATTTTTCCACAACACCAGCAGCCTGCAGAGCGGTAAGAAAACATCTGCTGGCAACCTCTCCAGGTTTGTGACTTCAAGCTCCCCTGGCAGAGGAGGGAATTACCATATTTGGGGGCAATTTACATCAAATTACCGAGAACCAGCCAACAGCTGCCGCCTGGAGCGGGAGGCGGGCTGCAAGGAGACGATCACATTTGTACACACGATAATGAAAACCCGAGCTCAGGCCTCCTCGCTCTCCCATAAATATGGTCATTATGATCTTGTTGGCATTGCTTGTTGAATTCCGTCTTGCAAATTGTTTCCTGGTTGCCTGGGGGAGCTGAGAGCTCTTCTCATTCTCCTTTTCTCTAAGATGTGACAGGGTTTAAGACTCACCCAAGTTCCCCAGACTGACCTCTGCTACAGAGAGGATGGTATCTGTCAGTCCCAGGAACGGGCACCACACCCTAACGTGTACTTGGCACAGGGCCGAGTTCAGAGAAGAGGGGAGAGGGCTTAAGGCGCAGCATGCTGCCACCTCCTTTTTTGTAAGAGCCGACAAGTGCCAGCTTGTTGTGAGGGGAGTGGCAGGAGTGAGGTTCAAAATCCATGATAAAAAGGGACTCTTGAATTCCAGTCTGGACCCTGGAGGGAGATAGCATTTGCCCTTTCCTCCCCATGGCGGTCAAAGGCTGGGAAAGGCAAAGTGTGCAGAGTCCTTGATATGAATTACAGAAACCCTTCTGGGGACCCAGAGAGTGGAGGTGGGAGAGGGATTGTTGACATAAGGACAAAAGGAATTCCATGGAATCCAAAATCTGGCTCATCCCAGTGCTCTGGAAGAAGGAAGAAGAGGACTTGTGGGGAGCTGACAGGAAGCTAGGTGCCCTCTTCCAGCCCTTACCTGCTTCTCTCTGCCCAAGGGCTCTTGTCACATGACCATCTCTCCCTCAGCAAAATGGAATACAGATGCATAGGTGCCATGTTTATGGAACAGAGGAGCCCTCTACAGGGTGGCTCTCTCTTGTGTCCCAATTCTAAATTATCAGAGTGGTGTGGAGTGAACGTTAATGGGTTCTGCCTAGGCCATGTCCCCTACATGCAGGAGGGTGAGCTCATCTTCTGATAGTTGTCAGCTGTGATGGGAAAGACTGGGAGAGGACAGGGCACTGGACCTGTAACGGAGTGAGCTTCTGCCGTAGCCCCAGCTTAGTGGTTCTTGTGGTTTTGAGGCTAAATTTTGCTCTGTATTCCAGGTTGGCCTTGGACATGTAGCCGTTCAGGAGGTAAGACTACAGGTATGCACTAACAGGCTTACCTGCACTTTAAAAAAAAATGCTTATCTTATTTTTAGTTATGTGTGTTGGGGGTGATGCTCTATTGCAGGTGCCTGCAGAGGCCAGAAGAGGGCGTCAGATCCCTGGAGCGGAGTTACAAGAGGTTGTGAACTGCCTGATATTGGCACCAGGAACTGAACTCAGGTCACACTTTTAATGTGGACATTTTTGAGGTAATACCTGCAACTAACACTCTGACAGAGTGTAGAGTGAACTCTTGGACAAGTTTCTTCCAATGATGACATTTCCCAAAGCTGTGGCACAGTGGCATGACCTGATGCGGCCACCAGCTCTTACCCAGGTCTCAGCAGAGCCCCTGGAATCATTTGTGAGTATGGGCTGGAGTCAGTCAGCACCTTCACCCCCTGTGAAGGGTCTGTGTGTCCAACACTGTAGTCAAAGTGACAAACAGCAGCACCACAAAGATCTCTGTGTTGCCCACTGTGCGAGCTCCAAAACACTGTCATCAGCATTCCCCAAGATAGCCCTTTCCTGATGGCCTGAACCTGTGGGTGTGACCTTCTGTGGCAACAGGGACTGACTTAGTTACTGTTCTATTGCTATAAAGAGACTGATCAGGGCAAATCCTATAAAGGAAAGCACTTAATTGGGGGCTTCCTTGTAATTTTAGAGGGTTAGTCTGTGATCATCATGGTGGTAAGCAGACAGGCATGGTGCTGGAGGAATACCTAGGAGCTCACATCCTGATCCAAGGCAGAGATAGATAGGTAGGTAGGTAGATAGATACATAGATAGATAGATAGATAGATAGATAGATAGATAGATAGATAGATAGATAGAGACTGGGCCTGGCATGGGCTTTTGAAACCTCAAATCCCACCACCCCCAGTGACACTCCTCCTCCAACAAGACCAAACCTCTTGATCCTTCCCAAACAGTTCCAGCAACTGAGGACCAAGCATTGAAACACATGAGCTACGGGCCATTCTCATTCAAACTACTACAGGGATAATGCTGAAGAGATCATGAAGGATCTTGAGATGGAGACATTATTCTGTTATTATCTGGCTGGGGCCCAAATGTGATTCCAAGGGTGGTGGTGTGGTGTATATTTACATTTGAGAGGATGGGGTTGTCTGTGCCAGAAGGGGGACATTAGATGCCTTATTCCTTTGAGGTACAGTCTCTAACTGAACCTGCAGTTAAGTTGTGGGCCACAAGCAAAGCTCAGTGATCCTCCTGTCTGTGTGCTACCATGCTGGGCTTACAGGCGACCATACTTAGATTTTTTTTTTTTTTTTTTTGTGGTTTTAGGCTCCAAACTCATATTTTCCTGCAGTTGGAGCAGACACTCTTTACCTACCGAGCCATCTCTATAGCCTCAATACAAGGGTTCTTACAAGAGGGAGGTGAGCCTAGTTAGTGGGATGTGTGATGCTGGCCACAAAAGGCCAAGGGGTGAGAAGCAGGGCTATGAGCCAAGGCACACAGGCAGCCCTGAGAAGCCATTCAAAGCAAGGAAGGAATTATCTCACAGAACCGTCAAAGGAATCAGCCCGGCCAACTCCTTAACACCGGCCTACTCAGACTGATTTTGGACTTCTGATCCCTGGAATAGGAAAGAATAAATTTGTGTTGTCTTACACCACAGAGTTCGTGGGAATTCACCAGAAAAGTGACTGGAAATGAATACATTCTGTAAGTTTCCTCTCCTCTGAATGTCTGTGTACACCCTGGCCTCCATCCCAGCATTCAGCCCAGCAGCCATCAGCATGTTCACCAACCTCACCATTGCACCATTTCAGAGGTGCTATAGGCATGGACCACTCAGTGTGTGACCTCCTGGAACTGCTGGCCCAGCCCCTCCATTGTTCCAGGCTATTGGGTGCTTGAGAGATGACCAAACAGGGTGTGTGTCACTCTGAAGAGGATGGCCTGGGCTCTCAGGAGAGAGTGCGTGAGCATGGAGCTGTCTTGTGGGCATCTGTGGGGACCATGCCGAGAATGGGGAGGCCAAAGGAGGGCTTCTGGGAGCTGTTTGAACAAGTGTGAGTCCAGAAGAAAAGACTGAGGAGTCAGAACAGACAGACGAACGGACACTGGAGAGCAAGCCAGATCCAAAGAGCCTGACTGGCTTACCTCACCTGAAAGGGCTTTCAAAGGTAACTCCTCCCAGACAACAAGAGAGGCCACGCTCAGAGCCCAGATACCCAGGAGCCTCCTCACCAGTGAGCCAGCTCTCCTGAGTTCCCTTAGTGCCTTCTCCAAGGCTGTCTCTGTCTTGGTGAATCTAAACAAAGACATTGGGAACCAGAACAAGAACCATCAAAAAGCTGTCCCAGCCGGTGACAAGTCCCCACCCCCACCCAATACACACCCCCCTGAGCGCCTACCCCCCCCCCCTCTGGCTCCAATCCAGCAGGACCTTCTGGTGAGAACCCTACTGGGGAGCGCAGCCTTCTGGGTGCTTTCTTGTGGGGGGGGGCAAGGCTGTCAGGCGCCTCCTGGAGATCTCCTGAGCTCCCCTCCCCCAGGGATGCCTTTGTCTTTGTCTCCAGAATGCCAGGCAACAGCAGGAGTGGGTTTGAAGGTGGCACCCCTGCACCAGAGAGCTCTAATTGAAGGAGGGGTGGCTGGGAACAGATAACCCCTTCCACCTTTTATGCCAGTCCTCAGAAACCTGAGTCAATGCAGCCTGGGACCAGTCAGCTCCAAGGACTGAGTTAGTTGCCTCCTGAAAGGTGGTCAGAGAGGGCTTCATGGAGGAGGCAACCTTTGGCCTATCATGAATTAGATGAGCAGAGATTTGCCTAAAGCCTAAAGGTAGGAAGGAACAAAGACAAGTTCTTGTGGCACAGTTCCCCTGGGACAGGAGGTAGGGGTGGTCCTGTGTGAATGGCTCTAAGAATGGAAGTGGAGATGCTGGGGAAAACGGAGACTAGATGAAGCCAGGGTGGCCCCGTAGAAGGCAGGTGGTGGAGGCTTGGATGCAGGTCTGAGGAAGGCTGAGGAGTATGATTTGGTTTCACAGGCTATGGGAAACCACTGAAAGTCTTGGAGCAGGGAAGTCCTTTGGTAAGGATGATGACCCTGGTTCCCAGGGTGGCAGGTAATAGTAGAACCCAGCCCCGTCCAAAAGAGGTTCTATCCAGTGGGAGAGAATGGCATGCATGCCACGGCTCTACTCTGAAGGCCCACCGTGCTCAGCGCACTGGGCGAGAGGCAGAACAGCAAGTGAAGGAAGGCATCCCGGGGTGGCTTGATCACAGAGATATGGGATAATGAAATTACAGGCTAGGAAGACAGGAGTCTGGTCAATGCAGAGTGGAGTTGAGGAGGACTGGGGAGGGGAGAAGGGATAGCATGGACAGGGACAGAGAACAGCTCCAGAAGGCAAGACTCTAGGAGGATGGGGGCTGAGGTTCAGGCAGCCAGGAGGGACAAAGCAGTGGGCAGAAGGGAGGTTGATGGAAGATTTTCATAAAGACAGAGGCTGTGATGGCTGTCACGAGCCTGAGAGGTCACAGAGGTGGGGGTGGGGTGGGAAACTGCCTTGCTAGGACCTTCCAGCTTACATTGCCTTCTGGGTCAAGATCCCTAATATTACATTTCCCGGTCACCCACTTGTAAATCCTCTTCCTGCCTGGGGCCCAGAGCCCTTGAACAGAGAGCAGTTTGATTTAAAGTCAAGACTGGCAGTAAAGGGGTAGGGGAAGACTATCCAAAGAAGAGCCGGGTCCTCCCTGGGGCCAGCACTGTAATTAAAATGGGACCATCTCTCCTCCCGACAGCCTTTCTAGAACATAGGAAACAGGGGCTGATGGCCACCTGCCTCAGCGGCCTGTGGATTGGAGTGTTCAAACTGGCAGGGCAAGGGCAGACTCAGAGCTGTGCACATCAGCTGGACCAGCTCCCTACCATGGTCAGACAATGCCTCCCTGCTGGGAGCCGTGTTGGAGGTAGGTCCCTTCGCTAGGCTGCAAGTGAAGGTGTCTAGAGGTGGGTTACCTCATGACTCGTTTCTAATTAATACTGTACAGGAAATGAGACTGGGTACCACTTCCAGGGTTGCAAAGACTGACTTCTATCTTGCTAAGCCCCCTCTCTTTGGTGGTCTCTGTTCACAGACCACTGTAGCAAGCTGCCAAACTGTAGACACCCACGTGGCAAGGAATCAGGGGTCATCCAGTCAGGTGGATGGAACAGGCAACGGATCCTTCTTCAGTTCAGTCTTCAGATAGGACGGTAGGCCCTGGGTGGACACCTGCACTGAAGAGACTTTATAGCAGAAGGCACAGCTAAGTTACACCAAGTCCTTGGAACAGAAACTGGACCATCATAAATGCACACCATTATGAGCCACCAGGTTTGGGGGGGGTCACTTGTTACACACTACTCACTAACTCATACACCTGCTGACTTGAGCCAGTCGATTGCTCGCTCGGAGTCTCCATGCTGCCCTCTGAATAAATTGGCTGGCAATACTCTACCCAAAGCACTGAGCAAAGGAGACACAAAGGCAGAAGGAAAGAGCCATATAATGTGTAAAATGCCATGTACATGGGCTATGTTTTGTAGCTACGATTATTCTAGAAATGGGCTGGGGAAAACCTGGTGTTTATGGCCTTGTACCAAAGAACCTCTCTGTCCTCAGTTTTCCCCTCTGTAAATGGGGCTGTTGAGAGGACCAGAGGGTCATTCAGTGAACTTTTCAGCATGCTTCTGAGGAGAAAGACAGGGTACAGTTTGGGGAAGGCCAGAGCACAGTAGACAAAACACAGGGGCTAGAGCCAGGTGCCGAGCCTCAGTCTCTGCCACACTAGCCAATGGTGGAGAGTGGGGCCAGCTCCATTCCTCCAACCTCAGTCTGAAATGAGCTAAACCCTACCATGAGCTCCCTGACAGCTTGTGGGCGGTGCATCCTCTTTGGTGATGAGAAGAAGCATGGGATAGGGATGTGTGTCCTCAAGGAGCAGACATGTAGATGAGGCCACAGGAGAGGTGTGCTGGAAGACAGAGCTGAGTCACAGGGAGCAGAGGCTGGGGGCCATGTGGGAGCCTCATGCTGGACCGGATGGGTACATTCAGGGGACAGTATTGCCAGTGAGAGCTTAGGGCTAATGACACATGGTGGGGGAGTGGTCATAAGAAGGGAAGACATACTGGAGGATGGAGGTATGGCTCAGGGGGTAGAGCACGCTCCAGACTCTGCTCTAACACTCTGCACCACAACAACAGGTGGGCATGGTGGGCGCACCTGTAATCCAAGCACTTGGGAGGGGGAGACAGGAAGACCAGAAGCTCTGACCATTCTTGGCCATGTAGGCCATCCTGGAAATACATGAAATCCTGTTTCAAAATGTTTAAATAAAGACTCTGGTGGGGCCTTGAATGCCAAACAGAACGGCTTTGAGTTCATGTTGAAGACAGCAATGTAACCGAATATTTTTATTTATATACACTTCTATTTATTGGTACCTATCAAACATCTATCTACGGACACCTAACTAGCCCTTTTTTAATTTCCTCAAAATGATATTAATATTCTTAGCGTAGATCTGTGAAGGATAACCTCATTTACAGCAGTCCCAGCGGGCAGTCCCCTTCAATCTTAGTGTTCGTTGGGCCTTGTATTGTCAGTTGGCAAGGCCAGCTTATTTCAACCACCAAATTGTGGCCAGTTTAAAAGTCAGTCTGTTCCAACTGCCAAACTGGGGGCAAACTGAGGGCAGATTCTAAACTCTGCTTGCCCCGCTCACTCTTCTGGCCTTCTGGAGCCTCAAGACAGCCGCCTTTAAGGATCTCTCTCTCTCTCTCTCTCTCTCTCTCTCTCTCTCTCTCTCTCTCTCTCTCTCTCCAGCAGTAGTCCTGTTCTTCTTTCAGCAACCTAGGTCCTCTCTCAGCCTTTTCAGTTTCTTAGCCATGCCCCTTCAGCGGGGCAGTTCACAGAACTATGGTCTCAACTGCGCTCTGTCCATTTCAGCAAGCCAAGGGACGCCAAGCTTTATATGTGCTGCCAGATGCCAAGCTAAACTGCATAATAATTTCCTAAAGAGGCCCAACTCCTACCACTTAGGAAGGTCCTACGACCTCAGCAGGGTCCTACTGCTGAGCTCGGCATGGACAGCCATCCATGCCTAGTAGCTGTGGCAGAACCCTCTGGAATCAACCCTTAGCAGAGAGGGTCATCGGAGGCACGAGACTGGTCCATTCGCTTTTCCTCATGCTGGACTCACCCTTCACTAACAGATGAGTCATCTGTTCCACTGCCGCTGACCGCATACGGAACTGTGAGAATCCCCTTTGGCCTGGACTCTCTAGATGCTGCTCAAGCCACCAGGCATTCCCACTGTCTGGTGACCTCACCCTGCTTCTGCGAGCAGTCTGGTTCCTTTCCCCCCCCCCCCCCCCCCCCCCCCCTGCACAAAAGCAACACCGTCTTCTGCTGCTGTCTCTCTATTCCCAGCAGAGGCTCTGATATCTGCTTGGAGCATCCCTGCATTCTTCAAAAGATGTGTTTGGAAACAAGAAATTGCTAGAGAGATGATTCAGGCCTTGGCCTCCGTGTCTGGACATAAGCAGGCCCATCTGTGGAGCCTGAACTGCCAAATTCTGTCATCCGGCTCCATATGGCCCACTCCCCCCACCGTCCCCACTCACAACCTGCAGTCTGTCCCAGCTCACTCCGCGGGCGGTGGCTACCCAAAGAATCCAGGAAGATGGGCCTTGTTCCAGCAAGTGGTATCTCTGTTCCCCTCCTGCGCTCCCCGAGACCACTATGGGGACTCAGAACCCAGCGTGGTTGGGCTTCTTGGGCTCTCTCTTCCTGTCTCCACAGAGCCATAATGTCCTGGAGCTGAGGGGGACCCAAGGAGATTGTGAGCTTTTGCCACCCTCAACCCATATGGAGGAAATGACTGAACTACGGATTTAGTTGTTTGCTGATCCAGTCTCTTTGTCCTAATGAAAGTACCCGTGGGCCTCTCAGCATCTCTCATGGAGCCAGACGTGGCACTTAAGAGTGTCAGGTCCTAGCAAGCTGTGTGACCTAGGGTCACTGGTTAGCCCTTCTGGGTCCCCCCATGTCTTCTGTGAGGACTTACTCAAGTGTTCCAGCCCTGGTCATTTCCTAGGTTGGACACAACAGCAGGGAAAGAACTTTGTAAACTGTAGAGAATCAAGCTCACAGAGTGATCCTTGGGCATATAGGTTACAGACGAGTATGATTTCTGGTCTGGGCAAATCCATTTCCAGACGAATCTCTGATGTTTCTGGATAGATTTAAAAAAAAAAAAAAAACTTCTCGAGAGAATTTAAATCCAGGCAGCCACTGCAAGAAGTAAGTGGGTGATGTGTGACTGGGAGATGTGTGAGGGCAGGTGGGGTGGGGGGAGGCTAGCTGTGTGGCAGAGTTCAGGCTCCAGTAAAACGCATGAAGAAACAATAAAGCCCCCATACTAGCCAAACAAAACACATATGCTGCCCAGATCTTGTTCAAGGCCTATCAGCATAAAGCGGGTATAGAAGCGAGGAAGGGAAGGGAGAGTTGGTTTTAACAAGGCTACACTGGCCATGGTCATAAATGCCCTGGAAAAGAGGGTTTGGCATATGGCGATTGTTCCCAAGTTCAGCTGGAGCTGAAAATGGCTGTGCCTCTAACATGCTTATTCCTTCCACACAAACCCTCACCCTGGTCTGTATTAGTTTCTATGACTCTCAAGCTGGATCACACAAGTTCTCTGTCCTTCAGGTGGGACTAGGCTGGGCAGGGTCTATGGAATGCCACTCGAAGAGAAAATGGGCATCCCATGTGAAGAGTGACACTTGAAGAGAAAATGGGCATCCCATGCGAAGAGTGACCGGGGTCAGTCAAGCAATGGAAAGCTCCTCATTAAACAAAGTTCAATGTATTGCCCCACGCAGAGCGTCTCAGAGCCTTCAACCATGCATTACACATTAAGGTACTTCAAAGTATCTGGGCCTGTCTGGGTCCCTGGTGGCTTCGAGTGTTCCAGTCTGTACTGAGGCCTGATGAGGGAGCAGATATGGGACCCATTGGGGAAGTGTGGCTAGGTAAAGGGTCTGCCTCTATTCAGGCCCAGGGGACTTCTTTGCAGGAGACCTCCCTCAGGATTTTTGCAGAACTGACTGTGTGGGCTCTCTTCTTGGTCTGCTGTAGGCCACCAAGAGGGTGATCCCCAGGGCGGGGAAGCTTGAAGGGTTCAATCCAGGAGTTCCCTGGACACATTTGCATCTGAGAAAGCCTGTGTTGATGTGAGGGATCCTCCCAGAGGACACTGGAGGAGAGGAGCAACAGGGTCCCCTCCCTGTTGCTCTCTATAGAGCATCCCATGGCAGATTCACAGTTCTGTAGCCAAGGAAGGAGGAAAAAATCAATTCCAGGGTTTTGCTTTCCCTCTCCACAGCTGTGAGACTTAGACAGAAGCCTGCAGTGGCTTTGCCTGCTGCGTTCACAGCCAAGGCTAGCTCCGTTTCTATGAATAAAATTTAGAGGTTCGGGACAGATCTGAAAACCAATTGCTCCCCTCCCAGCTCTCTCAATCTCTCAATTTATTGTCTGCAGTTCTCCTCTCCCTCTCCCTCTCCCTCTCCCTTTCTCCTCTCAGTTTGGGAATTGATACCTCTTTGTTCTGGAAGTCTCCAGCTAAAGGAGAATGGTCGGCACAGGGTCTAGGCTTGTCCTTGACACAGAATCAGGACAGGAGAACGTTCTTGGAGAAACGAAAACTGAAACAAAGTCTAGCCACCTGGTCATTCGCAGAGCTCTCCCCCAAGAACAAACTTCTGGGATGAATCATAACAAATTTCAAAGTTGCCTTTCAGGTCAGAGGGAAGCCTGTTCCCCACTTCTGTGAGGGGTGGGACTGTGTGTGAGGACTGGGACAGGGAGGCAGCAGGGAAAGTTTGCCTGGGGAGAATTGGAAAAGTCTGGAAGCTTGGAACAGAGAGACATTTAAGACCATCTGTGGAAACCCCCCCGACTGTGCCCAGCTCTGCCCTGCTTCCATTTTTATCTGCTAAATGGGCCCAGCCTCCATGGTTCTGAGAAGTCATGGGGGCTTTCCAGCAGATGCACTGTGCATACCTGCCTGCCTGTCATTGGTTTAAGATCTGTCTGTACTGCTTCTAGGATGGATCTGAGGGATCTTGCTGGGGGAGGGAGTTGGCAAGAGGGAGAAGTTTGATTTGAAGGACGAACAGAAGGTGTTTGCTGCTGCCCATCTTGCTGACAGAAGGGAAGGGGAGCTTCCCCACAACCAGCCTTGGGGATTTCTTTCCCACTTTGTTCTCTCTCTCTCTCTCTCTGGCAGCCCAGGGTATGCACGTTTACAGGAGACTCCCAAGCCAGTAGTCTGGAATTGCACTCCCGAATAAGGAAGAAAATTGCTAGGAACTCCCTCCCCTCCCGTCCATAGGGCAGGCTCCAGGCCTCCTCTGGCCCTGGAAATCTACAGTAGGCCAATGGGCTGCCTGGTTCCAAGGCAAGCCTCTGGTATCTCAGGCTGTTGGAGTAGGCAATAGACCACAGCCCTCTGGCTCCATCAAGCTAAGATACAGGAGACATCCTGGGTAGACCTGAGGCTAGCTGTCAGGCTCGGCCTGTCAAAGGTCTGAGTGATACAGGCAGGTTTGAATCTGCCCAGACAACAGGCAGAAAGTCTTCCCCTTCGTCTGGTTAATTGGTTGCTAGTTTCATCAAAACCAGTCTCAGAGCTGTCTCCAGTTTTCCCATACAAGAGATGAAGGCAATAGGCTGTCTTTGGGCTTTGCAGACATCAGGAGAGTGAAGAAGGTCAAGGTCTCATCATGATCATAGTTAGGACTTCAAGACCCAGGCATGACCAGCACAAAGGCCAGTGGGTACCATTCAAAGAGGATCCGTGCCCAGAACACCTGGTCCCCAAGCAGTCCTCCAGGCAACAGTCGCTGCTTTCTTGGTGATGAACCTAATCCAACATTTCCCAAGCATTCTTCTCACAGGATGTCACACTGGCACTGGCCGAATTTCTGTTACTGTGACACAATACCCAGCAGAGACCACTTGAGAGGGGAAGGTTTGTTTTGGCTCACAGTTTTGGAGGGATTTGGGTCCAGCATGGTGGGAAAGGCATGGCAGCATCATGGCCGCTTGTGGCAGTGAAGCAGGACACAGTAGTTGCTCACATTGTTGGGGTCCAGGAAGCAGAGAGA
This sequence comes from Lophiomys imhausi, assembly GCA_907164525.1. Taxonomy (NCBI): domain Eukaryota; kingdom Metazoa; phylum Chordata; class Mammalia; order Rodentia; family Muridae; genus Lophiomys; species Lophiomys imhausi. Next base: position 16,561,078 of record CAJQZJ010032188.1, read on the forward strand.
GCAGGGGACCAAGGGTAGCTGTAGCCTTCAAAGGTCTGCCCCTGGTGCCTCTTCCAACATTCAAAGGCCCCATCACTTAAAGGCTCCACAGCCTCTAAAAACAATGCCATAAGACCTGCAGAGGGACATTTCATACTCAAATCATAACAGGCAGGAGTAGGTGTGAGACCTGGAGAAAGACAACTTCCATAATAAAATAAAGTGGGGGAAGAGATGTGTGGAGGAAAATACACTATTTTTATTTCTATGTGCGCACGTGGGTACATGTATGTGGACATGTGGAGGACTGAGGTTGATGTCAGGTATCACCCTCATCACTTGTTTCATTGAGGCCAGGTCTCTTAATCAAAACCAGAGCGCACTGATATGACCAATCACACGAGCCAGCTCACTCCGAGGATCCCATCTTCTCCGGCTCCTGAGGCTAGAATTACGGGCGGATCATCTTGTTCACTCCACATTTACACGGGTCCCAGGGTCCAAACTCCTATGTTTATGCTTGTACGGCAAGCATATTAACTGAGCCATCTCCCTAGCCCTTGTTCATTTAACAAAGACTGTTTAGAGCCCCTAATGGCAAAGATGCCATTAAGAATCTGAGCAGGGTGTAGCAGAGTCCTCTAGACTCGGGGATGGTAGATATATGTGCCAATAGAGTGCTTTGGCAGATCAGGTCTTCCTGCAAGCCATTGCTAGAAGCTCATTTTCATCATACACCTGCCTGTCTTTGTCAGAGTTGCCGTTCAGGGGCTGGAGAGCTGGCTCAATAGTTAAGAGCATTGGCTGCTCTTCCAGAGGACTGGGTTCAATTCCCAGCACCCACATGGCAGCTCACAACTGTAACTCAAGGTCCAGTGGATCTGACATCCTCACACATACATACATGTATGCCAAACACCAAATGTATATAAGAATAAATAGATAAATTTTTAAAAGAGAGTTGCCATTCATCAAAGAATGACAAAAAAAAAGAGGCCAGGCTGGGTATTTAACTCAGTGGTAGAGCACTTGCTTAGCATGCATAGGCCTCAGATTCAATCCCAGCGCTGCCACAAAATAAGAAATAATAATAAGTAAGTAAAACTAACACACACATACACAGAGAGAGAAAGAGAGGCAGAATGAGGTTGAAGAGAGCTTGGCAGGTGACTGCTACTGTTTGCTGTAAGGTTTCAAAAATGCCACAAAGGCTGGTGACTCTAGGCTGTTCTAATTGCTGTGGGTTTGTGTTTCTTTACGTGTCTTCCCTCCAGCCTCCTCTGTACATACATACTCTCTACTAACCTCAGTTGCGTATCACTTAAGATCAGATTTGACTACAAATGATGACTCTAAAATAGTTGTTACATAAGCTAGCTAAAAGTCCATTTTTACCTGGACAGAGAGGCAGTTCCAGGCTGACAGGGAACAGATCTGGCATCAGTCCCCCATATGGTCTCTATTACCAAAATCACCTCGCAGTGCAGGATAGCTGCTGGAGCTCTGGTCATCACATCTGAATGTTAAGCTATAGAAAGGAGGACAGAGGAGAGACAAAAGTGGCCTCTCGCCTTTGAAGAGTTCCCACATTTTTTCTGCTTACATATCACTGGTCAAACTTGGATGTGTGGCCATAATACTTGTAAACAAGGCTGAGGAATGTGTCAACTGGGTAGCAACAAGCCTATCTCAGAAACAGAGGGCCCAACATGAAGGACAGCAAAAAGCACATTGGCTCAATGTGGTGCAGGCTGACGCCGCTGAGTTCTGACCCAGAGAGTTTTGTTTTGTGGCTGGAGAGATTATTCATCCACAGTTGTCAAGCTGAAAAGACTGTGGAGAGGTGGGAGCCCTTCACTGTGCACCAGGCAGCATGGGAACAGACATGTGCAGGCTGGGAGAGCAATGCTAGCCTGGAGAGACGGAAAGGCAAGAGGCCGGAGCAGCGTGGCGGAGGTGTCAGGGGATGGCTGGGTCCCTAGTTCCAGTCAGGACGAGGCCCAGACTCGCCCTTTCCTCAAATGGATCTGTGAGCCAGTAAATCTCACCTCTGACTTCTGCTTCTTCCACTCGGGTTTCCCACGCTGCTGCACATGGATGAGGACACCGAAGCTCAAGGAGAGAATGGTTCGTTCATCTCCACGGCTGCTCAGTGGAGGCCTGTGTTTATATCTCCAGCACGCTGTTTGTGACTCTTTAGGTTCTCAAGCTGTGGGTTGCGACCCCTTTGGGGTGAACAACTTTTTCACAGGGGTTATATATCAGATATTCTACATATAGGATATTTACAATATGATACATAAGAATAGCAAAATTACAGTTATGACGTAGCAATGAAAATAATTTTACAGACGGGGTTCAGCACAACATGTGTTAAAGGGTCACAGCATTAGGAAAGTTGAAAACCACTGATTTATAGAGATGAGGGCTCATTTCCCTTCATCATAACTTGGAGAATATATTTTCTAGGTTGGGTGGGCTAAAAAGTCAAGCTGGGATATCTAAATTCAGAGGCAGAGCTCAGACAGGACACTGACCGAGAAATTGTCCCTAATGGCTGTGACTGGCACCAAGGTCAAAGGGCATGTCCTCCCGACTGGCACGATGGCTGTCTCCAAAAGGATCTGTGTGACTTCCAGTTTCATAAAAGGGACAGCTTTCATTTGGCAAAACTCACAGCAAGACTCCTTGGCTCCACCAGATTTCCCCATCACAAGCAGAAGCGATTCATCTTCAGCCAAAGTTTGAAGGATCTATCAAAAAGATGATCAGGTTTCATGATACAGAGGTCACAAATGGAGGAAGGGCCGTTGGATCTAAATCTGTGCTTATTCCTACAGAACTCCACATGTGACTCTGTAGCAGTGAACGTTTATAAATAATCCTCAGCGTTATACTCTGCTGAGTCTGACTCCCACACAGATTCCCCATCAGTTGCTGGGGTGAGCTCTTCTGGCTTCACCTGGTATGAGAAGAGCACAGACTAACTGCTGTGCTGTCCACTAGTCACCACAGTGTCCTCCAGAAAAAAAACACCCATGTGACTCCTGTGGGATGCCGGCTTTCCAGAAAGGAAATAAAACAATAATAGAAACTCATGTGTGGCCACTTTTGTAAAAGCCTCCTAGACCTTCAACGTCAAGTTCAAGGTGTCCCACTATGGCCACACCCCATCTGCTCATAACCTTCGTGTTGGGAATGAATACCTGTAGCTGTTTGTTATTCAAGATGTCCAGAGGATAGCCAAAGCCTGTGTCTCAATTCCCACTGTCTTGTTCTTCCATCCTTGAACAAGGGTAAATATCTATTCGTCAAAAGCATCCCTGGAGTGTTTGGCTTCTTTTTCTCTGTGGGGAATGTGCCACCATCCCCCAAACTAATCTGACCATCATTTAGATTCACTTTGTCACTGGCCAACATACTCACCCAATGAGGCCGAATGAGATCCTCCAGGCATCCACATGTGACTTTGTGTAAGAAAAAGAACTTTGCAGATGTGGTTAGAGACATTAAAACTGAAAGATTCTTCTGGACTATCCAGCTGGGTTCAGCGGGAGGAGTGTGGAAAAGTCCCCCTTTCTTCACATCCTCCTCAACACTAGTCTTTCTCACTTGGATAAAAGTTATTTTGGTAGCTGGAGGTGACACCTTGCTGCAGTTTGAGTTTGCGCTTCTCTGATGACCCAATGTTGACACTCTTCTTGTGTCTACCCACTGTCCTTTGTATGTCGTCTTTTGAGTGGCTCTTGGTCTTTGGATTCAGGTCCCTCCCTCACATTTAGAGTGCTGTCATTTGTCTTCTTTCTATTGATTTACTTGAATTACACACACACACACACACACACACACACACACACACACACACACACA
>CAJQZJ010032188.1:16573223-16611925 GCA_907164525.1 Lophiomys imhausi
ACACACACACACACACACACACACACACACACACACACACACACACAGAGAGAGAGAGAGAGAGACAGAGAGAGAGACATAATTAAAATAAAATACTTTTCTTTTTTTAAGAAACAAGTTTGGGAACAGATCAATTCTGAATCTGACCTCTTTAAGCCTCAGTTTCCACATCTAAAAAATAGGAAGACAACAGACCTTCTTTATTGGGCCGGGAAGCAATGGCTCAGCTGTCTTACAGAACTTCCTGAGACCACACAGGTAGGAAAGGGCAGGAGCAAAGTTGTAGCTCGAAGGTCTTTTGTCTTGGTGCTCCTGAGCTGTCAGGTGCCCAGATGTGATATTTGACTTGGGTGTTGAAGATTCAATAGGAGCTCCTTTGTGGGGGTCAAAAAGAAGGAAGTGCTAAGGAAATGGAGCAGTATATGCTAAGGCACAGAGGCAGAGACGGAGAAGGAGTTCCAAGGCTTCCTTCGACAAAGCACAAGGTGGCAGAGGTGTGAGGGTAGAGCATCGGGAAGGTTCAGGGGTTCTGTCTGCTCTCTGCTCCCCCTGAAGCTGTATTGTAGAAGATAACAATCAGGGCACTGAGATAAATCAGCAAGTAGAGGTGCTTGCTGCCAAGTCTGATGACTCCAGTTCGATCCCCAGGAACCACCACATGGTGAAAGGAGAGAACCGAATCCCTCAAGTTGTCCCCTGACCTCCATACACATATCACAGCACATGTATCCCTCCCCCAGATTAAAACAAACAAAAAACACAACATTATATTAAAAAAAATAAAAAAGAAACAGCAACTAGAATGATGGTGTCTTATTATCTCTGGATGCAATCTGATGACTTCTGTGAGGTCCCCGGAGATCAGAATACTATGATCATGATTGGAATCCTTCTGGGTCCTTTTGCAGCATGTAATCAGGAATTCTTTTATGGCCACTCGGTACCATGTTGAGACACCATCAGGGAAGTCCACAAGCTACAAAAGATGAAACTCTTCAGTATTAGATCTTCAGCTTCAAAAACCACAAATGAAACAAACCTCTTTACTTTATATAGTTCCCAGCTTCAGACATTTTGTTATAGCAATAGAAAACAAACTAATACTTACCCTAACCCTAGCCTACTCACTCAGGCTTTGGGGGCTGTTGATCAGATAAATAGGTGTAAGTTCTTCTTTGGGGGGATACTAGTCTGGCTGGAGAGACAGCCGAACTTAACATGTTCAAACATATATGTAGTTAATTTGACCTGGGCAGGGTAGCTTGAAAGGAAATTACTTCCTCCATAATTTCCTCTAGCCCATATTCATTTTTAAAATTTGTTTGTGGCAGGATCTCATGTAGCCCAGGTTACCCTCAAACTTGCTATGTAGCCAAGGATGTCCTTGAATTCCCCATCCTCTTGCCCTCCTACATCCCAAATACATTTTTCCTTGATGTCTTTCAGGTTGTACAAATTGCCTTGGAGAGGTGTTTGTTTGTTGTTTTTTGTTTTTGTTTTGTTTTTTTGTTGTTGTTGTTTCAAAACAGGGTTTCTCTGTGTAGCTCTGGCTGTCCTGGAATTCTCTATGTAGACCACTCTGGCCTTAAACTCAGAGATCCCCTTGTCTCTGCCTCCTGAGTGCTGGGATTAAAGGTGTGCGCCACCATACCCAACTTGAGGTATATTTTATTATTATTATTATCAATTTATTTTTTAAAGGTAAGACCATGACTATAGTAGATTCTAAGATGACTCTTGGTGATGCTCACATGGTGGAGCTTGTGGGTACAGCACCACTGCAGGAACTAGGTCATATAATCTGGCAAAAGGGAGATAACTGAAGGTGGCCCTGCTAGCTATCTTTATGTCAACTTGACACAAGCTGGAGTCATCTGAAAGAGGGAGCCTCAATTGAGAAAATGCCTCTATAAGATCAGGCTGTAGGCAAACCTATAAGGGCATTTTCTTAGTTAGTGATTGGTATGGGAGCCCAACCCATTGTGGGTGATGCTGTCACTGGGCTGGTGGCCCTGGGCTCTACTAGAAACCAGGCTGGGCAAGCCAGGGGAAGCAAGCCAGTAAGAAGAACCCTTCCAGGGCCTCTGCATCAGCTCCTGCCTCCAGAGTCCTGTCTGTTTGAGTTCCTGTCCTGACTTCCTTAGATGATGGACTATGGTGTGGAAGTGTAAGCCAAATCCCCCCCCCCCCAACTTACTTTTGGTCATCGTGTTTCATCACAATAAAAACTCTAATCAGGACAGTGTCACTGACTTAATCAGGGGATCACACACACACAGCAGAGTTCTCTCTCAGGTGGTCACAGAGGACAAGGCTAGAGAGGCCTGCTCCTGCTGGCCAAGAGGCAGGCCCTGGGGAGTGGTAGGCTATATCATTACAGGTAGCCACAGCTGACAGCTTGGAGGGGTCTCAGCCCTCCAACCTCCAAGAGCTGAACTTGGCCAAGAACCAGAACAACTTCAGGAGCCAATTCTTCCCACATAGTCCAGAAAGGAATGCTACTGGCTGACACCCTGACTCCAGAGACCTGAGTGGCTAATTAGGGCTGGTCGAGCTTGGACGGCTGAGCCAGAGCCCTGAGTTAATGAACGGTGTGGTTCTAAGCTGCAGCACTAGCCAACCATTCTGATGGGTCTCACAGACACAAGATGAGCACATATCTACACTGACTTAACTCACTAATGGACAACTGAACCTACCAGCCATGGCCACTGGTTCCAAGAATTCCCAGAGCTGGATAGGCAGGTGGTTAAGAATGCTGGGGCTCACTGAGCTGGCTCAGTGTGGAAAGACCCTTTACCAGCAAGCCTGAAGACTAAGTAGCAGAGAAAGCGGAAGGAGAAAACAGACTTAGGGAAGTTTTTGTTGCTTCTCTTGTTCTTACCTCTACACGTACACCATGGTGCACATGCCCACAAACACATGGGCATCCATGAACACACAGCTGTGTGTGAAATTTAAAAAAATCTAAAAACCAAGAATGTTGAGAAGATTTGAAAGCAGCCACCACCTACAGAGCCATACAATTCCTTTGTGTTTCCTTGCCTAGGGATGACTTTCACAGTTAACAGGGTCTATGATTTCTAAGGTTGTAAGACAACTGGAAAGCATTGAGGGAAATCAGGTAACTGGAAGTGTTCTAGAAACATCCTGTGTTTCTCTCTTGCCTGCTCAAGGCTTCTCACTGCTTTCCCGGACAGCTGGTTTAGAGGGACAGCCAGCACTCCCACACCAGCCTCAATTCCCAGCTTATGCTACCCTGTCTCAGAAAGAGATGGTGGAAGGCCAGCAGGCTGGTGCACACTGAGGCCAGGGGCTGGGAGCCTCAGGGAAGCCTTGGCTCCTTACCAGTCCCTTCTTGTCTGCGATCTGACTTACTTTTGTCTGCTTCCAAAAGTCACATGGGTGAGACAGGACAGGGAGTAGTCACCCCCATCCACATCACTGAGGAAACTGAGGCCCAGAGTGGGGCAGGAACACAATCAGGGTGACTGAACCAGGATGTGTGCAGTATCCTGGACACCTCCCTTCCCATCCAGGGCTTGTCTGTCCTTCCTGCTCTATCCTCAGGGACTGAGTTTCTTTCTACCCCTCCCCCTTCAGTCTGGGGGCCAGCCCAGCCTTTGTGTCACACTACAAGATGGAACACTATGAGCATTGGCTGTGGTCTTGGATGCCCAGTGTCCAGTGGGCAGATTTCACTGGACCTGCCAGACATACATTCCACCCCTACTTCTCCCATCATGCACTGCCCATTTGGGTCCATGCCCTTCTCTCGCTCCAGCAGTCTGACAGACCACAGAAGGAGGCCCAGACGTGACTTGGCCAAACCTGCTGTACTAAGGCCACCTGCTCTGCCTTCCAGGCTGCCCACCCTGGCTGCCCGCCTCTGCCTCTTTCCCTTCAGCTCAGCAGCTGGGAAGTCATCTGCGAAGCCGATCTGCTGGAGCCTCTTCCCAAACGGTCCTCCTGACCACTGCCAAGTACAGAGCAGGACAAGCAAGCCATGTTCGCTTGGTTGGGCAGCCAGCTGGCAAGCGGGCCACCTGCCTGGCTTGCAAAATGCTAAGTTTTTGATTACTTTGCCGTTCAAGTTCATGAGCAGAGAGTACCAGAGCTTAGGGAGTCTGGAAAGATACTGGTCTAACCATGTGCTCTCACACAGGGTTACTTAAAGCCCAGAGAGACCTGGATTCTATTGTATCACTAGGAGGGGCTTGGAGTGGGCATGTAGTGGGCCAGGTCTAATGGGGGATAGGACTGACCCTTCCTAGCATTCTGTTTGTTCCTTGTGGAGGGAGAAGGACTATGGGTGTACAGATAACAGACCGGGGTGCAGCTTGATTGGGACTTCGTGTCTTGCCAGGGAGTCTAGAATCAAATGCCCTGGACTCCAGTGACTCCTTACTCCTTGTCACAATCCTTAAATGAGTGTTTCCTCAATTACTCTTGAATCTGGGCCACACAAAGGACACAAAGGGGGACATAAATTTTGGTTGCTATTTATATACTTAAAAAAGCATCGAGTGAGTGTAATTACGAGGAGCCATATGGAAATGATAGAACCGAAGTATGGGAAATTTACCTTGACTTAAGACGTCATAGTTCAGAGATGATCTCAAAAGCTACGTAATGAGTGGCTGATCATAGCAAAGTAGAACCTCAATTTTACTTACTTTTAAAGTAGATCTTGTTTCTTAACATTGTAATAGTTTTTTTTAACATTGTAATAGTTTTTAAAAAGGTCCAGATGTCTTAGGTAATTCCTGAGCATGAACATTTTTTGAAATGTGTTAGATTTTTTTTTAAATGAAGAGAGAGAAGGAGGGGAAGGAGGAGAAAGAAAGGCTGAGAGGGAAAGGGAAGGAAGGGGAGAGGGAGCAAGACAGGGAGGCTGGGAGGCAGAGATTTTTGAAAATGCCTTTTCATTTTTCCTTGGTTCTCCTCACACTCATGGTGCTGTGGGGAGACATGGCACCAGCTCTCTGGTTTTTCTCTCCTTCATCAAAAGCTGAGCCTGGATGCTGAGAGGAATGCGTGGCTGGGCAGATGGCCACTGCTTTACTTATCTTTTAATGACCCTCTGCTAGTCTTTGGCTACTGACACGTGAAGCCAATATTAGAACCCTCATAGCCCCAGTGTCTGAGATGAGTATTGGAACCAGATGAGCCCTGGCTCACTTCCCAACCTCAGATCTATGAACAACCCATGGGCCGACCAACTGTGAGAGACCACATCAGGGCCGATAAAGTTCCAGTGGCCGGGCTTACAGGGAGCGTTCACTCTTTTTCCCAGTGCCCCCACAGATGCATAGCTGGACAGCTTAGCCAACTGCTGGGGACTTGGATCACCCCTCCACAGTTTGTCCTTTGTGCCTGCAAATCTGCAGCTCACCTTTGAAATTACACCTGTCATTATGGTCCTCCCATGGAGCTGCTGTTGGAGGTGAGGACAGTTGGAACCAGGCAACTGGGACCCAAGACACACACACACACACACACACACACGCACACACACACACACACGGCTGCTTTTGTATGTTATATTAAGACACATCTGCAGGCTTTCTTAGTCCTAATTATAATGTAGTTTAACAGAGTTTCTGAAGCACAGGGTGGGGGAGTGGGGTATGGAGACAGCCAGAAGCCCTGAATTCATGTTGCAGCTAGCTGGGGGAAACAGAGGAAGCTTCTACATGAATATGTAAATTCTCTTCTAATGGCTGAGGGAGCCCCAGTTATGGCTACAGGCTCAGAAAGGCCATGGACGGTGATCACGTTAACATCATTGGGGTCCCAGGCACACCCTCGAGCTTTTCACATAGGTTTTTACTCAACTACACTCTGTCCATCCTGGGCATTAGGTTTTTGTGAGGCAAGTTGGACAGAATATGCTTGTGGTTGTGACAAATGGAGGGACAGTGAAGCAAAGGCCCTGCTGTGGGAAACCATCACAGGGTCAGTGCGGTGATAGGCTCTGTGTAAATGACATCGGGACTCTGAGGACTTGGGTGAGTACTCACTGCTGTGTGCCTCAGAGACAGGCTATTTACGTGTTGCAGCCTATTGAGTGGCAGATGGAACGACACAGCTTGAGCTCTGATTTGCCAGAGTCTCACAGCTGGGCCAAGGAAGAGTGAAGGTGAAAGCCCATTTTAATATAAATCACAAAAGGAGCCATGTGCATGTTTTGGGTCTGCAGCATTGAAATAATTTCCCCTGGCTGCTTGGCTCCTGCTGTCTCATGTCCGTCAGCTATTCTGGCCTGGCCTATGTCTCTCTCTGTGTGTCCTACAGTGAGCCTCCTAAGGTTTGTTTGTCAAGTCTCAAGGCACACCAGGGCTGCAAGCAGCTTGGAGCTCCTGAGGAGGACCAATCAATATCCCCCAGGCCTAAAAGCTGAGTCTGCTGGGAGGACTAAGAGGAAGGAGATGCTTTGGGTCAAGACAAGCAACATGTAGACGCTTGCCATGGTAGATGGGCTACCTCATATCTGGGATCAGATGTACTTTTTTGTTGAGTCTTTGTTTCCTTGAGACAGGGTCTTATTATGTAGCTTAGGTTGGCCTTGAACTCTTGGCAATCAGCCTCCTGCCTCAGCCTCCTGAGTGCTGGGATTGTAGATGTGAGCCACCACACTAGCCTCAGTCACATATTTGATATGATTTTCATAGTTTGCTGTTTAGCAAATGCTGAAGGCATACAGGACCCTGCAGAGGGACAAGCAAGCCTGGATGGCAGCGTGTCTGGGTTCCTGGGTGGTTTTCTCTCAGAGCCTCACTTCTCCAGTGTCAAGTACCTTCTGTATGCCATGGGGCCAGTGTGGTTTTCTCATCTGATCCTGGTGCTGTAAGTCTCCTATCCCAGGCTTTTATCCCCTCATTTACAACAGTCTCCTCAGCTGGGTGTTGGCAGGAGTCCTTTTAGACTAGGCAACTAAGGCCCAATCTAAGAAATAAGGTATATTTCATATTTCAGGCACCCATGGCAGGATTCAAACTCAAGACTGTCTGGCTTCAAACTTGTGTCCTGTAGTCACACAGAAACCATGAGCCTGCTGAGACCAGACCACCACTAGGGAAGAAATGGAGAAGGAATGGCTGTGGGTCTTCAGGAGATGTAGAAAGAGTGCCGCCCCCCTCCCCACCCACTCCAGGAGCCAGCCATTTGATGGGGTCTCTGGTCTTCTCATCCCACAGATATCCTGGCCACTGTCTTGCTCCTAACACTAGGTAGCTAGAGGCCGAGCTGAACATCCACCCTCTGAGCACTCTATTTGGGAAGGGAGTTCCCAGACTTTGGGATGACCCAATCATTGGAAGGGTTGGAGGAGTGGACACCAGCCTCCCATATGAAATGGTTCAATGTGCTGAGAACACCATCGGCGCTGCCTGGGTACAAGAGTAGAACTACCAAGTGTTGCCACCTGTGGCAAAAGGCTATGGAGACAGTGTTCGGGACACATGGCAGGGAAATCATGTGCTTCTGTGTCCCAGCTTTCTGGAAGGATCAGAAGGCAAGCTGAGGTGGGAGTATCTCTGTTTTGTCTTGTTTACTTGTGATAAAGTCCCACTCTGTAGTCTTGCCTGGCCTAGAATTCACTATGTAACCCAAGGCTGGCTTCAGACTATGAAGCTTCAAACTCATGGCAACTGTCCTGTCTCAGCTCCCCACCCCCTAGCCTCCCTAGAGCTGGGATTATTAGGCATGTTTGACCTCGAAGGACTACGAAACTTCTCACTGTTGAGTTCCAAACCTCATGGGAATGCATCCAATTAATGCATCTACTTCTGCACCTGTGACTAGCCACAGTGGGGTCCAGGAAATGTGACCTTAGCAGCTAACCTCTCCACCAGGAGCAGGGTCCGTGGGGTGTGATGTTGTGCAGAATTTCGACAACTGTGTCCTTGAGGTTGTGAGAGCCCTTGGGTATACACAGACAGCTGCAGACTCACACAGACAAAAGTTGTCTCCAAGAGCACATGGCAATCAAGGACAGGGTGACCAGGAAGTGCCCAGCCATGTCCACTTTCTCTTGATGCAGGGACAAAAGATTATAGCTGTCTGGACCAAGGAAATACTCTGACTGGAAAGTACGGAGCGCTAGCAAGCAGCAGGGAATTTCAGTCCAAATGCAGTTGAGATCATATCTTGGCTTTGTTCCCCACACAAATGCATAGTTATTTGTATTTCAGCATAAAATCCCAACTCCTAGGGCCTGATTAACAAAGGCAACGCTAGGCTCATTCCCCAGAGGCCAGCCAGATGGAAAGCCCAATGGAATTTCACTTTGAAGTGCTCCATGTTATCCTGCTCATTTGCAAAAGAAATGAGCTTTATGGGATGTTCAAATGATTCCAGACATAACCAGTTGGCCCCAAGTGGGAATGAAGTTATAATCTCTCCTTCTCCTTGGGCTCAGGCAGGCTGGCACAGAGGTATACAGCTCTGTTAGCATCAAAATGTGTCTTTTCCCCTGGCTGGGGTGGGGAGGGGGGGGGCGAGTCAGGAGGGGATCCAAATAAAAACACCTCGGATCAAGCATGGATGTCTTGGTCCTGCTTCCTATTGTGTAAGTGCCGGCCTCCCACCCCAACTGCAAATCAGGAAGGCAGCAAGGCTGCCCTGAAATATACACACTCATTTGTCATCACCAGACGCACACGTGGCAAAGGGTGCCCAGTAATCAGGGCCTCGGTGGGTTGAAGGCACAGAGAGCTTTGAGTTCGAATCTCAGCTCTGCTGAACTTCAGCAAGCTGACCCTAGAGCTTCAGTTTCCTTTCCTGTCAAACAAGCATATTTGCGGCTTGATAAAGAGAAGATGTGAAACTACAAAGAGCCAAGTACACAGGGTCAAGGACCTACTGTGCATGGGCTGCTCCTGTCACCTCAGGCCACTTCCTTCCCTGAGGGGGAAGTGTCTTTGCCGGCCCTGTGGCCTCTGTCTAGAATGCCTTTGCTTATGTAATTCCCTACATCCTTGCCAGGATCCCTGCTGCCTTTTGGAGTAGGGGTGGTTATGGAGGGACATGAGCCCTTGCCATGTTCTGTGAGGCTGTGAATGGCATCAAGGCTTCTTTCTGTTCAGCGTCTATGGCGTGCTGGAACTGAAATGACTCTCAGGGAACATCCAGCCCAGCCTCAGCTGGTGTCAGGAAAGTGAAGGCTGAGACATCAAGGCATGTGTCCAGTTGGACAAGGGTCCTCAGCAGCAGGCCAAGGAGCCTTGAAAGACCCGTCAGAACAGCACTTCACTGGCAAACTTCTTGAGTCTTCCTTTTCTCCTCATGGAACCAGTCATCATTCTCCTGGGAAATAGAGCCAATGAGAAATGTCTGTCTGTCTGTCTGTCTGTCTGTCTGTCTGTCTGTCTGTCTGTGTATCTGTGTGTCTGTCTGTCTGAGAGACCTATTGTAAGGAATTGGCTCAATTATAAGGAGACTAGAAAGCCCCAAATCTGTAGTGCCTGTCTCAGACACAAAAGAATTTGAAAAGCAATAATTTGGCCTTTTTGATAAAATTCAAATATTCTTTCCAAGCATAATAGGATGCTACTCAGGAGGCAGAGACAGGAGGATCCTGAGCCTGAGACCATATACTGAGTTCAAGGTCAAGTTGAGTTACATAGGGAGAACCTGTGTCTTTTTTCGTTTTGCTTTGTTTTTTGAGACAGAGTTTCTCTGTGTAGTCCTGGCTGCCCTGGAACTCACTCTGTAGACAAGGCTGGCTTTGAACTTAGAGATTCGCCTGTCTCTGTCTCCCAAGTGCTGGGATTAAAGATGGGCACTGCCACTACTTGCCCCATGTGTCTATTTTTACAAATCCAGTATTTCTATGTGAGTTTCCCATTTAAAGTCTCATTTGGCTCGTACCTTCTTTCCTTCTTCCCCATATCATCATACACAACGATGATGCAGGTCCAGCATCCTTTGCAAGCACACAGAAGACAGAAGTGGCCAGGAAGCTTACTCCTCACTCTGAGACGATGCTCCACTTCTGGAAGTCAGGAAGCCCTTAGTTCCCTTCCCTGCTGACCCATGGAGGAGTCAGACATGACAGGAGGGCTACATTCTGGAGTGTCTCCATCCCAGTACCCCACTGCAATGTCTTTTCACTGAATTCATGGCCTGGATCTCAAAGGAAACAGCAAAGTAAATTTCAGAATGATTACAACTACCATGGTGCTATTCACACCCACCAGACCGGAGGGAAAGCTGAACAGCAGAAGTATGTGGGGATATGACCTCACCAATAACCTTCAAGCCCTGAAGGGTCATGGTGACTTTGCCCACCCCTGACTTCTCTTCAACATTTGACAGTGGATCATCCTTCTTCTTCTCCACATGGCCTGCAGGAAACGGTTTCCAAGTGCTCTTGTAACTGGAAGCTATTTCAGTCTTCTCTGAAGGACCTCATTATTTACCTCTATGTTCAAATGACACTCCATGGTGCTCTGTCGCTGAGTGCCTCTTCTCGTTTCCCTGTTGCCTCATGACCTTAACCATCTCTAGTTACTAACAAACCCCATATCTACATTCATGCCCCACATTTCCTGTTTAGACCCAGGCTTGAGTTGCCACCTGCTAACTCAGTGTCTCCACGTGGAAAGAGAGTGTGGTGTCTCTTTCATAAGGACACTAAAGCTGCCACGGGGCCACAGGCTCATGACTTTATCTTAACCTAAGTATCTCTTAAACACTCACTTCCAAATACAACCACGTTGGGAGCTAAGGCTTTAGGATAATCTGTGGGGAGTGGGTTGGGAGACCAATTCAATCTATAACCCAAGAATTGACTCAAAAACTTCTGGTGGGCTGGAGAGGTGGCTTCACAGTTGAGAGCACTTGTTGTTCTCAGAGAGGACTTAGATTTGGTTCCCAGCACCCACATGGCAGCTCACAACCGCCCATAACTCCATATCCAAAGGGTCTGATACCCTCTTTTGGCATCCATATGAACCAGGCATACATACAGTAAGCAGACATGCATGCAGGTAAAACAATGATACACATAAAAAATTTAAAAATCTAAACAAAACAAAACCTTCAAACATAGAAACAAGAACCTCTGACAGACTGGGCATGGTAGCTTTAATTGCAGAGCTAGAGGCAGGCAGGTTTCTGCAACTGTGAAGCCAGCCTGGTGTACATAGTGAATTCTATGCTATATAGTAAGACCTTGTCTCAAAAACAAAAACCAAAATAAAACAACAACCTTCAGAGATTCACAACCAGCCCCCCCCCCCCAGACCACGCTACATACTGTCCACCCTCAGAAAGTGATAACTCTGTCTTCCAGAGATTCTACCCAGAAACCTTAATGCCAGCTGGGGCTCCTGGCTCCAAATCCAAATGGCTTTGTTTTCCAGATCCGAACTCATCATTGATGGCACCAAGTTCAAGGCACCTGGTTCTCTGCTTGGCACACTGCGATGCCCTGTGTCCTTGCTGTTATGCCAGTTGACTTGTGTAGCAAACATGCCCAGGGACACACAGAGTGACCTACTTAGGACAAAAAAATACAACATGCTAGTCAGCTTCCTGCCACAATAGAAAAACAACAAACAAACAACAACTAAAAGAACCCGAGACAAACACTGGAGGAAAGACTTGGCGGTGTTGCATGCAGTTTCAGAGAGTTTGCTCCACACACAGCTGGCTTTACTGCCTCTGGGCCTGTGAGGCAGGAATACCATGGCTGAAGGGCAAGGTGGAGGGAAGCTGTTCACCTTGTGGCCACTAGGAGGCAGTGAGAATGAAAGAGAGGAACGCGCCCTTCCAGGGCCCGTCTCAAGCTACCTACTTTCTTTAAATAGGCCCCACCTCTTCACAGTCCGTTCAACATCAATCAATCTGTTGATGAGGTTACAACTCTCATGATCCGACGGCTTCTCCAGGCTGAACCTCCATGCTTTGAGGACCATGTTTGGAATCTCTGGGTCTTTGGGGGAACATTTATTATCCAAACTGGAGCATGTCCCTATGGCTTCTTGTTTGTTGGGCATGGCTCCAGAGGATTTGGCAAGGAGCTGGTGAGATAAGAGCATGTTCAAACCCAGGAAATCCTCATGGGTCCTCATGCTCCATCCTGAGAACAGAAGGCTTAGACAAAGCTCTCGCCCTGCTTCTGCCCTCTTGAGGAGCACTTAGACACAGCCCCCGAGTGGCTACCTTCATTGTAACACGTAATCCAAACAATTCCCAGGAGGTGTCACAAGTGAGTTGGTCACATAACCAGTGTTTGGCACCTTTCCCCATGTAAATATGGCATTGCCAGCATCTCAATCTCAGTCAATAGAACGCATTCCCTTTAAAAAAAAAAAAAATCCCCTCCTCCACTTCCCATGGTTAAAAAACACTCACCCCTCTCAAAGTTTGGGAGATTGAGGAGATTTTGAAGCAATTTTGGGACAACCAAGACCACCATGACTCCTAAGCTGCAATAAAGAATTGCTGGTTCACCAAATAGCTTTCCTCAGAGCTATCTTGGTTTTGCCTGAAGGAACTTTCACTCCCCTGAACCCACCAGGCTTTCTCCAGCCCAGAGCACAGGCTCTCAACAAGGTGACCCCAAGAGAATGGCGCCTCTCTAACCCGTGAGATCCCAGCAGCTGGCATGACCCCGCCTTTCCTGGTGCTCCCACATCCAGGAGAGAACAGCCAGGACCCCAGCTTCACACATGAGGTTTTCTCTTAAGGTGGACTGGAAAAAAGCAGAGGCAGCAGTGTGCCCCTGTGCCCAGTGGGACATCAGAGAGAGACGCACAGCCTGTGGACCAACCACGTCCGTGACCCACAGACCTGACACTTCAACTATTGCACTTCATTGCTTGGTCCAAAAACATTCAAGGTCCCCATGATCACTGCCAAGGCCTCCCAAGCCTGGCTGCTTGCTAACGCTCCAGCCTCTCCTCCCTCAGCCCTCTTCTCTAACCACACTGCTGTTTTCACTGGCTCCCAAGCACTCCCACCCCAGGGTCGTTTTTTTCCCCTGTGGACCAAGTCCCCTCCTTCATGTTATTTCTCTGTCTCACTTCTTTGTGAGGCCCAGTCCCCTCCACCCAGCCCTCCCTTTCTCCCTTATTTGTCCTATTTTTACTTTATAATGTTGCTCACTTGCAGATGTGCTGTGTAATTTATTTATCATGTTTATTGTCTGTCTCCCTCCACTGACACCACCAAAAAGACTCTCGATAAGGACTGGAGGGGAGGCAAGGAAAATGAAGGCCAGATAGCATCCGGGATTTCAGAGCTCCAAATGAGTCTGGGGAAACAGCCACCAGCATTGTACTTAAATATGACAGGTATAATGCCACATTGCTGTCAGGCCTTAGCCTAGATGCTAACAGCAAAGGAATCTGGGAAAGCGCAGGCGCAACAATCCGCATACTTCCTCCTATTTACCCTAAGTCATCAAAATAGCTTGCTTTCATTCAGTAGAAAAGCTACGCAAGCATCAGTAGTACTGTGTAACTTTTAGTTAATTGTTTATTTGTTCATTTGTTTGAGACAGTCTTACTACATAGCTCCATGGCTGGCCTTGATTTAACTGGTCGTACTGTATTGTTTAGGAATAATTATGAGATTTTAAAAGTTTGTACATGTTAATTACAGATGAAAATTTTTTTGGTCCAAGTTTAATTAAATCTGTAAATGCAGAGCTCATAGATATTCAGTGCTGACTACATTGGGGCCCCAGTTAATGGCAAAGACAGAAATAGGGCTCAGATACTGGACATCTATGAAAGGATGAGTGTCTACTGTGTTGGGGTATATAGGACTATGACGGAAATAAACCAATTCCAATAGAGGTAACAGGGAAAGATATGACCATGCTGTTCAGGGGAAGAGTGTGGAAGTGTCTGGAACACTAAGCTGGAAAAGATGCTGAGTGCTCAGAGCATAATAAACAGTTCAGTGGGAACTTGAAAGGTAAGAATGCGGAAAGAAGTGAAGATAACGGAAACCTGGCTTGTGATGTTCAAGAGAGATGTGAAGACTCTCTCAGGACCATTGGTGTGATATAGTGTACTGAGAACCTGTGGTTGTTGGTCAACAAAGCTGAAGACTCAGCTATGGTTAATGAGATCAACATCATTGATGTGAGATCTTCTGGGAAATGTTTCTTCAGAGCTATCACGCTGAAGCGGTGGTCAAGGAGTCTGAAGACTACACATCATGTTGGCAGCAGAATTTAGCAAATATTATGTAACAGTCTCCCACATGGTACTGGTTTTGAAGTCATGAAAGAGTCATGGAGAGAGGCTGAGATTTGGCACCATGTGCAGAGTTGGAGTTCCCAAAGAGAGGCCAGGAGAGGCCACCAAAGGTGTAGAGTCACTTCCAATGGAGACCCCACTCCTGGTACCAATTTTGTTCTAGTTTGCTCTCTGTTGCTGTGATAAACACCATGACCAAAAGCAACTTGGAAAGGAAAGGGTTTCTTGTGCTCACACTTCCAGGTTATAATCCATCTTTGAGGAAAGTCAGGGCAGCAATTCAATCAGGAACTGAAACAGACAATATGGAGGAGCTTTTTCCTTCTGGCTCACACGCAGCCAGCTTTCTTTTTTTTTTTTTTTTTGGTTTTTTGAGACAGGGTTTCTCTGTGTATCCTTGGCTGTCCTGGACTCACTTTGTAGACCAGGCTGGCCTTGAACTCACAAAGATTCGCCTGCCTCTGCCTCCCAAGTGCTGGGATTAAAGGCGTGCGCCACCACCGCCCGGCTGCAGCCAGCTTTCTTATACAACCCAGCACTAACTTCCCAGGAGTGGTACAGCTCATGGTGGGCTGGGCTCTCCTAGTTCAATTAGCAATCAAGAAAATGCTCCATAGAGTCGGGCGGTGGTGGCGCACACCTTTAATCCCAGCACTTGGGAGGCAGAGGCAGGCGGATCTTTGTGAGTTCGAGGCCAGCCTGGTCTACAAAGCGAGTCCAGGACAGCCAGAGATATTCAGAGAAACCCTGTCTCGAAAAACAAAAAAAAAAAAAAAAGAAAGAAAGAAAATGCTCCATAGGCATGCCCACAGGCCAATGAGAGAGAGCCGTCCCCAATTGAGACTCTCTCAGTCACTCTGGGTTGTGTCAAGCTGAAGCTAACTGGAAGCTGTAAGAATAATACAGACCATCTTCTGTTATCATAATGCAATAAGTCATAGCTATTTCTTTGAAAAATTCCAGTTAAATAGGATACAAGTAGAAAATACATTAATTTTTTTTTTCTCACCAATGTCTCTTCAAATTGGTTCTTTGTAGTTCATTACCCCTCCAACCCTCGGGTGAAATCTCAGGTGTGTCCCATAATTTTTCCAATCATCTTTGGATAACAGGAAAGCCTTCAATTTCACCTGTGGGTTTAAATTTTTTTTTTTTTTTTTTAAGAAAAGAAAATGTGAACTTCCTACATCTCCTCAGCATGCCACGTCAGCCCAGTGGCTGTTCCGGGAAGCTGATGTGACAAGACAGAGCAGGTTATGAGAAGACCTTTTTTAAAGATCAGCCATATGAAGGAATTATTTAAGATTTACATGCAATTGGAAGAAACATTACAGAACTCCCATGTACCCTTTACCCAGTTTCCTGAGGGTAGCCCATGGCAGCACTGAAATATAAAGTTACAACCTGGGTATTGGCATTGACAGACTCCCCCCTCCTTTATAGCTCTCTCCAGTGTGACTGCGCTTATCTGAATGAGTGTGCTTGGTTCTACACATGACATCACATCTGCAGGTTGCTATGTCAATCACCACAGTCCAGGTACTGAGGACATACATCATGGCCACAGATTTCTCACATCATCTTCTTACAGCCATGTCTGTACCTGCCCCCACAATAAGTTTTTTATTAAGATTTGTTTTATTTTTCTTTATGTATATGTGTGTGTGTTGTGGGAATGTGGGCACAGGAGTGCAGGTGCCCTCAGAGGCTAGAAGAAGATATCAGATTCCACTAGAGCTGGAATTTCAGGGTGTTGTGTCCCCCTCGACATAGGGGCTGAGGGCTGAACTCGGATTCTCTGAAAGAGCAGCTGTCACTCTTAACTCCTGTGCCATCGCTCCATGTCAGCTACAACAAGTTTTGACAGATCTATACACTCATAATCACCCCCACAGTAATGATGAGAACATTTCCATTGACCCCCTACCCAAAGCTCCTTTGTGCCCCCTACAGGTGAGTTCCCTCCCCAACCCACTCTGCAGCAAAGGATCTGCTTCTTATAACTGTAGTTTTGCTTTTTCTAGAATGTCATATACATGCAATCAGCATAATGGTTTTAAAATTTGCTCGTGCTGTTACAAGCATCAGTAATCTATTTCTGTCTTGCTGAGCAAGATACTCACATAGACAGATTCCATTTCATGTAGCCCCTGCGATCTTAAACCTCTTCATTGGGGTCTTGTTGGACCTACGGGTCACTGTTCTAATGGTCTCCTGTGTTGATATCATCACCATCTGTATCGAGTTACTGCCCATATTTTCCTACTTCTTAGACCACTGGGTAATTTTTCCCCTTGTAGGCAGGTGCTGCACATTTTCTATGCATCATAGCCGGATTTTGTGTTCCTTTAAGCAGCACTGTGTTTTGTTCTGGAGCACAAATCGGTCAGATCCTTTCCAGGCTTCCAGACACCTTAGTCTAGAATCACGTCAGACCTACCAGCAAGACAAACTCTTTCTGAGGATCCTACTCAATCCATGGTACTAGATCTTTCGTGGCTGGGAGAGCATGAAGATTTCCCAGCCCTGTGCAAGTTCCAGACCCTTTTGTGGTGGCAGTGAGTGACAACAGACACTATGTAGGATCTTAAAGCAGAACACAGAGGTGGGAATGGTAGAGGAAGAGCAAAAGGAGGGAATGGTAGAGGAAAGAGCAAAAGGCCTGTTTGGACCGTCTCTCCTGGATTTCCTCTCAAATTCACGTCAATTCAGTTGTTGCTTTTGAGTTGATCTGACACCAGTTGGGAGAGGGAGAAGGGCAGTGGGCCCTGGAGAAGCCCAAGGCCTGTGTCTGGAGCAGAGGACCTCCCACTGTGAGACCACAGGGGGACTCCCAGCTGGGCTTCACCCTTCAGAGCTGCAATTGTAAGACAGAGTTGGGGCAGGACACTCCCAGAGGCTCCCCAGTCCTCTGCCTTTCTGGCCAAGTGATGTCTGTTTTGTTCATCCTTTGAGCACTCCAGCTCCACTACAACGTGGCCTTCTCACTCCTACTTCCTATTTAAATATAATTCAGTTTTTATTTGATTTATGGACTCCATCCCAGTGGCTGAACTTCATTGGGCTGGGACAGCTTATTGATTTTCAATAATGTCGGGGGCAGAAGAATAAAGAGATGACAGAGGCACTTGGCTGCAGACCCAGGATGGCCGAGAGAGGCAGCATTAATCACCATAAAGGTGATCACTCAGGCTGTCCCTAATAGAGCAATGACCCTGGGACTCCACCAGCCTGGGGCAGCCCTGAAAGCTTCCCAGGCCGTCACTTGCCTCTGCTAGCAGGAGGTTATCACAGCACCCTACCTGGGCTCTCACCCTGGCCTCTCCTGGATAAGTCTCTGGCCCACTGCCGCTGAGTGAAGGGGCACAGAGGATCAACAGAGACAGGAGGTGGAGGGAACGGAGATGGCTGTGGGTTTTTGGCCTGCTGCCAAGAACACAGCAAGGCTGGTCACTGTTGTCTCCTGGCTTTCTTTAGTCCCTGTACCCTTGCATATGAAAAGGAGATGATATAAATATGTAATTATACTCTTATATACAAACCTAATAAAATCAAATTACTACTTCATGTTAGGACAGCCTAATGGAACTCTCTACCTAGAAACTATAGGACTGTGGGAAAGTAGAGTGAATTAAAATCTGGAAGGTTCTTACTGCCTGTTAAAGTCCCTTATCTTAGACAAAACCTTACAAAAAACTGCCCTAAAGGAGGATTACCATAGCTCTCTAGTCAAAGGGCATATAATGGAACATGTGTGCCAAGGAAAAAACGTTTTAGCTGATACTAAAAGGCTTGTTCCTACAATGTCTGTTCCTGTAAACATGTGATGGAAAATTCTGTTGATGATCAGGACACTCAACAGACAACTCTCAGATGATCACATAGAGGTTATGGTACTGTTATATGACCTATAAAGGCTGTAAGATATTATGAGGGGCTGTAGGACCTTCTCAAGGCATTAGCCTGAGTCCAGCGGACACTTAAAGAGTTCTTTCATGGGCTTTAGATTCCTTAGATGTTTGGAATTTCCATAACAGGATGCTGTCCATTCCCCAGGCCACATTCTAGCTCTTTCCTGGCCAACCACTGCTCCCCCTTAGGCCTCAGCTTAGTTTCTGCCGCCTCTGCAGAGTTCAGTGACCTCTCCCCACGCTCTCATAGAGTCCTGTGCTGACCTTCTTAGGACATTTACTGTAATATCACAACAGTAGCACCAGTGATGGAACAAGGTGTTGTCATGGCAACAACAATGGTTTGTTTTCCTGCTGGGCTCCCAACTAGGGCAAATGGGGACCGTGTCTTTTTGACCAGCCAGTGCCTTAAATGACATACTCCATACAGATTTGCTGAAGGGATGAAAGATGGTTTACAGGGGCCTGGGAATGTAGCTCAGTTCTAGAGTACTCCCATAGCATGTAAGAAGCCCTGGGTTTGAGCCCAGCATTGCAGAAACTAGGTATGGTGGAGTATGCTACAATCCTAGCACTCTGGAGGTGGAAGCAGGAACGTAAGAAATTCAAGGTCATCCTCAGCTGACAAACCAAGTTGAAAGCCAACCTGGGCTATGTAAAACTCTTTCTAAATAAATAAATAGGTAACAGATATTTGAAAAAGATTGATTTTCAAAGTTATTCAATTCCTTATCTTCTGCGAGTAGGTGCTAACATCAATGAACTTATCCCTACCCCCATGCAGTTCCTTTAGTGAGCATGCATGTGTGTATGCGTATGCGTGTGTGCGTGTGTGTGTGTGTGTGTGTGTGTGTGTGTGTGCATATATGTGGTGTGGGGGGGGGGAGGGGGGGGGGAGAGTGCGTACGCGCATGCGCACAGCAGCAGCCGCCACCCGCTGATATTCAAGCAAAGCGGGAAGACCAGCCTAAGGTCACACAGCTAGGTTTTAACCAGGCCACACAGGTAGACTTGAGTCTCTAAATCCCAGTCCTGACTCCTCACTGGGGAATATGGCTGGCCTCCTCTCTGTGGTGAGAGTGCTGAACTAGACCAGCTCTTCCTGGCCTTTGAGATTTGATAAATGCTCTGAACTGCAGCCCCAGGGAAATGCATATATGCACTGAAAAATTTATAGCCAAGGTCATGGGTTCAGAAACCCCTGTAAATCCTGGCTACAGTCCCCAGGCAGCAGGCCCCCCGAGCACTGGGAAGGCC
Organism: Lophiomys imhausi; assembly: GCA_907164525.1. Lineage (NCBI taxonomy): Eukaryota > Metazoa > Chordata > Mammalia > Rodentia > Muridae > Lophiomys > Lophiomys imhausi. Next base: position 16,592,611 of record CAJQZJ010032188.1, read on the forward strand.
TGGCCAGCTTTCCAGCCTCTGGGTGATTTACTGCCTAGCCTGTAGAGGCTTTATATGCAACACATTTCCTTTACCCCCCTTTTCAAAGTATCACCTTCCCCTCCAGCATAGTGGCATCGGGGCCTCTCTGCCATGAGACCCTAATAGGCCCCTGTCCCTGGGGCCCTGCCAGACTGTCGCTGTCACACTGAGTCCCGCTTCTGATTTCTTTTCCACGAAATCTTTCTGGATGAGAAGCTGCGCGTGACAGGGGGACTCAGCCCCCACTGAAATGGCCAAGTTCAATCCTTAACAAATAAGGCCGCCGCCATCCAGTAATTCTCAGGAGTCATGAAAAATGTGATTTCCTTGCTGTAGCAAATAGGGAAGGTGGGAGGCTTAAGGATGTGCCCGTCTCGGCCTGTGGAAGAAACCATAACAATATAAATCAGCACGACGGAGAAACTCCTCTCTATTCATTATCTGGGCACGCCACAGCTAATATGTGTGTTCACTCCAGGACCAGCCGCCCTTCCCCTGGAGCGAGCTGCTCTTTTCTGAAATCCACCAGCAGCGACATGGCAGCAAAGCCCCAACTTTCGCTTCCCAGAGATCACAGTTATTCTTCAGAGTTCAGGGTCATAAATGCCAGCCTGGGGACTTAATGCTGGGGAGTCCTATCTGGGGACACGGTGTTGGGCATGGGACCTGAGACTCAATTTAGCAAGGCTACTCTGGCTATGGGTGGGGATACAGTAGAAGGGGCTGGAGGAATGGGCGTGCAGGAGGAATGGGAGGAGCTTAAAGCGGACAGGGGAGGGGTCCGAGGAGAGGTGGGAGGAGCTTAAAGCAGACAGGGGAGGGGTCTGAGGAGAAGCAACCTCTGGTTGACCTCTTCCTCTTATTCTTTCCATGACGTGATGATGGCAGGCCCATTAAAACTAGAAGACACTCTGCCTGTCTGTAGGCAGGCATGTCTACTGAGTTACGAGGTTAAATAGGGGAAGTCGTTGGGTGGAGCTTCCTGGAGGACTCTTTAAGGAGAATACTAAGCCATTGTGTCCCCTCCCCACATCCCTATCTTTCTCCATGTCTTCTTTCTTTTCATCTAGAATGCAGATGTGATGGCTGGGTACTGCAGCCGCCTTCATGTATCCATAAGGGAAAAACAAGAGAACCAGAGACCTAAACTCCAATGTGCTTGAGTTGCTGAGTCAATGCCAGACCCTGCCTGCACCTGAGCTGGCAGTGAGAAAAATCACCACAAGCAGCAAGTGGGAACGTTATGTAGGAGATGGATGGATAAGTCTGCTGTTCTCCATGAGTAAATACCCAAGGTGAGAGAGAGTTGGGCAAGATGACTTGCAAAGTGGGTAGACAGAGGATATATATGACTGATAGACCATAGAGATAGATAACAGACAGATGATTAATATAGGCAGGTGATATAGCTGGATGATATAGAAATAATGAATGGATGGATGGACGGACAGATAGTCTTGGGAATGCTGGCCTTCAAGGAGTAGGGCTGATGACAGGAACCTGCAGAGAGGAAGCATCCAGAGAAAAGGGGGACACCTGAGAACAGAGCCCTGGGAGCCAGGGAATGTGGGGACTAGGGGGCAGCAGGTGGTCACTAGTGCACACAACAGAGAGGACCCGTGGTGTCACTAAGAAAAGGAGTTGGGAATGATCCTCATGGGGACTGAGGAGTAGCACTGGTGTCTCCATCCTGAAATGTCAAGCTAGTCTGCCAAGGACCCTACTGCACCCTCTAAGTCCTCTCTGCTTGACATAGGTTCTGAAAGTCTGTGTGGACAGTGGGGAGAGCATACCTCCTTCCCAGGCCATGGCCACTGTGCACATCCCCCTGCTCCCGGCCTCTTAGGTTCCCTTGTTAACCTCCAGCCTTCCCTGATTGGAGGGTGTGTGGTTGGGATTCAGCACCAGCTACCCCTGGGCTCCATGGGCCTCGGGCAACTTGCTCAAGAGGTCAAAGACAGAGAAGAGATAGAGCTCAGGCCTTTAGACTCCAAATCCACCAGGCCTCAGTGTGTGGAACCTTTCTTAGGTCTGGTTTTCAACAAATGCCTTGGAGGTTGGCCTGCTGCCCACATTTGCTGGCCCCAGGAGGGGAACCAGGAGATTTCCCCCTCCAAATTGGGTACTCCATCGTGAATAAAAACAGAATTTTTTTCAAGAGGTAAAACATCTGGAATTGCATAGCACAAACAGAGACTAAGAGGCCAGGTTACGTGTTTAACACATGCTCTCTGGCTTTAATGACACTCAAAGACCTGAAATGCTCAGCAAAGCCGCTCCTCGATGCTCTGACTTTCCATGTTTCCCTTGGGAGATGCTGTTGATTTTTCTGTCTTGTTTAACTCACTAGAATTCCTGGCGATGGATGATCTTCTGGAGCCTGCACAAACGCCCCAGGAAGGTTCCAGATCTCACAGATTCCAAGTCACAAAAGTATGCTTCTAAAAATAGTGTCTGGTCTGAGCCCTGCTGCTCAGGCAGCCTTTCTCCACATAGCTCAGCAGCTGTCTGCAAAGTACTGGGGACTTCTGCTCAAGGGCAAACGATGTCCAGGAAATGCAGCCACCATGACAAGGCTGAGGAAAGGACAGGGAGCCCTGTCCAGTTTCAGAAGGTGAGTCTGGCCAGAGAGCGCCAAAGGCTGGTGGCCTACCTGTCTGGGAGTCAGCAAGCCCTGGCCTTGGTTGCAACTGGCCACTGATGGTCCTGCCCCCTGTTGAGTCTCTACCCTTCTATGGACATGGGTACTTCTATCAATTAGGGCCAAACCTTCCCTGTACCCAGAGTCCAGAGCCAACCTAGACTGAAAGCCACAGGGATGAGAGACATGGGGCTCCTTGCAAAAGAACGACCTCCTCTCACTAACATCCACATAGCCTGTGGCTCAGTGAGCTGCCTGGAGGGTTCTTCCCTTCCTGCAGGACCACTGTCTCCTACCTTCTTGTTCTGCCCATTTCAGTACATGTTCATGAGAACTGGGAGGGTAATTAATTGGGACCTAACCCCCAATGGGGAGCTACTCTCTCTGTGTCTTTGCCCCAAGGCCTGGGCCCCAGAAGGCCAAAGATGGAGGAGAACTTGCTTTCTTTAGCTCCAGGGGCAAAAAGTAGATGTCATGATGTTTGTGTGGAGGACGATTTGCTGCAGTTGGTTCTTTCCTTCTACTGTGTGAGTTCTAAGGATCAAAGTCAAGTGATTCAATCAGGCTTGGCAGAAAGTATCTTTACATGGTGAGCCATCTTGCCAGTCCCAAAGTTCTGTATCTCACATGTGAGCATGTGCAGTTGTGTACAAGTGTGAGCATCACATATCTGAATCTGTGTTCATGTATAGTGCATGAACATGCATGCATACATTGTAGATGTGCTGTACAGGTGTACATATTTGTGTGTCTACATATGTTTGTGTGTATCTATATGTATGTGTGTAGCTTGTTCTGTCTCACAAAGAGGGAGCCTTGTTCCTCTGCACTCAGGCCAAGGGGTGATAAAGAAGCCTGGGATTTCTGTCTAACGTGCTGAGCTATGGAAGTGGCGGAGCCAAACCTGAAAGACGGATGAGTTCATTTCCAGCTTTTGCTGTGAATCGGTGGTTCTGAAATGGCTAATGGCCTAGAGAAGCAGCATTTGCACCTAGCAGAGTGTGAGCAGCCTGGAGAGGCACAGCTGAGGGGTGATTTAGAATAGCTATTTGGGAATGTCTACCATTTTCCAATAATGCTTGAGAAATTGCTTCTCCTGAGAAGACAAATTTCAAGTGGGCCTGGAGGCTGGAGAGGATGCAGGTTCCTTGAGGCTGAGCAGCCACGGGCCTCAGGAAAGCCTGCCATACTGGCCACCTCTAGGCAGATTCACTGCATTGATGGCTTGCTGCCTCCCAGCACGGGGCTCCAGTCTCCTCCTCCCTCCCCTGGGTCACCCCCCCCAACATCTATCTGATGAAATTAGTATTTGAAATACAATAAAGTGATTAGTTCGCTTGACTGTGACAAACATATTTAATCTTGGCCGATCAATAGTGTCAGAAAACTGGTGCTATTAGTTAAATTATCCTCTGGTCAGAAAAGCAAACTGTTTAATTGAAGGCAGCAAGCTAGCAGGGCTTTGGCTCAGCCCAGGCACTTCCTCCCATTGTGGATTTGAGGATTCTGACTGGAACTTCATCAGCTTGCTTCCTGTTCATACATGACCCGGGGGGGGGGGGCAAAAAAAAAACCTCCTTGTGCCTCAGTTTCTCCATCTTTCAGAATAGTGCAGAGATTACGAAGAGAGACTCCACAGCTCCACCTAGTGACTGTGCCCAAGGGAACTGAACACTTGTGTCCCTCCATCCCTTGTCTGAGAAATGGGCTAACAATCCTAGTGTGCAGAGACCCTGGAGAGGCAGGAGAGGCAGGTGAGGCAGGTGGGGGAGGCCCAGCCTGGGTTCTTGTCTTGTCCCCTCCATGTCCCAGTCTGGACACTTTGACCTTGTCTCTCAGGCTCAATTCCCTCATTGCAAGTGAGGAAGTGAGATGGAGAGGAGGAAAAGGTTCCAGGAGCCTGGATGAGCCCTGGCTTCTGAGTCTGACATCTTACTCATGGTTGGGGGTTCCTGCTTTTGAGCTGGAGTAGGAAAGAGCTAAGTGGCCCCCTGACTTGGAGAGGACTGACTTGAGACCACACAATGCATGGTTTGGGATATGGCAAGCAAGAAGGTTAGCATTAGGGAACCATGTTTTCTGACTATGAAATGGAATCAACCTGATATCCTTTTAGAAAGCCCAGGGAGGCCCAATACATAATGAGGCTGGTTCTGTTAGGGTGAGAACAACACCTTCCTCCCTTCCTCTCTCCCTCCCTCCTTTCCTGAGGTTTACTATGGGCCATTTTCTGTGGCTGAGAACAGAAGCACAGGAATTATCAGTCCCAACTTTGCCCTTCAGGACTCACCAACTCCAATATGGTGGCATTTTAGTTTCCTGTGGCTCCTTCAATAAACAAACCACCATAAAACTCAGGGACCTAAAACAATACAGATGTATTATCTTATAGTCCTGCCAGGCAGTTGTCCAAAATGGAGTTTTCTGGACTTAAGTCAGGATAGTAATAGGATGGTGGCCCTTTCTGGAGACTATAGGGGAAATCAATTTCTGTATTTTTCTATCCTCTAAAAATTGCCAACATTCCTTGGCTCATAGCCCGTACTATGTCACTCCTGCTTCCAGCACCACCTCTCCCATCTTCCACATTCTTATATTATAAGGACGCCAGTGAGTAGTTGGGCATGTTAATACCTTAAGGGTTTATCTGCTGGTAGCTTGGTTCCTACTGTGGCCAAGTTAAGAAGCATCTGGACTCAGTAGGAAGGTGTTAGATCATTTGACACATCACCCTCAGAAGTGATTAAGGTGGTTTTCATGGGATCCATGAGATCCAGGGGTTGCTACAAAAGAACAGGACACTTCCCTCCTCAGTCTCTCTTGGCTCCTTGACTCACCTGTAATACCCTGGAACCCCAAAATTGAGCTAAATAAATCTCTTATTTTCCTTTCCCTTTCTCCTGCTCCCCTCTCTTGAGACATGGTTTCTCTGTGTAGCCCTAGATGTCTTAGAACTCGATTTATAGACCAGGCTGACCTCAAACTCATAGAGATCCACCTGCCTCTGCCTCCTAAGAACTGAGATTAAAGGTGTGCACCACCATGCCCAGCTCCTCTTCCCTTTGTATGTTACTCAGACTCAAGAATTTTGTTATAACAACAGAAAACAGTCTAAACAAATATAGCATATAAGGTAACATATTTACAGGCTTCAAAGGTAGATATCTTAAAGGGGGAACATTTTTCTACCCAGGTATAGTAGTCTCAAAATGAAATAAAAGGATTAAGGAATAAATTTCCTAGGAAGGTCTGAAGGAGCCACCAAGAGTGGTCCTTGAGAAAGGAATTGGCCTAGAGAAGGGGCCAGACAACAAGAACAGTAGCTACAAAGGCCTGGTTATTCCAAGAGGAGTAAGTACTAGATGAGAGAGAGCTGAAGGCCAGGACACAGGGGTGTGTCTGTGTGTGTCTATGTGTGTATCTGTGTGTTTGCCTGTCTGTCTGTGTGTGTTTGAGTCTTGCTGGCATGCATATCACCAAGGAGCCACAGAGGATTTTTAAACAAGGAGCAGTCAGGCCAGACTGACTCAATCTTGCTATAAGATAGGGGTCTATGGAGAGGAGTAAATCAAGGCCAGGAGGGTTCTGCTTGATAACAGGGCCTGAGTTATGCTGTCAGCTGTTACAGAGTTGTAGAGGCAAAAGGCAGGGTGTGTGGCTGGGTACTGTTGTGAAGGATGGAAGAAGGCTGAGACATCTAATTTTGTCTCAGGTGACTAGGGACAGAAAAGAGCCTGAGCTGGAGTCCTTTCTCTGAGTGGTCATGGTGCCCAGAATGCTGTGAGCATGCACATCCACCCACAAGCATGTGAGTGTTAATATGATGCTATCCTGAGGTGTCTGAAGGTAACCAAGGGTTAGCTGAGGTGAGCCACTGCCCTGCTGCGGACCTGACTGGCATTCTCAAGTAAAGATTGACCACCAAGGCTCAGTGTCATGGGCTGAAACAGAACCTGCATCCCAAAGGCACACCTGCACCGTGCAGACCAAAGCCCCCAGCCCACTGAGGAGAACGAAAGGCATTCTCTCCAAGATGTGGCTGAGAATTTGCTTGCATTGGGTCTGAAGTACTGACAAACACCTGAGGTGGGAGGTCCTGAGCCACTGTCCTGGGACTTCTAGGTCCCAGGCTGGAAGTTTGCCAGCCTCACTTGGAAAGGACTGCAGGAGTTCCTAGCAGTGCCTTCAGTGGGCTCTGCCCATCAGAAGCAAAACCCCAGGCTGCACAGCCAGAGGCTCTCTCCCAGCCTGGTTCCTGAGTCTGAACTCCCACTGATTGCCATCACCCCCATCTCAGTGCTGTACCACTTACTTCCCTTTGGTACTTAGGAGTCATGTGGCAAGCCCTTATCCTCCCTTAGTAAGTAAGGCACTGGAAGGAGGCTGGCAATTAACACCTTTCCCGTCCCCAGATGCTCGGCTCTGTGCCCTTCCAATTACTGCATCAGAACCCGCCTGCTCTTGGAAGGGGTGACCAATTATCAGAAATACGAGCAAAAGCAGCCGACTTCATCACCTGGCTGGCCCTGCTCCTCCCAGGCAGACGATCAAGAAGAGAAAGGGACCTGAGAGTCCCTCCACCCACACTAGGAAGGCTTGCTCTGCCCTGTCACCAGAGTGAGGCAGGGTTCTGAGAGCTTATGTTCATAATGCATTTCTGTTTCTGTAAACTACTATGTCTAGATAGTTGCTTGCATTTCTTCTCAATGTATTTCTCCAAAAACTGAAGCAGCCTTTTGATTGACGGTTGTCACATGCCGGCATGACTTCCGGTTTTCCCTTTTTTTTTTTTTTTTCTTTCCTCAGAACTTGAATTAGTTGAGGGGTTTGTGAAAGGCAGGAAGAGAGGCAGGACTGGCTGCAAAGGAGAGATTCCTCACTCTCCAGTCGTGCCAGGTACGGGTTCTGATCCTCAGAGGCAATGACTGACAGCCACCATACAGGCTCAGCACAGATCCCTACAACACAGATGGCCAGAGATCACAGAGCTCCTGCAGGATGGGGGGGGGGGCACCATGATGGGGGATGGAATGGGTAGGGGGTTGCTATGAGCCCATTCTGTGACCCTTTCTTTCCATGCATCTTATGGGCCTAAAGAGGGTGAGTAACTTCCCTCCTTAACCACAATGAGCCTGAAGGTCCTGCTGGGAGGGGTGCGTGCAAACTCACACCAGAGAAGCAGAACATAATTGCCTCCCTCACGTGTCCTCTTAATGAAGGTGTGAGATGTGAAGAAAGATGTAAGAAGAGGCTCTCCCAAGGATAGGCGTGGGTAACGGGCAGTCCAGGAAATGGGAGGATAAAACTCACTAAATGCTGCCAGTGGCTTTCCCTGGGTGCAAGGATTGTGGGTGATTTACATTCCTGTCTGCTGTTTGTTTGTGGGGAACAGAGTCTCACCATCAGCCCTGGCTGCCCTAGAACTCTCCATGTACTGGCTGGCCTTGAACCTGTGTCTTCCTGCCTCTGCTTCTGAGTGCTGAGATTCCTAGTGTGACAGTGCACCCGGTTACTCTGTTCCTTCAGATCAGATCTTTTATAGACTTTCTCTATTAAACTGACAGACTCCAACAGGAAAAATAACCACACTCAGTGTATGTCCCCTGCCACTTCCAGTGGCCAAACACTGACCTCAGGGTAAACACAAAAATCCTCCATTTTCCTTCCCTCTCTCCCTTTCTTCTTTCTTCTCTTAAGGCAAGTTTTTACTATGTTTCTGAGGCTAGCCTTGAAACTATGATCCTTCTGCTTCAACTTCCTCCCTGCTGAGATTATAGGCATGTACCACCATGTCTGATTCCTTGGCATAAGGACTGATCATTCCTAAACCCATGGTCCCTTCTTATCCTCTGCCTTCCCCCTCTTTCCTGGACAGTGATCCTTCAAGACTCAACTCTGAAATGTCCCCATCTAGACAGCTGCTCCTTCCTGCTCACTTCCACTGTGGCCTTTGGTCATATGGCAATGCCCACATCATCTGTCTCTGCGGCCAGTCTGGGAGTGCCACTGGTCAAGGACTGGACCTCTCTCAGAGCTCTGGCTCAAGCTGGTGTTCATTAATTGTTGGCTAACTAAACTTTGGACAATGTAGGCCCTTCCATCTTTGGGGAGTCTGAGATGGTCTTACATGCGAATGGGATATGACAGATGGACCCATTTCCAGGGTGCTGATGAAGGCTTGGGGACACCCTGAGCCAGGTACGGTGGTCTTCAAGCAGGTCATGCTTGTTCCTCAGGCAGCCACTGCTGAGCATCACCTATCACATTTCCAGGGCTTCAGCTTGCCTTTCTGTTAAAACCTTCCATACCTGGGAATTCCAAAGGCTTTTGAGCCCAAACAGGGTGGAGATGAGCATGGGAGGGTCCACGAGGCATGTCGCACAGACTCATCCAGTCCTGGGAAGAACTAGAAATGCTGGAAGACTGTGTTAGTTGGTTTTCCAGCCCTCTAGCAAGTGCCTGAGATGAGCAGTTCATGAAGAGGAATGGTTTATTTGGCTCACAGCTTTTTGGGCTTGGCTCCATGGTGGGCCTATCGTGAGTGCCTATGGTGAGGCTATGTACCACAGTGGATAGTGTGTGACAATGCAGAACTGGATATGAAACAGAAAAAGGGCCATGTTTCACAGTCTGCTGGGAAGCTGTACCCAATGACCTAAAACTCACAATATAGTAAGCCAGGCCCCTGAGCAAGCTAGGTCTCTGAGCTGAGCCTGGTCCCTGAGCAGCAGACAAGGAGGCATCCTCAGGGCCGGGGAGCAGGACGGGGGCCAGGGACAGATGACAAGGGACGACTGCGGGCTCTCCTTAGTGGCTGATTCAGATGAGTTTGGCGAGATGTTGGTGCTGGCAAGCTTGGGAGTTGAGAATTGCTGGAAAGTGCAGATCCTTAAAGTTGCTGCCATAGAGTCAAGCAGCAAGTGAGAGCTGAAGATCTAGTCCGTGCCAGACATTGTTCTGGGCACCAGGGCATGAAGAAGACAGAAAAGTTCTCTGCTCCTACAGTGCCACAGATGCCAAGCAGATACCTATAGGAGCCATTGCTGCATGTCAGCAGACACTCAAATACAAAAATAGCAGCAGACTAAACAAGGTAGGTGTGGTAGTTTGAATGAAAACGGCCCCCATAGGCTCATTGGGAAGGGCACTATTAAGAGGCGTGGCCTTGTTGGAGTAGGTGTGGCCTCGTTAGAGGAAGTGTATATCATTAGGGGAGGACCCTGAGGTCTCTGGTGCTCAAGCCAGGCCCTGTGTCTCACTCTCTTCCTGCTGCCTGCTGATCCAGATGTAGAACTCTCAGCCACTTCTCCAGCACATGTCTGCCTGCATGCTGCCATGCTTCTCACCATGATAACAAATGGACTAAATCTCTGATTTAGCCGGTCCCAATGAGATGTTTTCTTATAAGAGCTGTCGTGGTCATGGTGTCTCTTCACAGCAATAGAAACCCTAACTAAGACAGTACAAGAGGAGAAAGAAGATGAGAAAGTCAAGAGAGACCTTTGTGAAGAGAGCAGACTAGAGCTGATGGAAAGATGAAGTAAGCCAGGTGAGATACAGGAGACAGCATTGCAGACAGGCAGGACAGTGAGAGCAAAGGGACAGACGTGCAGGCACGTTCAAAGAGTTACTAAGGAGGGACGGGGTGAGTCTGGTAGAAGATGAGGTTGGAGAAAGAAAGAATGAGCCCTTCCACTGAGGCCAGGCAGGCCTCCGGACCTGTCTCTTCATCCACAGGCTTGAATGCCCCATCTGCATTAGGAGGCCAGTGATGGCTTCCCCAGGTGGATCTGTGTCGCCCTGGCATGTCAACCCACAGGCTGCATCAGTCTAAGGACACCTGCACGCAGGCCAGTAGAAGATCATCAACTTACTTTAACTTACATTATGAGATGTGTGTGAGAGAGACAGGCAGACAGACAGACAGAGAGACAAAGGGAAGGGGAGAGGGAGATTTAAACTTTGTATTTCATTTGCAGGATTCTTGAAGGTCAACAGACAATGCACTGCCAGATTGTAACTAAAGCATGGAGTCTGGACTCAGTGGTGGTTCCTGCTATTGTGTGGTCTCTGCCTCATTCCTGGCGCCCACCCCTGCACCTGTAGAACTGGATACTGTTGCAGCAGCCACTTTGGGGCTGTGAGCTAGGGCTCCAGCAGGGTGACAGGGGTGAGCCTTTCCCAGTAATTACAGCTCCGGGGAAGTCCTCCTGGCTGGGCTCCATGCTCAGCATGGCGGAGGAAGACAGCCACTTGTCAGAAGCCTCCCGGAGAGACCACCTGGAAATGAGAACAGCCCTGACTGGGGAGCTGTGCGAAGGGGGGAAGGGCTTCGAGGGCCCCTTTGTCATTAGGCAGCTAGAGCTGGAGGGATCACTCCGGTTTAAATTAAGGATTTAATGAGATGAGGCCAAATTAAATGCAATTAAAAAGACACTTTAGAGCTGGCAGGCGACCAAGAGAAGCAGTAATGACTTTTCTAGAAGGGAATCCCATAGGCTGGGGGCTAGGGGGTGGGATTCTACTCCAACAAACATGCAGGGTGGGGGATGGGAGAGGGAAACAGAATCAGTCATGACAAGGCCTTTGTGCACACCCAGGACCAGGTGGGCAAACCTCACACAGCAGCTCCAGATTGGAGTTTAAAAATAGCCTATTTGGAGCTTCCAGGGACCTTCAGGCACATCACCAACCATCACCAAACATTGCCTTAAAAATAAGTGCTATGTGTGAGCATGTGTTTGTGTGTATTTGCGTGGGAGCATATGCAAGGGTGTACACCCATACATGTGTGTATGTTGCATGTGAAAAGCAGTGTCCTCCTGAGACACTCTCCTCCTTATTTTTAGACAGGGTGAAGCAGGGGGTTGGTGACTCACCTAGACTGACTGGTTAGCAAGCCTGGAAAACATCTGTCTCTGCCTCCTCACTGCTGGGATTACAGGACACTGAGATTACAGGACCATTAAATGGGGGCTGGGGTTTGAACTCAAGGCCTCATGTCTACACAGCAAGCACTTTACTAGCTGAGCCATCTCTCCATACTCCCCTAAATATATGTTTAAGAATTGTTTAAATCAGCTGGGCGGTGGTGGCGCATGCCTTTAATCCCAGCACTTGGGAGGCAGAGGCAGGCGGATCTTTGCGAGTTCGATGCCAGCCTGGTCTACAAAGCGAGTCCAGGACAGCCAGAGCTGTTAAACAGAGAAACCCTGTCTCGAAAAACCAAAAAAAAAAAAAGAATTGTTTAAATCTTGGACAGAACCGTTGAGCAGGCTGGCCTCAGTTGACCCATACACACTGCTGCTGTGCTCTTGTGATCTCTTACACATCTCCAGCTAGGCCTCTGCCCTCCACATGCTGTACGCATCCAAAGTTGCTTAGAGAGGCTGTTTATCTGGTGTGTCTCCCTTGGGACATGTCATGTGAGCTTGGACACACCATTGTCTATGTAAGCCTAGAAGATATCCTAAAGAGACACTCATGTCCCTCAATATGACTATCAGACTGTTCAAACAATGGACCCCAAGAAATGGGACTGTCCTCAGGAATCTCACTGGGGAGAAGAAAAAAGACCAGGACCCTTGGGGCTTTGCCTCTCTCCAAAAGGAGCGCTCACAATTCAAACAGCTTGTCAGACAACCTTACAGGATGAGGCAAATTTGGGCTGATAGTGGGTGGGAACACACCTTGACCAGGCTGCTTAGATATGAACAGCTCCAGTCCTCTATCTAAGCTTCAATCTCAACTTCAGTGCCCCAAAGATGAATTAGAGGGGTCACTGAGTCTCTTTCTCACTTTCCAATGTGGTGATGTTTAATAAGTCTCCTTTCTTTGTTTATTATTATTATTATTATTATTGGCTGTTTTATGATTATTTTTAAGAGATTTATATTTCAAATTATGTGCATGTGTTTGTAGGGATGTGAAGTGAGTGCAGGTGCCCTCAGAAGCCAGAAGAGGGCAATGGGTTCCCTGGAACTGGAATTATACCAATTTGCTAGGAATTCAACAAAGGTCTTCTGTAAGAACAAGATGGGCCCTTAATCATAAAGCCATCTCTTCGGCCCCTAATTCAGCTACTTTTTAAAAACTTTATTTCATTTTAATTGTGTTTGTTTGCACACACACACACATTTTATATATATAAATATATATATTTATATATATATACATACACACATACACTATGTGCATGTGTGGTACCCAGTGGAAGACAAAGAGAGGGTTAGATCCTCTGGAACTGGAGTTAGAGATGGCTGTGAGCCTCTACGTGGGTGCTGGAAATGGGATTTGGGTCCTCTACAAGAGCCACAAATGCTCTTAAGTGTTGAGCCACCTCTGTAGCCCATTGGCCATTGTTTTAATCAGCCTCTGGGGGATGGGTAGCCAAACCTGACCTCTTGGGACACAGACTGACTCCAAGTCCTATAGCAAGCTCATTCCAAGTTGATTGGCACACACCATTCCCTATCAGAATCCAACTCAGCGAGACACCAGCTCTACAAACCCAAGCCAGGGCGGTGGGTAAGGGCCCCACCCCATCATATCAGGAGGCATCAGTGTTCACTGTGAGTTTGGATCCCTCTTGCCTGACTTGCTAACACACGAGGGCTCAGTTTGTCCACCTAGGGTCACCTTGTCACACTGCTGACAACACTAGATAATGTGTTTAGGGTAAATTTGAATCCTGAAGCTCAGATATAACAGGCAATCAAAATTAATTTGACTATTTGGGAGTTTGAGTGAAAAGCTGTCAGACGAGGGAACTGAGGCATGAGATTTTCTTAAATGACAACCTCAAACATCCTTCAAGCTATATTTGAAAGGTGTTTTTCTGCCAAGGAATGAGTGTTTTAACTAAGAAACCAACTCCTTGCCTCCCTCAAATTGAATACTAACTGTTTAAGGGATAAGAGCAGGGTTGGGATGTTATTAATAATTGAACCCTGAAACAAAATAATTGCCTATTATTCCTCTTAAAGTTCTTAGATGCTTCTAATTACAGAATGTTCTAAGGGCATAAGGTAAAATGTTTAAAAAAATCCATTACTATCTGCAACCATCGCTCAAAGTGGAAAAGGATGTTGACAACCCACTGGAACCAAATCTGAATAGCGAATTCAATTTTGATGCTGATCTTGAATCACAACTAGTATTTATAATATCCAATGTCAAGTTGTTGGGTTATGAAAAAAAAAAACCTCATTACTCTCATTGGCTGGCTCTCTGGTGAGTGATGCTTATAAATCCGAATGGAAATATAGTTATAACAGTGCCCATGTTGTCGGTTTTATTTAATGGATTCCCATCTACAAATATGCATGAATGTTGTTGATGAGATTGTTGGAAACTGATGACCTAATTCCAAACTAGACATGGAACAATCTAGAAACACCCAGGATTGTTCAGGGCCAGAGTGAATGGACACTGGAGCCTGTAGTGCTTCCCAACCATTGGGTCTTAGTCAACGGGCTGTGGAGACCATGTTTCTCATGTTTGCCTGCCATCCTCGTGTCTTCCTCTCTCTCACCCATCCCTCTGTGAGATCTAGCCTGTGACCAAGTTCCCACCCTCAAGTTCCTGGTGTAGGTCAGAAGCTGGTCTGAGCCTCTCTCTGAGTCACAGAACCAGAGAGGAAGCTGGTTGATGATCGGACATGAGAGCCAACGTGGACAGCCCCCAGCCCCAGCCCCACTTAGAACAAAGCAGTTCAGTTCTTGTGTCCAGATACCATGTGAGGTCTGGGTATAAAACCCACCTCTCTTATATTTTTGGTTGTGTGCCTAGCCTTTAACGGCTGAACCATCTCTCCAGCCCATGCAGAGACCCACAACCAAACATCAAGTGGAACTCAGAGTATCTTGTAGAACAATTAGGGGAAGGTTTGAGGGAGACGAAGGGGACAAAGACACCACAAGAAGACCTATAAAACCAACTAACCTGGGCTCATGGGAGCTCACAGATACTGAACCACCAACAAAGAGCATGTATGAACTGGCTCTCTCTCTCTCTCTCTCTCTCTCTCTCTCTCTCTCTCTGTGTGTGTGTGTGTGTGTGTGTGTGTGTGTTGTAAGGATTTGAATACTGAGGAATACAGAGCAAACCTCCCCAGCCTGTCATATGGGGCCAGCGCCTGGCTCATCGGGATAAAGCATTTGCTGTGCAAACCTGATAACTGGAGTTTGATCATCATCCCCTTGTGAAACATCTGTGGCATGCATCCGCAATCCCAGAAGTTCTATGATATGATAGGCAGTGGAGACAGGATTCATCTCGAAGCTCACGGTTCATCCAGCCTAGAGTCCTCACACCGAGAGAGAGCTGGCATCTACAGGGAAGAAGGAAAGAACTGCCTCTCAGAAGTCTAGTCTTTGCAGGGCCTGCAAAACTGGCTCAACCATTGAGAGCACTAACTGCTTGCCCAGAGGCCCTGGGTTCTATTCCCAGCACACATATGGAAGCTCACAATTTGTCTGTAACTCCAGTTCCAACCTGATGTCCTTTTCTTGCCTTGACAGGTACCACAGGAATGGGGTACTTGGACATACATGCAGGAAAAACACACATATACATAAAATAATAAAATATTCTTTAAAAGCTGTCTTCTGATTTTCACATATGCACTGTGGTGTACACACACACACACACACACACACACACACACACACACCACATTATACATCACACCATACAGGTGATCAGTGACAAACTCTGGTATTGTCCCCTTCTCTGAATTCAACCTGCAGAAGTCCCCAGGTGTGGCCTGTTCTCCATTATCCCTCCACTTTCAGACCTTAAGGTTTCCCATGTAGGCCTTCTGCCTTCTCTTAGGAGGCCTGAAGTCTTCTCTGAAGGGTCTCCACCCACCTTTCCCATCCCTGATACCACCCCTTCCTTAGGAAACATAGGCAGGTTCCACTCAGGTTCCATCAAAGCCTTCTCAGACAATTTATAAGATGGTGTCTTAGTTACTTTTCTGTTGCAGTGAATAGACACTATGACCAAGGCAATTTATGAAAGAAAAGCATTTAATTGGGAGTTTGCTTATACAGAGGGTGAGTTCATGGGCATCATGTTGGGGAGCATGGCACTATGGTACTGGAGCAGTAACTGAGAGTTTACATGTTAAGACAGCAACCCCCCCCCCACACACACACAGAGAGAGAGAGAGAGAGAGCTAACCAGGAAAAGTGTGGGTTTTTGAAACCTCCTCCAACAAATCCACACCTTCTAATCCTTGCCAAACAGTTCCACCAACTGGAGACTAAGTAGTCAGATATATGAGTCTATGGGGGCCATTCTCATACAAACCACCATAGTGGGTTTATAGATGAACAATATTCACCCTGATCTAAAGGGTGAATAGGAACAGAGCAGACTCAGTCTCTTAACAGCATGGTGAGGAGAAAGGTCCAGAAACAGCACATCTTTGGCAAAGCACGGAAGGTGCCCAGAAAAAAACTAGGTTCACTTTGGCTAGCAAAGGTAGCATATTAACTAGTTTTACATCACCCTGACACAATGCCTGACAGAACATCTTAAGGGAACAAAAATTTATTTGGGCTTATGGTTTTGAGGGATTTGGGTGCTTCAGGGGGATGGGAGAGGCCTTGCAGGAGCCCCTCAGAATCAGAGCCTACACTGAGAGCCAGGTGTGGACCCCTACCCACAGTTACTACCCTTCTCAGGCTTTGGTCCCAGCCCCCCACCCCCACCCCACTGAGGACCATTGTGTGGGTAGTCTTAGTTGGGATGACCTGTCAGACCTGCCTTGTAATGATTCTGATTGAACACTGTAGGCTGAGTGTCCCTCAAAGGTTTGTGTGCTGGAAGTTTGTTCTGGGTCCAGCAATATTGAGAGGTGAAGCCTAAAGGAGAGTGATCGGTCACTGTGGGAGCTGATCTCAGAACAGACTAAGTTTGTGAGCCTTGCTCCTCTGTGACTTCCTGTCTTGCCATGTGAACTCTTCCTATTGTACATGCTTGCACTATAATGTCATCATCTTAAGCCCCTACCAGAAGCCTCCAAAAAGGAGCCTCCCAACCTTAGACTTTCAAACTTCAGAACCATAAGCTTTTCTTTTTTTTTTTTACATTTATTTATTTATCTATCTATCTATCTATCTATCTATCTATCTATCTATTTATTTATTTATTATGTATACAGTATTTGCTCTACATATATGCCCGGGCAGATCTCAATGTAGATGACTTTGAGCCACCATGTGGTTGCTGGGATTTGAACTCAGGACCTTGGGAAGAACAGCCAGTGCTCTTAACCTCTGAGCCACCTCTCCAGCCCCAAGCTTTTCTTTTTATAACACCCACCCTAAGGTATTTTGTTATACCAATGTGGATGGTATACCAGATATTATACCAGAATGTGGATGAACCTACATTCTCCAGCTTCTTTGCCTTGGTCCCTGCAGTTCCCCCTGCTTGGAATGCCATTGTACCCTCCACAGGCTCACTTATGGTTTATTCTCCAGGCCCAACCCAAACATTCCTACCGTAAGATATCCAACAAGGCCCATGATCCCCACCCCTGGCTGAGACCTCCCCTTCTGTAAATCCCCACTGTTCCAGCCCTCACCTCCAGAGATCCCAAACACTTTCTGCTTCCTCTGTGACAGGACTTCTAAGGAAAAGTTCACAGCAGTGGGGTACCTGACAGTCCATGACATCAGGGTTCTGGATCAGGCTTGGACAGTGGGCAGCAGCTGCCTTTCCTTCACTGGGCCTGTTTCTGCATCTATGGATGAGGAGCTGGGCTTGGTCCCTAGAGTCTTGTAGGTTCAATTGGTCTGCTCCATTCACCATCTCTGAAATCTTATCCAGTCAGACCTTGGCCTAGAAGCTGGAGACACATAGGAATTCTTGGAATCAAAATCCATGTGCAAATAATTTGTCAAGACTGTGCTCCCAGGAAAAGCACTTGGGAAGTGAAAGCAAGAGAGAGAGAGGAGGAAACCAAAGGAGGGGCTCCCTCAGAAGGAAGCGGCCCATCCCTCTGGCCTCTGAAGTAAGGTGAAGCACCAGATTTTCCTGTGCAAAGACCACATTGCACTTGACAGTCATCAGCCAAGAGGAAAACTAATTTCCCAGCTCGTCAGTCTAGCTGTACATATAAGAGAAAAGATTTCCCCCTAGCCCAGGGTAGCCTGCTGAAGGACAGTCAGTCATAGGTGCCGTCCATTGGAAGCAAGTACAGCAAAGAAACAGGCCCAGAAGCAGGGGCCACAGATCCTGCCAGTGGTACTTGGGGGTCTCCGAGAAGCACCTGTAATGTCCACCTTGGAAACTAGGCCATCCCTGCTCACAGAGGAGAAATGTGTGTGCAGCCAGGTGAGTTCAGTCTCCTTCGTGATCCTGGGTAATCACCTGTCTTCTTCTCCGAAGACCAGCTGTACAGTTGGGAGTGACAAAGGAGGGGTCTAAGCCTCATGCGCTTAGGCAGGGCTGAGCCTGTATTGTTCAGCCAGATTGGCAGCTCCACTTACCCACAGCCCAGGCTAGGACTTAGATCCCCAAAGACTAATTGCAACCCCAGGATATCAAAATGGACTGATTTCTCCAGAGATGCAGGGCATCGTTTTTATAATTGGTACAACTTCTTCTCAATCTACATTTGGCAGAGCCAGGGATATTGATCAAGTTATTTCTTGCTCAAATCCACATTCCAACCTTTGTATCTAGGCCTAAGAGGAGGGATAGGGGAGGATCAGGGGCTGGAGTCCTAAATGGCCATGTTCAGGTAAAAGAATTGGGAATTAACAAAGGAAAAGAGGATGGATGGATGGGTAGATTTGGAAATCTGCAAAGAGTGAACCCATCCCAATACTGCGGAAGGCTGGTAAACAATCAGAGGTGAAGCAAGGGCTCTTGGTCTCTAAGAAATATTTTCCAAACTGTTACTCCTGTGCTAGAAGGGACCATCAAGGTCACCCAGAAGGCAAGGGTAAGCAACTCAGGGCTAGCAATTCAGCATCTGGCCTTCCACATAAAAGGCCATTTAAAAAGACAACTGGAATGTGCAGCTGGTCCCAGGTACTCAGAGCCAGGGGTAGGAGGTGTGGGCACAAGGGAGGAGTGAGTGGGTGAGGGGTCTTCAAAGTGGGGCCCAGTTGGTTCTGGACCCAGAGCTCATGGCTCCTGGTTTCACCCTCTTACCTGCATCCCCATCCCTCTTCCCTACCTCCCACTGGAATTAAGAACATGAGGCCTGAACAGGGCCAGGAGGAACTGAGGGAAAGCCTCCTTCTATGAGCTGAAAGATTCTCTCAGCATCTCTGGCAAGCCAGCCTGGGCTCAAACACCCAGCCTAGCAAGCTCACGTGGCCTCTTGTGACAGTCCTTCTGCCTTGGTATAGATCTACTGTGGAAGTCTCCCTCCCACTGGTGCCCAAACAGCCTACCATTTCTTCATTCTGCCTCTGGAGCCATCCGATGACTATTTTCCCCCACCCCCATAGAATGGAGGCAACAACAATAGCAACGGTATCAGCATCTTATTCCTTAGGATGTACTCTTTCTTCTCTTCCTGGTAACTGCCACTTTGCAAACCCATTAGTATCAATGACATCACACTCTACCATCCACATAGCATTCCCTAGGGTTTCCCTTCCCCTCATTCCCTAGGGTTTCCCTTCC
>CAJQZJ010032188.1:16611935-16626802 GCA_907164525.1 Lophiomys imhausi
TCCCTAGGGTTTCCCCTTCCCCTCATACCTTAGGGTTTCCCCTTCCCTTTAGGATGTTGGGGTGTTGGATGTCTGCATCCGTGGGACCTCATTTTCTCATCCAGCAACTGTTCCCTGTGCTTGCCTCGAGGGTTCATTCAACCTTGCGAGCCACCTAACGGAGGTGACATTGAAACATGTGTCTGGCTCCTATGGCCGTGATATTTAAATCGTGTGAGACCCACATGGGAAGACGGGGAGGTGGCTGTGCCATTCTGAGTGCCTGGGACCCCCAGTCTGTGGCTGTGTCCCCTGCCCACGGTCTGGCTGCCTGCAGTCATGCGGGCCCTGGTGGTTAAATTCCACATGGAGAGCTGGGCTCTGATGTCTGACCTTCAAATACAGAGCATCTCTGGCTGGCAGGAAGGCAGCTGGGAACCTGCTCCTCATAATGTCAGCTGACTCACTTTTTCATCCTCCAGGCCAGTTTGTTGGTGGATGAATTAATTAAGTGATGCAGCGAGACTGAGAGGCTACCGCTGTTCTCTGCTGGGCTTCAGATCCTGAGCATCTTTAGAGGGATCTGGGGAGAAATAGAAAGAAGAACATTGGACCGGGGCTCTAGAGGAATAGAGCTCGAATCCTGGTTCTCCATCAGCAGTTCACGTCTGCTGCCTTGGGTCAGCATGTGCTACCTAACTCTGCTACCTCAATGCAGGTATGATCACCTCCCTCCCTTAATCAGAGTCAGCACAGGTGGGATTTAAGTCTGTGATTGCTCTGCCGGGTGAGGAATTGGGGAACTGTTCTCAAGGACAAGACTCTTGCATTCTTGGAGAAAATGCGAAGTTTTGGTAGCATCTTCTCCCAATACAAAGTTCTAGCTCCACTAAAGAGGTACACCATCTCTAGAAACTCCAGCAGTTTCAGGGGTGGGAAGGCCTCCAAATTTAAATCCCTGGGGTTCCAGGTTTCCCTAACCAGAACCTGCCCTTGGCACAGCAAACCTGCCTTGGTGGGCAGCTCTTTGCACCCCTAAGCCCTGAGTCTGCTTTCACTGCAAAGATCATAATTTCTTTGCAATCACCGGAAGACCTGGCCCTGGCTCCCACTCACCCTTAGCTCCTAGCTATTGCTTGGCTGCTATCTATCAATTTCTCATTATCCCTCTGCAGGATGCCACACCTTCCTAAAAACCAGCCAGTTCCATCCTTCTTGTGACCGATTCCTCTGTCCTTCAAATGCATATGCCATTGTGCCATTAAGGATGCTGGGACATTTTCCCAGGTGGACCACTTGTGAAATCACCAGCCACCTTGTACCAATGACTATCAAGGCTTCGTGTTTCACTTGGAACAGGTGGTCCTGGGCAAAGCCAACCAGGGAGTGAGCCACCCCCACCATCCTCCTGCCCCTTCCCTCTACCAGGCTTAGTGTTGAAGGCACTGAGACAGGGTTAGGCACACAAGAGATCTATTAGAAGAGACTTCGGGTGGGGGGGGAGAGAAGGGACTCAGGAACAAGAGTTAAGAGGGAGAACATGCCAACATTGCCTACATCTGTGGAAGAAGAGAGGCAAAGGCAGATGGTTAGAAAGGCAGAGAGTCACCCGGTGCAATTCTGAGAGGGGCCTGGCAGGACCCAGCAGAGTTTCCAAGCAAAGGATGTCACAGGAATTCCTGATGGGTAGGAAGGGGCCAGCTCCAGTGTTGCTACAGTATCCATCTTTGCCTAGGAGCAGAGCCTGAACAGGAAAGCCAGCATGGAGTTAACTGCCAGTCAATTCTTCCCTTCCACTGTTCTCTCAGATGACCTTCATAGCCACCACACTATCTCTACTGGCTTGTTTCACCTTTGAGACGATGCCATTAAATTTAGTTTTATCGACTTGATCCAGGCAAAGGCTTGGAGTCTGAATCCAATCACTAGATCTTGTTACAAATGCTGGCCCTGCCAGAGAGGAGAAATTGGAAAAGAAGAGAGAATTCCAGGAGATATTGAACCAAGTGATTAGGTGGATAAAATAAAATATTACGTGGTCTCAGTAGGGCAGGAGGCATTGGAGACTCCTCCGAGTAGTCCTCTCATTCATGTAATGATGTAATTGGAATGTAAGGGACCTGGGTTATGAGTTCAGCTGTATCAAACAGTGTGTGCTTGGAATCCAATAATATCGCATTAAAAAGTGCATGAGAAGAACCAGCTAGGATGATGACAGCCCAAGCATCCAGCCGTACCTGTGGGTTATCTTTACCACAGATGGAATGCCCCGACAGAAACCACTTAGCAGTGGGGTGTCTGGGCTCACGGTTCAGTGCGTACAGTCCATTGCGTTTGATGAAGCACGGTGACTGGGAATCCGTCAGTGGCTGCAGGAGCTTGCCGCTCGGGCTGTTACATTTCAGTGAATGAAGGAACAGAGGGAGCTTGGGCCAAACCTGGAGGCTCTACCCTCACAGCTCATGTCCAAAGGCTTAAACAACCTTCCAAAACAGTGCCACCATTTCAGACGAGATCAGGTGTGTTCTGGGTGGTGTGGCCGTAGATAGTGCTGCCATTTTAGGACCAAATGCTCAAACACTTGAGCCTATGGGGGACATTTCATATCCAAACCACAACAAGCAACTAGAGTATAGGAGATGGGAACTACACCGTGACCATGTACATGGGCTGGCCTGGAAGAAGAGGTGGTGTCTGCAACAACCTCAGTTCTTCTGTGACCAGAGGGCAACAGGGTCACAAAGGAGGGGAGGGGGGAGTCTTTAAAAATCCCTGGAAGTTATAAATTAAATACAGAATAAGAAAACCAACTAAGCACATACTATTAATGCATCTGCGGTAAATTTAAGAACAAACTGGATATTTGGTATTTGCTGGGTTTGCACTGTAAAAGAGAGTTTGACATATCTTGGATAACATTATAAATGTGTAATTGGGTAATTGATTTGAGACTTGTGATTTTAAATTAAAAATTGTAAGATAATTTGATTAGTTTTGTAAACAGTTTATTGAAATGTTTGTGGGAACCCGGTATTCACTGTATTTATGATTCTGAGTTATTGAATTTGTGGAGTTAGTTAAGTGTTTGGAAAGGATTTGCTTGCTAGGTCAGGCAGAGGAAGTACTCCATGCAAACACAGGAAGCATCTACTTGCAAATGCACTTCAAACTGCTTGAAGGAACTTAATAAAATGAGTTGTAATGAGACTTGTTTAAGGGAGTTTGGATTTGCAATTAGGGTATTCACATTTGAAATTAAGCTTAAGGGCTTGGGAGGGAAACAGGGATTTTAGTTACTTCCTCTTTTTTCTACATCAAAAAATATTACCTTCAAGTCATCAATAACTCCCTCTGACAGGCTTCCTGTTTGGAAATCTGTTCCACGTTGCTTGATACCCCACACTTTGGTTGCTAAATGGTGGGCAGTTTAATCAATGCCAAGATCTTTAAGCCTCCTTCCTGTCTGCAGACCCATCCTCCTGACTTCCCTGCCCCTCCCTTCCATCAGCATCAGCCCTCCCCCAAGTCACTCAGCCACTTCCAGGAGTCTCTCTGTCTCTAGTCCTCTCTCATCTTTCTTTTTTTTTTTTCCATGGGGAGAATTGCAGAGATGCTCGGCTAAGTGGAGAGTAGAGTCCAGCCTCCTTGGTGCAGGATACCTTTGTGCACCAAGCTGGCCTGTGCGTGGTCCTTCTAACTCAGGGTTGCAGGTCCTCCTCCAGAAGGGTGGGCAACAGGCTCTCTATTAGCCCATCCTGCTCTTATCATCTGTGCCCACCGATAGGCCTGGACATGTGCTGTAGGAGAGACACCGCTGCTCCCCTCTGCCTTCCATCTCCCTGCTGCACCTCTGAGATCTGAGGGGTTGGAGAGATAGTCACTATGGTGAGCTTGGCAGTGCCATAACCACTGACCACTCCTCTGAAGACCTAATCACCCTGACATAACTCAGTCTCTGCCATTTCTGGACATCCATCAGAGGCCGAAGAAGCAAGGTAAGGCTACCTATTATAGTTCAATCATGGAGGCAAGAGATCCCAGGTAAACCCTCCCCTCCATGAGTCTAGTTCCCCCAGACCCTTACAAAGCAAAAGAGACCCTTTCAGCCAACCAAGCCACTTCCAAGTCCTTCTGAGAAAGGCAATCTTTCATGTGCACAAGAAGACACAAGTAAGGATGGAACCTTGCTACCAACAGTGAGTGACATCAGCCCAAATGTCAATCAATGGAGGAATCTTAGATAAATTCATGTATAGAACACAAAGACTGTGTCAGTTGGGGTCCAGCCAAGAAATGCAATTAGTGCCAGGTAACTCCCCAATAACATTCTGCCATAAAAGTTTTCAAACATACAGGAATGTTGAAAGCACAAAGTGAACACCCACAGGCTCATGAAAACTAGCGTTTAGCCTAATTTTAGTCGTCGTCTAGCCCTCTAGCCATCTGTCTCTCCACCTGATCTTGTGGGTACGTTTCCACGTAAAGCAAAGAAAGCAATACACTTTACCTACAAACACTTCAACACGTGTGTCATTACCCAGAGTCCCATATGTGTTTACACTTTCAAAGCAAATTTTCATATAAGTAAATATGCAGGTCTTACGTCTGCTAGTCCAAGGACTCTGGTAAAGTCATCTGCCTGTGTAGAGGAAACCTGCCATCAAGACTCAGCATGAGTTTCCTAGTGGTCATTCCAAATTGATCCCACTGTAAGCACGGTTCTGTTTCTTCATCTTAGTTTTGTCTCTTCTAGAACGTCCTACAACTTGAATCCTATTTTGTATGGCATGCTTCCATCAGCCCACTGTTGTGAAGAGTTTCCCATGATACAGTGTATAGTGATGGTTTATGCCTTATTTTTGCCCAGTTAGTGTTCAGCTAACTGTGATTGTGTGATTGTGGACCAGAGTTTGTCCTGTTGATGGACATGTGTGATGTTTCTGGTTCAGCAACAGCATGAACAAAGCTTTTGTGTTCTACACATCTTAAATACTTATTTTTGCGCTCAAGTGTTTTCAGTTGCATCAGGTAAATCTCAAAGACTGAATTTTCTTGTTTGGGAGATAAAGGGGAGATGAGGTTTGCATTTTTGAAAGGGGTGCAGAATTTCTCACCTCACACAGTGGGGCTCTTGCACCTTCCCACACTGCCTCAGCACAGGTTCCAGCTGCTGTCACCCTCCCTTTATAGTAGATCCTCTTGGGCCCTCTTCCTTGTTCACTAAGTCTTTGGGCTTTGCTCGGTATTAATCCAGGTCACCTGGCATGCGTCAGTGGTTGGACAGCTTGTAAGGAAGGTCTCATTCCAGATGCCCTTGCTTCCTGACCAGAGCTCCCATCTCTCTCCAGAAACCACTAGGCTCCCCTGTGGTAACTAGCAGAGCAAAAACTAGGCAATAGCATTGGCATGTAAGCTGACTGCACCTAAATGTCCCATGAGCAGGTCTGAGACCCAGGCCCACCAGCCTGAGTTCTCTGAACCCATTCAGAATGGCTGAGCAGGGGCTGCAAGGTCAAAGCTGGTGGCTAGACTCCAGAGGCCAGGTCTAAGGCCTTCAGACTCAAAGCCAACTGCCTGGACCACTGTGTTGAGAAACCCTCTACTTTCCCACGGTAAATGCAGAGGGACCACCATCTGCAGGGGTCACAGGGCGAGTGGGGATCTCAATGATTTTACACCCTCAGTGAGACCCTTCTTTACTCAACAAAACTGTGGCACAAAAGCTAAGAACATGAGCACCAGGCACAGAGGTTGGGTTCCGCCCCCCAGCCGAGCCACTCCATATGTTTCTTGTTGCTCCTACTATAAGGAATTTTAAAACAATGGACAATGGATAGAGAAGCTGCCACTGGCTCGGGCTGCCTGTGCATCTGCTGGATTTCCTTAGACATCCTGAACTTTGCTGTCTCAGAACCTCAGATTCATGCCTATGAAGAGTCAGAGACAAGCCGGGCAGTGGTGGCCCATGCCTTTAATCCCAGCACTTGGGAGGGAGAGGCAAGTGGATCTTTGTGAGTTCGAGGCCAGCCTGGTCTACAAAGTGAGTCCAGGACAGCCAGGGCTACACAGAGAAACCCTGTCTCAAAAAAAACCAAAAAAAAAAAAAAAAAAAGGAGTCAGAGACTAGGTAGGCTGAGGTGTGGTGGCTGCTGCTCTATGAGCTGGGACAAGCCAGGGGTCACACCCAGGTAAAGGAAACTCTGCCCACTGTCTAGAGCAGGCAGCTCCCTGCTTGAATTCATGCCTCCCATCCCCTCCATCTCTCTCTCACAGTTCTCAGCCCAGCTGTAGGAAGGAGGATGGCCCATTTACAAAGTGTGTACTGAGGCCAACAAGATGCTTCAGGAGGTAAAGGTGCCTCTTGCCAAGCCTGACAACCTGAGCTTGATTCCTGTGATCCATTTGGTGGATGGAGAGCATAACTCTGCATCTTGCAAGTTCTCCTCCAACCTTCACAGTGATACACACGCATCCACACACACCCACAGGCACACAAAGTGAATAAGTTAAAATGTCATACTTAAAAACAAACGAACGAACAAACATGGATCTGACCTGTCATATCTCCAGGAGAGGAGTGGTTCCTGACTCTACACTTACCCAGATCTTTAATATATTAGCCCAAGGTGAGTCCCACCTGTGGAGGATGGAGCAGAGCCTACTGGGGCCAGTCAGGAACCAGATCTTCTGCAGTCCACTTGGAACACTGCCCCTGTTGGCTCAGGCTACCTAACCTTCAGGTCTCCGTTAACTGCTGTAAGATAAGTATCCAAAGGCACTTCTAATAAAGGCATTGGAATTGTTGAAAGGCCTGCTGAGAATTTAATGAGAAGGCATGGGCGAATCAGTGGTTGGAATAGCCTGGCACACAATAGGTGTTGTGATTTGAATGTGTCCACCAAGCTAATGTGTTGTTCCCAATACAATGGTGGTGGAAGATGATGGTGGAAGGTGGGGCCTGATGGGGGGTGGTTAGGTCACATGAATGAGCTCCACTACCAGGAGTCAATTCATGTTGTCATACAAAGGACTCATGGGAGAGGTCTCTTTCTTCTGCTCCCCTGCTCGGTGAGGACACAGTGTTCATCCTGCCCTAAGTTTGCAGAATTCAAGATGTTATTTTGGAGTGCTGCCGGCACCTTTGTCTTGGCCTTCACCCTCCAGAACCACAAGAAATAAATATCTGTTCTTTATAAATGACTCAGTCTCGGGTGTTCTGTCATGTCAGCAAGGATGGATTAAGACAGCAGGTGTTCTGTAAACATTAGCTATTAGTATGAGGATGCTTTTAGTCTAGGGGCAAGGCCTGTGTGCAGTTTCTCTACCAGCCATGCACACAGCTGGTCTGCAGTTATGAAGTGCTGGGGACTGGTTGCTGAATGAGGAATATATCAATGCCTTTGGCCCTTGGAAGTTTTACCACCGGGGCACAGGACTTGCAAAGGGATGGGTCTGGTGCATCTGGTGGGCCTGTGTCTAACTCCATCTCCAGCCACAGGAATGTTTCCTTTCCTGGCCTCTTCCCGATTGGCCTGGTCCTGGCAGGGTGGCCACAGCAAGGCCTCTGTGGTGCTCACTACATTTAGAGCTCACGGGGCCTCACTGGCCACAGTTGTGGCTTCAAAATCCCTCTGCTTGTTTAGACTCCATTTCTAAAGTCAGACCTCTGTGGCCAGCTAATGATGTCCATGGAGACAGTGGAGGCTGTGGCCCGGGAGATACCCAGAGAGCACTTTGCCAGGGGCACTTTGGACTGAAGTCAAGAGAAGTTGGTGAGCACACCCCAAGAGGATGAGGAAGCCTGGAAGTCAGAGCTGAAGGATTCTATCCACAAATCTCCTGCAGGCACCTCCTCCTCCTATGTTGAGATGTGGGACAAGCCCAGAGGGTCCTGTCACCAAGCTTGCAATCTAGGGCTGACACCTGCTGTCACTCCCAGGATAGCAGGTTCTGAGCTTGAGCAGGGATCAGAACCACCTGAACGGACCAGGCTGTGTGCCAGTGGGTCTGGCATGGGGCCGAGGATTTACATCTAATCTAACAAGTTCTTGATGAGGCCAATGCTGCTAGACCAGGAGCCACAGCGGAACCCATTACTCTAAGAAGCTGTCTTATGCCTGGGAAAATGGAATAGACTCCAAAGCTAATACTGCCTTCTGGTAGAAAACAGAGGAGACAAGCTAAAGTACTAGAGGGTCATATGAAGGATGAGGCTAGAAGGAAGAAAGCTGGAATAGAAAGAGGGACTTCCGGCACAGATTCAGACTGGAGTGAGGGGAGAGCAGTCCATGTTTAAGGAGCACTCACTCACTAGTGTGTACAAGTGCTGGGTCAGCACCTGTAAGGACCTAAGGGGGAGTGTCACCTTAAATGCTGCGCTGTGGCATCTGGCTTGCATCATTCCAGTCCCAGCTCTGCCTCTGGTACCCCCTGGAATCTACCAGAAACCAGAGTTTCTGTGGGCAGCCACCACCGATGGGGCTCAGAGTTCTCATGGAAACTTCCTCTTGGTTTGAAGGCTAGCACTGAAAAGCCTGGGCCAGGAGGAAGGCGTGTGAGGTTGTGGATGTATGTATGTGTGTGAGACAGAGAGGGAAAGGAAGAGGGAGAGAGGGGGAAAATGTTGGAGATGGGACCCATGTAGACCCCCAGACTCCCTGCTAACCACTTCACCCCTACACCAAAACATCAGTGCTACCTTCAGAGTTTTATGAAATCCCAGGGCCCACAGTACAATAATTATGGCTGACAACAATTAATTGATCATTTCAAGTGACTGGCAGAAAGGATTTTTGTCTGCTCCTAACAGAAAAACAATCAGTGTCTGAGTTGATGGGTATGCCAATAACCCTGATTGGATCGGTACACACTTGTGCATGGATTGAAATTTCACATGTAGCCCATAACTAGGTACAAATTAGAACTTTTTAAAATCCCTTGCGCCTAGGTCACACCTCAGAATCTGCATGTATCAAGATCCCAGAACAATGTGAGCACAGGGTCACTGGATCACATGGGGAGTACTCAGGACCAAAGCCTGAGACTGGGTTTATGGCTAAAGTACTTGCTGTGCATGCTTGAAGGCCTGAGTTCTGATCCACCCAGTCCCATGTAAAAAGCCAGGTGTGTGTGCTGGCTGATCTTATGTTAATTTGACACACAAACTAAACTCATCTGAAAGCAGGGAATTTTACTGAGAAAATGCCTCCGGAAGATCCGGCTTCTTAATTAGTGATTGATGGGGGAGGGCCCAGCCCATTGTGGGTGGTGCCATCCCTGGGCTGGCTCCTGGGTTCTATGAGCAAGTACAGGAAGCAAACCAGTAAGCAGCACTCCTCCAAGGCCTCTGCTTCAGCTCCTGCCTATAGGTTCCTGCCCTGTTTGAGTTCCTGTCTTGACTTCCTTCAGTGATGAACAGTGCCGTGGAAGTGAAGCCCAATAAACCCTTTCCTCCCCAACTTGCTCTTTGATCATGGTGCTTGGTTATAGCAACAGAAACCCTGACTAAGACAATGTGGCAGTATGCCCCTGTAATCTTAGTGTGGGAGGTGAACACAGGATGATTCCAGGAACTCCCTAGCCAGCTAGTGTAGCGAGCTCTAGGTTCATTGAGAGGTCCTGTTTCAAATAGAAGCTGGAAAGTGATAGAGGGCGGCCAACCTCAAACTCTGTGTTCCACAGTCAAACACATATCATAAACACAGATGCACACACACACACACACACACACACACACACACACACACACGCACGCACACGCACCTAACCATCTCTAGTTAACTCAGTGTGTGGGAGGTGAGTGCAGCAGGAGGAAGGTGGCCCCACTTATCTAGACAACTTCCCTCTCAACATGACCTTGATGGTCTGATTGCTGGAGAAACACAGCTCTTTCAATGGGTCTGTGGGCCTGGGTGGACCCCAGTCCCTTCCTCAGCTTAGAAGGTCCTTCTTCTGCTGCTGCTACCTGGGATAGCAGCAGGGCAGGAATGGTCCCCATAACACCACAAGAGGATCATGGTTATTGTTCACTGAGGTCTCTTTGGCGCATGGGGAGCTCTTGACAAATATTTGCTCATATAACATAAAGGAATCACCCAGCTTCATAAAAAGAGAGAGAGAGAGAGAGAGAGAGAGTTTCAGAAGTAGGGTTCCTGAGCTCTTACGTAAAGCCTCTTTTCTCTACCTAGGATACACTGTCTCACCTCTGAAAAATTTATGCTTCCAAATGCCTCCAACTTTCCACGCTCCTCTGATCACACTTACACATCTTTTCAAGGACCAGCACTGCTGCCTAACCCATCCCCTGGGGACACATTTTTATGCAGAACAGCATCCTCTCTGCCTTTAGCTTCTGAATAGCCAATGTACAGTAATAATGAGTGGATCCAGGAGCACAGTCCCTTCCCCTAGCTTGGGAGAGGTTGCTAGCTGCCCACTCCACTATAGGAACAAATCAAGAGTCCTCCAACCCCAACTAGTCCTCATTTAGGTCTCAATGAGAAGAACCAAGAGAGCTAAGCCAGGTATTCACACCTGCTTCTAAGTCAACCGGAGGCGGTGGTGGCTGTCACATGGCAATGGCTGGGGACACCTCAGTCAGGGTGAGAAGCATCCTTTCCTGACTGCCCAGCAGCAAAGAAAAGGAAGCAATACCTGCCAAAGAAGACAATGACTGCCTTCCAGCCACAGGTACAGGTTCCTTTCAATACTTGCTGTGAACAGAACAATGGGTGGCCTAGGAATAGAAAAAAGACTTGAATTCTAGCCTTTGTCCCACCATTAACTTACTAACTGATCTTGGGTAAATCAATCCATCCATCCAAAACATTCTGGGAGAGTTGCCCTGGAGGAACACAGTAGGTGACAGCAGAAACTCTTTTGTGTGTGTGTGTGTGTGTGTGTGTGTGTGTGTGTGTGTGTTGGGGGGGGGGTGGTTCAAGACAGGGTTTCTCTGTGTAACAGCTCTGGCTGTCCTGGACTCAAACTCACAGAGATCCACCTGCCTCTGCCTCTGCCTCCCCAGTGCTGGGATTAAAGGTGTGCGCCACCACGCCAGGCTCAGCAGAAACTCTTATTCCCTTAGTCCCTGATACCAGCACATTGACAGCTGTCCTTCACTCGGTCTCCAGTGCAGTCTACACACCTCCTCTACAGAGGCACAAGTAGATGGAGAGATCCCTTAGTCCCTGATACCAGCACATTGACAGCTGTCCTTCACTCGGTCTCCAGTGCAGTCTACACACCTCCTCTACAGAGGCACAAGTAGATGGAGAGATTAGGAAGCTGCCCAAGGTCAACAGGAATCTTGAAAGTTTCAGGGCTTGAATCCAGGTGTCTGGCTCAAAGTCTAGGTTTGCTTGTTCTTTTTCTTTTTTCCAGTTTGTTGAAAGTTAACTGATATATCTGATTTGACTGTTCAGAAGCCCCATGTGCAAATCAGCACACAAAAGCCCTGCCCTCTGCCTCTAGATACCCAGAGTCAAGTGGGGAGCCAGTCACAATACTTTATGAGCAAACCAGTTGGCAGGGGTGAACTTGAAAGTGCCTTAGAAATTATCAAGTACCAGAAGAATGATAGGTACAGGCTATGATCCTTTCCTTACTAGATGTTCATAAATATTCTGGAAGGAATGGACTTGCCCAAGGTCACCAGGTTATCGTCCCCAGTTAGTGGGGATTATTACTTTGGGAGGCTGTAGAATTTTGAGGAGGAGGAGCTTTGCTGGAGGAAGTGGGTGACTGGGGGGCGGGGCTTGAGGTTTTACAGCACAGCCCCATTCCTGTTCAGTCTTTGCTTCCCGATCCTGCAGACTGGCATTCCGGATCATGATAAACCATACCCTCTTGAACTGTGTGCCCAAGAGAACCCTTCTCCCTTAAGCTGCTTTTTCTCGCGTTTTTGATTACAGCAGTGAGAGATGTGGCTAATACGGTGTTAGCAAGATGACTTACTGGGCTGAGACTAAGACCACAGAGAATAGATGACACCATTCAGTGGAGTGGAAGGCTTTCTTAAGGAGGTGGGAGGAAACTCGTCCTGGAAGGGTAAACACTGACACAGTGGCAAAGATGCAACAACCACCAGGCGCTCTGTGTACACAGGGGTCAGAGGTTCCTCAGGAGAAAAGAAACAGCAGGAGGGGCAGGGCCAAAGACCCAGAGGAGGACAGGCTACAGGCAGCAAACTGGAGAGAGAGGTTGTGCCCACATGTGACTGTGAAACGTTGAAAGGCTTTAAACCCATCATCTAGCTCAGATTAATTTAAAGATTAACTTAAAGTGAATTTTAATAGCTTGTATTGATAGTATTTATTACAAAGACAAAAGGCTTTTCATTCTAACCATGTTCACTGTTCCCATTTGCTCTGGAGGATGTGACAGGGAGCATATTGTGGGGTGTTACCGAACTTTTAAAAATTATTATTATTTATTTAACAATATTCACCTGTAACAAATACCAACAATTTCTTAACTATTAACCCTATAAATTCCTACAATCCCTTTAACCTATCCACTAAACCTATTGATAATTATTTTCCTAACCTTTTAGAATGATACAGTCTCTGGGGCAGGTCCTCAGTCGTCAGGAACACAGTCTTTGTGGTAGACCCTTTAACACACTTAGCAGTCTTTATTCTGGAATATCTCAGATGTAGATTCGTCAGGGTAAGTTGGCTATCACAGTCTTACCTTAACTAAGGCTTGATGCTTTCTTCTCTCTGGGAGACCCCAGCCCCTTGGTATCAGCAACTCTGCTGCTCTGCCTCAGTCCTTAAAGCCAGGCACAGTTTCCTTTAGGCCACTGTTCAGACAGATCAAACACCTCTAGGCAAAAGCTGAGCCACAGGGTTTAGTCCTTGGCCTTTTGGTGTCTTGCTCAGGCTTTCTTTGCTCACCAGTTTCTTTTTGCCTCAGGGAGAGCTGGCCATCAAATGATGGCCAGCACTTTTTTTAGCATGGGGGGATCTCTTTTTTGGGGGGGCTCCATGCACTGTCCTTAAATAGGGGGAACTCTGTTTCAGCTTAATTTGGGCTCCGCCCACTGAGCAGCTGAAAACAATGCCAGGCCAAATACTTTGTTTCTTAAGTCCATTAACTCTTTCCTGTTTTCCTGACTTCAACCTTGTTTTTCAGTCCATTAAGTGTCCTGTTTTGTTTCCTGTTTTCACCTGACTTCATCTTTGTTTTTCCACATGCTGATAAGCTAATCGCTCACAGCCAAGTTGATCTTCATGCCCAGAATTAAGAGACTGTATCATATATTTTCTAAATCTAATTTAATTATCTAACTCCCTGCAGTGGGGCAAAGATGCTCACCTCAGGGCCTCAGGACATGACTGTGTGACCTCATGCTTTGTGTGCCCCTTATGAAAATGGAGACAGGCAAAGGAACAAAAGTCACCTTTAGCCACACTGTCCGGAGACAACCAGCAGCAGCTCCTAAATGTCATTGCTCAATCAATATTCTATTCCTTTATGGTCTATTTCAAGAATCAGGGACTGAAAAGATGGCTCAGTGGTAAAGAGCATTTGATGCTTTTTCAGAGGACCTCAGTTTGGTTCCCAGCACCCACGTCAAAGTGCTCACAATCGCCTGTAATTCCAGCTCCAGGAGACCTGATGGCTCAGGCCTCTGCAGATACCTGCCCTCATGCACATACACACACACACACACACACACACACACACACACACGTACACCTACCAACACATAATTGAAAAGAATAAAAATAAATCTTTAAAAAAAGAATATCTTCCATATTAGTAAATAATCTTCTATTGATAGTCTAAGTTGGGAGGGGTTCACAGACTCCTTTCAGACTTGATGAGTACAGACTCTCTCCACACAATGCCATCCCCAAACACATGCCAGTCATGTTTGCCAGGCCCAGGATTGCCAGCTCTCTGGCTTTCTCCAGAAAGCCAGGAATCCTTTTTTTTTTTTTTTTTTTTTTTCCTGTGTGTGAAATCTTCCAATTTCCTGAGGTTGGCAACTAACTCAACATACTAAAAATAAAACAAAGGCACAATGGGGACAAATAGGCTCATCGGAGGTCTCCATCTGTTCTAGGGAAGCTAGTTTATAAGCTCTGCCCAAGGCCAAAGTAAAAGAAAGGCAGTTAGGGTGTGTGGTAGCTCCAGCTTCACCTCCCATTATGTGCCTTCTCATGCTGCCAAAGCACTCACTCCAAATTTCACTCCGAGCCCTGGCTTGTGCCATTTTCTCCACATGAAGCACCTGCTCGCCCCAACACTCCCACTGTGTGACCACGCTTGGATGCTGGCCATACCTCTCTCTGCTCCCTGCTATCTGAAGTCCCACCTCTAGTTCCCTGCTAGAGAATCATCTCTCTGTGACACCTTCCCCCCCTCAACCAGGGCCCCCTCCACCAACACTGCAAGGTGACAGAACCGTCAGCATCCATCCCAGTGCAAGTGAACATGTCCCTCCCTCAGCAGAAGGATGGATAATTACAGGCTGGCTCCAGCAATCTGCTATGCGTTCACCCCTCAGGGTGTGTGAATTGCTGTGAAATTCTTATCAAGGGGAAAGCAGACAGTGACTCTGAAGGGGGCTTAAAGGAAGGAGGGGGCAAAGAAAGAAAAGCTTTTGCAAAAAGCTTTGGTGGTGACCTTTGAGCCAAGGAAAAGGGTTATTAGAATGGCCTGGTGCAGACCAGCCCTATCCTGACAGGATGCTGTGCTGGCCACTTCCCTTCTCTGGATAGTAAAGGGCATAATCTTCTCACTTCTCTAAAATAATAAGGTTCTGCATAACAGCCAGGGGCTTTTGGTGTCTCTGCTTAACCAAGCCTTGAAGCTTCCTGGGCTCACTGACAGTCTCTCTCTCTCTCTCTCTCTCTCTCTCTCTCTCTCTCTCTCTCTCT
>CAJQZJ010032188.1:16626812-16681987 GCA_907164525.1 Lophiomys imhausi
TCTCTCTCTCTCTCTCTCTCTCTCTCTCTCTCTCTCTCTCTCTCTCTCTCCCCCCTCTCCTCCAGAAGAAAAGGGCTAAGCTAGGAACTGCCATCCAGGACCCATTACCACAACTGCCCCCCCTAACCTTGGTGGCAATGGCTGGCTGATGTCCTACAAAATACCTTCTACATAGAGCTACAAATTGGACAGGCCCCAGGAGGTGCTTGAGACTCTTTCTGAGGCAGTAGGAAGCAGGACTGAGATAGCTGGTATCTTTAGAGCCCTCAATAGGCCACCAAATTTCCCTGAGCCCCAGTTTCTCCATCAGCATGGTATGAACAACAAATTCCATTTCACGAGATTTTAACATTAAAAAATCCAGTCCGAGGCCAATCGTTGTACCTCACACCTTTAATCTCAGCACTCAGGAGGCAGAGTCAGGTGGATCTCTGTGAGTTCAAGGCCAGCCTAGTCTACAAATCGAGTCTAGGACAGACAGCCAGGGCTATTACATAGAGAAATACTGACTCAAACAAAACAAAAACTAAAAACAAAACAAAAAAATCCAAACCAGAAGGAAAAAAATCCAGCCCAGAAGGTAAAGACACTAGATTCTCTGGTCTGAAGACCCCAAACTCAAATTAAAAGAAAAGGAGGAGGAGGGGGAGGAGGAGGAGGAGGAGGAAGAAAGAAAGAAAGAAAAGAAAGGGCAAGACACAACGGTGTTTGTCTGTGATCCTAGCACTCCTCCTACACGGTGGGAGGAGGGGAGGGAGAGTAAGGAGACTGGCCTAGAAGCTCACAGACCAGCTAGCCTGGAGCATACAGGGAAGGCATCAGCTGAACTGAGAGACCCCACCTTAGCACGTTAGAAGGTGAGCACCACCTCTCCAAAGTCATCCTCCGACCTCCACACACGTGCTATGTCACCCACACACATACAACTGATTAATTAAAAAACCCAAAGGTTTTTACTTAAAAAAATTTACTTAAAAAAAAAAATCTAGCACAAAGCTTGACACATGTTAGATGCCTAATAAGTAT
Organism: Lophiomys imhausi; assembly: GCA_907164525.1. Taxonomy (NCBI): domain Eukaryota; kingdom Metazoa; phylum Chordata; class Mammalia; order Rodentia; family Muridae; genus Lophiomys; species Lophiomys imhausi. The sequence goes on from CAJQZJ010032188.1 coordinate 16,627,839, forward strand.
TAGGTCTCTGCCTCATGAGGCACAGCTTGATGTGAGCAGGTTAACCGCAGGTGTCGCCCCAGGTGGGGCTGCAGACATCAGGACTTATCTTCAGTGGAACACCAGGGCCAGAGGCTGGGAGCTGCAATCTGGCCAAGGTCTCAACTGTCTAGCACCATCCTTGAGGGTCGGAACTAGGAGCCAATGGTCAGGGCCTAGGTCTCTGAGCAGGGACCTGCTGATACTTGCTTACTAATGCCAAGAGCCGCCCAATGTCCAGTTCACAATGGGGAAACTGAGGCATACTAGAAGATGAGCACTAAGAGGCAGGACCAGGGCCTAGGTTTTCTAGGTCTTCCTGGGGACCTATTGACTTCCAGGAGAGGACACCAGCAGGCAGTAGAGTGACAGCTTCGAGTACACAGCCCCAAGAGCTAAGGAAGGACAGACTTTTACAACTAAGGGTTCAAACACTGCCCCTCCACCTGCACCCAAGTCCCTCATGCCATACACTGTCTATCTCCGAAAGGGCACTTAGCACCAGATCTTTCAAAGTCAATTATTAAATTGTTGGCTGTCTTCTTTCAAATCTGAGTTTATAAACCCAGCATGCTTGCTCCCCACCCAGTCTCCTTTTTCCCCCATGTTTTGCTTGTCCCACCACTGAGCCCTTAAATCCTAACCCAGCACTTCTCCATAACTCTACTTTAAAGAAGGATGGGTTCATTGCAAGACATTCGTTGGCTGGACCCTGTGTCAAAGGTTCAGAATAGAAAGATGTATCTGAGTGGCCGCTCACATTAGCTAGTGGCCTCCGTGGCTTTGCGTCTGCCACTCGGGTTCCCTTAGTCATTCCCCATGGCACGAGGTCCAGCTCAGGGTAGCAGCTCGGAGACCATGGCATTAGGTGAGTAGAGAAGTGAAATCTTAAGTCTGTCTCTAACCCCCCCCCAAGAAAATGTATTTCAGTGCTAGGGAAGGAGCCCTGGGGAATTGCACACAATAGGCAAATGCTCTGCCATGAAGCTGCATTCCCCGACCTTGGTATTTTAGGTAAGATTTGCTATGGAGCCTATGCTAACCTCAATTTCACAAACCTCCTGCCTCTGCTTCTCAAATGCTGGGATCACAGGTGTATGTCACCATGTCAGACTGACCTCAAGACATTTTGAGCTTGATGAAAAGTTAGAAATAGAGTAGCCAATAAGCAGGTATTATCTACAGCCTCTCGGTATCTATCTCTCCCCTTCTGTGCACCCACCACTCTCCTCCACTTCCTTCACCTCTCACTCTCTCCCCAAATGTCTGCTCTAGTTCATAATTTGGCCCACAATCCATAAATTATCTTAGAAATAAAGATAAGTTCTAGGTCACATGTCCAGCATCTGATAAAGATGTTTGTTGGCAACCCTCAACAGAAAATGCAATCAACATGGACTAAAAGGCCATATGATGGAAATTCTCATTGACTGAAAATTGACTTAAGGGTCAAACCTTCTTGACACTACTCTGGTTTACTCAATATAGCCCAGGAATCTTGAACTTGGCTGAAAGGAAGACCGTGAAGGAATAGTGGCAGACACTGTGATGAGTCAGTTAAGCAAAACCCATCAATAAACCAAGTCCCTGTGGTGAAATGACATCCACATGGGAATCATGTCGGTAAAGTTAAAACAAGAATGGGGGAACCCAAGCAACAAACCACAGGCAAAAGTGATCAAGGGAGCCAATTCATTCTGTGATGCTTGCTTTTAAAAATGCTTTCTCCATAGACATTACTCAGTGTTGACAAGCATCTTATTAAAATGTTAAGAGTAGCAGGGGAATGCATGGACTTGTCAGAGTGAGGGGACATGCATGGGTGGCTTTGGTTTACCTGTCTGCTGTCTAATACCCACCATGTACATCAGCTGCCTGCCATGAACTGCCATGATTCCTCCTGATTGTGGGTTTTTGCACTTTAAAGAACTTGAGTTTTTACACTAATCACTACCTTCTAAGTCAATTAGTGAGACTTAAAAGGTCATTTATCACCGAAAATTGCAACTGGAATCACCAATGCACCGCATCAGCCTGCAGACCTGAAGGAATTGCATCTACATTGATAATTGTACCCTGGCTTTAATGAGATTCTTATTAACATATACATTATTAATTTGACCATTAATGCAGATGTCATTCTGAGTCACACCAGGATTCCCGGTGGCTCGTGTGGTTATTAAACCTCGCTAATTTGCACAATGAATTAATATTATATTAAAGGTTCTCTCTACTGTGTACACAAAATTAAATGCTCACTTTCGACATCTCACCCACAGCACCCACTCATACTCGCTAAGGAAAGGACTAAGAGGGAGAGGTTGAGAGCCTCCAGCCTTGGGACTGACCAGTGGCAATGGATGGTGAAGGGGACACTGAGGGAGTGGGGAGGACCAGAAGCCCATGCACATATCCCCAGTGCCCAGGAGGGGCCTCCTGTTCTTTAATTAGCAGGGTTTTCTAATGTGTCTCAGATACAATGTTCCTACATTTTCCTACAGTCAAGTATCATTTACTCCTTGTAAATCATGTCAGAAATATGTGTAAGCAAAGCAGTGAACCTTTTCAATACTTCCCTATTCTCTCAGTATTTGGTAATTACATCTCTGAGGATTCTCACATGGAATCTTACTCTGTAGACTTTAGGTTTAAAAAAAGGCATCCCAGCCGGGCGGTGGTGGCGCACACCTTTAATTCCAGCACTTGGGAGGCAGAGGCAGGCGGATCTTTGCGAGTTCGAGGCCAGCCTGGTCTACAAAGCGAGTCCAGGACAGCCAGAGCTGTTAAACAGAGAAACCCTGTCTCGAAAAACCAAAAAGAAAAAAAAAAAAAGGCATCCCCTTATGTGAGTAAAATACTCTATACTCTGTTTCATAGTCTGCTTTCATAGCCTAGAGTTTCATGAATGCTTTCCCATACCGCGGAATACTCTTGTAAAGCATGAATACTTGTTGGGTCCTATACATCCACCTACATAACTCCGAAATGGCTGTAGGATGCTGGCCACCGGGCTGGACTCCTGCCACCCATTATTCCTTCAGACACTAACTTGGATATTGCCATGAAAGTTTTTAATAGATGTGACTAATGGCCATAAATAGTTGGCTGTGAAGGGAATTTATCTTATATAACCCAGTGGGCCTAATCAAACTATTGAAAGTCCGTAAGTGTAGAACCATTGTTTCCCTAAAAAAGAAGAAAGTCTACTAGTGGATGCCTGTCTTGCTTGAAGGCCATAAAAGCCCTACAATCTCCCCAGCCAATTACTTACAACACAATAAATTAACCCCCTCCTCTCTCATATACACATACATTTATGCCTCAGTATTCTCAGGGTATTGGTTCCAGGATCCCAGAGGGTGGCCAAATTCAGATGCTTAAGTCCCTTACATAAAATGTCATTCTCCTATATACTTTAAAAAATGTGTGTGTGTGTGTGTGTGTGTGTGTGTGTGTGTGTGTGTGTCTGTGTCTGTGTGTGTGTGTGTAAGGTATTGGATCTCCTGGAGCTGGAGTTATAGGTAGTTGTGAGCCACTGATGCTGGTGTGGGCACTGGGGACCAAACATGGTTCCTCTGGAAGAGCAGTATATGACCTTTACCACTGAGCCATTTCTCCAGTCCCTCCCATATTAAGTTAACTCTAGGTTACACAGAACATCTCACACAATGTAAACATTATGTAAATAGTTGTTACACTGTATTGTTTAGGGTGCAGAGACAAGAAAAATGTCTGTACCTGTTGAATACAGATGCGGTTTTATTTCTGAATATCTTTTGTCTTCGATTGGTTAAAATTCCCACCAATATAGAAGACCACCGTGCGTGGTGCGTGGTCGTGGTGTGTGGGTGTAATATACATAAATCCCTGGTGGCTCTCTTCATAAGTCTTTTTATATGGCTACACCATTCATTATGGACCCAAGTGCTAGGCCTTGTACAGCTGGTCTTGCTGTATCTAGCTTGATACTGCTGCTCCTGTCTCAGGCTGGAGCTGCCCTCCCGGGCACACTGTTGCCTGTAGTACTTCACAGAGATGCCCCAGAGAGGGCAACGAGAAAAGGGAAGCCACTGTTGTTGGGAAAATGTGGCAGTCAGACCCCATGGCAGTGTTACCCAACGTGACAGCCTCAGTGGGTACAGAGCCTTTGAAGATCTCCCCACCAGCTTCCACTCCATGAACCCACGGTAACAGCTCACTGTGTGCAGTTTCTCAGCCTTCTGCCCACACCTGTGCTGGAGAGCACAGTGGTGGCTGCAGCTTCTCCAGCCATCCCATGTTCTCCTTTGAGAACTCACAACTGCAAACAAACGTATCCTGTCTCCCTCTGCTAAGTTCTCCATCCCCACCATACTTGGAAACTGATCCTTAACACTCAGTGTGTGTGACAGCAACTTTAGTCCCAACACTCAGGAGGAAGAGGTAGGCAGATCTCTGAACTCGAGGCCAGCCTGGTCTACAGAGAGAGTTCCAGCACAGCCAGGGCTACACAGAGAAACCCTGTCTAGAAAGCCCCACCCCATCTCACAAAAACAATGAGAACGTGACACTCTTTCCCTAGTGGCCTTAATGACACTGCAGCTATGTAACAACCTACAACACAAATGGACCAAATCTTTGCCAGAATTATTCCCTGCAGTCATCTGAAGACAGGAACCTGTGGGAAGAAAGGCCAGTGAAGCTGGCCACCAAGGTAGGTAGGGCATTGCAGAAGAAACAGTCTGAGGACCTTGGGGTCGGTCGGCCACTTCTAACCATGCTGACCAGTTTAGGGGAAGGGCACAGTGAACTCAGACTTAGTTCCCAACAAAGAAAGGCTTTGGTAACTGGCCAGAAATTATCCTTGGATTCATGGTCACAGAATTCACTGATTTAAACATAGTGCCCATCATCCTGAAGCAACAGGCCTGATAGAACAGTCAGTGGCCTTTTGAAGGCTCATTTAAGGTACCAGCTGAGTGTCACTGGGATGTTACCCCACAGAGTTGGGCACATTTGCTGATTCTGTGCAAGGTGTTGCACTGTCTCTCCCACACCCAGGAAATCCAGGCAAGGAGACATGGCTCTCACTACTACAACCTTTAATGGGCATAAGGGACATTTTTGTCTCCATTTTTGTCACTTTGGGCTCTCGGAGTCAAAAGTCCCGATTCCCCCACCACCCCCAAAATAGATCACTGCCAGCAATGGGCATCACAGAGGATCCACTGAACTAGATGCCACCTGGCCACTTTGAGCTTCTTCTTCCCCTGAACCAAGAAGTGAAGGGACACTTGTACTCACAAAAGCCATTTAGTCCTGATTGCCAAGAGAAATTAAGTTGCATGTAGACCAATGGTTCTCAACCCTCCTAATGCTGTGACTCTTTCATATATTTCCTCATGTTGTGGTGACCCCCCCCAACCATAAAATTATTTTACTACTTCATAACTGTAATTTCCCTACTGTTATGAATTGTCATGTAAATATCTGATATGTGACCCCTGTGAAAGGGTCAGTTGACCCCTGAAGGGGTCAAGACCCACAGGTTGAGAACCACTGGACTAGACCCTACAAAAAATGTGGAGTCTTTCTGGGATTAGGGACACTCTCATGGGATGCCTTTGAATATTTCCAGGTTCTGTGCTGTGGTACAAGTTCACGGAAAACACGTGACCCCACCTAGTGACTCAGACACTTCAGAATACAGGCTGAGCTGTCTTGTCAACCGGATATCCACAACCAGAAAGGATTTAAAGGAAGGGAGAGAGAATATAGAAGGAACTTGGAACATACTAGAAGTGTACAGACTTCCTGCAATAAGGTGCTCCCCACAAGACAGCAGGCTCTCCTAAGAGATGTTTTGCTGGTATTCAAATGACCAAAGCCACTCAAGCCATCCTTTCCCAAGCTTCCTTCCACAGGGGCAGGGCATGCATCTCCACCCTGTTAAGGACACTCTGTGCTCACTGGTCTTGCTGCCAGCCTGCATGGCATCTTCCCACAAATCAAAATAAGGACTCCCCAAGGCAAGTTTCAGATGAGTGTATTAAATATATTACTTCCTTCCTAATAACAGTTGCTTTGTATAAAATGGATACCATTTTCAACTATGAGAGGATACTTAAAAATCACAAAGCTTTGCACTGAAGATTCATGTGCCATGTATGTACATCAAACCAGAACAGGTTCTGGAGAGGTTTGAGGAGTCTTACATAGCTAGCCCAGGCTGGCCTGGAACTCAGAGCTATTCTCCTGCCTCAGCCTCAAGAGTGCTGGGATAATGGGCATGTGCTGTTACACACAGCTTTAGAGTGTCTTAAATGAAATAGGAAAAATGTAATTTTTATTCATAGTAATTTGAAACAGGCTATAATTACTTGTTATAAAATACTTAAATATCCTGTGTGGGATGACCCTTGTATTCTACATGGTATCTGTTTGCACACCTTTTCTCTCGACTGTTTTAGAGGCAGCTAGGTGGGCCATCATGGTGGCTCATGGCTATGTTGGCTCTACCCACAGTTCTTGTTTTCTGCCCTGAGAGCTTCTTGCTGTGGTCAGGTAAGACATTCTGATAACTGTGCAAACTTTAAAGGAACAGAGACTTAAGCTCTGGCAGCTCCACAACTTTTGGTTGATAGGGGATGGACACCTCAGAGAAACAGTTCTCCTGTCCCAGATGTGTGAAGAGCTCAGCTGCCTGGAAGGTCCCAGGCAGCAGCAGCCAGTGCCCACAGCAGCAGCCAGCTAGCTACAGAGCTGGGGCGGACTTTTCCACTCTCTGGGGCTGCCTTCTCAAAATGAACTACCAACCAATAAACTTTGGAAACAAACTTTTTAGGAAAACTGAGGCTAAGGCATACAGTCCACTTTCAAATTATAGTCAAAAACCACACAGTGGGAGTTCAAACCCAACCTTGGTTATCTAAGACACTGTTTCAGAAAATCAAAACAAGCAAAGAAACCAAAATTATCATTATTTTAATCCCCACCTGCTTCAATATCTTCTTTTCACCTGTAACAGTAGCTAGATTTGACAGAACACAAATTGTAAGTAATCTTAAATAAGCTTTTTTTTTTTTTTTTTTGGTTTTTCGAGACAGGGTTTCTCTGTTTAACAGCTCTGGCTGTCCTGGACTCGCTTTGTAGACCAGGCTGGCCTCGAACTTGCAAAGATCCGCCTGCCTCTGCCTCCCAAGTGCTGGGATTAAAGGCGTGCGCCACCACCGCCCGGCCTTAAATAAGCTTTAATCTTAAAAAAGAAAAAGAAAAAAAAAACACAAAAAACCCCTCTACTTCCCACTGGCAGTCAATATCAGCAAAGTTAAATACACTGGAAGCTAGGACAACGTATTCAGAAATGTGTTGGGTGACTTGCCAACGGTCAGCGGGGGCAGTTAACAAACCGTTTAGGCTTCCATTTCGCACACACCAGTGCCCCTCAGTAGCACAGCAACCAGTGTCAGTGGTAAGTTTCCACATGGCTCCAAGCAGAAACTTGGAGTCCGGTTCAAGTTCATCATCATTCTTCAAATCACATTTGCCACTTAGAAGAATGAACAGCTAATGTTTTTCATACTGTAAACCATTCTTCTAAAATAATGTTGTATCCATTATTTCCTGGGGGGAGGGGGATTGATCTGGGAACTGGAGATGTAGCTTGAGTGTTTAGCTGACGTCAAGAAGCCATGGATTCAATCTCCAGTATCAAATAAACCTGACACTGGAGCACACCCCAGCACTTGGGAGGCAGGAGCAGGAAGACAAGAAGTTTACATCATTTTTAACTACTGACGGAGTTCAAGATCAGCCTGGACCATATAAGATCTTGTCTTAAAAAGAAAGAAGTAAGGGCTAAAGAGATGGTTCAGGGGTTAAGAGCACTTGTTGCTCATACAGAGGACCTGAGTTCAGTTTCCAGCACCCACACTGGGTGGCTCACAACCACCTGTGATCCAGCTTTAGGGGATCTGATGCCCTTTCCTCCACCACCAGCATGTGTACACATGTGCACAAACCTACATACAGACACCCACCCTACACATAAATAATAAGATAAATATTTAAAAAGAGAAAGGAAGGAAGAGGTAGAGAGGGAGAGGGAAAGAGAGAAAGAAGAAGAAAAGAAACTGGTTTTGAATTTTACATGAATTACAATTGTGCTGATACAGAATTCAGAGTTAAAAGCAGATTTCTGGTTTTATTTTTTTTTCTTTCTTTTGTTTTCCTGTATTTCCTTACTTACAGATGTTGACATCAATTTCTTCTATTTGTTTGGTATCAAGAATAGATTTTTCTTAGTCATCACTTAATTTTTCTTCAAATGAGTTTGAATTCCTTTGATGTGTTCAAAGATATTTTGGGCAATGATTTTGGTCCCTCTGTCTTTTCTTTGTATTACCATTTTTTAAAACTCTCTTTTTAATTAAAATTGCATTTTATTTGTGCTGTGTAGGGAGGAGGCGAGCATGTGCCATGGTGCACATGGAGGTAAAAGGACAGCCCGCAGAGTCTGGTACTTCCTTCAGTCATGCGGATCTCAGGGACTGAACTCTGGTCACCAACCTTAACTCCAAGTGCCCTCAGCTACTGAGCCCTACCTTGTTGACACCACACTGCCACTTTTGCATAAAACACGTCAGATTGGTACAAAGGAAATTACCTTAAACCTGGGTTTTTTGAGAGTATGTCTATGAACCACATTCTTCAATCAATGTGTTCATGAGCTAGGGACCTCTCAATTATAAAATTTATTCATTCTTCAAAAGCGAAAATGGGTTAGAGACAGTGGACAGTGGTGGTGCACACCTTTAATCCTAGCACTCAGGAGGCAGAGGCAGGTGGATCTCTGTGAGTTCGAGGCCAGCTTGTTCTATAGAGCAAATTCCAGAACAGCCAGGGCTACACAGAGAAACCCTGTTTCAAAAAACAAAACAAAAGTGAAAATAAGACAATATGATCAACCCTATTAGAACAAGACATTTCCCTCCTGTCTGCCAGAAAACTACCCTAAATATATAAACCACCATCCTTAGAGTACAGAAAAATTATAGGAAAAAAATTTTTTCTTTTTTTCAAAACAAGGAGTTGTTTATAGAACAAATGGTGCCCTGAGACATGACGCCATCCACAGTGTGACCTAAACAGCTCGTGAGACAGCCAGGTGCGATGCCAGTCTGCTTCTGCCCTCTACCCTGCCTTCCCAGCCTCTGTTCTCTTGCTTCTGTTCCAGCTGGATAACCACAACCTACACAGCTCCTCCTTGTGCTGGGTCCTCTGCTGTCCTTGGTGTGCCTGCCTGACTCTGACCTAGTGACAATCTAGTCATATAGAGGTCCTGCCCCCAACCTTCCAAATCACTGGCAACAAACAGGTCCTTTGGGCCTGTCCCCATGCCCAAGACCATAAACTCTATCAGACAGGCAATGAAGCTGCTCCACCCTGAATTCCCGGGACTGACACCCAGACTGGAACAAGGCAGAGAATAGCTAATCAGAGCATCTTCCAGGGGTGGCTCTGGCTGCCCTTGTGCTGAAGTCAGGGCTGATTCTCTTAATGAGAAGGAAGGGTCACAGCCTTGCCTGAGCAGCAAGTAAATAGGAAGAATGCATTTGCTCCATCTGCCTTCCCTCCTGTGAGGTCTTCTGATGACATCATGACCTTTGATGACCGCCTTAGCAATGCAGCATTTACTGAGTACCTTGAGACAAACCAGATAGATATAGGCTGTGCCCGCAGGGACTCCAGTGTGATGAGAAAAGTACGTGTGGACTTGTGATGACAGCCCAACACAGGTCATAAAACTGTACCGGAAAGTGCAGGAGGGATAGGGGTATCTTTCTATAAGGAATTGGCTCATGCAGATTTGGAGATGCGAAAGTCCCAGGGCTATTGCTGGCATCTTGGAAACCCAACAAAAAAATCTGGTGTGCAATTTCAGTCCCAGTCTAAAGGCCTGAGACCCAGGAGGGACAATGGTGTGGCCACAGCCTGTGTCTGAAGGTAAGAGAAGCCTGACACACCAAAGACAGCCAAGAAGAAAGAAAAAAGTGTTTCTTATTCAATCTTTTGTTCTATTGAAGCCTTCATCAGATGAGGTAAGACCCACCAATACCAGGTACCCTCCTTAGTCAACTGATTCCAATGTTTACCTCCTCCAGTAGCACCCTCATAGATATATACAGAAATAAAAATCACTCCATGGGCACTCTATGACCCAGTAAATCAGGCACATTGAGCAAGCGGTCCCAGAGGGTTAGATGGGATTCCAAGCAAGTCAGTGGCACCTGGGAGAAGGTTTGAGGATGGAATTCCAGGAAAAGAATAAAAAATGTGCAGACATTGAACTGAGAAAGACTGGCATTTCAGGAGCATTGGGGGACCTTAGTGTGAGGGGCAGGGATGTTTCCAGATGAATGAGTGGGTACAGACAGGAGCCAAAACATGATTCCTACGTTTATACTTTATCTTGAAACCAATAGGAGTGTCAGTCAGCTTTCTGCTGCTGTGACAAAGTACCTGAGAGAATCAATTTAAAAGGAGGAAAGGTTCCTTTTGGCTCACAGTTTCAGAGGTTTCAGCCCATGGTCACTTGGCTCCATTTCTTAGGAATGCAGCCAGTTAGAACGTCATGATGGAGAGTGTTTTGTGGAGTAGAACTGTTCACCTCAGGGCAGCCAGAGAACAAAAGAGAGAAGGACCAGGGTCCTTTCAAGGGCATGCTCCAGTCACATAGCCTGCTAGGCCCCACTTACTAAAGGGTCCATCATCACCCAATAGCGCCATCTAGGGACCATGCCTCCTGCACACAAGGATTTAAGAAACATTTACCATTCAAACTAGACCAGGAGCCCTTATACAGGGTGTGAGCAGTGTGGCAAGTGTGGAGTTTTAGGAAGAACAACACACCTGAGAGGCTGAGCAGAACCCCAAGAGGCCATGAAAGGTAAAGAAAAGATGTATATGCCACCCAAAGACCTAATTAAAGCAGAGTCTCCAATTGTATGGGTCTAGAGTTAACCCAGATTTCTGAATTTCAAACTACTCTGCTACCAGTGCTCTCTGATTTTCATCTGCACAAGATCAAAACTTTTTCTCCTAAGCGTTTCCCATCCCTTTCCACATGCACAGAGACTCCAGGAGCCCTTATGTGGAACCAGGCCATTGGCTTATGAATGATGGGTCTCGATTCGAACAGCTGATATATAAGCAACTCCTGACCTTGAAATGTGCAGGAAAAGAATGAGTTCATTCCATGGTGTGTCCACTCTGAGTCTACAGTGCTGGCACCACTCTCTGGACAGTGGGAAATCAAGATCCATCCAGAGTTGAAGAACAGCACAGGGATAGGACCAGATTCAGGGAACTCCTACCAGCCTGGAGATTAACAGGCTAAAAGTCTCAGGAGACTTGATCACCTTCAAGTATCCAAGGAGCAGGACAAAGGGACCAGACATGACTTGTGGGGTGCCCAGGCATCAGGCTAAGACTAATCAGTGCAGTGAGGTCACAACAGGAGGGATTTGCTTCATTGTTAAATACACAGATCCCAAAAGTCAGAGAGGCTCAAATAAAAGGCACACTGTACGGGATGGTAGAGAACAACTTGTCATGGTGATACATGAGCCTATTTTAAAGGGTAAGTGGCTAAATGGGATGGACCATGAAGCCCTTAGACAACTTACCCATTCACCGACCTCAAGAGCCTCTCATCATTGCAGTGAGCTCAGAGGTCCTGCAGGCCCCATTGACCCCAGAACCAACCCAACTGTTAGCCTGTAGAAATAGCCAAGTACCAATAGAAGTTCTATGTCATTTATTTATATCTTACTATGCTTTCCTGGCTGTATCAAATTCTGAGAAGTCCTCCTTGGGCTCTGCTCCATTGCCTTGGAAATATTCCCTTTCCTCCCTCGACTGCGGTACTGACATCACATCCACCTGGCTCAGTCCCAACTATGACGGGTACACATCCACGCAGGCTGAGGACCATCATTTGCTGATGAGTCCCAGGGCCCACTAGGAGAATTAACGAATTGGCCTGGTGTCTTAGTCACTTTTCTCTTGCTGGGAAGAGACACCATGACCAAGGCAACTCTTATAGAAGAAAGCATTTAATGGGGTCTTGCTGGCAGTTTCAGAGGTTTAGTCCATTATCATCAGGGCAGCTGATATGGCAGACATGGAGGTTGTAAAGAAGTAGTTGAAAGCTACATCCTGATCCACAGGCAAAGAAAAAGACTGGACCTGGCATGGGCTTTCGAAACCCCAAACCCCAAAACTCCTGCCCTCCCACCTGTCACACACTCTCTCCAACAAGGCCATATCCCAATCCTAAGCTTTTCAAATAATGCCTTCCCTAGTGACTAAGCATTCAAAAATATGTTTTTTTTTTTCCTTCTCTGAGACAGGGTTTCTCTGTGTATCCATGGCTGTCCTGGACTCACTTTGTAGACCAGGCTGGCCTCGAACTCACAGAGATCCACTTGCCTTTGCTTCCCAAGTACTGGGATTAAAGGCATGTGCCATCACGCCTGGCTATAGGAGTCATTCTTATTCAAATAACCATGCTTCTGGGGCTCAGCATAGTGACTGGAACTAAACTGAATTGGAATAAATCAACAACTGTTTATGGTATATAGTGACAGAATGTTTGTACCAGATGAAATTTATAAACCACTCGGTGCCTTCCTCACCCTGCTCCCAGTTTCTGCTGAGGGGGCAAGAAACAGCTGAGCTATCTCCTCACTCTTCATGGAAAATGCTGTCTCTGAAATACCTCATCTGTTTTGGAAAAGTTGTAGCCTTCCTAAGTAAGGTCCAGGCCTGCTTGGCTCCATCCACCACTGTCCCTGTGACCTTCCTCCATGCACCACAAAATAGACCACATCCTTATGGTTTGAGTCTGCAATGGCTCCTCACGGGCTCATGTGTTTGAAGACCTGATACCCAGTTAGTGATGCTCTTTTGGGGAGGTTGCAAGACCTGGTAGGTGAAGGTGGCCCCCTGGGGACTCGCCTTAGAGTGTTACAGCTTAGTCCTGCTTCCAGTCTGCTGCCATGATGAGGCCAGCTGCCTCACACTCCCACACCTTCCTGGCCGTAGTAGATGGTCCCTGAACCTGCCCAGAGTAAACCCATCCTCCCTTAAGCTACTTTGGTTAGGTATTTGATCACAACAATTAGAAGAATAAGTGATACTGGGGATAGTAGTGGGAACTTTGGGAAATGGGGCCACCTGGAGGAAGTGTCACAGAGTGTGTCTCTTGAGGGAGTACCTTGCCCTGACACTTTTCTGGTTCTCTCTGCTTCTCATCTTCTCTGAAGCCTACCCTCCCCTGCCACCATGAACTGAACAATCTGAAACCAGGAGCAAAACCAATCATCCTCTTTGAAGTCAATGACCCAGGGAACTGTGTCACAGCTCCAGGAAAGGAACTGTCACCCCCCTCAACCCTGCCCCCACTGAGTCCCCCCCATATCAGTCACTGGGCACACCATCCTGCCAATCTTTGTCAGAAACCCTGCATTTGTCAATTTCTTAAACTAACCCTAGGCAGACTCTTGAGAGGGAAGAATAATGAATGATTCCTGAGTTTATTATTTTTACATCAGTAATAAACTCCACTTTGCAAGCTTAGAATAATAATTTGAAAAGATACAGTGTGGAATCGATCTGAAAGTGCATGTTTCAGCAAAGCGTACAGATATCTGCTGAAATGGCCAGATTATAAATTCTCTACTCATCATAATTTTTTTTTTCAAAGCAGCAGCAGCTTCTGTCAGGTTGGCTGTAGCGGGACAACCTGGATCACACTGTGCCACCTAGGAGAGGCAGTGTCACCTTGGAGGACTGTGTAAGGGCTGCAAGGACTGAGGCTCGGGGTCTGGGTCCTCCTTTCTCTTTAGAGTAACAGGGACCCTCGCTGCTCCATCTGCATTAGAGCTTCAGGATGAGCCCCCTGGGCTTCAGGGTTTGGTAGGTGAGACACTGTAATGTGCTTTTAAGCTTCTCTGTGTATATCTGTACATGTGTGCCTGTTTATGTGGGTTCATATGCAAGGAAGGTGTGCATATGTCCGTAGGTCAGAGGTCAGCTTTAGGTACTAACCCTCAAGGTGTGTCCATGTTGGCTTTTGAGGCAAAGTCTCTCATTGGGAGTTAGGGCTTATGGATGAGGCCAGGTTAGCAGGCCAGAGATCCCTAGGGTCTGCCTGTCTGTACCTTTCTTGCCCTGGGATAGGAAGCACACAACACTGTGGCCAATTTTTTTATGTGTGTTCTGGCCATGGAATTCAGATGTTTATGTTCTCGTGGCAAGCATTTTACTGACTAAACCATCTTCCCAGCCTTCACAATAGGCATCTTAACAGGTGCCCAAGGATTCTGATGTTATGTGGCTTGCTGGCACCAGTATCAAAATTACCCATAAGATCATCTCAAGGCCGGGCGGTGGTGGTGCACGCCTTTAATCCCAGCACTTGGGAGGTAGAGGCAGGCGGATCTTTGCGAGTTCGAGGCCAGCCTGGTCTACAAATTGAGTCCAGGACAGCCAGGGCTATACAGAGAAACCCTGTCTCGAAAAGCCAAAAAAAAAAAAAAAAAAAAGATCATCTCAAGGGATCCTCCTAGGCTGACTTATGACGGGCTCCTTCTGTACTTTCCAGAGCCCCAAGGTGCTAGTCCCACTTTAGAGATGTAGAGACTGAGGGCCACATGGTGTTCCACATCATCAAGTTCCTCCCCAGTGGCCTCCTCTGGGCAAGAGACTCTGCCAACCCTGTTGCCTCAAGATCTCAATCCCAGTTCTTCAGAAGTGGCTGCTTCTCTAAAGCCCCTGCCTACAGTGCCTCTCACAGTCCCCCCGACCACTTGTTTAGGTCAGTAATATCAATATGCCATCTCAAAGGTGAGGAAGCTCAGGCCTGCAGGTAATTACTTCCCAGAGTCATGTCCTTAGAAGACAACATACAGACTGGAAGCCAGGTTTGTCTAGTTCCAAAGCTGATGTCATACCCCATCACTGCCCCTCATCCAGGCTCAGGTCTTTTAAGCTTCCTTGCCCTCTGCCATCCTCTTGGTCATCTAAAGTGACATCCGAGATGGGGATACTGTAGGTACGCAGCCCCACAGAGACAGCCTTTCAGCTGCCACTACAAGCCACAGAAAAGAGGATAAATGCAGCATCAACTCGCTTCTTGTCTCTTTCAGTTTACTTACAGTTGGGCAGCAGAGATGGTAGGAGAGGAAGCAGATGGCTTGGTGTGAGATGGGATCCCATCCAGTGGTGCAGGGCAAGGTGAGGAGAAAGTGTGACCAAGAAAAGGTGTAGGCTCGGTGCGAGAGTGTACTCTGGCAACACCTAACCCAGTCCCTCACACTTGGCCAGCTCGACAGCCCCTGGGTGCCAGACTGGACTCTTGGGGCTGGGCCCTACACTTTTCCCTACCAGTGGGAACATGGAGGCAGGGAGAGTAACTCCAGCTGCTCAGGGTCACCAAAGCAGTTATTCTTGGAGTAGGACCAGAACCCAGGATAGAAGGAGGAGGCCAGTTGCCACTGCGTCTCTTCTCAAAGCCTGACCTCTGGACAAGAGCCAAAAAGAGGTGGATGACTAAGAGCTTATGCTGAACATCAGGTGCCCATCCTGGCTATGTCCTACAGGGAGATGAAAAGTATTTGTTGGCACCAGTGACCCTAGCAGAACCTGAGGGCCAGGCGACACGACCAGCATGTTGAGTTCATAGTGGGCTGATGATCCATGATGAAGGATAAGAAGGGACCTGAGGTCAAATGCAGTGTCACATGCCTGGAATCCCAGCACATAGGAGTCTGAGGCAGAAAAATTAGTTACATAGGAAGTACCAAGCCAGCCAGGATTACATGGGAAGACTTTGTTCCCAAAACAAAAAAGGAAATGAGAACAGAAACCTGGAACCTGAGGTGGCAAAGTACAAGTTTTGTTCTGTTTGAGGAAGTCAGTTTGTTCTTGTAAATGTAGTAGAAAGGGCTGGCATGATGGAACACTAGGAAAATGGGGACAGAAATATCCTAAACTGAAGTCCAGTCTGGGATACATAGCAAGACTCTGTCCTAAAAAATAGGGGGTGAGGAAGTATCATTTCACATCTTAATAACACTGTGGGAAAGAAACAGTATGGGGGGCTGGGATGGCTCAGAATGTAAGATATGCATGGGGACCCAAGTTCAGATTCCGACAACCATGTTTTCTGTTGTTTTGTTTTTTTAAATGTTTATTTATTATTTCAAGTTACATCTCCATCACCGTGCCCTCTTTCCACCACTCCCAGTCCCAATCTCCCACCCTCTACCCCCTCTCCCTCCTATCCTACTCCTCCGGAGTGGAGTGTCCCTACATATCAGTCCCCGGCCCCAGTTCAGCAGTACATTCCTCATGTGCTGGGGGCCTACATGGCAGTACCACTGGGGCAAAGTGTCTCCTTAACAGGTAACAAGGTCTATGCTCCTGTTCCTTTTGGTGCATTGGTTATAGTATAGTTATCCTGTACTATATGGGTAAAATCCGAATATAAGTGAATAGATGCCATGTGCATCTTTCTGAGTCTGGGTTAGCTCTCTCAGGATGAGCTTTTCTAGTTCCATCCTTTTGGCTAGGTAGGTGTGGTGACCTGTCTGTAATTCCAGGTGGATCCCTAGGGACTCGCTGAGCAGCCAGCCTAAACTACTCTGTGAGTACCAGGTTCCAGAGAGAGACCCTGTCTTAAAACACAAGAGGGATGGCTCCTGAGAAACAATACCCTATACACACATACATACACGCACACACAGGAGCACACACACACACACACACACAGGAGCACATGCACACACAGGAGCACACACACACTGGAGCACACCCATACTATACAGAAATGAGACTGACAAAGGCAACCATAGGAAAACTATTCTAAGAATTTATAGAAACTTTAGGAACCACTGGCTTTTCTTCAGAATGAGAATAGGGGTTTAAGTCAATCCTGACATTAAAGGTGCACTTGGAAGATGTTATAAATGCTACTTTGTAGGAGACAGAAAGCTGGACATGGGGAAGCTGTGTTCTCCATGAGCATCCCCCATAGATGGACAGTGAGGATGAGCAGGCTGAGGGCTGAATGGGCAGGCTTGTGTTCTAACCCTTCTGGTCCATAACCACATGCAATCCTTTCCATACCCTTTGAGCCTGATGACTAACACCCCCACTTCTACATAAGAGGAAGGGGACAGAGAGATGGACTGGTTTGCCTAAGCCACCCAGCATGCAAAGGGATCCAGGATTCAAACCAGTACTACTCAACCCTAAGAGTTACGTTTCTCCCATGGAAACTTGCTCTGCTTGGACCTGCTGAGATGAAAGGCAAGATGTCTTAGTTACTGTTCTATTGTTGGAAGACAGCATGACAAAGGAAGCATGAAATAAATAATTTAATTTGGGGCTTGCTTACAGTTTCGGAGGTTGAGTCCATGACCATCATGGCAGGGTTTCTGGGAAAATAGGAGTCTAAATCTAACTTCTGTGTCTACTGAACATCTAACACCAAGTTCTTACCTCAGATCATGTCCAGAGGAGAACAAAGGAGGAGCCTTGTTATGTATAGACTTTTACTGGGGAAAAGCAACACAAACACACATACACACATACCACACACCACACACATATACACACCACACAAACACATGCCATACACAAGCAAAACACACATACACACCACACATATTTCATACACATATCACACACACACATATATATACCACACACACCCCACACATACCACATACACACACACACACCATACACACACACCACACAGATATATACACACACACATACATACACATACCCCCCCCACACACACTCACACAATTCACCCCAGAAAGGGAACCCATAATTGACCAAAGTAAGGACTGCACCAATATCCAACTTGGCGACCCAGTGAGTTTTATTGGGATTACTAACAGGAGCAGTGTGGGACTGCTTACAGGGAAGAGCTCAAAAGCAGCTGCGTCACTGCAAAGCCCACCCAACACAGGTGTGCGTCACTGCAAAGCCCACCCAACACACACAGGTGAGGACTCATGAGCTGGCAGCTCCACAGTCCAAGAGTTCTTTCCTATCCTGAGTTCTGTTGGATGGCTGTTTACTTCAGGTGGACAAGGCCATGCCATCTTAAATTCCAGTGGCTGTAATCACCTGCAGGAGACACACAGCATACAATTAGGTACACTGTTACTCCTGCAGTCTCATGAACCTCCCCTCCCTCCTGATGCTCATTAGATAAATACCTGGCAGATGACAAATAGAAATATACCCATTGAAGAGTCTTTCAGAGGGGAATCCCTTATGAGATGAAGAGGTTGAGAATCCCACCCACCAGTAACAGTGGGAGCCACAGCCAACCAGGACCAAGGCTGGCAAAGGGCTTAGGGAGAGCTGACACTCCAGAGAAGCAACTGCAGCAGGGCATGGCCACAGTGGGCCCATGAGACATGCCAGAGCAGAAAGAAAGCAGAGAGGAAACACTGACTTCTCTCTCCTTCCAATCTCTGACTTCCTATTACCTGTCAGAGACCAACCCTAACCTGGTGACCCATGGGAAAGGACAGTACTATTTATGGGGTCAGAGTATGTCTAGAAAGAGATTACAGTTAGAGAAAGAACCAACAGTCCCTGCAACATAGACATACAAGTTTTCTAGGAACCTCTTCCCATACAGACTGGAAAGACGCACTATTATTTTGAGGTGATAGGATGGAAATAGTGCTATCGTTTGAGAAGGGTGACCTCTGCCTTCTCTTTGTGAGTCTTAGTCTTTTAGGCTGACCCTGAGGCTATCAGACTCACTTATCCCAGATAATGGTAAGACAGGTGCAGAGTGGAGATGAGAACCCACCTGATTGGTTACTTTATCTGGTGTCTCTCCGAAGACAAATTTTAAGCCAATTCAAGTTTAATTAATGTAAAAAAGGCAGGTTTATTTGGGAATCGGGGCTCCCGAGCGAGTTCACCAACCTCAGGGGATGAGACAAGAGGAAGTTGTCCCCCGGACTATGGGGGGGGGGTATAATGGGAATTAGCTTTCTTTAGTGGATTATGGGAGTACTTCTGAACTCTTAAGAGAGGCAGGCAGATCGGCCTGGCACCTGGCAGCATATGGACCTTTTCAAAGCCCTGGAAACTGAAGGAAGGCTTTTCAATGCAGCTACACTTTGGAGGATGCTAGCTGAAGCTCTTGGCTGCTAAGCACCGTCCAGGACTTGGGGGGCCAAGTGAGCAGGGCCCAGTTGAGAAACATGGATGGTGCCTTTTGAAGGGGCATGAATGAGAAGTTGAAGAAGCCGCCGAAAAAGTCAATTGCCAAGAGAAGCCACAAGGACCTCTGGATACTGAGAGAGAACTTGTGGGCCCCTAAGACCACCAAGGACCATGAGACGACTCCCTATATAATCTAGGGAGCTCCACGTGGATCTCTCTCTCTCTCTCTCTCTCTCTCTCTCTCTCTCTTTCTCTTGTCCCCATGGACACAGGAGACAGAAGCACACTTGGGAGAAGTGTGAAGGAAGGTATGCCATTTGCCAGCCTGTAGTCCGAAATAGTTTGAGGCAAATCAACAGTCAGAAACCTTGGCAAGTAAACTGAGGATTGACAAGAAAACTGAGAGGTGGAATCCGAGAAAAAGACTCTTGCCACAAGCCAGCCCAAGAAGCCTGGCAGAAAAGGCATGGCATTGAACCTGCTGAGAGAAAGTTCTTGAAAACTGGACACTAAAGACTTCTGTCCACAGGACTGAGAGTGCTGGAGGGTGGAGTTTGGAGGCTGTAGTGAGGAAGACTAGGCTGTAGGGTTCCTATGGGCTGAGGAGACTGTGAAAGTGAGTCTCGGCTGACAGAGGAAGCTGACTCAAAGTTTAGTGGCTGAAGCAGGCTGACCTCGTAAGCCGGCCACGAACCTGCAAAGCTAGGTCCGGAGGAAGCTAAGTCAAGCTGAAGATAGTACTTGCCTACCGTGCTGCCAGAGCCAGAGTGCTAATTACTGTAAGGGTGTGCCTGCAGACAGGAAACTGACTTACAAACCAAGGTGCCCTAAGGAGCCATATACCTAAGGGCCTGGTATCCTTTCAAAAGGGTTAAAATAGGATTGTTTAGATGTTCTTAGGTATTACATGTTTATAGGTATTAAGTTATAGGTATTAGGTATTGTAGGTTATGGGATATAGGTGCTGTATAGGTGTTTGTTAAGTATTAATAAATATAGATTCTTTTTGTTTTTGGTTTTTTTTGTTTTGTTTTGTTTTTTGGTTTGGTTTTTCATGACAGGGTTTCTCCATGTAGCCCTGGCTGTCCTGGACTCACTTTGTAAACCAGGTTGGCCTTGAACTCACAGAGATTCACCTGCCTCTGCCTCCCAAGTGCTGGGAGTAAAGGTGTACGCCACCACACCCAGCTAAATATAAAAGTTTTAAATAAAAATTTTCTGTTACAGGGAGGGGTTTTATGGATTGTAGGCGAAGCAAAATGATGTGTCCATCAGGCTGGACTGACGCCCTCATATGAGCCTCTGGGCAAGGAGCTCGGGTGCTCTCAGGAATGCCAGGAATGCAGATCTGGGCTTCTGAGAGCCTTTCCCATCAAAGGCTTTCCGACTGGAAGAGAGATGGGATTTTACCGGACCCTGTGGGGGTGGGGAGGCGGCCTGGAATTCCAACCGAATGACATCATGAACCCTTTCAGCTCAGGAAGGGCAGTGGGGGTATGCGGACTCTCCTGTGGTTGCCAACAGTACAGGACTTAGACTCACTGAGAAAATATACCTCTGGAGATATCTGTGAAGATGCTCCCAGGAAGGGTTAACTGAACAGGGAAGATCCACCCTGAACGTGGCTGGCACTATCCACCGGCGGGGGTCCTGTACTGAATAAAAAAGAGAAACAGAGCTGTGCTCCCTGATCTGCCCAAGATGTAAGCCAGCAGCCTCCGCCACTTCACCTTCCCCACCAGGAGTCCAAATAAACCCTTTGTCCCTGAAGTTTCTTGTAGGGTACTTGGTCATGGCACTGAGAAAAGTAATTAAGTACCTCCCTTCCAGTCTAAGGCACACAGGCATGCAAAACAACACAGTGTCATGTCCAAGCGCCACCTTCGTGGATGGTTACTGGACATCACATCCAAGAAGAAACAGCTCTTCCAGCCCTATATACACACACGCAAAGCTTTCTGTTCTCTTCCAACCCTGCCTGTATCTGGAACTCACCACTAGAAGTCAAAATCACTCATGAGAGAAAGAGAACAATTTGAAAAGCCACACGAAGCTGCACAGATGGTCTGTAAAGCAATGCTCCAGCGATGTGGGGAGAAGGGGGCTGGGTGTGAAGGAGCGTCCCGACTGTCACCCTGCATGAGATGAGACAGGAGATTCAGAAGAGATTCATTGGACATAAGCTTACAGACAGCATGCACAGCTAGCTGCCTGTCTTCAGGGCCACATGCCGGTTTTCAGGTTGCTGTTCTCCTAGTTAGTGCTCCCTGACTTGCCTTTTTTCCTTCAAATTCCCCAATGTCCCTTCATTCTCTGATGCCTGTCTCAAGAGACACCATCATCCTTCACTCATTTTTTTTCTAAACCAGCTACTTCTGAAAACTACCCCGCTAAGCCCGTGAGCTGCTGTGGTAACCAGGCCAGGCTGCACTCCGGCCCTCAGAGGGGCCATGCTACCTCTCCCACCCTTGACTTCCCCTGAAGCACCCCTCTCCCTTGTCCTTTGGTGACCTTCACATCCCTCCAAGTCTAATCCTGAGTCTCTGCCTTCCTCTCAAGTCCAAATCGACATCTTGGTGCTACGTGCATTAGAAGGGAACCCAGCAAACGATGAAGCCAATCAATCGCTTAACTTCGGCCTCTTCCTCTGGATAATGAGAAACATTATCCCAGGGTTTTTTCTGAGTTGATGGATGGGAGAGCACTTCGCAGATGATATAAAGCCTCTGTGCTCCAGAAGGGAACAGGATTTTACTCACAACCAACACCACAAGGCAGTTAACCTGAAAGGACTCTGTGCGGCCCACCTGCCCTGGGATCACAGGTTGCAAGTTTGCAAGAGTGAATTTCTGCAGAATGGGGCGGACAAAGCTGGAGCTGAGGAGGGCCCCCCCCGGCTTGCCATGCTGCACCCCTCCCTGCAGCTAACAAGCCAGTCAATTACCATTGGCTCATTTGTAATCATTACAGTTGTTGTCTTGAGGACTTTTTGCTGATTGCTCCTGTGAGAAGTCCCCAGTCAGAGGAAGGGGCGCAGGGCTGGAGAGCTGTTATCATCACGAACTCCATCTATCCCTGCCCCGCTTTGACGATGGGACAACAGAGAGTGTCAAGATGGGGTGGCAGGGCCTTCTGCCATCTGTCTCCAGTAGTAGTGCTGACAAGAGCTGGGAGAGTGGGAGGATGGGAATCCCATTACCAGGAAGGGACCCGTAGAAATGTTCATTAGGCTGATGCATGCTGTCTATATTTCATCACCCAGGCCAGCTTTCTCACTCTTTTGACATGAAAACAGACAAGTGGGGTCATTTTGATGCAGCTGCCGGGTTTCTTCCCTGGGGAAGTGATTCCTCTTGGCTTGCATGATAATTAAATTTCACGGATGGAATCTTCCACATACTTCTCAATTAGGGATGTGTATAGGTGGCAAGACTTTCCAGGTGTTGATCTATGATTGTCACTCTCTCTTTACCTTTAAATTAATCTCCTTAATTTCTGCCATCGCTAAATCCAGCTTTGCTAAATAACATTATTCTGACTTAAAGAGTCTAATCTGTTTGTCGTAAACTGGGTACAGTTGAAAGTCATGTATTTGGGACCCTTCCTCATTAATCACCGCTGACAAGAAGCCAGAGATCAAGGAGCAAGACTGTCTCCAAAGGCGAGGTGGGAAAAGAAAAGGAAAAAGGAGGTAAGCTGGTGTGATGGGCTCAGAAGGCAGAGACCAGCCTGGCAAGGTGGCCCTGGGGGAGTCTCTGCCCTCTAGAAGCTTCAGTTTCTACCTCTGATTAAAAATAACCGAGGAAGGGGCTAGAGACATGGCTCAGCAGTTAAGAGCACTGACTGTTCTTCCAAAGGACTCAGGTTCAAATCCTAGCACCCACATGGCAGTTTGAAACTGTAATGGCCGGGTTTGGTGGCACCTGCCTTTAATTCCAGCACTTGGGATGCAGAGGCAAGTGGATCTCTGTGAGTTCAAGGCCAGTCTGGTCTACAGAGTAAGTTCCAGGATAGCCAGTGCTACACAAAGAAACCCTGTCTCAAAAAACAAACAAACAAACAAAAACTTAAAAAAATAACTGAAGAAGGCTGGGGCTGATTGCCAATCGTGCACAAAGTCCTGGGTTCGATCCCAACCACTGTGTAAACCACGTGTGGTGGTGACATGCCTGTAATCCTAGCACTTGGGAGGTAGAAGGAGGAGGTCAGAAGTTCACAGTCATCCTCAGCAACGCAGAGTTTGAGGTCAACTTGGGTGTCGAGATTGAGCTGTGTCCCACTCTAAGTTACTCCACATTGTGTACACTGGTGCTCTTCCGCATGGGCCTTACCTTAAGGGACTCCATTTTACAGGCAGCTTTTGAGTCCATCCTAAGGATGAAAGACTTGGGAAGAGCACTCTCTATCCAGCACCTCCCACACAGCACAGACTCATAAACGCCCAGGGACTAGAAAGGGCACCACCCTAGGCACCAGTCATCAGGATAATTTCAAACTGTAGGGGCCCATGGACATATTAAAATCGTATTAGGGAAACCAGACCCAACAACTTATGGGGCACTTCCCTCTGTTAACTCCCTCATTCGGACACATAAAGAGGTGGGCTCCTAGGACCGCCATAGCAGGAGCGCCACACTAACCTATCATCTGGTCACCTGCCGTGTGCATCAATGACTGACTGAGTACTGAGTGTCCCTGGGGTATTACCTCTTCCAGGGCTCTGCTGCTGACAGTGCCTACTCAGGCGTTGTCTGTCTCTCCTTTTCTTCACCTATCTGAACCTACCATCCATCCATCCATCCATCCATCCATCCACTGATACTTCTTCCCCAAAGCTCAGCCTGGATGTCACCACTATACACTATATTCCTCTCAGCTCCTGAACTTCTCAGGACTTCTGAAACCTCTCAACTCTGTGGTGACCTCCTAACACTTCACAGCTGTTCTGTAACTTATATGTATGGTGGTTTGGATAAGAATTGCCCCCACAGGCTCATATATTTGAATGTTTGGTTCCCAGATGGTAGACTGTTTTAAGAAGGATTAGGAGGAGTGGCCTTGTTGAAAGTGGTGTCACTGAGGGAGGGCTTTGAGTTCAAAAAGCCCAGGCCAGGCGCAACCCCATCATGCCTATGATCAGCATAAAGCTCTCAGCTACTCTCCAGCACCATGTCTGCCTGCGGCAAGCCACCTCCCACCCCACTGCCTGCTACCTGTCCCCTTAAAACTGACAAAGCTTTTTCCCAACCCCACTGTTTTGTTCTCTGCCTCCCTCACCACCATCCCCCAGTCCCAAGAGGCAGCCACAGCTGTTTGATCCTCCGATAAACCTTTATTTCTACCCATGGAGTGGTCCAAAGTGGTTTCACTGTGCCCTCAATTTCATCCACTTCCCTTCCTCCCCCTCTGTTTCTTCCCCTTCTCCTGTCCCTGTGCTTGGATAGCACACTGTCTGGCATACTACTTCCAGATCCAGCAAACGTATTAGCTCACTTAAGCAAGACTGTGCTGGGACTATGACATAAAATGATACAACCACCTCAGATAGGTTTATCATCTTCCATTTTACAGTCTTGGGAAATGTGAGAAGAGAAAGTTCATGTGCCTTACTCACGGTCACCAGGCTGCATGTGATGGAGGAGATGGCTCAGAAGTCTGCTCCCCTTACACCTCCCTGTGGTATCTCTCCATCACCTTCACCTCTGATGCTAAACTTTTCCTTTCAATCTTAGAGTTTCCAACACCTGGGATGGGGCCTGGTGCCTCTCTTATTGTGACATTCTCCTCCCCTCAAGGAAGGTACATTTCAGGGAATCACCAGACAGGTGAATGAACAGTTGACACCAATGTGTGGGATGCCATGTGGGACCAGCCTAGAGGGCTCTGGACATACCAGGATGACAACAGAAATTAAAAATAAAGAAAATCAGCCACCAAATGATGGTGGCCCCCTGTGAGGCATTCTATCCTAATGCATACCCCAAACTATGCTCATTAGTTAATGTTATTGAGTTTTCTTTAAAAAATAAAATAAAATCCTCTAGGGTAAGTAGTGCTTTTACGCATATTCCATACATGAGGAAACCAATGTACAGAAAGTTCTCAGGAGAATGTGACCATAAATGGTGGAGCTAAAGCCGGGCGGTGGTGGTGCACGCCTTTAATCCCAGCACTTGGGAGGCAGAGGCAGGCGGATCTTTGTGAGTTCGAGGCCAGCCTGGTCTACAAAGCGAGTCCAGGACAGCCAGAGATATTCAGAGAAACCTTGTCTCGAAAAACCAAAAAAAAAATGGTGGAGCTAAAAACCATGGCAAAGTGTTGAGAAGCCTTCCTGGTGAAGGCACCATGGTAGAAGAATTTTGTTGTTATTGTTGATTTGGTTTTTTTTCCCCAAAGATTTTTAATTTTTTATTTATATGTATGTGAGTGCCTATGAAGACCACAAAGGACATTGGATCCCCGGGAGCTGGAGTTATAGGCAGTTGTCAGCCTCCTAACATGGGTTATTAGGACTGAATTTGGGTCCTCTGGAAGAGTAGTATATACGATGAGTTATCTCTCCAGCCCCCTTTTTTTGAGACAAGGACTCACTGTATACCCCAAGGTGGTCTAGAACTCAATATGTAGACCAGGCTGCCTTGAACTCATAGAGATTCACCTGTCTCTACCTCCTGAGTGCTGAGATTAAAGGTGAGTGTCACCACACCCAAAAGTGAGCAAGTTATTTGAAGCCTGAGTAGGAATCAGTCAGCTGATGATGAGCCCTGGGGTATTCCTGGGAGAGGACACATACCCTCCAATGGTTGGGGAAGGTACAGGAGTACATCAGGAAAGTACAGACAGTTGGGCTAGAAACAGGTCAGAGGCCAAAAGGACGTATAGGATTTCCAAGGCAAACGGAGGCAAGGAAATGAAGAATCAGGACAGAAAGGCTATCAGAAGGAATTTCAGTGTTCTCAGGCAGTGGCTGTCAACCCATAAGGGTCAGAACTGAAAACCAGACAGAGAGAGAGGCTACGATTCGGATAGCATATGCACAACAACTCTCATATTTATAGTATATTGTGTGTGTGTGCGTCTGCTCTGTCCCTGTACATGTGAAGGCCAGAGGTCAACACTGGGTATCTTCCTCAATGACTTGCCCCCTATTTTCTGAGACAGGGTCTGTTGTGGAACCTGGAGGTCATAGATTCAGCTACACAGATGGCCAGTGAGCTCTAGGGATGTTCCTGTCACCAAGCCTGTTTTGTCCAGCATGGGTGCCGGACATCAAACTTAAGTCGTCATGTTTGCACAACAGGCTCCTTACAGACTGAGCCATCTCTCAGTCCTTCATGGTATGTGATAATGTCTGGTGATACTCAGGGAGCCCTTGCCACCATCAACACACCACCTCCATGGTCCTCAAGGTGTCCCAGTGTTCTTCCCGGCGTAAACCCTTTAGCTCTGTTCTGAAGCTGAACGCTGAGACCAGATCTCAGGCCCAACTCCCTAGTTCAACTTACATGACTTTTGACCTGCACGATAACCAGGCAAAGTGAGTTTCCTTCTGTTACCATGAGTTTGTTGATCAGCATAGGGAGGGTCTGCTCTCTACTCTGTCCATTTCGTGAGCTGTCAGGAATAGAATGTAGGCAAACCCGTCCATAACAGCAATACCCCATGGAGATAACCATCTTTGTTCCTGAGATACACAGACATACTGGGTCTGGTGACCAGGTGATGATGATCAGGCATGTGTCACCTATGACGAGGTACCTTCAGCCTATGGCTGCCCATTGCCTATTTAAACTGCTCCTAAATCAGCTTCGCTGCATGATGGCCCTGCAGACGATTCTGTGTCATCTTCCCATCAACTGTCCCATCGTAATGGAGTTCTGTCTCTACCACTTTTAAGTCTTCCTTCATTTCTCTCAGTGATAATTTATAGTCTCAGGGAATGGGTTTTCATAACTTTTCTTAGATTTATGGGTTTTAGCAGGCTCCTGGGGCTGCCGTACACAGTCCCCTCTTTTTACTTCAGTTTCCAATTATCTGTTGATAGCATGCAACAAACATTACATTTTTGTAGAATGATCTACTGCATCCAAAATACTATTACTTTTAGCAGCTTGTTGATATAAACCCACTAGATTTCCACATAAATGAAAGTATTGTACGTAGAAGATTTTTTTTTTTTACTTCCCAATCTGGATACCTCTGATTTCTTTCCTTGCTTGATGGCGTTGATCAGTACCTCCAAGATCACTGCTTCATAGAAATGACAAGATCAGATACCCTGTGGGCCAGTGAGGTGGCTCAGTGGGGTAAGGTGCCTGCTATACAAGCAACATTGAGTTCAACCCCTGCAACTGGCATAAAGGTGGAAGAAGAGACCTGATTCCACAAAGTGGTCCTCTGACTTCCACATGTGTGCACATGGCATGCCGCCACACACTATGTGCACATACACACACAATAACAATGTTAAATAGAAATCATTTTAAAAAAAAGAAGAAGAGATGCTCTGTAGTGTTACTGATCTTCATGGGAAAGTACTTGGTCTGCCATGATTGGCTCTGATGCTCACTTTGGAGACCTGGGAGATGAGCCTGATGATGTGGCAGAAGATCTTTTCCTTGTTCATTTTCTGAGAGTTTCCAATAGCAGTTACTGTAGATTTTGTTCACTGTTTTTGCCCCTGTATTTATTGAGATGATTAAGTGGTTTTTGCTTGTAAGTGCTGGTTGAACCCACACATGCTAAGCAGTCACTTTACACCCCAGCCCGTTTTGTCGTTATTGTCTCGTTGTAGTTTGTTAATGTGGTGAGCCACATTGATCCAGTTTTGAATGAAGTCAACCATGCCTTGCTGCCGAAACACCACTTCATCATGATGCATCCCCTCCTAGTCCATTATCAGATTCAATCTACAGCCATAAATTTGATTGCTGAGATTATCAAGCTATCTGTGTCTCTGTCTCTTATGATGTCTTCATCTGCTTTGGTTTCAAGGGAATGCTGGTATCGTGAAAGGAATGGCGCTATGCCCTCCATCCTCTGCCCACCGTAAAGTTTTGGGAAGAATGTGTGTTCAACTGGTCTTATGTTTCTGCGAAATGTTTTGTAGGATGCATCACAACTTGAAAATTCAATTTCTTTCACAAATGAAGGATGACTTGAGTTTTTCCTTGAGTGTGCTTCTGTAATTTGCGACCTTTGGTGAATGTGCTCAGATCATTGAATTCATTGCTATATTATCTCATTAACCTTTGTCACCTGCAGAAGCTGCAGTACCCCTCCCCCTTGTGTCAATATTGGAAACCTGGATCTTTTCTTTTCTTCCTGACCAGGCTGAGCACAGGCTTGTTGTACCTAGTTTTCCTTTCAAAGATAGGTTTCATTGACACTCCCTGGTTTCCCCTACTTGGATTCACTGATTTCTGGTTTATTCTTTGTGTTTCTTCACCTTATGTGGGTTTCACTGGATCTGTCCTTTGTAGTTTCTATTTGTTTATTGAGACAGGGTTTCCCTGTATAACAGTACTGACTGTACTGGAACTCACTCTATAGACAAGGCTGACCTCGAACTCAGAGATCTGCTTGTCTCTGCCTCCCAGGTGCTAGAATTATAGGCATGTTCCATGAGAACTGAGGTCACTGACTTGATGCCTTTATTTTTTTCTTATAGAGTTATTAGGTGCCAAGCATTTCCTTTTACTGCCCTGGTGCTATCCCACACTTCTAGCATTTTATTTTCATGTCCTTCTAGTCTAGTCTTCCTTCCTCTCTTCTTTTTTCAATCGGTGAGTTACTTAGGAATGCAGCAATGTGTTAGTTCCCACAGTAAAATCTTTCTGTCATTGTTCTGTAACTTGATTCCATTGCAATTTGAGAAATGGTCTCTATAAGGTGGGTTGTTTTTAATACATTAAAACTTCTTTCATGGCCCACAATATGGTCTGTTTTGGTAATTCCACCATAGGCACTTGTGGAAAACGTAAATTCTGCTGTTGTAGGAACTATTAAAAGAATACAAGTTAGGTCAAGTTGTTGATAATGCTGTTCAGGTCTGATAAATGCTGACTGATTTTTTATTTACTCATTGTATCACTTTTAGATAAAAGGGTTTTGATATCTCTAACAATATTTGTACAATTTTCAATTTTTCCTTTCAGTTGTATCAATTTAAAAATATTTTTATTTATTCTTTGATAATTTCATACATGTATACAGTGTATCTTTTTTTTTCCTAAACAAGGTTTCTCTGTGTAGCCCTGATTGTCCTAAAACTCTCTCTCTCTCTCTCTGTAGACCAGGTTGGTCTCAAACTCACAGAGATCCACCTGCCTCTGCATCCCGAGTGCTGGGATTAAAGCCATGTGCCACCACCATCCACCTATACAATGTATCTTGAATATATTCTCCTCCATCTCCCATTCTTTCTGAACACCCTGAAACATAATCCTCTCTTATTTCTCTCTCTCTTTCACACACACACACACACACACGTTGAGTCTTTGTACTAACTGCTGACCACTGTAGAAAGAAGCTTCTCTGGTCAAAGCTGAGAACATAACTAATCTATAAATATGAACATAAATAATTGACAAGTCCACAGTAAAGCGACATTAGTAGTTTCCTCTTCAGGACTTATAAACTCCTAAGCCATGGGCTTTTGACTAGGTTTACAGCACCAAGTATGAATTCCCTCCCATGGAGCAGGCCTCACATCTAATCATAAAGTAGCTGCCATAAATTTCATACCACTATTGCATGTTTACATGGTATGATGGATAACCTTAGTTGTCACGTTGACACACGTGGGAAAAGGGCACCCCAGTTGGAGAATTCTCTCTAACAGATTGGCCTATGGGCATTTTCTTAATTGCTAACTGATGTGGGAGGGTCCAGCAGTCACTGTGGGTAATGCTCTCCCTATGCAGGTAGGCCTGGAGAGTATAAGAAAGGTAGCTGAACATGAGCCTGGAAGTAAGATAGTAAGCAGTGTTCCTCTGTGGCTTCTGCTTCAAAACGCTTCCATGAGTTTTTGTTTTGTCTTCCCTTAATTATAGGCTATAATCTATAAAATGAAATAAGCCTTTTCTTCCCAAAAGTGCTTTTAGTCATGGTGTTTATCACAGCAACACAAAACAAACTAGAACATACAGTCTAGTGTTTGCTTTGGAATTTATAAAATAAATCTGGTTTAGTTTCATTTTGGTTTTATGAGCCTGGTTCTCACTAAACAGACCTCAAACTCACAATTCTCCTGCTTCAGCATCCCTAAGAATTGAGATTACATATGCCCAATTTAATCTTAGAATACATTTTAATTGCTCATAGTCTACCACCGTCAAAGATAGTGTCTTAGCATTCTATTGCTGTGAAGTGACCAAGGCAAGGCTTATAAAGAAAGCATTTAATTTGGGGCTGGCTTACAGTTTCAGAGGCTTAGTCTATTATCACAGCAGAGAACATGGCAACAGGCAGGTGTGGTGCTGGAGAAGCTGAGAGCTACATCCAGATCCACAACCAAATATAGAGAGACAGAGAGAGAGAGAGAGAGAGAGAGAGAGAGAGAGAAGAGAGAAGAGAGAGACTAGGCCTGGCATGGGCTTTTAAAACCTCAAAGCCGACCTCCAGTGACACACTTTCTCCAATTGCCACACCTGCAATCTGTCGAATCCTTTCAGAGGGTCCCACTCCCTGGTGACTAAGCATTAAAATA
Organism: Lophiomys imhausi; assembly: GCA_907164525.1. Classification (NCBI taxonomy): domain Eukaryota; kingdom Metazoa; phylum Chordata; class Mammalia; order Rodentia; family Muridae; genus Lophiomys; species Lophiomys imhausi. Next base: position 16,658,818 of record CAJQZJ010032188.1, read on the forward strand.
TATGAACCTATGGATGACATTCTTATTCAAACCACCTCAGATAGTATACCACTTCAATCCTCATACATAGGGCATGAATGTTACAAGGGTGCTGGCAAGGCAGCCAAACCAGAGTGACCTCCAAAACCCACATGATGGAAAGTACAGACTCAAGTTGTCCTCTGACCAACACACATATGCTATAACATGCATAAACACAGACACACACACACACACACACACACACAATGGTTAGTTATATGTCAACTTGATACAAGCTTAAGTATAAGAGAGGAGGGAACCTGAATTGAGAAAATGCCTCCATAAGATCTGGCTGTAGGGCATTTTCTTAATTGGTGATTGACTTAAGAGAGCCCAACCCACTGTGGGCGGTGCCATCCCTGAGCTCTGGTCCTGGGTTGGATAAGAAAGGAGGCTGAGCCAGCCATGGGGAGCAAGCCGGTGAGCAGCAACCTCCATGGCCTCTGCATCAGCTCCTGCCTCCTGCCCTGCCTGAGTTCCTGACCTGACTTCCTTTTTGATAAACAGTGAAATGAAACCATAAGGCAAACAAACTCTCCCCAAGTTGTTTTGGTCATGGTATTTCACCGCAGTAGTGACCCTATCTAAACACAACCGCACGAATGCGCACGCGCGCGCGCACACACACATTAGAAATGCCTTTTAAAACACCTTACAATGGCATATTTCTCTACTCTCAACATTTGTGCTATTGTTATACATTCACTTTTACACATACTATAAGCCCTGTATTAAACTGTAATTTTTTATGTGAATAGCAAGTTATCTTTAAAAAGCTTTTAAGTAACATAAAAAATATAGTTACCATATAGTTTCTATTTCTAGTACTTTTTATTGTTATTTTCTGTAGAATAATAATTCTACCAGATGTCATTTTTCTTGTCTGGTTAATGTTCGTTAGCATTTCTTTTAGGATATGTGTATTAATCTTGAATTCTGTCAGCTTTTACATATTTGAGAATAGTTTTATTTTTACTTTGTTTTAAATTTGTCTCTCTCACTCCCTCTCTTTGTGTGTTGTTCCTGTGTCTGTGTGTCTTGTGAGCATGTATGTACTCACCCGTGCGTGCCTGGGAAGAGGCCAGAGGCTAATTCGGGGCATCTATCTCCACTGCTCGTCACTTTATTTTTTTGAGACAAGGTCTCTCACTGAGCCTGGAGCTTGCTACTCTGGCTGCACTATATGACCAGCCAGTCCCCCAGCTCCATCTGTCTCTGCCCCAGCTACACTGGCATTAAGGGCACACACACTGCCACGCCCAGCTTTTATGCAGGTGTTTGAGATTACAAACTCAGGTCCTCATGCTTCCATGGTAAGCACATCACCCAGTGTTAGATCGCAGTAGCTAACTGTCTCTCTCTAAGAAATCATCCCCGGTCTTCCTACTACCACCCTACATCCGAAAGGCCCCTGCTGTGCCTAGTAGAGCACATGGCAGGGTGTGTGAAGAGGAAACAAACCCAGCCCCTCCTCCTTCCAGCTGCAAAATCAGTTTAAAGACCCATCTAGTGCTGGCCTCCATAGTGGGAGTCAGGAGGTGTGGACTCTCAGTATCCTGTGGAAACCTCGGAAAGTCAGAAATCCCCTGTGCTGGGAGACCTGAGCTTACTTTCCAGCCCACCATCACACCGTACTTGGCAGCTCTCCCCTCCCACTCTCCCATTTCAAGCTTTCTGTTCTAACGAAGCTCTTCTCCCATGTTTGAAGGGACAGTTCTCTCCCGATAAGGGCCCTCATGCTGTCTCTGCTAGGATGTTATCTCTCCTAAAGCCTGCTCATGGTGGTGAGGCCTCTGTCCTAATAAAGCTCACTCTGAAGGGTAACTTCATGACAGCTTTTTTCTCAAACCTGCCACATCCGACTTCAATTTTTGCTAAAAAGACCCACTAAACCATCTCCCCATCCCTGAATACTTATGAGTATAAAAGTCAATTGTCATGTGACCTCTGAGGTGTAAAGACCTCTTCATCCAGATAGAACTTTCCCCATACTAAAGAAATGAATCAATCCATCCAAGTCCAGTGTGGTGAGTTAATGAGCTTACTGAAGCCTGTTATAGGAACACAGGCATGGGGTTGCTTACAGAAGCATGGCTACTGAAAGCTGCATCACCAAAAAGTCCCTCACAGCGTGAGTGGTGATTCGGACACATTGGTGTCCCAACTGTCTGTCTCCTATGTATTCTGGAAGCACCCAAGATCACGTGCAGATGGGAGGCAGGAGGGAGTGGTGGCTGGAATTTCAGGTGAGGGTCTGGTGACCCTCCACATGGCTCCCATGAGAGAACGTCAACGGCCCCATTACCAAACCACAGACTTAGCTATGACATTTTACCTATTTTATTGTCATGACGGTGGAACCAAAGTTACCATAGACGTCTCTGCTTCGTGATGTTTGCTGGTCATGTTAGATCTAGAAGAGATAGCCTGACTACAGTATCGAGGTAGAGAGGTGAAGGGACTCTGGGCAGCTCAAGCATGGCGAGCAGGGCTCTGGAAGACTTTGTCCTTCTCCCCCATTCCCTTTGCCTTGCTAAAACCATTAGATAAATTCCTAAAGCTAGCCACCAACGTCTAATTCCTTCTTTGGCCACTTCCTTCTCCTGAGGCTGACTGCCAAGGTCCAGCTATCAAAGTATTGAAATCTAACAATCAAAAGCTCCCTTTGGTTCACCTAATTAACATGCCCAATTAAAAAATACCACTGCCATTCTAGCCCATTCTAACACAGACCTTCTTTTTCTCTTCTTAAAAATTCTATCTACAAGGACATTTGCAGCTATTTTTCTGCCTGAGTCAGAAAGCAGCCACTTTAACTTTTCTTCCCTGCCTAATAAAGAATCTCTCTGTGAAAACAGATGTTTGGGTGTGGTTTATGCCTAATCTGGGTCAAAAGGGAACCCTCGCTGTCCGGGGGAGGGGGGAATCTTCTTCAAAATACATTTTTACCCTTTTCTTTAAAAATATCTACTTAATTTTTTATTCATGTGGTGTGTGTGTGTGTGTGTGTGTGTGTGTGTGTGTGTGTCCCTGTGGAGGCCAGAAGAGGGCATCAGATCCCATGTAGCCAGAGTTACATCCAGACGTTTTTGAGTCACCTAGAGTGGATGCAGGAAGCCAAACATGGGTCCTCTGCAAAAGCAGCAAGTGCTCTTAACTGTTGAAACATTGTTTCAGCTCCCATTTTTATCTTTCTGTCTTCTCACATACAGAGCTTCTGTTGAAAATTCTCTAACTCTCATCTTTGTTCCTACTGTGGGAAAGCTAGAAGGATATAGGCAGGTAGGGAAAACAGCATGGGATTCATACGTGGGGGTGGGAGATGCTCCCTTTCTAATGGAAAAGGTTCCTGGGAAGAAACTGCCCACCTAGAGACAAGTATCTGGGAGAGAAGATGAGAAAGACCAGGGCAGGGGGTCTCATAAAATGCCAAACCCAGAGTCCCCCCAGGTAACTCCCAACTCTGGGTTTCCCCTCCCATCCTGACAAGAGACATCAGTCTGCCTCAATAAAAAGATTGTTTCTTTTGTTCTCTCTGCCTCCTACTCTCATATCGTATTCTTTGGTCTATTGTCTTTCCTGGACAGTTTATTCTTTGCTTGTCCCGCAGAATGAACTTGGCTTCTGGGTGACACTATGAATATGATGTACACTATTGCTGCTGCGGCAGGGAATTAATTAAACCCACTGCCCTACATGTGCTAAGTAAACACTCTACTGCTGAATTACCTCCCCAGTCTTTTTAAAATTTTATTTATTTGTTTATCTATTGAAACAGTTGCCATGTAACCCAGGCATAATCCTCCTATTTTAGCCTAAGTACTGAGATGATGTGTACTGTCATGCCTGACTCTCTTGCTGATTTTAAAAAGCTTTTCTTTGTCAATACTTTGAACAGTAATGTTATGATGTGCCTTCGTATCATTTTGGCCATATTTCTTGTTATTGGGGCTGACTCAACATTTCAAGTCTGCAGTTTCATATTCGTTATATAAAGCTGCTACAAATAAAACACCTACCAAATGAATAAACAGGAGTCTTGACTTCCTGTGGGGGTAGATATTCAATAATCTCACAAATACACACTTGCCTACGGTGATCCACGCAGGAGATTCGTGTGCTATGAATCTTCGGAGACTCCGCAGCCTTACTACACTAACACTGTAGCTAAGTTACAATGTGTTTCTCTCCCTTCACCTTTCAGGCGTCTACCTTGAGGCAATAAGAGACAATGCTCAACCTGAGACTCTTGTCTTAGCAGAAGGGCCATCCGCTTCCCAAACAACCATCCCACGCAGGCTGGGAAGTGCTGTAATTAGAAATGAGAAGCCCAGGGAGCACTGCCTGCTGGGAAGCCAGAGGCTAGACACATGGGGGTGGAGCTTCCGGGAGACAGCAAGGGTGGATGGGATCTTGTCAGAGGAGTGAACGACTAGAGGATTAGACTGAAGAGCTGAACCCAGACCAAATGTTGTGTCAATTCCTCTCACACACGCTCCTTCAGATCTCCGGGAAACTTAAGAAGTACGTGGGTCCCCTCCTCTGGGGCCCCTCCCCACCCCCTTCCTTCTCGCGGGGTGGAGGGGAGTTTAGCTCAGCTGGGCCTCCTAACCAATTAACACTCTTTGCATCTGAAAAGCTCAAATCAGCTCCTCGGAGGTGTGAGAGACCAGAAGTAATTAAGGCCTCTTTCTAATGTAAATCCAAACCTGAAGTGGGATGTTTGTCTCCTTGGGAAGTTTGGGTCTCAGGTGGTAAAGGAGCTGGGGGAGATGAGGCAGGGTAGCGATGACTTCAAGAGCACCAGCCAGTTTGGTTGGATGCTTTCCAGAAATACCAGATTCTATTACATCAAAACTGACTCCACAGGGCAACGGGAGCGAGCGAGCGTCTATCCCCTACTCTCATGAGCTCACCGGTCCCTCTTCTGTCTCTCGTCCTGACGCATCTGACCCTGTCTTTCCTCCATTCTCCTCTCGGGCCCTTTTATTAAGTGCCTGTCACTCTTTGTAATTATTTTATTTACTGGCTTCCCACATCATTAGGTAAATACGTCCAGGTTGCTGTTCACCCTGGAGCATAATATATAAAGTTGTCCAAGTGGAAAACAACCTGGCTGCAAATCAGTCCATGCAGTTTGGAATGTACCCTAGAGCCTCTCACACAATAGGGTTCCTATTCAAAGCTGCTGCTGTTTTTCCCGTCACCATGGTCCCTTCTCTTCCCTTCCTGTCCTGTAGCCAGTGACTTAGGATCTGCCATCACTGATCACCTGCTCCACCCAGGGACAATTCCACAGAAAGGTCAGGGAGATAGTCAGACTTAGAAGCCACTGAGGTTAGACCCTTCCCTCATAATTGCAACATTACAGAAGGAAACATCAGAGCTTCCTCTCTTTAATATTTAAAATATGATATGAAAGGGTAGGGGACATTAGGTTAATGAAAAGCAACTTCTTCCTGGTCAAAGGAGTAGATTCTGAATTCTACACTGGCCCTGGGTGGAGACCTGACATGTATATAAGATTATAAAGATTATCTCCTCTTTTATGAGTAAATACAACTGGATCTATCAATCACCTGGCCTGGAAAGCTGGTTGACTTGAAGACAAGCTAAGGAGATGGGAAGACTAATTCTTGTCTTACTGAAATAATATACTTATGCCTCCTTCCTCCTCAAGCAGCCCCTCCACCAATGCAGTTGCTTATGGATCTGCACTGCTAAGTTGCTCTTCTGAGTTCTAACTCAAAAACAGTGTCACTTGGAGTTGCTGTTGGATCTCCTGCCCCCACTTTTCCTACCATAATGGCCAGCATTTTGAAAGGGACGGATTACTTGAAACATATATGAGTGCCTGTCTGACTTACCACTTCCTCCTGTTTCTGTCTTTTCTAACATACTGCGGCTGAAAGCCTGGGAGTTTGATAGTTCCTCCATGTGGTCTCAAAGCACCAACAGAGATACATTTTAGCTATATTTTGAACATCCCTCCATGAGGATTGAAGTTATGTTTTAAATTTATTGTTTTGTTTGGTTTGATTTGGGGTTTTTTTTTGTTTGTTTGGTTTTTGTTTTGGTTTTTTTAGAGACAGGGTTTCTCAGTGTATCCCTGACTGTTCTGGACTCCCTTTGTAGACCATGCTGGCCATTTGAACTCACAGAGATCCTCCTGCTTCTGCCTCCCAAGCGCTGGGATTAAAGGCGTGCGCCACCATGCCTGGCAATTACAGACAGCTATGAAGTGCCATGTGGGTGCTGGGATTAGAACCCAGGTTCTTTAGAAGAGCAGCCAGTGCTCTTAACTGCTGAGCCATCCATCTCTCCAGCCCCATGTTTTAAGTTTTAATTAATATACTTAAGAGATCTATAAAACAAAGTGCCCCTAACCTGTAAGCACCACTTGCCCAAGGACAGATAATTTCCTGAAACGCTGGAGGCTGTTCATGTGATGTATCAAGCCTGCTTGCCCCAATCACACAGGATTTGTGCTTGATCATACATAGGCAGAAAGTTCATCAGCCTGTGTGCTTGTCTCTGACTTCATGAAGTATGAAACCTGGTGGGTTTAGCCTTTATAGGCCCCTGACTAATATAATTCAGTGCCATATTCTGAGCGTTTGTCTCAGGTATGGACCTGGCCAGTATTCATGGTCCTGGCCATAATTTAATAAAGGCTCTCATTTGTTTAAAATGTATTAAGTGGGTCGTACCAGAGCTGCTGCCACCACCCCGCTCCCTCCCTGGTCGACTCTATCAGCTGCTTCCTATTCCTCTGCCGCCCTTGTCACACCCAGCCTCTGGTGCCGGTTCCTCCCTCCTGCCACACCATGCCACTCTACTCTGTTACAGTAAAATGGAGAAAGGAGAAAATTTGAAGGTGTAGAATTGAATACTGATGAACCTCCAATGGTGTTCAAGGCCCAGCTGTTTGCACTGACTGGAGTCCAGCCAGCCAGACAAAAGGTTATGGTGAAAGGAGGAACACTGAAGGATGATGACTGGGAAAATATCAAAATGAAAAATGGAATGACTGTACTAATGATGGGGTCAGCAGATGCTCTTCCAGAAGAACCCTCTGCTAAAACTGTCTTCGTAGAAGACATGACAGAAGAACAGTTAGCAACTGCTATGGAATTGCCATGTGGATTGACAAACCTCGGTAACACTTGTTATATGAATGCCACAGTTCAGTGTATTCGTTCTGTGCCTGAACTCAAAGATGCCCTTAAAAGCTTTATGATCCTCAGTTAATTTACAATAGCACAGAACATGAAACATCCAAAGGAAAAATATCCAACCACAGTTGTTGCTCACCCATCACCTCATTATAAGGAATCTCAATCTACATTCATTACAAAGTCAATATGACCTAGAACATCCTTTTAATTCCTAAACAACTTAAAATTTATCTGTGAGACTATAACTATCTAGTCTTCAACAACATCAGAGACCTGAGAAGGATAAATATATCTGATTATACAGGAAGTGCAGAGCCAGCAGCTTCCAAAACTAAGAAATGACAGACAACTGGCTGCCTGGACAGTTCCCAATTTCTCTCAATACATTAGAGGATCTATCTTCAGCCTTTCCACCAGACATTAATTGTAAAGCAGGAATTATGAAGGACTTGCCTACCCTGTCTTGGCAGAGCTAGGCTGTCAACTTACCTACTTTCAAGTTTTGTCCTTTTTGGACAGAATTCTGTCTACAGTTGAAGCAAGGGGTTTTTCTTGTTGAGTGACAAGCTTGCCACTAATACATCCATCTCCAAATGGAGATTCTTCAATGTTCATCATCTACTTAGAGTAGAATGGGGGGGGGGGGGGCTGTCAGGAGCTGATATGTCTCAATATCAAAAAATCTAAAGTTTTTCGAGACAGGGTTTCTCTGTGTATCCTGGACTCACTTTGTAGATCAGGCTGGCCTTGAACTCACAGAGATCCACCTGCCTCTACCTCCTGAGTACTGGGATTAAAGGCGTGCGCCACCATGCCCGGCGTTTAAATGTGTAGCCCAGGCTGGCCTCGAACTCCTGATCCTCCTGCCTCTGCCTCCTTCAGCAAATCCTACTGGCATGCGCCACCACAACCGGCTACTTTGCATTTCTTTTTTTTTTTTTTTTTAAACATTTATTTATTTATTTATTTATTATACAGTATTTGCTCTACATATATGCCCGGGCAGCAGATCTCAATGTAGATGGCTATGAGCCACCATGTGGTTGCTGGGAATTGAACTCAGGACCTTTGGAAGAACAGCCAGTGCTCTTAACCTCTGAGCCACCTCTCCAGCCCTACTTTGCATTTCTTAATTATCCTAAACAGTTTATGACAGTTGCTATCAAAGGGCCAAAACTTCACATTTCATTTTTGAGCGTTACCTAGGTACAATACCTTAAAAAGAGTTAACCTTAATTTTGTATCGATATACAAAGATCAATACCAATGTAGCCAAATATAATCTTAGTTTTGTATCATATACAAAGATCAATACCAGTGTAACCAAATATAATCTTAATTTTGTATCAGTATATGAAGATCAATACCAATGTACCCAAATGTAATAAGTATGGAACTTTTTTTAAAAAATGTATTAAGTGTCAGACTGATGAATCTCTGAATGACCCCAGACCCATAACACTTTGAGTAAGAATGGTCCCAATAACTTATATAACTGTGGCATTGTTAGAGCAAATGTGTCACTGAGGGTGAGCTTTGAAGTTTTAAAAGCCCATGCTTTTGAATTTGGTGGTTTGAATGAAAGCGGCCCTCCTAGACTCATAGGGAATGATATTATTGGTGGTGTGGCTTTGTTGGAGTAGTCTTGGCCTTGCTGGAGGAAGTGTGTCACTGGGGACAGGCTTTGAGGTTTCAGATGCTCAAACCAAGCCCAGTGTCTCACTCTCTTCCTGCTGCCTGTTTATCCAGATGTAGAACTCTCAGCACCATGTCTGCCTGTGTGCCACCATGCTTCCTGCCAAATGATAATGAACTAAACTCTGAACTGTAAGCTGGCTCCAGTTAAGTGTTTTAACTTGTGAGAGTGGCTGTGTGTTGGAGGAGGACCTTGTGCACTGTGTGTTCAGATACTGATTTCTGTGGCCCAAGATCTGGTTACAGTGTGGACATGGCATTGTAATGATTATTGAACCATCTCCTGTATCAATGTGATATAAAGAATGCTCCACAATTATTTCTGATTGGTTAATAAAAACATATATCCTGGTCCCCATAGGCCTGTAGCCATATCATAATGCAAAATATATTTAGTCCAACTTCACAAGTCTCTAGAGTCTATAATAGGCTCAACACTGTTTAAGTCCAAAGTCTCTTGGGAAACTCATGTCAATCTCTTAACTATAATCCCATGTAAAATCAAATTAAAAAGCAGACCACATACTTCCAACATACAATGGCATAGAATATACATTATCATTCCAAAAGGGAGGAAAGTGAGCATAGTAAAGATATACCAAATTAAAGTCAGACTGAAAACCAGCAGGGCAAACTCCAAATTCTGCATCTCCATGTCTGATGTCAAAGTACTCTTCAGATCTCCACCTCCTTTCAGTTTTGTTGACTGTAACACGTTTTTCTCTCTTGGGCTGCTTCCACTCCCAGTTAGCAGCTTTCCTTGGCAAGTATCCCACAATTTTGGCGTCTACAACATCTTGGGGTCTCCAAGGCAACCTAGGCTTCACCTTCACAGCTTCACACAATGGCCTCTCTGGGTCTCCATGCAGGTATACCCCTGACTTATGCCTGGCCATAGTGGTTTTCCTTAGCCATGGAGGAAGATTCCATAACCTCTTTCTTGTTTCCTTGACTCTAAAGCCAGAACCGCGTGGCTGAAGCTGCCAAGGTTTGCTGCTTGCTGGGGCTGGAACATGGACCCCTTGTTCAATTTCATCTTCACCAGATTTCTGGGTTTGATGGTTTTCTTCACTGCCTAAACTGGGCTGTCCTGGAACTCTCTGTGTAGGCCAGGAAGGCCATATACTCAGAGATCTGCCTGCCTCTGCCTCCACAGTGCTAGGATTAAAGGTGTGTGCTATCCCACCTGGACCTGCGCTGTTCTTTCTTTCCTATTCACTTCTCTTTCATTCCTTCTCACAAGTTGGAAGCTTAGCTGGGTGAGGTCTTGTTGTGCACTCACTACTCCCTTTATTCCATTTAGCATCAGGCTTTTCTTTAATCCGTATTTGTATGTTTCTTTGCTCAGCTTGTCCTTTTCATTATAGATCTGCATAGGAGTGAATAATAACCAAGGGACAGAGTCAATACTAGGCTGTTTTGAAATCTCCTCTGCAAATGCAATTAATCCAAAACTCTTCAATTTAGTTTCTGACAGACTTTTCCAACAAGGGCAAAAAGCAGCCACATTCTTTGCCAAAATATCATAAGAATGGTCTCTAGGTCACATATTAATATTCTTCTCCTATGAAACCTCTTGAGCCAGCTTCCCATAGTTCAAATCACCCTCAGCGCCACTGTCTTCCATGTTCCTACAAGGATGGCCCATTAAGCCCCACTTAAAACATCCAGTCACTTTTCTAGTCCAAAGTCCCAAAGTGTTCCACATTCCTCCCAACAAAAGCATGGTCTGGACTATCAGTCACATCAATACCTCTGTCTCTGGTACCAATTTCTGTCTTAGATAGGATTTCCATTGCTGTGAAGAGACACCATGACCATGGCCAATATCATAAAGGAAAGCATTCTATTGGGGCTGGCTTACAGTTCAGAGGTTTAGTCCATTATCATCATGGCGGGAAGTGTGACAGCATGCAGGCAGACATGGTGCTAGAGAGGTAGCTGAGAGTTCTACATCCAGATTGGCAGGCATCAGAAAGAGAGTAAGACAGAAAGCCTGGGTTTGAGCATCTGAAACCTCAAAGCCCACCCCCTGTGACATACTTCCTCCAACAAGGCCACATGTCCTAATCCTTTCAAATAATGCCATCCCCTATGAGCCTATGGGGCCATTCAGAAACCACCACACCTAACATGGTAAACTTTACCTCCATAAATGCCTTTCTCAAAGCCCTGGTGGTCAGTTGCTTTAGAATGTTCTCCTCAGGAAAGACTCAGCTTTCACTCTGTGGGACAACAGAATCCCAACTTTGATAACTGCAACTAGCAGATGTAGATGGCATAATCAGTATCCGTAAGGACCAATCCTGATATCCCCCCTCCCCTGACTATTGAGCCTCTGTTCTCTCTTGACTTGCTCCCTTTGTTTATTAAGAGAGAAAGAGAGAGAGGGTCCCATGTATCCCAGGTGACCTCTAGCCCCCTGAATAGCTGAAGATGGCCTTGAACTCCTGGTCTTTCTGCTTCCACCTTCCAAGTGATGGAATTACAGTCATACAGCACCATACATGGTTCAGATTTATGCAGTGCTGGGGTTTGAACCCAGGGTTTCTTGAATGCTAGGGAAGCATTCTGCCAACCAAGCTATCTGCTCTCTGCTCCCTTTAAAACGCCCAGTCATTTTTCTGCAGATCAGAGGTGAGTTTGGTTGATGCTAGATCCCTCTCTAGCAGAAGAACATACTGATTTAAATATACCCTTACTAGTGTTACTCTTTTCAACTTTGACAAAACATATTTTGATTATCTCTCTCCGTCACTAACAAAGTCCCCTCCCCTTGAATGTGTAGAATCTATGACTTGTTCCAATAATAGACAACAGAAAAGAAAAAAACAAAACTTAACTTGTCCTTTTCTCTCTTTCTATCTCTTCTCTGGATGTTGTCCAGAATCCTAAGCACGCTTTCTCTGACTCTCTGGACATTCTCTCTCTTTCTCTAAAAAGACTCCCCACCCCACTCCACCCTACCTCATCCCCACCCCAATGCAGCTGTTTGCCAACAGCTGAGCATGCTGGCTTTCTTGGACCTTAGCTAAAATGCATGACCTTCTCTTCCTTTTTCTCCATCGCCCTCCTGGCAGCATCCAGGATTCATAGCTTGCCTGCCTTACAGTTTTTCTCCCAGACTCTAATAGATGGTCCTCCAGCTTCCTTCTGAGTCAGTTTTAAATTCTTTTTGTCAGTGAGACGAAAAAACCCATAAAAGGGAATCCTGAGTCTCTGGTAACGGAATGACAGGCTGCTTAGCTCTTCGTGATCCCCCTCAAGCTCCTCGGTACTTTTCATATATGGACAGTTTTTAAAAGTTGGACCTTCATAAATATACCTGTAGCCATGGGAATAAATAGAATTGACATGTTATTTAACTGGGGTGCTAAGGCCTTTTTCCTGTCTCTACAGCTGGAATGAGTGCTTAAGGAAGGCAGAGGTCTGTGACTATCCTGGTCACCAGCCTAACTCTAGCACCTGGAAGAGTCAGTACCTTTGTTGTAAGGTCACAAAGTCAGAGACATAGCTGAACATAATCCTGTCTTATCATACTGTCAGAATTTATTGATTAACAATTAATTTACCCCATATGACTGTTTCAATAACAGCAATTTACCTGATATTCTTGCTTTCCTTGTTAAGCACACAAAGGCAAGCATGGCCTTTTTATTCTAATCTTAAGGGCTATTAGCTCTCAGATTAGACATAAGAGTAAAGAAATATAAATAAAAATTTATATGTGTTACAGAGTGTTAGGGAGACACAAATAAAGTTCAAGAGGTTTCAGTGGAATGATAGAAATATAAATGGAGTCTGTTTTGGTAAAGAACCAAACAGGAAAGGCGTTTAAGAAGGCAGCTTTTAAGTGTCACAGGCTTGAGAGCAAACGCTGTAGAATTGGGCCAGCTGCACGGGTAAAGGAACAGGATGGGGGAGGGATGCTAGAGAGAAGGCTCAGCAGTTAAGATCACTTGCTGCTCTTGCAGAGACCTGTGTTTGGTTCCCAGCAACGACACGACACAGTGGCTCATAACCACCTGTAACTCCAGTGCCGGGGATCCAGCACCGTCCTCCGGCTTCCAGAGGTCACCCGGCACACATGCAGTAAGTATACATACATGTAGGGAAAACATTCATACACACAAATACAACACATCTTTGAAAACAGGGGTGGGGGGTGGGGACCAGGCAGGTGGCACTCCAAGGCGCAGGTCCACACGGGGTGGAGGTGGGGAGGCGTGGAGACAGACCCCAGCTGAGTGGCCCACATCAACAAAGAGCCAAGCTGAGGTCACAGGGGCAGATGGGAGTTCTGTGCCTGTAGGCCCTTGACGCACACTCCCAGTGGTCAGATTAAAGCAGCCTACGAGGGCAGGGAAGATCTGTGTAGAGAAAGGAATCCAGCTGACCTCACTGTCCAGCAGAGGACATGAATTCCAGCACAGTTAGCAACAGCTTAAGGCCTTTCTCCCTTCCCAGCTGTAAACATGCAATTTTTTAGGAATCTCACCAGATACCCTTAAACTCCCTGTATAACTCTAATGGCTCCCGATTTCACTTTATGATAAGGTTATAATTCCACCCAAGTCATTTCTAGAGCCACCCCACTTACCTCGCTTAACAAATGGGAGGGGGAAAGGTGGGGAAACATTCTAGCTTCTTGTTTTTTATCTCCTCCTTTATAAAAACCTAATGAGCACAGCCTGGAAGCTATGTGTGATCAAATACTTCACTGGCCCCTAAAGTTGCACCCCAAACTCTAGTCCCAACACCAGGATTGAAAGTGTGACCATCTCATGGGGGAACAGCCTGGCTGACCAGCTCAGCCCCTAAACTTCAATTCAGTAAAGCCTACTGACCCCTTAAAAGCAGGACCCTTGGTGGCCCTTCCTTGGGACCCACTCTTGCTGTATGGGAACCCTGCTTGCTCCCTTTCTCTTAAACTCTCACCTGTAATAATAAGCCTCCTCCTAAAACTCACCCTTTCTTTGTCCACATCATTCATTCTTCAAGTTTGTGAGATAAAGACCCAGAAGCCACTCCACTGACTTGGAGTGACTTTGGTGGCCATTGATTGTCTAGCACCCCAGCTCTCAAAGCTTTGTTTATCTGAGATGAGAAACTCTCCACTATACTCGGGGATACCACACCACCATCTCCCCCTTTCAGCAGGTACATCTTACTTTTCTCTGCTCTCCTTTGGAAACACAGACCCTCCACCCCCATCTGACTTTATCTGACTTTTAAGTGCCTTGTCCCTTCACTTAAGACAGATCTTATTACATAGCTTTGGCTGGCCTGGAATTTACAGAGATCCACCCGCCTCTGCCTTCTGAGTGCTGGGATTAATGTCACGGAGTGCCACGCATGGTTCAAGGCCAAGGGCATGTACGTGCCTGAATCTTGCCTTTGGTGGAGTCAGACCACATAACCTAAGCAGGTACTGCCAGATAGACTTAGAGGAAAGAAGGGAATCTAGAAATGGCCACCATGAGGGGTTCTACGAGGGTAGATTACACCTGGGGTGATTACAGAGTAGGAGGCATAAAGAGGCAACCTAGGTAGAGGGAAAAGGCTGAGGAAGACATGGAGGCATGCCATCACACATCAGGGTGGATATATTGAAAGAGGGGCAGGAGAAGTGGGCAATTACCAGAAGTAATAACAAGAACCATTACTGGATTATGGTCCAGGTTGCTCACCACTTGAAAGCCAAGGTTTGGGAGATAGGAGTGAGACAGGAGGGAATCAGGTGTGCAGGGACAGGCCCTGAAGAAGCTGCAGAAGCTGTTGTTGTACTCCAAGCTCGACAGTGACGAGCTCACAATCCACTCTGTCCCTATGGCCCACGTTCCAGGGTTTAGTCGGACCAGGCAGGACAGGGCTTATCTTTAGCCTGTAGTTCAATTCTAAGAGCTCAGCCTCAGCACTGTGGAGTTTGCCGCTGTGAATGAAGAGCCTGTGGAATAAGCAGATAAAGGCTAATATTCAATAAACTCACGAACAAGAGTTTTCTTTAACTGCCTTGGAAAAGACATCTTTGAAACAAAACCTAGACCTGAGTTTCAATATTGGATAAGCCCCAGTGATCGCAGGAAAAGCTAACATACGGAATTGACTATTGGCAAACACAACCGAACCAAATAAAGCAGTAATTAACAATTATTGTACTTGAAGGTAACGGAACTAGAAATCCAGGCTGTCTCAGAGTTTGTCCCAGGCATCGATAAGAGCAGCGTGTTTGTTAGTGGGTGAATAACCCATGTGTGAAATTCATTTTATTAGACTAGATCTAAGAATAGACTTGAACCACTAAATGGAAAAAAAAAGAGAGAGAGAGAGATTTCTCTCCAGTTCCTCACTGTGGCACCCAGGGAATAAACTCAATGCGCTATTTTGCATTTATAAAGAGGGACTTAGTATAGACGGTTTTGCGAAAATGGCTTCAGGTGTGCCCCCCAACACACACACACACACACACACACACACACACACACACACACTTGTTTGCACTGCTTTCCTGAGGGCTTGTGGAGAGCTCTCCCTACCAAGAGTGGAGTCCATTTTCACATCCCTAGCTTTATGATTAGCTTTGACTGGTAGAATGTGCCAGCGGTGACATTATGCTGGTTCTGAGTCCGAACCTTAGCTGACCTTGGACCCTGCCACTCCCTTTCTTGGGAATCTTGTCTCTTCCCTAAGAATAAATGCAGACTGAACAGCTGGTGGGCAAGCTAATGCGTCAGCCAAATTGTCAAAGCCCAAGTCCTGAGCATGTATGTGAGCTCAGCCAAATTCAGGAAAGCCAATCTACCTCTGATTAGCTGCTCACCACAGGAAGCACAAGCAATCGCAGATGAGTCCACAGACATACCCTCAGAGGCTAAACCCCAACAGCCAACTTACAGCAACTTGGAGCAAATAATGGCTGTTAACTTAAGTCACTGAGTTTTAGAGTAATTTGTTACACAGTAACAGATAATTAACCTAGAGGAGTCTGGTCCAAAGATACAGAAATGCATTAGGACTTAGACAAACCAATCCTAATTGCTGAGCTGGGGGTGACATACACCTGTAGTCCCAGCACTCAGAGGCAGACCAAGGAGGATCAGAAGTTCAAGGTCATTGTCTGCTACAAGGTGACATTTGAGGTCAGCCTGACATATAGAACACCCTGTCTCAAAAAAAAAATCAGTCATAATCATGACTAATTACTGAGCACATATTGCTCACCATAAACCTCATGTATCTGACGTGTGGTTAGCTACCTCACCTACTTCAGCTTTCCTTCATCTTTGAAACCCTGCAAGGGAGCTGTTGACCATGCTCAATGGTAAAGGGACTTGACACAGGCCACATGATCTGAATTTAATCCATGAAACTCACATGGTGGAAGGAGACAACTGTCTCCTGCAAGTTGTATGCTGACCTCCATGTGTTCTGTGCACCCCCCCATACACAATATATAAATAAGTGGAAAGAAAGGAAAGAAGGAAAAAAGGAAGGAGGGAGGGAAGGAGGAAGGAAGCCCTGCAAAGTAAAGTTATTTCTACCATTTTGCAGAAAAACAGATGGGGAAACAGGCCAGGAACCCAGTTTAAGTAAGTTGCCCAAAGATACATAGGAATTGCATAGGAATTCATACAAGCATACTCTTTGGCAAGGGGACCCCAGCAAAGGACGAGAGAATCCTGAGGCAATTCCAGTTCCGGGGTTCCTAGTGGACAACAAGTGCCTCTATGAAGAAACAGGGTCACAGCTGTGATACTTTAAATCTTTAGATCGGTCAAATGCTGACAGTTCGTAACAATGAGAAAAGCAATGTGATACAACTGCTAAGTGCAGGATAACCATGGCGTTTATTTTCGTGATACAACTGCGAAGTGCAGGATAACCATGGCGTTTATTTTCAGAGCATATTGCAGCACAGTATGCTGGAAGAAGGTGCTTCAGTAACAAAGAATGTGAACGCCATTCTGGAGAAAACTTTGTCTGGGATGTGGTCAGCGTGACTCTCAATTCTCAGCTCCCTTAGGCTAATACCATCATTTTAAATGAGCCCCTTCCCGAAGTACAGCTCAGGCACAGGGCCCTCCTGGACACGCATGCACGCACGCACACACTCACACACATTCACACACACATACACACACAGAAGGCCTGTGACTGGGACTAAGAAATCCATTCTCTGCTCACCATATCCTACATGATGTGGTCCTGGAAACCCAAGAGGGGCAATGAGGAACTGAAGAAAGAAAGAACAGACACAGAAAACATATACAAAAAGCTGGGATCAGATGAGCTGTGCTGGCTCTGAGGGAAGGCAGCAACCACAGTAGCAACCTGGAAATACAGCACACTTATTTTATGCATCGGAATCAAGGAGCGGGGTTTATGGCATACGGCTGAACAAGGAGGCAGGTTGATCTGATCTCAGGAGGGGTCTCTGCAGAGGCTCAGTCTCAGGCTGCAGTCATCAGGGAGGAGGAAGCTAACCATGGCCACAGAAACAGTTGGGAAAATAGGAGAAGGTATCTGACCCAGCTGGATCTTTCTCCTTTGAAGAGTACAGCTTCTTGTTTTCAAAAGAGATATCTCCAGCTAGGGTGCAGCTGTGTACCCAGAATAACCCACAAGACCGTTTCCGCCCACTTTTGCAGCTGCCCACCCACCACCCTCTTTCAAAAGTCTACAACAAGCTGGGGCTGGTGGTATAGCCTGTAATGCCAACCACTCAGGAGACTGAAGCAGAAGAGACCATACATTCAAGGGCTGCCTGGGCTATAGAGCAAGTTCAAAGGTCAACCTGGGCAGCTTAGTGAAACCTTGTCTCAATATAATAGGTTGGTTTTTTTTGAAGGGGCTACCTGGGGAATAGAGCCCAATGGTAGTGTGCTTGCCTATGAAATGTGACACCCCAGATTTGATTCTATGTACACACACACATACATACAACACACACACATACACATATTCATACACACACATACAAACACACACACATATATACACACATACACACATGCACATATTCATACATACACCCAAATATTTACATATTCACACACACACATAGAATCACACACACATACACAAACACATATACACACAAACACACATACACAACTACATACACATACAAACACACACATATACATACACACATGCACATATCCATAAACACACATAGAAACACACAAATGCACACACACAAACACATGCACACACATACAAACACACATATACACACACGTATGTGCGTGCTCATCTCCACAATATTCCCTTATAGGCCCATGTTCTACTGCACGCTGCTCCCAGCCAGGAGCTCCCTAGAATCTCTATCCTTTATTCCTCTACTAATCAGTGCCACTTACAAGCCAGACTACACATCTCTCTGCTTCCAGGCAGTTCTGAGGTCATTCACACAGACCAATTTATTCAGAACAGGAAATGTAATGAAGTGGCAAAGTGACAAAGTCATGGCTTCTTCAGGATTTTAGAAGCTTGAGGACAATGAAAGGCCTAGAAGACTGAAGACAAGGAATATCTGAGGTGACTTGGGATCAAGTGTCCTGATCCAGAGTCATTTGGCCCAAGGACAGTAGATACAGCATATGTGTCCCCCTCCTCCCCTGTGGTTCTCAGGGCAGACATAGCTAATCAAGCACCACAAACATCTTTCAGCTGAGCCTGTGCCTATCACTCAGCCTGAGACTGAAGCTAACTGGCCATCCCACTGCATGGATAAGAAAGTAGATGCACAGAGAGGCTAAGGGACCCCTTTCAGCAGAACCGTCTCCTGTATATACCACACAGCACTTTGTTTCTACATGAGTTGTAAATGACTTCTATGCATCACCTGCCATTAAGGGCTGACTCTAGCCAAGCATGGTGGCGCACGCCTTTAATCCCAGCACTCGGGAGGCAAAGGCAGGCAGATCTCTGTGAGTTCAAGGCCAACCTAGTCTACAAAGTGAGTTCTAGGAGAGCCAGGGATACACAGAGAAACCCTGTCTCAAATAACCCCCCCCCCCCAAAAAAAAAAGTGTTGACTCAGGGTGTAGGATAGGGCTTTACAGGCAATGACCTTTCCCACTCCATTCCCATTCAGGTGTTATTTGGCCATGTTCTGAAAAATGTTTTTATTATGATAATAGAAGACCACATACAGGGTTAACAAATTGTACCCACACACTTAACAAGACCTTGAGGAATTCTTACATTCATCTCTGGGCCAGTCAACAGCACATTCAGCATCATATTTATGAGGACGAAATGATGCCCTAGGAGAGTCAAATGCCCAAATCTGATATTCTGCTTAAGTAAGGGCTTCAAGAGCAGGTTTTACTAGTAGACTCAGTTCCTCTGTCCCTTTTCAGGGCTAGAAGAAACCCAGAGGTCCCACACGTGCCACCCCCACCCTGCCCTCTGTACAGTCTTCTTCTGGGTCACCCACCAAAAGGTCCCAACTACACACACACAGTGACAAGAAGTTACTGGCTCCCAAGCTTGCCGTGTGCAGCTTCAGCTCATTCTACCTGCCACGGATTCTTTTGGCTGTTCCCTTAGTCCTGTGGGAAACTATTTTTCTAGAGACAATGTTGATGGGCAGGGAGGGGGTCCAGTGAAAAACAAAGAAAGGCAGAAGAGCAGGTACTAAAACCGTCCTTCTCAATTTATGGCACGGCCAGAGCAATGCCCATCTGCCCATAATTCTTACTGTATCAGTGGGTTATACCTGCTCATTCTGCCCCGGTGGAAGCTAAGGTCCTTGTAAATCCAGCTCCTTCAGAAGGCCCCAAATGCATTTTCTATGGGATTTTGTGCAAAAGAGCTGGTTGCTATGGTAACCATTGGATGTAAATTTCCCAGAACCCCCAACTAAACTATTAATCAGAAAGATGAGGAGAGCGCCAGGATGGCAAATAAATCAGGTAAGAAACTGGATCCTACAAAGAAGAAATGGGAACAGGGTGCCTCCTGCCTTGCTGGGGAGAGGCATCTTCTCAGCCCTCCTGTGTATTTTCTGATGCAGAAGGGCAGCTGCAGCCCCTGGGGACCCCACCTTCCTCACCCCCCTTTTCCACCATTTCATTCCTTTTCCTATGGAGTCAGAAGGACTGGGAGGGCAAACTCAGCACCTCATCAGCATAGAGTAGGAAGAGGTCTCTTGTTAGAGGAAGCATCAAAAGCAAAAATGTTGCTAACTGAACAAAAAGTTCTGGCTGATCTGAAAGAGATATTCCAATGGAATGCATTGATGAGAGGAGAGCAGAATTAGACCCCACATGATGCATGACAGAAAGCTTGGACCAGAGAAAGGCAAGCCTGCCTCTCCATCCCCCACTCCCTCCCCACTCTCCTCTCTGCTGAGTTGAGGAAAGAACCTACAGCCTGTCACACATTAGACAAACTCTGTGCTACTGAGCCTCCTCTCCAGCCCTGGGAGGCCAAATTTGACGAGAAGTTTGCAGGTTAGCTTGTTTGGGTTCCCATTAAGGTTTTCATCCTCCTGGCTCTGGTGTTTCTGTGAGGACACAGTTATATCAGCTGATGGAGCGTTGGGATGGCACTCCATAGGGCTGGTGAGTGTGTCCTGGAACAAGGACTGTGCAGAGGACAAGGACAGCTTAGAGGGAACTCTGGGGTGAGGAGCAGAGAAAAGAATTTCAAACCTAAATGTGCAAATGTCCTAAATGTCACAGTGTGCAAAGAGTTGAGACTTTTATGTAACCTTAGTGAACCATTTGCACAATACAGGCTTTTCCATGCACGTTTATCTGTGACATGCATGCTATGTACACTTCATGTGGTGTCCCCATGGTGACTCACAGCCCAAGGGGCCCCGATGACCTCCTCAGGCCTCTGAGGACACTGCATGCATTCAGGCAAAACACTCATACATATTAAAACATAAATAAGCAAACTCACACACTGTGTGTCTCATCATCATGTTAAAACTCCACCCTGGTATCTGGTGGTTAGTGTTTTAGTAGGCCACAGGTCACCCTCAGACACTGGAGTTCCTCTGCTCTGGCCTTGACCAGTTCTAGTAGGCCTGGGAAGGAGCTATATGATGGTTTTGCATGGCTTGTACAATTTTGTACAAAGCCTTTGACATTTCACTTTCTGCCTTGTTCTCTTGCTTCAGTCCTAATAAGGTGCTACAGAAATCTTCCTAAGCCTCCTCTTTGAGAGCTACAGACACTGGGAAGGTCCCACAGAGGGAAGAGGGACCTCACTAAGGACATCATTCTTGATCAAGCCCAGTGGGGAACAGGAGAGCCAATCCATTCCAAGAATAGAGAGAGATGCCCCAAAGAGGCCAACAGAAAGAAGCTCCTCCAAAGTCCTTTGGTTCTCAAATTTTAGTTTCTCCAGGAAGGAAAGACAGGGTGATGAGGATAGAAGGGAATGGAGGTGTCTCTGTCTCCACACTGGAGGCAGGAGACAGAGGCAGTGACGTTGCCTTAAAGCCATAGAGAAAGTTAGGCATGGCAGCGCATGCCTGTGGTTCCAAAACATGTGATTTTGGAGGCTGAGGCAGGAGTTTGAAACTAGCCTTCCCTAGAGAGTGAACAACAACAACAAAAAACCCATAAAGAGAAAAGGATGACAGTCGTCGCATTCCCAATTACACACACACACACACACACACACACACACACACACACACACACACGCACACACACCCGCGCATGCACATGCATGTACGCATGCACACACAAACATGCTTGCCTCAGCATCCTGGAAGACTGTTTCCAGCTCCTCAGAGCCCAGAGAGCACTAGAGGCCCCAGGAAGGGAATGGATATCCACAGTGAGCACCTGGGACAGTCAGGGCTCACCAGCCCAGGATATTCTGCCTCCGAACTAAGCAGTTCCCATTGTCAGTGTTGGAACATGCTGTCTGGTCTTCCTTTCCCTGCATTCTTTGCAGTGAAAATGGCAGACAGTGACCCTGCCGGGACTGGTAATTCCTCACTGTGGGTGGCACTGAGGCTTTCTTGTTCCCTGGAGGAGGGAAATGAAGAGCTGATTAAGTACTTGAAACATCTCTGTCTGCGGATCATTTAATAAGTGCTGTGTCCATCTCTTAGACTTTAGGCCAGATGCTGGGCTAGTTAATCCAATTTGGTAGGCCTCTCTGCAGCAGGCCAGCGTTGCTGGGCACCATGTTGTTCAATGAGCACAGAATCGGTGCAAGCTCCTGCACTGACTCTAGCTGGCGGTGTGACTCTTTGAAACCCGGCTTTCTACTCACACCCAGCAACAATGAGATGGCAACTTTTATGATCCAAGAAGCTCCAAGTGATCCAATTCCCTGATTCAATCAGCAGCCTGAGAATAAATCTACAAAACCAGATGTGGACCATGAAACTGTCACTCCCTGAGAGAAGTCTTATAGGGCCCGGGAGACAACTGCAGCATCTTCATGAAAATCAACAACTGTGATGTCTTTTTGCTATGCACTGTCCAAGAGTCCGGTACAGAATTCCTGCCCATGTTTCTGTATCCCTCAGCCAGGGAGAGTTCTATGAGTTGCTGAGGTGTGGTAAGAGTTTTGTCTATTTTAAACAAACAAACAAAACCCAGTTATGAGAATGTGTTTTTATTCAATCCCAGGTATGAGGCTGCTTTGGTTATGACCACAGGTGTAAACTATTAACTGCCTCGTGAGCTAGTAGGGGCGTGGCTTAGCCACCTGGGCAAGTTTAACTCTGAGGATTTGTGAGAGAGAGAAAGAGGATAAAAGAGAGCCAGGCATGGTGGCACACGCCTTTAATCCTAGCACTCAAGAGGCAGAGGCAGGCAGACCTCTGTGAGCTCGAGGCCAGCCTGGCCTACAAAGACAGTCTAGGACAGGTAGGGCTCTGTTACACAGAGAAACCCTGTCTTGGGGGGGAATCAAAGAAGAAACAGGTTGTTGTCCGTGCTTCCCCCAAACTTCTGCTGCTTCTTCCTGTTACTGTTTACTGGTTTTTTTGGTTTGCTGGACTTCTGGACTGAGATTGGTATTGTCCCCAAAGAACCCAAAAACCCTAATCAGTAAGAAGTAGCTCAAAGATAACTCTGTCCTTTTTTCCCTTTAACCTTCCTTTCCCCCACCTAGTGTTGGAGAGTTGAAAGGAAGGAAGAGGAAATAAGTACAATAGAAATAAATTAGAGTGAAGTTTAAAACAAAGATAATAAAAGCCACTCTGATACACTGGGGCTTCTCTTCACCTTGGCCACCAGGCCTCTCAGATGTAGGCACAGGACTGTGATAGAGATACAAATATTTCCCCT
>CAJQZJ010032188.1:16686952-16727536 GCA_907164525.1 Lophiomys imhausi
ACACACACACACACACACACACACACACACACACACACACACACACATTTCATTACAAGCAAAAGATATCTCCTATCATTTGGGGTCAATACAGTGACAACGTACAAGCCACACCCTACACATCTGTCCTCACTAACACCAGCCAGGCTCTACTGAGCCTCTTCCACATCTCTTTCTCTGTGTCTCTGGGATCCACTGAGCGTCCCTGTCCCTGGTGACACTGAAGACGGAAGCTGCTCAGTGAGCAGGGAGAATCTGAATGTTGGGAGAGTTCAAGAAGTGGAAACACACAGGGGCCCTTCTTATCTCCTTCCTGGCTGGCACAGTGGAAACAATGTGACTAGACAGCATTTCCCAGCACTGTCAACAGATGTCTTCACACTTCTCTTCAAATTCTAGTGTCCTGGCCTCCTCACCAATAATAACACCCACAGCAATTGCACATGGTTGTTGAAGAATATGTGGACATATCCAACAATGTTGCTCTCAAATCTGTGTATCTGTTGGTCTAGGCAGAAGACGCATGAAGCATGCTAGGAAACCCTCACACTGGCAATTGCTTGGACATTGTTTTATCTTTATAGAAATTGATAGTGAGAAACAAAATTTTAATTAAATAAAATTTAGTGTTATAAAATTAAAGTTGATATGCATTATGCATGAATTAAATGTTTTATCTTTTTATTTCTTTTTTTTTAGGTTTTTCAAGACAGGGTTTCTCTGTGTATCCTTGACTATCCTGGACTCCCTTTGTAGACCAGGCTGGCCTTAAACTCACAGAGATCCATCTGCCTGCCTCTGCCTCCCAAGTGCTGGAATTAAAGGCATGTGCCACCACTCCCGGCTATCTTTTTATTTCTTGAGACAGGGTCTCACGTGTCCCATGCTGGCCTTGGGACACTACATAGCTGAGGATAATCTTGAATTTCTAATCCTCTTGCCTCCACCTCCAAAGTGCTGGGATTACAGGTGTAATGCCACCAATCCCAGTTTGTGTGGTTTTAGGGATGGAACTCAGGGTTTCAGGCAGCTAGACAAATCCATCCTGGCAATATATAAAAGAATGAGCACAGTTGTATGTTAATAAAACTTTATTGACAAAAACAGGTGGCTGGGACTACAGGCTAGAGTTTACCAATCCCAGCTGTAGAACATTCGTGTTAAATTTTTTTTAACTTGATAACATCATTACTCGAGTTTGCTGAGATAATAAAAAGAAACACCAATTGTCTGAGATAAATATATAATAACTCATAAGTTATATACACTTGGACTTTATCAATTGGTCAGACCTCACCAGTACATCAACACAACCCCTGGATATGCTCAGTCACCATTAAATTCTACTTCCTGGGATATGTAATGATCTTTACTCATATAAAAGTTATAGCTTGACAAGTATTTCTGCCTTTGCCATTTGAGAGTATAATTGGCAGGACAGTCAAGATTAGCACATGCTATTTAATTGTCTGTTGGCTTGAATTACGCCTTTTAAATATGTGGGCATTTCTCTTGTGTTCTTGTCCTTGGCTCTGCAAAGGTCAGGAATAGCCTTAGCCCATTTGGAAGGGCCAGGCTTGAACTAGGTGTGGTGGCTTGTGTCCATAATCTCAGCACTTGGGAAGCATAAGCAGGAGGACTGCTCATGAGTTCAAGGTTAGCCTGACTTGCTTAGTGAGTTCCAGGCCAGCCTGGGCTACATGTTGAGAATTTGTTGTTAAAAAAAAAAAAAAAAAAAGCCACCAGCCTGGGGGGGGGGGGGGGGTATGGAGGAGACAGGCTTGACTGACTGTGCCTTTCATGACTTTGACAGTCCTCTTTTCTCTATTGTTCTTTTGGAAAGAGACACTTGGAACTTAACCATCTTGTGACCAAGAGGAAGAGGTGAAGTGAATGGCAGAGCCTGACTGCTCTGAACACCAAACCCAACTCAGACACCTCACCACGTAAGGAAGGTGAATGGCTATTTGGTTAAGCCACTGTTTCATGATTTCCTGGCCTAGGCAGATCAACACAATCTCTAGAGGTAAATCCCGGTGGGGGTTGGGATGTGGCTCTCACCCCATGCTTTCCTGGTGTCTCTATCTCAGCTCCCACCACACTCACACATCTGTTCATTCATTCAGTCAGTCAGTCAGTCAGTCTGTCTGTCGTCAATCATCTAATAAATAGTAACAAAAGCTTATTTTGTGCCGACATCCACGATACTGCTGGGTCTACTTCAAGCAACTGGAGAGGAATATGGGTCAGAATTATCAAAAGAATTCTAGCCACAGGAATAAAAAGACAGCATGAAAGCCTGTGAGAGTTCATCATTTTTATAATAAGCTTTTTTATATTTCATTTGATTACCATGTGAGCGTGTGTGCATGTGTGTGTGAGTGTGTTAGTGTGTGTATGTGAGTGTGTGAGTGTGTGTGTACACAAGGCAAGCATGTAGAAATCTGAGGTCAACTTGTAGGAGTTTGCTCTCTCCTTCCACCAAACTGGTTCCGGGAATCGAACTCAGGAAGTCAGGCTTAGTAGCAAGCACCTTCATGTGCTGAGCCATTGTTAGAGGGTTAATCTCGACAGATAACTTGAATGTACTGAGACTAGTAAAAGGTGGGTGTTTCCAGCACCCAGTAGATCGTGAGTTCTCTGATCTAATCCATAGTTTCATTCTGGGTGGATTGAAAGTTTGGGTAGACTATTGGGAGGTGGTGAGAATTGGGGATGGGGGATGGGGGTACTGAATGGAGGAACTGAGGCACTGGGAGAGAATGGGAGAATAAACCTCTGAAGGTCTTGTCTTGCCTTGATCCCCTCCTACTGACCTTCATGAGAAGTAGCCTCTGCCTCACACTCCCATCACCATGACCTTATGGCTCCTTGTGGACCCCAAATCAACACAGCCAAAGACCAGGAAACCCAAATAAGCCCCGCCCCAGGTGTCAGCACCCCAGGTGTCAAGGATTTTGTCCCAAGGGTGCAAAGTCTGACCAGCCCAGAAGTGATGACAATAGAGCCTTGCCTTGGTTGGATTAGTCACCTATGGTATTAGTTGAGACATAGGCACTGTCACGGCATCAGAAATCCATAGCAACAGTGGCTTGAATAAAATCCATAACAACAGTGGCTTGAATAAAATCCATAGCAACAGTGGCTTCAATAAAAAGAAGTTGGTACGCCGGGCGGTGGTGGCGCACGCCTTTAATCCCAGCACTTGGGAGGCAGAGGCAGGCGGATCTCTGTGAGTTCGAGGCCAGCCTGGTCTACAAAGCGAGTCCAGGACAGCCAGAGATATTCAGAGAAACCCTGTCTCGAAAAACCAAAAAAAAAAAAAAAAAAAAAAAAAAAGAAGTTGGTGCCTGCTTGTTCAAAGTCAGAGCCAGGATGAGTAGCTCCAGGAATGTATGGGAAATGTAGTCTTTCCTCTGGGCTGGGCAACCTTTGAGGTCCATTTATTAGCCCCAGTTCCTGCTCTGGCATATGGTGTTTGTTAATCAAGGCCACACCATTTTGTGAAAGCTCCATTTTTATTGAACCGTGACAATTCCAGCTACTACAGTAATTTGGTTTCCAGCAGTAAATGAATGTATTTTTCTACATTCTTGACTGTCCTGTCCCATGGACTGTGGTCATGGACAGCCAGCATAGATGTCTATGGATCTAAACACTGACTACTCAAAGGTTACCCCTAGCAATAACCAACTGTAAGCCAAATCCACTAACTTTTCAACCTCCTTCCCTCTCCCTTTCTGCCTGTAACAGAACCAGCTTGTAAGTTGATGGTGGGCTCTGATTCTTTTTTTTTTCTTTTTTTTTTTTTTTTGGTTTTTCGAGACAGGGTTTCTCTGTGTAGCCCTGGCTGTCCTGGACTTGCTTTGTAGACCAGGCTGGCCTCGAACTCGCAAAGATCCGCCTGCCTCTGCCTCCCAAGTGCTGGGATTAAAGGCGTGCGCCACCACTGCCCGGCTCTGGGCTCTGATTCTTAAAGATGGTCCCATCACCCCCACTCCTCTTGCCAAATGAAAACCTGAACCATTTTAAGTTACTTGTTCCCTTGTCTGTGTTTCCTTCCTGGTGACCTCTTAGTGTCCAAGTCAGGATTCCAACCCACAGCCTTCACACCTTGGGAGGAGCTGAGACATTGAGTGGAATCTCGGATGTCACAGGTAAGCACGGTGATAACAGAGTGGAACTGTCCCTTCTGAGGGAGATGCTTCCATTCAGAGGACATGCTGCTGTGACCGTCTTTACCAGCATCCTCTTGAGTTGTGTCAGAATGTAAACGCCGTTTTTATGTACCTTCCTTTTCAATTGCACCAAGTTTCTCAGCCTCAATCCACCGCTTGCTCTGTTCCCTATTCATTATTGCCATTCAACCACAAAATTTATGGCTGCAGCAAATTGCCCATAATAAATGGGCCCTAGTAAAATCTCTGTAAATCCACCATCCTCTTCCCAAGGGAGATTTAATAAAAATGAACTCAGATAAAAACACTCATTAAGAATTGAAATAAAGATTGATAGACAGTGTCTAATTCATAATTAATACATGAGAAAATGATGGTCTCTTTCTCTAGGGCATTTGAAATTATTTCACTCTCATAATGTTTGACCAGCATCAAAATTGTCACCCGCCCATCTTCATGTTTTAACCACGCCCATGGTGGCTCCTCTCTTTGTATACAGAGATCAGATTCCAGGTTTCTTTGGGGTTGGTCTCTGCCCTGGCTAGTTTCCAAATGGCTTTGACTAGGCTGACATGTTTAGTTATTACCCTTCATTTTCCTTGCACTAGCTGACCTAATGTGGGTAGAAATAATGAGATTTTCTGGGGTTTATTTTTGACAACTCTGGTGGCTTTAAATAAATTTCTTTGACCCAATTTTAAAACGGCTGCAGATTTTAAGGTACGTTATCTACCAACGCACAGATGGACCCTTGGGGTCATTAGCCGCCACAAACAGGATCGTTTAAGCAGCATTAGAAAAATACAAACCACTTCTGTTTGGTGCTTTTAACTCTTCCTTGGCTAATGTCTTTCATATTACTTGGTGGGTTTTTGTGTGTTTGTTTGTATCTGTGTGAAGTAGAAGAGGGAGACACCTAGGGTGGCCTGTTCTAAATCCATCATTAAGGATGACTTAATCCCATTATCTGGAAAAGGAAGTGACAGGGTGCCCAGTTCTCAAGGTTTGAGGATTCAGCTAAGACACGTAAGGGCTTAGTTTGGTGCTCCACGCATCTGTTAAATGAGGGTTGCCGTTATCTTGTCACTCTTTGGGGTAAATCAGGAAAGTTGGACTCTCTCCTAAAGGCACCAGTTATTGGTGACACAATCTCAGAGTTTGTCTCCACAAATTACCTGGGAGACCGTGGAAGAGAAATGTGGGGAAAGTTGACACACAACTCCACTATGTGATTAAAATCACAGCCACAGTGGTGTGCTTCCTGACGTGGTGCCCTGGGAAATGCCTGGTAGCATTTTGTGTGATTCCTGCCAAGAAAATGGAGCCTGAGTCTGGATGTGAAGACACATTGCAGGGACCCAGCTTAAGAAGCCTGACCCAGAATGAAAGACTTGTCTCTTTAAAACTGAATAGGACATTAGTAAACAGGACAGACAGGCAACTTGGTCCAGACTGAAGAGGAGGAAAAGGTAGGCTTGCTAGAGGTGACTGGAAAGTTCTTCCTAGGAGGATCCTTGACCAGAGAGGAAACCAACTTCGCCAGGACAGCAGCTACCATGAGAGAGCTACATGGTGGTCCTGAAACCTTTCCCTAGCTTTGAAATCATTTCAAAACGAATGATTAACAAGGGCTGCCTGTATATTTTCTTCTGCTTTGAGGAGGCAGTGGGTCGCAAGCTGGAAACACATAGGGTCCCTGTTAGCTGCATCTGTGTGTCTGTCTATCTGTCTAGAAAAAAAAAAAGAGTGATCCGAATGTGCCCAAAGCACTTTCTTCTGTGGACTCCAAATAGCAGGTAACCAGGCCAACGGCGGAAGTGGAGTAGGAGCAAGATGACCCACCCCAGAGACTATTCTCCTACCACAAGCACTCGAGATCCCTAAAAAGTGCACAGAATTGTCTCCTGCAGCAATGGGGTGCAGAAGGTGCAAGGCAAGGATTCCAGTATAGAGCACAGGTGGGCTAGGGGAGAGCCAGATCCAAATCGAAGAAAATGGCGATGCTAGACTTTGCCAGGGAGACCCAGACATGACAGCACATGTGTTCCGAAGGCCGAGACAGACTCCAAATTCAAGGCCAGCTTGAACTGTACAGTCCTGTCAGAAAATAAGAAAACTACCACATGGAAGAATGCTAAGATGAGGTGGAAGCACAGGGTGGAGGGACAGAAAGAGCTAGAACCCCACAGCAGGGGCTAGGAAGCAGCTCATGCTGGTCCAGGGTGGAGGGTGTTGGAAGGGAATTGGTTATACACAAACCCTTGGGATGATGGGAACATTTCGATTCACAGTCACGGGGGCAGGCACAGAACTGAACACATTTTTCAAACCCACTGTACTGCAGCTTAAAACTGGCATTGCTCATTGCGAGTCACATGTATCTTGATAGAACTGTTTTCAGTGTGGTCAATACTCTTCTTCAACAGTCCCACAGGAAAATCGCTTGGTCTTCAGACACTTAAGTTTCACCTCCAGGGTTTGTCCCGGCACCCTGTGAGTCCCTGGCTTCCCCTTCCTCATAGCTTTGTTATTTTCCATTTCCCGTTTTTTGTCTTCAAGGCACTACTGTAAGTCCGACTCAGAGACAGACCTGGCTGGACAGTCTCTCCCCTACAAGCCTGTCTGGCCTCTGACTTTCAACACTTCCACACTCACCGCCGCCATCAGCTGAGCTGCCTCTGCTTTCACGGAACGACACAACCTGGTTTCTTGAGGCATGCTTGTCACAGATTGCTTCCTTAGATCCCTAAGGAAGCCTACCACAGCGACATGAAAAAGTCACCCATCCGTCACCAAAAAGTACCAAAGAAGCTCGGCCTTTGTCTTGCTGGCTTCTGTGTGGCATCTACTCTAAGGAAGTAAAATGTCCCAAATCACTGCTAATTTTTTTTGACCTGTTACTGTGATAAATTATTAGTGTATGTGTTAATACCACGTCACCTTTACTTCTCTGTAAGGAAACATTCCTGTCCATAGCATGCTACAGGACTGAGTAGTGATTTATTTGTGATTTCTGTCTCTGTTTTTAAATGTATGACCTGTTTTTGACCAGCTTGAAGTCAACACAGTCTTAATATAAGTTATGGTCCAGTCACTTATCTTCAAGGAAATTCTGTCAAAAGTTTCCTTCCTTTTCCTTAATGACACCTAAACAGATCACATGGCTTCCTGGTCGCCTTCAACTACTCTGAAGCTCAAGCCATTACCAGTGCAAAACTGCAAGGACAGTATATTATCAGCAGCAAGTCCAGACCCAAACGTGTGAAGAACATTTCCTTCCCCAGACTACCACAAAGAGTGTAGGACACACAGAACCCCAGAAGAGAGTCAGTAGGTGCTAGATGTCTTTGTATTCTGTCAGGATGAGACACCAAAACACTTGGACACAGAGTAGTCCTCTAGAAAGAATCTGATGGTATTTTTAGCCTTGGACAGAAGGCTATGTGTGGCTCACGCAGACAGCAGGATGGCAATGTGCTAAGGGAGGAGCTGGGCTCTGACCCATCAGCCACCAAAGGAAGGAGGGAATTAAACCCTCTGAGATGAGCCATGCAAAGCATGGGGCCCCCACACTGTACTGCTGCCATTCAAAAGAGCGTATCCCCAGGGAAGGCACAGCACATGAGAAGCAGCCCATCAGCCCCTTCTGCTTCTCATCACACCCCCAGTAAGCAAGGAGAGTTCCCCAGGTTTCTCCAAACTCAAGAGCCTGCCTTCCTCACACAGGAAACGTCAGAGAATAATAGATGTCTGGCGGCTTCTAGGATGGCCTCTTCCACCCAGGGCTGTCCTCTGCGATGATCAGGCAGTGACAACAGTGAACTAGCCAGGATGTAAGAAGGAAGGGACAAAGCCATTCCAGTCTTGATCCACGAAAGCAGAGAGAATATACATGATTCACCCTCAAATAACCAGGTCAGAAGCCCCACAACCGGCTTCATCATCCTGACCCAGAAAAGGAAAATTCTACTTAATGGCTCCATGACACGTGTACTCATTCCCCTCAGATACCCTGGAGGAAGAAATGCCAAATTTCACTACCTGGAAAGCCCAGTTACATTAACACCAGAGGACACACACAAATACACACACACACACACACACACACACACACACACGTTCATGCACACATGTGCCATGGTGACTGAGCTACCTTGTAAGTTTGATCAGGACCAACTTTTTCTAGAAGTAAGTTAAGGACTTTAAATGCTCGAAGGCGTGTGGCTGAAGGGCCTGCCCTCTGTCTTGGTGTAGCCTCATCATTGAACAGGGCTGACATCAGAACCTGGTCTTTCAGGCTCTAGAGACTTGGGTCTGTTTTTCAACAAACTGAGCTCAAGCTTCCTCTCCTCTTTGTAGGAAAGTTATAAGAACTAGGATCTAAGAAAACCAGCTAATAGTGAATGGGAACTGGCTTTGTCACACCTCCTAGCTGGAAGCCCCAATCTTGGCTGAGGAGGGGAAAGGAAAGTTTATCTGCTCCTGAGGGAATTCCATTCCTTGCTCCTTGCTTTTCAAGACTCCAGCCTCTAGGGACAACGTCACATTACACAACTGGCCCCTACGTCTCATTTTGGCTCAGAACAACCTTTTCTGCAGCTGATGTTTCCAAGGCTAGTCTCCCAGGTTAATAAGAGACTTAGCTTGATGCTCAGCTTCTGCTTCCAGTCTCCTGTCCTCCTCTACTAAAGGATACACAGCCATGTCCAACAGCAGTCCCTATGCCCCTAAGCTATGTGGGAATCCGCCTGTCTCTTATGGCCACCTGGGTATCCCCAGTGCTCCCATCCCGCATTCACTGCACCTATCTGTTCTACACAATGACAGGCTATGTCCAGCCATAGATGGAATGCACTGTGACCATTAATCTTGACTGTCAACTTGACAGAATGTAGAACCACCTAGAAGGCACACTCCTGCACATATCTGTGAGCGCACCTCTAGAGAGGTTTGTCTGAGTTAGGAGGAGCCCTCTGAATGTGGTTGGCACTATCCGTTCAGTTAGGCCAGCATCCTAACTAAATAAAGAGGAGAAATAGCACTGAGCCCCAGCATTCATCTCTCTCTGCTTCCTGACTGGATACTGTGACCAACTCCTCACACCCCTTGATACCATGCCTTCCCAACCACAATGGACTGTTGCCCTTCTTAAGCCATGAGCTAAAATAAATGCTCCATTCCTTAAGTTGTTTTTTTGTCAGCCATTTTGTCAGAGCAATGAGAAACGTAATGAACACAGTTGCTGTGTGAAAGTCACTGAGAGGGTCCTGAGGCCCTTAATGTTGGAATTTCAGCCTCTGGAACTACAAGCAAACACATTTCCCTCCTGTAGTCGAGGGCTCTGGCAGCCTCAGCATTCACACAAAAACCACTCTACACACCGCACCAGTCTCTTGGGGACATTAGCCAGGTTGTCCAAGGACTCTATTATGAAACTGCCAACCTGTCTAAGTCCCTCTCTTCCTCCTCCTCCTTCTCCTCCTCCACCTCCTCCTCCTCCTCTTCTTCTTCTTTGTTTTTTTTTTTTTTAAGATTTATTTATTATGTATACAGTGTTCTGTCTGCAGGTATATCTGCAGGCCAGAAGAGGACACCAGATTTCATTATGGATGGTTGTGAGCCACCATGTGGTTGCTGGGAATTGAACTCATGAAGGCATGACCTCTGGAAGAGCAGCCAGTGCTCTTAACCGCTGAGCCATCTCTCCAGCCCCTTCTTCTTTGTTTTTTTTTGAGACAGGGTTTTTGTTCGTAGCTTTGGCTGTCCTGGAACTCACTCTGTCGACCAGACAGATCTCACAGAGATCCACCTGCCTCTGCCTCCCTGGTGCTCAGATTAAAAGTGTGCATCATCGTTAACCGGCTTCGAAGTCCCTCTTCTTAGGACCAGTCTCCACATTTCACAGATCAACTTATATGAAGATCTAGATCCCTACCCTGCATTACATCCCCACCCCCGCTCCCCTTAGCAAGGATTGTCTAAGGCTTCTCACTAGGCCAGGTAGGCGAGAGCCCTCCTCAGGCCAGGACTGGGGGTTCTCCCGAACCTTCCTTTCTGTCTTCTTCATGACTTACTTTCCAGGACAGCTGCTCTTGTCCATTTCTTGTGTGTGTGTGAACTAGCTGGACCATGGGGACCACATGTTTAGCCAAACGTTATTCTTGATCTCTCTCTCTCTCTCTCTCTCTCTCTCTCTCTCTCTCACTCTCATGTGTTTGTGCATGTATATATAGTTATAAAAGAAGAGGTCATGAACAAGGATAGAAATGATGTAATTCAGTACTCATATATGAAATTCTAAAAAAATAAAAAGTTTAAGTAAAACTTTATTTTTTTAAGATTAGCTTATTTTATTTTGTATACAAGTGATTTGGCTGCACATGCACGCCTGTTGTCCAAGGAAGCCAGACAATACTGTTCCCCTGAAATTGGAATTATAAACAGTTATGAGCTGCTATGTGGGTGCTGGAAGCTAAACCTGGGTCTTCTGTAAGAGCAGCAAGTGCTCTTAATCCCTGAGCCACCTCCCTAGCCTCTATTTCTTAAAACTGTATGTAAGTGTGTTCAGGGCAGAGATGGGGCGGTTGGGATGGGTGGGGATAGTATACGTGAGCTGACTGGCTTGTAGTTTAGGGGGTGACAGAAAAAACATCATTGCATCTGAACCTGACTTTTGCCATGGATTAAATTCTGGTCATCAGGCTTGCATAGCAATCACTTTACCACATCCCCATACACCCACCCCCCACCCCATACACCCAAAGCCCCCCACACCCACACCCACATCCTGAGCCATCTCCCTACTCCCCAGTTTAATTTTGTTTTTGGAGATTCGCATTTAGAGCTGTAGACCTCTCCTCAGTAAGAAGGAATCCTGCCAGCAGATGCCTTGGGACCTGAGCTGCTACTCTCTCCTGGATCTCAGCCTGCTGGCCTACATAGCGGATTTTGGGTTTACCAAGCCTTCACAATCCCATGAATAAATCATCTAAAATGCATCTCTCTACGTGTGCATAGTTTGTTTACTCTGTTTCTCTGGGGAAGCCTGAGCAGCCAGTGGCTTCATACAGGGCTGCTGCTGTGGGTCCCGATATTTATTCTGAGACATCACGAACAGTCTCGCTCAAAGCTCTGGTAACAAGTGGAACTAGATTGTAAGTTTCCTGATATTTTGATTTCAGGGTGTGGGATAAAATAGGCTACTTAAGCACACAGACACACTCACACTCACTGACACACACGCTAATCATGCTATGGGTTCCGTGGAAAGTTATCCATTTCCTAGAGATTGAAAGTGGCCCACCTCATAATGCAGCTCCTTTCAACATGCAGTTTCTGTGTTCTTTCTTTCTTTGTAGTTGTCTTATTCATTTTAATAATTTAATAAAATAAAATAGGTTTATTTTAATTTAAAACAAAAAAATTTTTAAATGATTTTTGTTGCTGTTGTTTTGTTTTTCAACATAGGGTTTCTCTGTGTAACAAGCCCTGACTGTCCTGGACTCACTTTGTAGACCAGGCTGTCCTCAAAATCACAGAGATCCGCCTGCTTCTGCTTACCAAGTGCTGGGATTAAAGGTGTGTGCCACCACACCCGGCTTAATAGTTTTTCTATTGGTGGATTTTAATTTTTTCTCATTTGAAAAAAAATATATGTGTTTCTGTGCTCATTTCTTCTTTTTCCTCCCATGGAACTGAATATTTATGTACCTTCCCCACCCCCCACCCCCCATCCCCGGTCCAACTCAAGTCCCCCCCTGATGTAGAAGAAATGTGAAGCAGTAGAATTGAGTTACACAGGACTTACTAACAGATTTTCTTAGGAGACACTAAGTCATGCAGAGGAGAACTAAACTAAAGGAACACTGCCTCCAAAATGCCCCAAAGATTAGTGTGCTAACCAGGCCTGCAGAAATTTAGATATAGAGATAGCAGAAATTTAGGATGCCAGGATGTATATGTTTGTTCACCAACCTTGACCTCCAATGAGGCTCCATCCCCATAAAAAAGGAGACAACCCTGAAGTAACAGCCATTAAGTCCATCTCCATAGCAAAGGAACACACCTCCAAGGAGTAGCTCAAGGGAGCAACACAGGGTCACAGCCACTTTTAAGTCTTGACATCCTGTTAAGTCCCTTGTGTTCTCATGAGGAAAAGCACGATTCTGCCAGGATGCACCCGGGAAACAACTATTGAATAGAGAGAGCAGCACTGGTATAGTTAAGAAATAATTCTGGCAATATCTTTGCTGTGTAACTTCTCAAGTGGCCAGACATGCTGTCTCCTGTCTGTTTAAATAGTTCAAAGTGTAACTTGGGGCAGGGACCTGAAAGAGATTTAAGGATGATAGTGTGTGTGGAATAAGGTGTATGTAAGTTAGCAAAATCTTCTGTTCATGGCTGGCTCCTCTTTGAGCACTAGCCAGAGCTGGACATGAGCTGTTATTAAAGAGCTTTTCCTTTATCAGTCTCCAAG
This sequence comes from Lophiomys imhausi, assembly GCA_907164525.1. Lineage (NCBI taxonomy): Eukaryota > Metazoa > Chordata > Mammalia > Rodentia > Muridae > Lophiomys > Lophiomys imhausi. Next base: position 16,699,607 of record CAJQZJ010032188.1, read on the forward strand.
TGTGCAGGGTGATTTCTGACAGGGAGGGCTTATTAATATTAACTCTAGAATAATACATACCGTTATGATATGGGTCAGGAGTGGTGAGAAGGCGTCTGTGTGGTGAGAAGGTAGAACTAAGATTGTTACACTAAGGATATGGTTAACTAAATAAGTCAATACAGAAAGGTTAACAGGAACCTTATTTTTCACCCTTGGAGAAATAACATTCTAAATACAAAAAAATAAAGTCAGCATGACAGTTGGAGGGTTAGCACAATGGTTAGCACTGGCTACTCTTGCAGAGGATCTGAGTGTGATTCCTAGAACCCATAGGGAAGCTCACCATAGTCTGCAACTCAAGTCCCAGGTCATCCAATGCCCTCTTCTGCGGGCTCAAACACACTTGATGCACAGACATACATGCAGGCAAAGCACTCATACACATAAAAGAATAAAATAAATAAATATTTTTTAAAGTTAAAATGAGCCCACTGGCATTGGAGCTGTATAAAAGCATCAGTTTTTAAATATGGAAATGTAGATGCAAATGTGCATACATTGGAAATACTGACATAAAAAAAAATCTCGGGAACTACATCCCACATGTAAGTCCTTCTCCAGGTTTTGGGAACAGTGACACCCCAATAGCAGCCAGATTACCTCATGCCTAGGTCTTGTCTTCTAAATACCATTCTTGCTGGGAGAAATGAGAAAAACCATCCTTGGAAGCTGCCTGACTCCAAGGTCTAAACAATTTTGAGATCTATTGTCCTTCTAGAAATTAAGGATATGCTTAAGGAATGACAGAACATGCTGAAAGTAGCCAACATAAAGAAAACAAAACCCCTTTAATCCCAGCACTTGGGAGGCAGAGGTAGGCGGATCTCTGTGAGTTCGAGGCCAGCCTGGTCTACAAAGTGAGTCTAGGACAGCCAGAGCTGTTATACAGAGAAACCCTGTCTCGAAAAACCAAAAAAAAAAAACAAAACAAAACAAAACCCCAGATCTAAGACAATTTTCTCACCGATGTAAAAAGTGACAATAATAAACCATATCTTATTAAATGAAATGGGAAACTATGAGTTGCCTATCTGATATAAAGCAAGACAGAGATAAATGAAGAATGGGCTCACTTGCTCTCAAAACATCACCTCTAAGAATCTTTGTTTCTAGCCGGGCGGTGGTGGCGCACGCCTTTAATCCCAGCACTTGGGAGGCAGAGGCAGGCGGATCTCTGTGAGTTCAAGGCCAGCCTGGTCTACAAAGCGAGTCCAGGACAGCCAAGGATATACAGAGAAACCCTGTCTCGAAAAAAAAAACAAAAAAAAAAAAAAAAAAAAGAATCTTTGTTTCTTGGGTGATTTGAAAGCTGCTCATTCTATTGTTAATTACTGGCCCCAAGATCTGGTCACATATACCTGTCTTTTGTGTGTGTGTGTGTGTGTGTGTGTGTGTGTGTGTATGTAAACCTTGCTTTATCTAATTTAACGTTGATTGGTTGAATAAATAATGCAGCCTGGATTGGGCAGAAAAAAGGCAGGCAGGGAAAAGGTTGGCGGGCTTTTGGAGAGAGAGGATCGTGGGAGAAAGAATAGAGGAAGAGGAAGAAAGGAAGATGCCATGGGTTAGATGGAAGAATGTCATTCTACGTGGCCTGAAACAACACCGTAGCGTGGAGAATAACAGCCCAAGGGGACGTAAGTATATACTGGAGTTTTAGTTGTGGAATAGAATTATAAGCTAGTTTAGCTGAGCTAAGATTGCTTAATCCAGACTAAGGCTTGTTAAGACCCATCAGATGTCTGTGGCTATAAGTGGGCTAAGGAATAACTCTGCTGCCCTCATAATCATAAGTATCAGTTATAAATATTCCTATTTTTGTTAACTTCAAAAAGGGGAAAGAAGGGTTGTAAAACATGTCCACCACCAAGGGAGCAAGAGCATGATGCAAAACAAGGGACAGATCAGTCTCCTGCAAGAGTGTGAGGAGAGATGACAAACACATCACTCTTGTGATATCCTTAAGAGCCTTGTAATTATGCGGAAACATCAGTCAGGCTCAAATGAAAGCAGGATCTATAAAATAACTAGCCAGTAATTCCCAACAATCTGAGAGGCAGAGAGAGACTGAGGCTGTGCCCCGGAGTGAAGGAGACAAAGCAGGTAAGCTAACCACAGAATGAGCACCTGAGTCAGAAACAACCCCTTTTGTTGTACAGGACTTCATGGGAACATTTGGTGAGCGGCTAATGATACATTGATGAGAGCGTCCTGGTTTGGTGAGTACAGAGGACTGGTGGAGAGTGGGCCCCTCACACACCTCTTTCCTCTGCCTTGTACTTCTGAGTTGGGGCAGGCATGGAAGTGAACAAAGGCAGAGGGTCTTCATTCAGGGAGCTTGTTATTTTTTTCCTAGTTGTGTATCTTTGCTTTTCATATTTGATGCTATGTTATTTACTACATATAGATTTATGATCATTGTATATTTGAGATAACTCTATCCCTTATCAAAATAACACTTCTTTGATGCATTTAGCCTGACTGGTCTTGAATCCTGCTTAGCTCATAATTGATATTAGGGCTCCTGCTTTCTCTGTGTTTGTACATACTGGGTTTAGTCTTGCTGGCCATTTTATTCTTTTATGTTTGTTTTATTTTTGTCATGCATTTGTTTTATTTTGTTGGGTTTTTTTTTTTGTGGAGAGAGGGTCGAGGCAGGGTTTCTCTGTGTAGCCCTGGCTGTCCTGAAACTCACTCTGTAGACCAGGCTCTGAACTCACAGAGATCAGCCTGGCTCTGTCTCCCAAGTGCTGGGATTAAAGGTGTGTGCCACCACGCCCATTCCTTTTTAGAAGGTAATACTGTATAACATTTATTTATTTGTTTGTTTGTTTGTTTGTTTTACTTTTATGTGCATGAATTGTTTGCCTGCATGTGTGTGTGTGTTCACCATGTGCATGCCTGTTGAATCCCTGGAACTGGGACTACAGGTGACTCTGAGACAGCATTTAGGTGCTAGGAATCGAGCCTGGATCCTCTGCAAGAGCAACACGTGCTCTTCCTCTGAGCCATCTCCTCAGCTTCATTCTTTTCTGCAATTTTCCTGTGATAAAACATTTTGACCATTTGTGTGTGTACCTGACCCTGTGCGCATATGCATGTGTGTGTATGAGTGTGTGTGTGTGTGTGTGTGTGTGTGTGTGTGTGTGTGTGTGTGTGTAGGCCAGTGGTTGATATCTGGTGGTTTCCTCAGTCCCTCTGCACCATTTATTTAAAGACTTGTTTATTTTATAGGTGTGGATGTTTTGTCTGCATATATGTCTATGTATATCTATGCGCCACATTCATGCAGTGTCTGGGGAATCAAAAGAGGGCATTAGATTCCCTAGACATGAAGTTACAGTTACTTGTGGGCCACCATGTGGGTCCTGGAAAACAAACCTGGGTCCTCTGGAAGCATAGGCAGTGCTCTGACCCTCTGAGTCATCTCTCCAGCTCTCTATAATTCAGTGGACTTAGTGTTGAACACCTGTCTTTTTGCAAAACTTGTCATTATCCCAAACACTCTGTAGCCAGTAACCAAGACCTCCTCACTCCCCCACACCCAGCTCTGGTAACCTCTGATCCACTTTCTGTCTCTACGATTTGCCTGTTCTAGGAACTTCCTGTAGGTGGGACCATACGACACTTGTCCTATTGTGCCGACTTGCTTCACCTAGTGCAGAAGGTGTCACTCATCTTCTGAAGGCTGCTGGGACTGTGTCTGTCTTTTGGCTTTCGTGACTGGCACAGCAATGAGTTTAGACCTGCAAATGTCTGATTGAGTTCCTGCTTTCCCTTTCTTTGGACCTGTCCCCAGGAGTGCAACTGCCGGACCCATTTGTGGGGTTTTGTTGTTGTTTGTTTGTTTACTGTGATTTTGGGGGGGGTTGTTTGTTTTTGTTTTTCATTTCAGTTTCTGTCTATCTTGAGTTTCACTTATGAAAGTATGCAATCTAAGAATTTTTGTCATAAAATAAAGGAACATGGCCAACTTACACTCATCATCTTAATATTTATTTAGTACTATCTCTATAACCTAAAGTTGATTTTGTTTGTTTGTTTGTTTGTTTTTGTGGTTTTGAATCAGGGTCTCTCTTTGTAGCTATCTCCAAACTCATGGTTCTTCTGCCTCTGTCTCCTGAGTGCCAAGATTACAGGATTAATCTCATATCGTTTATTTAAGTGTTTTCTTGCCCAATCTGTGTTGTTCAACTTTTAGCCTCTCCAGAATGCTGTTTGCATGTGTACATGCTACATGCATATTATATACTTATCAATAGTATACATTCTAATGCACTTTATATTAGGAATGCATGTATATTTTCTGGAGTTTGTGACTCTACAAGTATCTTTAATTTTTGTAGTATATTCCTCAGCCACATCTTTTTCTACATGTCAGTCAAAGGAAGTTCAGAGCTTCCTGAGTTGTCTTTTTTTGTCATCTGCGTGTGTGTGCATGTTCACACATATTCACATACATGTATGTGTGTGCGAGTTCACATGTGTGTGTGGGTGGGTGGAGATCAGAGGTTGGTATCCGGTGCCTTCCTCTATCACTCTCTATTTTAATTATTAATTAATTTATTAATCAATTTATTCATAGCTTTTCTAGACAAGGTTTCTGGCTGCTCTGAAACTAGTTCTGTAGACCACACTGGCCTTGAACTCCTCTTGTGCTGGGACTAAAGGCATGCACCGCCACCAGCAAGGCCCCACTTCATATTTTGAGGCAGGGTCTCTCACTGGACTCAGAGTTGTCTGAGTTCCAGCTAGTCTACCCAGTCAGTTTGCCCCTGTCTCTGCTGAGATGACAGGTGGTTGCCACATTTTTCCAGTTTTTTATGTGGGTGCTGGGGATCTGAACTCCAGTCCTCATATTTGCATGGCAAGCACTTTGTCAACTGAGGCATGTCCCCACCCCACCTCTCAAACTTTATGCCTCTTTTACAGTTCTTTATAAATGTTCTTTGCTTAAGAGGAGCTTGCGTCCGGCTTTCATTCTTCTCCACTCTTAGTTCTGAAACTATTTTCTTCATCTTTCCCCCCATATCATGTGGACGTGGGTGCCTGTGTATGTATGCATGTTTGCATGTATATAAACACATGTGGATATGGATGTGCCTGTACATATGTGTGTATATATGGAGGCAGAAGAATCATCCTCCATTCCCACTTAGCATGTAGTTTTCACATTTGCATAGTCAGCTCTTTAAGCAGAGAGCCATCTCTCCAGCCCCCACTTTTGTCATCTCTTGACAATTTTGAATAGTTCTCTTAGCTCCTTATCTTAAAGAGATGCAGGGGCAACAGCTCGGTGAGTAAGTAGCTCAATGGTAATTAATGTGTGGTCAGCATGCACACAATCCTGGACTTAATTCCAGGAGCAACAATAACAAAAAAAGGGCTTACTCAGTTTAGCCTGGTATGGTGGCACACACCTGTAGTCTCAACACTAGGAGACTGAGGCAAGAGGGTGGCAAGTTCAAACCTAGCCTGGGCTGCATAGAAAAACCCTACCTTCAAAAAAAAGTTATAGAATGGTAGATATATTAGTTGCTTTTTTATTGCTGTAATAAACACCACGACCAAGGCAACTTGCAGAAGGAAGAGCCTGATAAGAGTCCATCCTGGTGGGGAAGCATGGTAGCAGCTTGCACCATGAACTACAAGCAGGAAGCAGAGAAAGTGCACTAGGAATACCTCAAGGCTTTGAAACCTCAAAGTCCACCCACAAGTGACATACTTCCTCCAGCAAGGCAACATGTCCCAAATTACCTAGACAGCTCCTGCAATTGGGGACCAAGTATTCAAATATCTGTGCCTATCGGGGACACTTTCTTTCAATCACATAGTAGGTTTTTAATTTTTAGCCTTTTGGCTAAGATCAAGTGTAGAATGGTATTTGATGTGTATTTGAGGGTATATTTCTTTAAACTCTACACATATCAGGCTTACTTGAAACTCATTATTTGCCCCAGGCTAGACTCTACATCCTGGGGATTAGTAAACTAGGAATGCAATATAGTTTACTAATTCAAAATCAAGGAGATTGCATGTGGCAAGGGCCACCCAGTGCTGGAAGGGCAAGAGAGTATGTACCAGAGAGGGGAAAGGAGAAGGGGAGAAGATAGAGATGGGAAGGAAGGAGGGAGGGGTTGGGGAACTTGATTCCTATGCCTTCCTTCAGCTCCCCTTCAGCCACTTTGTGCAATAATGAATAGGAGCGTTGAAAGCCAGCCAGAACCCTAGAGGCCAATACCCAGGGCTGTGTAGCCACATAGAGGGAAGCCTGTATCACAAGGGACAAATTGCAGAGGCAGAAAGGAACCAAAGGGCATCTGGATAACAGAGTTCCACCTGGGACCTGCATCAGCTCCTCCCTGGAGCTCGGGATGTCTCTACATCTTTAAGTCATATGAGCCTGAACATCTCCTTTTTTGTGTAAATCAGCTTGGGTTGAATTTTACCTTTCTATGAGAGGGATGCACGGCTCCTCATTGAGTTAACAGTGAGTGTGACTGGCATTCTTCAGACGATAGGATCTCCTTCGCGGCTGTCCCCATTGTCCTGTCTAAAGTGGGTTGTTGGAGTAAGGTCACTTTCTTTTGTGGAGTTTCTTGGCTGGACTGCAGGTACATCAACATAGCACTTTAATTTGCCAGTGACAGTAACACACAATAGTGTGGTTTGGGTTCAGGGAAGGGCTGGGTGTTCTCTCTGGGAGATAATGGACCTTCATTGTCTCACCAGACCCCTGAGCCTCTGAACCCTCTCTGGGAAGACCACCTGCCTGCATCTGAGAAAGTAACTTTGGACTCTGCTTTCCCTGCCTTGTCCCTTGGCTTCCCAGTTCTCTGAGAGAGGTTTGCTATGTGTGTCCAAGTCATAGGTTACTGCTGTGTTGGGGCAGCATGCCTGCAGGGAACCTGGGGAGGGTGGCTCCTTAGAGGGGACAACTGGGAGTCAGAACCACAACAGACAAACACAATTGGCTTATGCTGTCTTGCAATTTGTCACCTAGTTCTGTCCCCCCCCCCCAATTCTAGGAGACCCTGGAGCTCAGTAAAGAGATCCTGCCCCATTTCCCCTGAGGGAGGGACACTCTCCAGGAACACTGACAAAGGTGGCTGAAGGGAGAGAGGAGAGGTGAGGGAGAAGGGAGAAGTGAGAAGGAGGGAAAGGAAAGGTAGGAGGAAAGGAGTAGAATTGGGAGGTCCAGAGAGAATGAGTTTCTGGCTTTAACTCATTGGAATCCACATTGCTAGGTTTCAAACCCAAGACGAATGGCTGAGGTACCTCTTTAACACATCAGAGTGAACCTGGCTGCCTTGTCCTCCCAGCATCCCTCAGCCCCTACATGTTATAGGGTATGGCTGGCATACCTTGATCCCTATCCTAAATTTCTCCAGCCCAGAGGCTGAGCTGCTCTTCCCTCAGCCACCCTTCCCTATATAACCCAGCCATTTTGAATACCTTGGTTCTTTTGGACCTCCTGGCTGGTACACCTAGTTCTCCCCTTTTCCCTCCCCATTCTCCTCGCATGACTCAGGGTCATGACCACTCTGGACTCTCCCAGATGTCTCTGCCTCTCTCTGGCTGTGTCTCCCTTTTATCCACAATAAACATTCTCCTCCACCATACTCAGAGCAGTCATATCCTTTCCTCTTTCTTTTTCTTTCTTTCCTTCCCTCTTTCTTTCTTTCTTTCTTTCTTTCTTTCTTTCTTTCTTTCCTTCTTTCCTTTTTTCTTCATTCAGGCATCAGTCTGTTGGTGTAGACAGGGGTGGCATGGCCTAAGGAGCACTCAAGGTCCCATCTCCCAACATGGCAGACTGTTTCCAGCCATGGTTCAGGGTGAACACACTCAACCCGCAGCAGAGTTCAGACTCTCCTGTTTCTGTGGGGTCCACTCAACCCGCAGCAGAATTCAGACTCTCCTGTTTCTGTGGGGTCCATCTGTCCACTCATTGCCAGTTTGTGCGTAGCACTCCTCCTGCTGCTCCTCTCAGTTGAATGCCTGCTTCCCTCTAGAGCAGCAAGGGTCCATCCACTCCATGCTTCTTTGCTCTCTGTTCTCCATATCTATAAATTCCCCTCTTGCCTTTTTAATTTCCTTATCTTTTCCTCTGCATTTTTGATGAGATTTCTCAACCTTGACGGCTCCTACACTGATTGAATATTTTACGCACCGATTCTGTTCCTTAATCTTTCCAAGGGATTAATGGTGGGTCTTAATTCTGTGATTACATTTTCAGTCTCTCTTACACAGTTTCTTTTTCCCATCAATTCTCTGTTCATTTAAGTTTTTGGAAATCTTATTCTGTGGCTTTATTTAAAAAATAAAAATAAAAATAAAAAGATCTGTCCTCTTGTCCTTAAGACTGTCTGCTGCATTACCCAAGGGATTTCTGACCTAAGGAAAATGTCCAGTGGGGTTTTCCAAAGAGACCCAGAATTGATTGAAGACCCGAAGTGAAGCTTCTGAGTCCGGTACCCAAGTCTTAGTTCAGTCTATAGGAACCCATCTCTGCTTCCTACTCCTGCCATCCCAGGCATGGACTGAGACCTCAAACTGTGAGCTTAAACAAGCCCTTCCCTTCTTCCTCAGTCACTCCTGGTCTGGTATTTGATCACAGAAACAAGCGAAGTCACTAACACAGTATCCCTGAGTGGACAAGAGGGAGTTGCAACTGGGGATGCTCCCAGAGGGGAGCAAAGCACCCACCCTAACTGTCTCCCTTCCCTTGAAACTGGCAAGGGCAGATTCTTCAAGCCAGGAGGTTTCTCCTCCATCAGGAAGGGCTTCCAATGTCCCCTCAGGATACACAACCCTTTCACCCCTAGCCAGACCTAGCTGTCCTTTAGGTTCTTCCCCAGACTCCTTACTCCTTGCCCTGGCCCAGAACAAAGACATTTGAACAAATCCACAGCATGATATTAATTGGCAGACTCCTTAGCTTCCTGAGCCCAGAGGGGTTCAGAGGCCTGTTGGGCACTGCCAGGGGAAGAGGAAAAAGTGAAAGCCTTAGCAAGCAATAATACCAGTTCCACTCTGTATTGTAATTTATTCAAATACATCCCCTGAAGGAGTCTGCAGGCCCTCGGGGCTACAGGAAGGTCTATGGGGAAACACTTTCTCCTAATTGCTGAACCAGACATACAAATACAAACCCAGGCTTAAGTTTCCCATTACAGAGCTAAGTCTCCATGATATGCCAGAGCTTGCCAAAGTAGTTGTCTCACAGCACTATTTCCATAAAATGTTAATAAGTATTTCCAAAAACTAGATCCCAGTTAAAATAAATTTGAGATATGCACAGTAAACAGTAGCAGGTTTCCTTCCTGCAGGACTCCTTAGCATCTTGCATGCTAATTGCCTATTGTTCAGTCAATCATTCTGCATACTCAAGCATCTATTGTGTGCCAAGTACAGTGGTAATGAGATTTTCACAAGGCCCCAGTCTGTAGGCTCCCAGCCTGCTAGCACCTCAGCGCTCAGAGCTTTGACATTACCCACAAGCTGCTGAGGTGCCTGACTCTCCAGTCCTGCCCCCAGGGCCACTGAATCAAAGCCTGCTTTCTAACCTACACCTAGCTGAACACACTGTACATCTTCAGGTTTTGAAAGCCCTGGAGCGTGACATTGTTATAGCATAAGAAAGAAAGATATGCTCTCATGGGCAACAGGGACCTGTTGCCGTGGAGCCCCGGTAAAACCTGGGGCAGGAGAGTTGGGGAGGGACACCTCGACCTTGTGTCAACACGGACTCAGCATGGATCTGGCCATGAAAGAAATATAGACCTAACCTCTCAAACCACAAGCCCAAACAAACTCTTCCTCCCTTAAATGGTTTCTTGTCAGATATTTTGTCACCATGATGCCCCATTATTGGCAGAAGCAACACGGATACCTGAGTTCCAAGACCCTGATGAGACCAGGTCAAATCACACCTCTTCTCTCTACTGGGTGCCTAACCTGTCTCCTGGGTGAGAAAAAAGTACACAGGTGTTCTTTGCAGAAAACAAGCTGCTGATAGCAGGAGCCTCAGGAGAATAACCCCCTCTCCCCAGCAACCCGAGCTTGCCTCCCTTCACACAGCAGGGGAGGACAGGGAGGTGAGGAGGACCTCTCTAGTCATCTAGGCAGAAGGCTCTGGAGACAATAGCAGCTTTGCCTCCTGTCTGCTGCCCAAGTATGGATTTGGTCAGAGGTGTCTTGGGAGAGAGGAAACAATTATATTTGGTGTTTACTGTCCTATACAATATTCAGCTGGAAAATAATCTCATTTTTGTTGCCAAAAAAAAATCAATTGTAACAAGAAAAAAGCTTCTACACACAAGAAAATTCTCAGCTGGGATATGAACATGAACTGACACCATGATTGTACCATTTCTCCTGTCAACCCAAACTAAATAGGAGGCCACATGATAAAGAAGTCTGATGCAAGAACCAGGCCTTGGGGAAGAGGGGCCCTTTCTCTAGGAACAGGTCCCTTTGTTCTCCCCGCTGGGGTCACGTCAGCCAAAGCCCAGACCTACAGAGGACCAGCAGAAGCAATCCTACCAAAGCACCAACTCAACGCAGGCAGGTATGAGCAATGGGACCAAACATATTCTTCTGACCTCTGTGACCCAGTTTCCGCTTCTGTATACTGAGAGTGTTAAGATTTTTCTGGCTACAATATTCTGTGACTCCAAGGTCAAGGGAAGAGGCTGGCAAACTGGAGCAGCAGACTGAATATATTACTTATTTTTCTCATTGCTGTGACCAAAAATACCTGACAAAAGTAAAGAGAGGAAATGTTTGGGCTCACAGTTTGAGGGGAGACAGTCCATTATGGTCCAAATGGTGGGGTGCCAGGAGCACAAGGCAACTGGGGACATGGTGTTGCTGTCAGGAAGCAGAAAGGCATGGACACTCCTGTTCAGCTCTGGTTCTCTACTTGTTCAGTCCAGAGCCCATCTGTGCCGTGTACTGCACACACGTAGGGTGGACTTTTCTCGCCTCAGTCAACCTAGTTTCACAGACTTGTTTCCATGGTGGTTCTAAATCCCATCAAGTTGACAATCAGGATGAACTATTATTATACCGAACCAGGCTCTCAGGTGACGTCATGGGCCTCAGGAGTTACAATCATTTTTATGTTTTGAAGTCTGGTGGTGAGCCTACTTCCAGGGAATTAAACCCAAATGTGGTGAGCCTTCTTCTAGATAAATGGGCAAAGCCAATTCACAAGGGAAATTCGGCTCTAATAAACCAAATATATAAGGAAGTTCACAGCCATACCAGTAGCCAGCAAAAGATGCTAATAAAAAGTATGAGATACCTTTTTACAGTCACTGAAATAGTAAAAAGTCTATTTCAAGTCCTAATGCGTATGTGCACTACGACAATGAAACAGTCCCTCCCTCTGCCCGAGTGCAGTGTGCTTATAAAGCTGAAGAGATTCGTTGAAGTCAATTTGGCAGTAGTAAAGAGCATCATGAAAATGTAAAGACTTCTCACTCACTCATTCCACTCCTAAGAACTGGTCCAAAGAAAATAACTCAAAATAAGGAAAAAGGTTTCTGCATGGGACAATGCTGGTAAAATATAATGGGAAGCAACATAAAACCTTCCCAGAGAATGACCTTCGATGGTCCTGTCCCACCTAGGCTGACTAGCTGTTGCAGAATCAACGCCCACCTCCCCTTCACACCACAGGAGAAGCCCAGTTCAGAGGAAGAAGGACCAGTCTTGGTCCATGTGTCTGTTCATTTGCAAAGCTTGGGCATGGTCCCTGTGTGTCCTCTGCCCTTGGACAGGGAAAGCAGAGGGAGCCGGTTTGCTGATACGGGGAGGAGAAGGCTGAAGGTGACATAGAACACAGCAGATATCTTATGGCACCCATCTTTGTAAGGTGTCCCCATATCCTCCATGCAAAAATCAATACCTCTCTCTCTCTCTCTCTCTCTCTCTCTCTCTCTCTCTCACCAAAGCAGTTTTGGGTTGTTTCTGTCATTTAAGTCTTACTAAACCACACTTTTAGTTATGCATTTTGATCTTTCTCTGGACTAGGACTCTTTGGTCTGCCACAAGATCAAGAAGGGAAAGGGAAACAGTGTACTTGTTGTGGAGCCAGCAAGGTCCTCACCTCACAGTGCGCTATGCCTGGCAGTCCAGGAATTATAAAGCCATTTTTCCAGACAACATCCCATCATAAGCCAAGGACCATTTGCATACACCAATTCCTTAAGACATATGATGGAACCATGTGTGACCATTGATTTAGACGATGAACCTCCCAGAACTTGGAGGTGGAGGCAAGAGAAGAGGATCAGGAGTTCAAGGCCAGCCTTGACCACATAATGATTTTGAGGCCACATTAGGCTAAATGAGCCTATTCTCAAAACAAACAACAGGTGGTGATAGGAAGCAAGGGGGAAAACATCTTTTTTAAAAAATCAGATACAGCATTTGGGAGACTGAGGCACATGGATCTTCATGAGTTTAAGACTACTTGAGACGAGACCAGCTGTAGTGTGTTGCTGCCCAGGCAGGGTGCAGGGCCTGCTCTCCTGCCTGCTGCAGCGTATGAGGGGCAGGGACAGTTCTCCTGGTCTTGTTACCCCATCAGGGCCAGATCTTCTGTCCATCACTGGTGGTGAGGACAAAAGGGAGGGGAGGAGATCTGTCCCTCCCCAACGCCTCCATGTTGGGGGAGGTTGCAAGGGTGGAGCATGGGTCTGAGGGGAGGTGGGAGAGGTGAGGGAGCAGGTGCATAATGTGAAACTCACAAAGTAAAAAATCAATAAAAAGAAAAAGAGAAGTACCTGAGAGGCAAGTGAAATGGCTAAGTGGGGAAGAGACACTTGCCTCCAAACCTGATAAACTGAGATAGTCCCCATGTCCATAGGTAGAAGGAGAGAACAGACTCCCATAAATTGTTCTCTGACCTACACACACACACACACACACACACACACACACACTTAATTAATTAATTGAATAATTAATTGATGTAAAAAGTTTTGCACACACCTTTGATGCAGACACAGGCAGATCTCTGAGTTCGAGACCTATCTGGTCTACAGAGCGAGTTCCAGGACATCCAGGCCTACACAAAGAGGGCTTGCCTCAAAAAAAAAATCATTAAAAAAAAAGTTTTAAGTCCAACCTGGGCTATATAATGAGTAGTTTCAGGTCAGTTTGAGCTGACAATGCAAGAACCCTTGTCTCAAAAACAAGAAAACTTCAGATGCAGTATACAGTGTGAGCTACATGGATCAAAATACACAGAGAAAACTTAGGAAGGGGCCCATAAGAGGATAACCAGCCAGCTGGGGACTCCAGTCATCTCTAGTCGCACCCACACTGCGACATTGCTCTCAGTAAATTCAGAACTCTTGGGGAAGGAAAGGGGTCACAGACCAAAGATCTGTGCTGCCCAGTGAACGGGCTCGCCATCTTTCCTCCAGCTGGAGAGATCAGAGAGGGCAAGACCATGGAAGAGCACTTGAAATGAGCCTTCTGCCACAGGAGGGCTTGGCAGAGTCAGAAAGTGTGCTGAAGAGAGCCCCAGAGAAGGCTCCATGCACACATGGGCTTCTGTGGCCAGAAGATGAGAGGCCACAATGAGTTCCTCAGGGACGAGCTTTGAAGTACAGGCGTACCTCTGGCCACCTTCATACCTTCTCTACTTTTCTAGAATCACATAATTCTCATTAGCCGCTCTCATTCAGCCTTTTCCGCCAAAACCCCTGCCTTGTGTAAATTCCTCAGGCAGGGGAGGTCTCCCAATCCGCCAATAGGGGGCAATAGAGGATCCCTTGGGGGGGGGGCGGACACAAGACAAACCAAGTTCCACATTCACACACAATGCAATTCAGCAATTCCAGTAAATGCCCATCACCAAAAGAATAAGTGATATGTAATGCTTCTTGGAACAAAAATTATACAGCATGGAAAATGGATGGAGTAAGCTATGAGTATCAACAGTGACAATTCACAGAAGACAATATTGTACACCTTGATAATACTTTTATGAAGGTCAGATGCAAGCATAAGTAGATAAAATATCATTATGCAATATGTACATATGTGCTTACATGCTTATAAAATGGTAAGGAAATGAAACCATCAAAATCTGAGCTGTGCTTGCCTCTCAGAGAGGCAAGAGGGTAAAATAAGGAAGCGGCCAGGCATGCAGACATGGAAAAAAAAAAAACAGGAAAATTCTAGCTCCAAGACAGATGGTGGGCCATGAGAGCTAATTTTAATGCTGTGTTCTGTAAAGGATACATATTATAAATCATTTTCTGTACCCATACATAGACCCATATGTAAGGTAACACAAGAACTCTTTTAAATGCAACATAAATAGCTTGTGACAGTAAAAAGCGTTTACTGTCAGGAGGTTTCTCTGGGCTCTCCTACAAACAGGTCACAGACCAAGGGCTAGGAGAGGACAGAAACTTCTGGGCTGGCTCCCATCAGCCTGGGCACTCTGACTCAGATGAGGAATGTTCCTCACCCCTATTTCAGGTTTTGAGGTCTAATCCCCACTGTTAAGTATTAAGATGCAAATTTAACTCAACTATGCGTGAGGTCCTTAGAATGGAATCCTCATCATCTATCCCAGTGCTCCACAAAAGAAGAGAGACCAAGAAACATTCACACATGCTTTCTGTCTCTTGCTGTGTGGCACCTTGTACCACTTCAGGATTCTCCCAGCAAGAAGGATCTCACTGGATACAACTGGAGCTCTAAAGCCCGAAATAAACCTCTTTTCTTTATAACTCAACCAGTCTAAATATTGTGCGATAGCAACAGAAAATGAACTACTACCCCTACCCTGGCCCCACTGGCCCCACTGTGTGCTGCACCCCCACGTATGGCCATTCCTCAGAAGAGTTGAGAGAGCATGCCTAGAAACCTAGACCAGTTTCCAGCCCCACCTCTAACTTACTGAGTAAGTCGGCTAAAGTTTCCCAGCCTCTGTTGTCCCTCTTGTACAATGGGAGAGAACAGGAGTCTGGTAGTCAGGGTAGGTGACGCTAAGACACTTATTCTTGCTGTGCTGAATGGGCTGGGTGCCTGGAAGGACGAAGTCTGGTGGAGTTGTAGTCCTGCCTCCACCAGCCAGTAGACCCAGGCCCAGGGCTATGATTTGAGTCTGTTTTGGATGCCTGTTCCTGGGTAGAGTTGTACTGTTTCAAATATTTTATTTGTTTGTTTGTTTGTTTGTTTGTTTGTTTATTATGAATACAGTGTTCTGTCTGCATGTATGCCTCCAGGCCAGAAGAGGGCACCAGATCTCATTGTAGATGGTTGTGCACGTCCATGTGGTTGCTGGGAATTTAACTCAGGACCTCTGGAAGAGCATCCAGTGCTCTTAACCTCTGAGCCATCTCTCCAGCCTGAGTTGTACTGTTTTAAAGGGCTGTGAAACCTTGAGGAGGTAGAGGTCAACCAGTGGAGGTAGGTCACTAGGGAAAGACCTTTAAAGGTTATTTCTAGCCCCTGCATTCTGGCTTTCCAACTTCCTCTCCCTCTCACTTCCCCACTCCCTCCCCTCTCCTCTCTCACTTCCCCACCCCCTCCCCTCTCCCCTCTCCCTTCCCCCCCCCCTCCCCTCTCCCTCTCACTTCCCCACTCCCTCCCCTCCCCCTCTCCTTCCCTCCTCCCTCCCTGGACTACTACTGTATGAACAGTCACCCCAACACACTCCTACTGCCCTAATGCTAGCTGCTTGGCACACTTTGCCCACCATGATGGACTGAACTCTCTGAAACAGTGAGCCCAAGCAATGCCTCCTTCAGGTTGTCTCTGTCATGAGGTTTGGTCGCAGCAGCTCAGAAACACCCACCAGTGCGACAGGGTGTTCGACTTTTCAGCTCTCAGATTCAGTGGTGGCTAAATGGGCTGGAACTAGTCACTGCCTCTTGGGGCTCCAACAAGAAATGAATACTTGTATCTGGCACAGACCCTGGAAGGAAGAAGCCCCACACTTGTTGGGTACAGTCGCTTTCCTGTTGACCCTATGGCCCCACTAAAAGTCCTAATTCTTGGGGTCACAGATGTTGCTTTGGTTTATTGTTTTAGTGGTGCTGGGGTTGAACCCAGGTTCTTGGGCACCCTAGGTAGGGTGCTCTATCTATCTCAAACCCTGAGCTACATCTTGGCCCCCGAGAACCCTGAGATGGGACAATGACCCAGGGCTACCTCAATGGGCCTGTGGTAAAAAGAGATTCTCATAAAAGGAAGCAGAGAAAGACTTGTCACCAGAAGAGGAGGCCATGTGACCACCAGAGCAGATGGGAGTGACGCAGCCATAAGCAGCCAAGAGAAGTTGCAGTCACCAGAAAGGGAGAGGCAGGGAGGTGGCTCCCTGCTCAGGGATCCTGGGGAAATAGGATTTAGCCCAGTAAGACCCAGCTAGGATTTCAGGCTCACAAAACTACAAGGGCATCAGCCTCATCCTCTTTGGTCACTACAGTAAGGAGACTGTTAAAGAGACTGTGGGAAGCCCAACCACAACAGGTCCTCCCTGCCCTCTCTGCAGGTTGTAGATAGTCTACTAGAAGAGAGAGGTGAATGAGGAGGTAAACTGAGGCCAGGCTATACAGGCCTTAAATGACAAGCAGGAAACAGGAAGCAGGCAGTGCAATCATGACAAAGGTTCACCTGCCTCCGCCTCTATCTGTCCCTTCTTCAGCAGTGTCCAAACTGAAGAGGTGTCCAAGGACATTCCTGTCCCCAGTCTACTCCCTCTCCTGTGTCCCTGTAGCCTGCTCAAGTGCAGACCCCGTTTTTTCTTCCTGTGGCTCACATCTGTTGACTGTTCACCACCTGCCAAGCATTGCCCTGGACCCTTACTTGTGTTACTTGTTCTACAAATGAGAAAAGTAAGGTGCTGAGGTGAAACGACTTGCCGGAAGCTGCGCAGCTAGTAAGCGGCAGAGCTGAAATCTGAGCAGTCTGGCTCGGGGCCTAGGACTCAGAGATGTGCCCTGCCCCATTGTTCTCTCCCTTCTCGATGTTCCTGTAGCCTACCAGCTACCCTCCATCACACCTACAGCCGAGTACTGTGAATGCCTGCATCCCCTCCCCCCAAAGTCAAATCCACGGATCCACAGCCTCATGGACATGGAGACATTATCAGGAGATGGGTCCGGGGAGTGAATGGGCCCGTGATTGAAATAGTGTTACTGTCACCAGAAAGGGAGAGGCAGGGAGGTGGCTCCTTCTTGCTGTGTCCTTACAAAAGAGACGCCAGAGAGCTCCTTTGTCCTTCTCCTCATGAGAGGACACAGCAAGAAGGTGTGGTCTGCGGACCAGGAGAGCCCTCACCGGACACAGTTTCTGCCAACATCTTAATCATCTCAGACCTCCTGGCTGGTGAGAAGAAAATTTCTGCCGAGCCTGGTGTGGTGGCGCACACCTTAATTCCATCACTGGGGAGGTAGAAGCAGGAGGATCTCCGTGAGTTCAGCCTGGTTACAGGGTAAGTAAGTTCCAAGACAGCCGGGGCTACGTGGAGAGGAACCCCCCCACACCAAAAAAAAAGATCTGCTATTTATCTGCTAGCCATTATTGTAGGGTTTTTGTTTTGTTTTGTTACAATGGCCCAAATTAGTGTGTGCTCTCTAGTAGAAAGAAGTCTAAGCTGGCTGGTCAGACCGCCCTAGGAGTTGAGGATGGAGGCTGGCTTCTCCCTGGCCCTGTAGCAGCCAGTGGGTCAGCTTTACTTCTAGTAACCATTAGTAAGGGAGTGTTTAAACAAAGTTTTAAATAGGGATGGACGGAAGGCAGGCAGCAAAGGCCCTCACACTGAGCACCGGCTTTGTGTCAGGCCTTGCGCCAGACACTGTGAATGCAGAAAGGAACCTAAATGGTCCCCTGAGTCCCTGAAGGTCAGGATCTCTGAGCAGACAGATCTCAGAAGCTGATTACAAAAGCCTGGGGTGCCACTGTCTGCTGCGGCCCAGACAAACCCTGACTCACACAGGAAAATCCCAGACAGGTCACACGTGACAACCAGTGTCCCTGACAGCCCACCTCCCAGACTTGAAGCCCACCACACTGGAAGGGCACACCGATGCTGACGCTGGACAGCTGGCTCCCACCTACAGGCTCTTCACCTCCACAGTCAGTCAGAAGCCAGCTGAGTTGTGTGCGATGGGCTGTAGAAGACGTGTGTGATTCAGACATGGTCTCTGGACAGTGATTGTGTCTGTGATTTTACTCTGAACCTCTAGGTGCAGGTGTAGAGAGACAGGCTGGCAGATGACAGCTTCTAAACACACGTGTGGCACAAAACCTTGACTTTGCGGGTATAGAAAGGGATGGCCAAGGTCGAGAGGTCATGTCTATAGACACCCATTGGTGAGCCACAAAGCCAGGACTGGGGATCAGGATCGCCTTCCTCCCTCTTCACACCTACCCTTCCCAAGTTTGAAAGGTAGAAATCTTGGCAACTTCATAAGTACCTACTCTCTCTGACACTTGCTAAGATTTGGATGACAAAAGATAAAAAGGATTTGATGGCCTCATTCACAAGGCTCCGGAAGACAGTGGCCCCAACTCTGGATCAGCCATGAC
Organism: Lophiomys imhausi; assembly: GCA_907164525.1. Classification (NCBI taxonomy): domain Eukaryota; kingdom Metazoa; phylum Chordata; class Mammalia; order Rodentia; family Muridae; genus Lophiomys; species Lophiomys imhausi. The sequence goes on from CAJQZJ010032188.1 coordinate 16,718,213, forward strand.
TGTCGCAGTCGGCTCCGTCTAGAACCTGGGTTTCCAGAGGGGCACATGGTATGGGTCCCCCAGGGTACCAGAATCATGACTTGCCCCTACATCATGGGGCTTCCTTCTCAGAGCTGGCAGATACCCTGACAGGTCCCAGATAAGTGAGCATACAGGAAGGCCCATCTCAATATTGATAGACTCCTCAACTTCAAGTGCCAGGTAGGAATCTTGGTCTTTCCAGCATGTGGAGGCTAAAGGTGAGTATAGGGGGTTGTGTGTGGACCACAGCCTGGGTGGGAAGTACCTAGCATCCAGAGCCCAGTTTTCTTCTCTGTAAAATGGTAGTTTGGGTTGAAAGAACAAAGCAGGATGGTGCAGGCTAGGCTCTGAGCAAGCTGCTCATACGTCCAAAGAGCTCAGAACTGTACACAAACAGGGACCATAGCGGAGGGTCTTTGTAGAGTAGACTGAGGTGTGCAGGGCCTGGAGGCCACAAGGGCTGGGGGTTGGGGGACACTAGGCAAGGTTGAATCAGACAGGACCGTGTGAGTAGAACAGACAGAGCCTGGGGCAACTCAATCAGCACAGGGAACAGACAATGAAGAACATAAATGATGAATATCATAAAAACAAAGCAGGTGGTGGATGGTGTCAGTTTTAGCAAGGTAAGTCAGCAACACCCCGAGGCACTCTAACCCAAGTGTTTAAACATATTTCTCAGACTCTCCCCGGCACCTAGAGCAACACAGAAGACCATCAATTTGTGCTTGATGAAGGAAGGAACAATTGATCAGTCCCCAGTTCTACTCACTTGGTTTTTCTTTGTTTCTGCTAGATTTTTGCTATTGTTATTTATTTGTTCTGAGACAAGGTCTTGCCTTGTAGCCCAGGCTAACCTCAAATGTTTGATCTTTCTACTTTTCTTTCTTTTTTGGTGGTGCCAAGGATTACCCTTAGGGCCTTTCACATCTGAGGCTAGTTAGTGCTCCACTACTGAGCTCTCCTTTGTTTTACATAATGAGCTTCTATATCCATTCTCTTTTTAACCACCGAATTTTTAACTAAAATAAGAATCCAATAACCTTTCTAAAGCTAGGAAAACTGAGGCCAATAAAGGCAGAGGAGAGGCACTTGGTCAAGACCCAGAGTTAGGCAGTCATCCCAGATCCAGGCCTCTCCCCTACTCTGTTAGGTCATCCTCCAGGACTCTGAGGCTGTGGCCAAGAGCCGGGGTGGAGCAGGCTGGGGCAGAGGCCAGGGCCTGGTGCCAGTGGGTAGAACTGGGCTTCGCTCAGCTCTCCCACTGCTGGGAACGGAGCACAGCCTGTCAGGGGTGGTGCCTAAGATTTATACACCAAGGCATTCATCATCATGTTATTTGTAATATTGAAAAGTTGGAAATGACCCAGAAACAGGCTCATAAATTATACCACAGCCTTTCAGTGGACTGTAGAGCAGCCACCCAAGTTCATCTCTCTGGAGACTGTTAAACACTCACTCTGGGGAAAGTTGACCCCAATTTTTGTTTTTTGGTTTGGGTTTTTTGTTGTTGTTGTTTTGTTTTGTTTTGTTTTTAGGTTTTTCTGGACAGAGTTTCTCTGTGTAACAGGCTGGCCTTGAAGTCATAGAGATCTGCCTGCCTCTGCCTCCCAAGTGCTGGGATTAAAGGCATGTGCCATCACACCCAGTGACCCCAATTTTTAAAATAGTTATTCTGGGGGGGGAGTTGGGGCTGGGTAACAGGTAGTCATTATTGCTCTACATGTGGGTCTACCCCTGTCCTGTTTTGTTTTGTTGTTGTTTACAATAAACATAAATGATTTATAATAAACACAAATCTATGAGTGCAAACAGAATTTAAGATTCCCTGCTCAGGCCGAAGGGGCCAGCCTCACCAAGCCCTTAGTTTTCTAGACACCCACACAATGTCTTCTTTCTCTCCCTTGTGTTTCCAGACCCAGGGAATGTGACAGTTTAACCCAGAGGCAGCATCTCAGGACTCAGTCACCACATATTAGCAGGTTCCCTCTTAACTGCTGAGCTGACATTAAAGACTGTGAAGATGTCCTAACGCTTGCATTTAAGAAAGTAAAGTTTAAATGCTCAGGGTTCAAAGCCCTGGAAGATGCTATTTGGGTTTTCACGCTCTCTAGATCACCCTTCACATTCTAGGAAACAATGTGCCAGCTCTTCTTCCCACAGAGACATCACCTTCTCTTCTCCTTCCCATTGGGCTTATCACTGGCATAATAATCTCAGGTGGTTCACTGTGTGTGTGTGTGTGTGTATGCATGTGTGTGTTTCTCTCTCTGTGTGTGTGTATGTCTGTGTGTGATTGTATGTGTGTCTTGCCTGTATGTATATACGTGCACCACACACATGTCTGGTGCCAATGGAGGCTAGAAGAAGTCGTCAGATCCCCTGAGACTGGAGTTACAGACAGTTGTTGAGCTACCAAATGGGTGCTGGGAATCAAACCTGGGTCCTCTGAAAAGCATCCAGTGCTCTTAACAACTAAGCTATCCTTCAACCCCAAACACTGTATGACTTTGAACAAGTCACTTGACCTCTCTAGGCTCCACTTTCCCCTCTGCAAAGACGTTCCCAACTTGTGACTCATAGCATCTCAGTTCCTTATGTTAGTTAGCTTCTTAATCTAGTCCCTGTTATTAACACAATACTGCAGACCAGGTAAGTTCTTCAAAAAAAGAAAAAGAAAAAAAAAGATGTTCATTTTATTTTAGCTCATGACTCGAGTTCAGGATAGAGAGGCCGTTCAGGATTGACAGTCTTTTTACTGGTAGAGTTCCAAGTAGCCCAGGGCACCACATGGTGAGAGGAGAGATGCACTTGAGAGACCCAGGCCAACTGATTTGTACTGAAGATCTGCTTTGGAGATAATGAGAGCCCGCTAATCCATAAATCCATTAGTCACATGAATGGAGAATCTATTCATGCGGGCAGAGCCCTAATCACCTTCCCAGTATCTCATGCAGACTAAACTTCAAGTTGAGCTTCAGACAGGCAGAGGGTTGACGCGTTCTAATTGGACAGTTTGGGGACTCTGTACCCCATGGGTTGACTGGTTTTTGCATCAACTCAGGAGTGCTCAGAGAAGCGGCAGCATCCTTTGAAGGAGGTGCTGAGACAGATTGGGCATCCTAAATGGGTAAATCGTTCCTATCTAAATCTTTATGAGCTCCTGGTGCCTCATTAAATGTCCAAGGCCCCAGGCTCTGAACCACAGCTTCTCTTCCCGAGCAACCCTTCAGAGAGTTCTGATTGCGCTGTAAATTACAGTGTCAGGATTTCTGCAGGGCCTTCATCTTGTGTTGTGGCGCCCATGTTTTTATGGGCTATGGATCCTGAGAGCCTCCACTCCCTCCATCCCCAAGGTTACTAGAGAGGGCTCAGCAGAACAGCTTCCCTGGAGCAGTGGGTATCTCAGTCTATGTTTGTCTCCTCGTGGGAGTGCACTCAGCTCTCTAGGTGGACAATCATTGGTTCTCAGTTCTCCGAACAGGAAGCTCAGACGCTGCCTTCTTGAGGAGACCCCTTCCAGACATCCTCATTCCTAGGAGGAATTTGAGGGGTCAAAATTGTGAACACAGTCCTCGCCTCAGGGTCAGACCCAGAGAAGTAGCTATGACTGGCCAGAGGGGACAGTTAAGGAACCCTAAGAACAGAGGGTATACAGAAACCAGGCTCCTCTCAGTCTCCACTTAATGCAAAAATCTTCATTTCCAGCAGGGTGCAGTGGCACTCGCCCTTAATCCCAGCACTCGGCAGAGGCAGGTGGATCTCTGTGAGTTCAAGGCCAGCCTGGTCTACCCAGCGAGCTCCAGGATAGCCAGGGTTACACAGAGAAACCCTGTCTCGAAAAAAAAAACCTAAAATACATCCATACATACGTATATACATACATGCATGCATGCATACATATCTCCATTTCCCGGCTTAGCATCTCCGCCTCAGTTTCTGCTCAGAGGGTCTCTGTCACCCATCTCTGGTCATTTCATTTCAGTCATTTCATGACATCTTGGCTTGGGCTCTTCCAGACATTGAACATACAGATAAAAATTAGAAGTATTTACTCAGGAGGTGACCTCAGAAAATGCCTGTTGAAGAGAGTAGGACATAGTCAGAGGAGAGACGTGGTGCAGTTTGTGTCTTCAGTTCCCAAGAAGGCTTAGTTCTCCAGGAGCTGTAAAAGGTGGGGCCTAGTAGGTGGATTTTAGGTCTCTGAGGCCCATCTTCAAGGGGATCATGGGACTGCACTCTCTTTCCTCTTCTCTTTTCTGCCCCCTTGCCATGGGGTGAGTTCGGTGCTTTGCCACACATTCCCACCATCATGTCTTGTCTCCAGGTTCAGTCTTCAGTGCAATGTGCTGCCATGCCTCAGACCCCAAAGCAGGGCAGCCGTGGGCTGGAACCCTAAAATTGCAAAGCAAAATACTGTTTTGTTTTATGTTTGTCTTGGCTATTTATTATAGTCACAGAAAGCTGACTAGCACAGGAAAGCAGACAATAAAAGATATGGCGTCAAATTCCCATGCCCTGGGAACTCTGGGAAGCAGTGTCACACACTCACCTCTTTTCACCCCACACTTCCCAGGAGCGAGGAGCTGGGAGTGCACACCAGTCTCAGTCTGACACTGAAGCTGTGGGGAAGGTACTTCTAATCCTCCAGTGAGTGCTGTGGCCTGCCTGAGGTCCTGGCAGGCCAATCCTCGGTCCAAGAGCTTTCTAGAGATCAGGTATTGGTCACAATAGTGGGGGACAGATTATGTGCCACATCTATGTAGGTAGCTTTTCTGCCTGCCACATCTGGTGCAGTTTTACTCTAGTTCTATCTCCTGCTGTGGTAGCTCTTCCATGCAAGAAGGCCGATTTGGGGGCACTGGGGTCCCAGGCAGGGAAGTCAGTTGCCCATGCAGTGTGCTTGCAGGCAAGGCTCACATGGTGACCTCATGAGGTTTGATGGTGTTTTCCACACTCTGTGCCTCTTCATGCCCAGTACTCAGGTAACACATGGGCTCCCTAGAAAAGACCGGTTCCAGGACAGCCAGCGATACACAAAGAAACCCTGTCTCAAGAAAGGAAGGAAAGAAGGAAGGAAGGAACGGAGGGAGGGAGGGAGGGAGGGAGGGAGGGAGGGAGGGAGGGAGGGGGGGAGGGAGGGAGGAAGGGAGGAAGGAAGGAAGGAAAAGTAAAAGACCCAGATGACCCTGAGGCACATGGTCTATGTGGTTTCCCGTGGGGTTGCCCATAATGGTCACTTGCAGGATCACATCTCTTCCTCAGATTCTCACTGGTCCTTGCCCTTCTTTCTAACCCTCTTTGCAGTCTCCTGGGACTGACTTTCAGATGAACTGCTTGTCCTCAAACTTTGGCCTTAGAGCTTCCTCTAAGGAGCTGCCCCCCCCCCCCCCCAAGCAGAAACGCTCAGTGACACTGGAACACTTTCTGGAGCAGTCAGATGCAAGACAGAAGGGTACAAAGATGACCACTTTTTACAGATCAAACTCTCTGTTTAAGAGAGTTCTAACCGGGCTGGAGAGGTGGCTCAGAGGTTAAGAGCACTGGCTGTTCTTCCCAAGGTCCTGAGTTCAATTCCCAGCAACCACATGGTGGCTCACAGCCATCTACATTGAGATCTGCCTGGGCATATATGTAGAGCAAATACTGTATACATAATAAAAAAAAAAGAGAGTTCTAACCACCACGCCAGGTGGTGGTGCATGCCTTTAATCCCAGCACTCAGGGGGCAGAGGCCAATGGATCTCTGTAGTTCCAGGACATCCAGGGCTACACAGAGAAACCCTTGTCTCAAAACAAACAAACAAACAGACAGACAGACAGACAAATAAAACCACAGTTCTGACCAAAATCACAGCAGAACATGTGCTACTTTTTTTATTTTTAATGAGGCAAAGTCTCACTATGATGCCCAAGCTAGCCTTAAACTCCTGGCTTCAAGCTATTCTCTACCTGGGCCTCCTGGTACCTGGGATTACAAGTAAATCCCAGGTACTCCGCCTCCCCATTTCTTGTCTCTTTCCCCTTCCTTCCTCTCTTTCTTTTTTTAGACAGAGTCTCACTTTGTAGCCCCATGATCTTGAACTCCCTGAGATCCATCTGCTTCTGTCTACCAAGAGCCATGATTAAAGGGGTGGGCCATTCCCCTATTGCCCAGCACACTGCCTCCCACCTTCACCTTCTCCTACTTCCCTCGCTGGCCTGTACCGGTGGCAACCCCCTTGCCTTAGCCTGCAAAGTACTAGGATTGCTTGCATGAGCCACCATGCCTGGTTTAAAAACAATCCTTTAGTTAGCATATTGTTTCCTGTTGCTGTGACCTCTTATTCTTCTACAGATGCAGAGGCTCAGGTGTGTGAGCTGGATGTTAGGGAGCTGAAGGCAAGGTGTCTGCCGGCTGGTTGGGGCTCTAACAGAGCAGCTGCTTCTGTCTCCTCTGGTTTTGGGGGCTGCCAGCATTCCTTGACATGTGGCCACCTGACCCCAACCTCTGCTCCTATCCCCAGTGGTCTTCTCTCTACTAATCCTGTCTTCCTGCCTCTCTCTTCTAAGTATCCTTGTGGGCACTCAGGGCCCATCCACATAACCCAGGATGACCTTCATGCCTCAAGGTCCTTCAGTTAGCCACACCTGAGAAAACTTGCATGGCTCCTCCTGCTTCGCAAGGTAGCATATTGATAGGCTCCAGGTACTAGGATATGCATGTCTGTGGTGGGGAGGGAGAGGGAGAGAGAGAGAGAGAGATTGGTATTCATCACACTACCATCTGCTCAGACAAATAACTGAGCAAAATTATCCAAAAAGTATTTGGGGGAAAAAAAAAAGAAGCAATAAAGGTAGCTTCGCCCTCTTATACACTTTATAACCCTGATAATTGAAAACACACACTGTATGAGAAAACATATCAGTAGTAGCAGCGGAATGGACACTGATTCAATTATATGTAGAAGTCATTTTAAAGTAAATGCCGTGGATCAAACAACGCTGGAGAGGAGTGAGTTCTTTTTATTTAGGCTGTGTCTCAGCCAATCCACTACTCAAGGACAAGTCATTCCTGCTTATAGTTTCGATATGAAGTAGACCCCATAGGCTCATATTTTAAATATGCGTATTACCAGCTGCTGTGATCCTTGAGGAGGCTGTTGAAAGCTTAGGAGGTAGGACCTGTCTGGTGGAAATAGGTGACTAGGAGAGGGGAGAGCTCTGGAGGCTAGACTGTCCCTGGTTGTAGGCCCATTACAATGTAAACACCGTCCATCACCACTCTGGCTGCCAACATGCCTTCCCCACTGGGCTGGACTGAAACCCTTTGAAGCCATGAGTCAAAGTAATACTTCTATGAATTGTTTCTATTGAGTATTTGGGTCACAGCAGCACAAGGATAACAATTTAAAACCAAGCTTAGATTCCAAATACATACTTCAAATGTTTACTGGTCATTAGTGTTAAAAGGATTTCTTAGTTTAGAAGCAATAAAATTGCCAGGCATGAGGGTTCATGCCTTTGATTCCAGCACTTGGGAGATGGGGACTGAAGGATTGCTGCAAGTTTAAGGCCAGCTTGGGCCATATAGTAAATTTCAAGGAACTTGGATACAGAGTATGAAACTACCTCAAAACAACATACTTACACATACATACATGCATGCATGCATGCAATAAAATTTATACTAGAAAAATTGCTGAACTTGAATACATAAAAAGTATTAGCCTTTATGTTGAGCATAGTTAAGAACAATAAGAACAAGAAAAGGTATTCAACATCAAAAGTCATCAGAAAAGCATGGAAATTGTGATTATAATGATATACCTCTGTAGCCCACAAAAGTAATTAAAATTTAAAACCTTTTTAACTCCATATGTTGGCAAAGCTATGGAAAAACTGAAAGTACATGTGCCGCTGGTGACAGTATGAAATGGTGCCATCTCTCTGGAAAACAGCAGGGCAGTTTCCAAAGCAGTTAAATGTGTACTTCCAGTGGAATCCAGCCTCTCTGTGCTTTGGTGTTTACCCAAAATAAATAAGAACAAACGTCCTCAAAAAGTTGGCACAAGAAAATCCACCTAAGTGTTATTCATAGCAACAAAAATGTTAGAAATATCCCCAGTGTCAATCCACAGGAGAAAGAATGCACACACTGTGTGGTGCTCTCAAAATGGAATGTCACTAAGCAATAAAAAGGAACAGTGTCCCAACAGGAACGATGTGGATAAGTCCAAACACATTATGTCAAGTAAAAAAAGCCAGATGCAGAGGAGGCTGGCTTTCCAGTGGATTTTATGTGAAGTGTTGGTGCATTGAGGCTGATCTATGGTGACAGGAATCCGCCTCTGCTACAGAAGGACAGGCGCGACTAGGGGGGGCAGGGACACAGGGAAACCGGCCACAGGAACAATGCCATTGCATGTCCTGATAGAAACGTGGCTTACTCTGGAATAACTCATCCTAGGCTTCAGCTCTATGCATTTCAGCAACAGTGAAATACTAAAATAAAATAAATAAATTTAAAGATAAATGGTAAATTTGTGGGAAAGGTGCCAAAGTCTGGTAACTTGAGTTTGTATAAGGATTATCAGTGATCAATTTACAAATTAACATATAAAAGAGGAAAGGTGAGTGTGAACTTCTCTGCAAGAGGTGAATATATGTACACAGACACACACATACCAGCAGCAGAGAAAACAGTGATAGATTGGACATGCCAGGTGTAGAGGCACAAGTCTGCAATCCCAGCACTCAGAAAGCAGAGCCGGTGGATCTGCTGTGTTTGAAGCAGTTGAGGATACACAGGGAGGATACATAGAACAAATGTTCTGGATCTACACCATGCAATCATACATATATGTATGTCTACACACATATGCATGTATGGAAAGTCATAAAATCTTCTTTACATGTGAAATTAATAATAAAAGAAATACAAATTAGGGACGGGAGGGATGGCTCAGTGGTTATAAGAGTGCATACTTCCCTTGCCCCAAGGCCCATGCTAGGTGGCTCATAGCCACCTGTAACTCCGGCTACAAGGGATCTGAAATCCTCTTCTAACCTCCACAGGCACCTGCACATGTGCACAAATCCCACCCACTCATACATAATTTAAAATAATCTCTCTAAAAAAAGAAAAAAGAAATGCAGGGTGAAGTATCTCTAGTTTGACACAGGCTATGGTGAAATTTGATCACTGCCTAGTGGAAGGTGATGGCTGGCTCTCAATGGGTACTAGATGAAATCCTCCCTCATTTGCCTGCAGCACTACACACACACACACACACACACACACACACACACACACACACACAC
>CAJQZJ010032188.1:16729524-16741263 GCA_907164525.1 Lophiomys imhausi
AGAAGAGCTTTTGTGAGTTGTGTCATCCTTGCTGGTCGAGGGGGACGTGACACTCAGTGTTGTGTCCTGGGGTGGAAAGGCCATTAGAGAAGACAGCAGAAGAAATGGAAGAAGAGAGGGGGGTCCCAACTGCTTTCCTCAACAGGAACATGACTGGCTGATTGAGCAAGGTGTTTCCTTGATTGGGGGGGCTCAGGAAGCTCCCACTGTCTTCTCAAGTCTTCTGGGTTTGTCTGATTTGGGTTTCCATGGTAGCATCTTAACCATAAGTGACCATGTGAACCGAATGTGTCCCATGTTTTGCTTCTGCCATAAGGAACCCTGCAACCAAGCTTGGAAAAACCCCAAATTGTCCTTTTTCCTCAATGCTGTTCCCAACATCTGGCAGCAGCTTAAGGGAAGAAGGACACATGGCTCAACCTGTCATGGTGCAGGAGACATAAATGCACACATCCACTCTCTTTCTCCTTTGTTCCTTTGTCCCAGCCTCCAGCCCATGGGATGATGTCACCCGTGGTCAGGGTAGGTTTTCCCACCTCTTTGAAGTCTTGAAGACATGCCCCTAGGTGTGTCTCCTGAATAGTTTAAAATCCAGTCAGGATGACAGGGAAGATCAGCTATTGTAGACTCTATCTAGGAATGGGGCCCAAACCCAGTTAAAAACCCTGGGCAACAAGAGCCCCAACTGTTGGCCCTTCTCTGTCTTCCATAGCTTCCCATTTCCAATAAGGAACCTCTGTCCTCCATTCTAGAGAATTCAGTGAAACCCTCATATCGTCCACCCCAGTTCCAGGAATGCAGACCCAATGGAGTCTCTCCCTCCAATGTCATAGTTCTACCCTTCCCACCCAGACAGTCTCACCAGTAGAGGAGCTGTGATCTGGAGGCTGGGGTCCAATCTCTTCCCTGGGCTTGGGTGACAGGGTGGGGACAGAGAAGAGTCTCTTTCAGGTGACACACTGGACAAGCCACACATAACTCCAAGATCAATCTGAAGATCATGCCCAGGATCTGGGTGTTGTCTCTTTAGCCCTTCATTCCTAATGAGCTTGGGTAAAATGAGATGGATAAGATAGGATAGTGAGCCCCTGTCAGAGAAGCACAGGAATCCTTCCCAGCTGGAAGGAAGCCTGGGACTCCTGCCCAACTCTGTCCTGCCTGGGTCTCCCCAGCTGGATCGTGAAGGGGCTAGACTGTTTCTAAGGCCCTTCCAGCTCCATTGTTGGAGATAGTTGCTGGGAACTGAACTCAGGACCTTTGGAAGAACAGCCAGTGCTCTTAACCTCTGAGCCATCTCTCCAGCCCCATTGTTGGAGATAGAATGGCAGGGAATTCCTAGAATGGGAGGAGAGTGTGGCTCAAACCTCAAGGAAGTATAGTCCACGTCAACCAGGCCAACCAATCCTGGTCACCCTGTCCAAGTCCTCCCTCAGACAGGTGATAAAGGGTCACCACCAAAAACAAGGACCTCACCGACATAGTCTCTTACTGTAATCCCCAGAATGGAAATTCCTGAAGACTAAAAAAGCATCTCTCTCACCTCACGTCTCAGCACCTCCCCTCTGGCTTCATTTTCACTGCTTTAGATGGTAGAGAATGAGGCAGGGAGGGCCCAAAGGACAAGCCCAAGGAATACTGTCTTAGAGAGAGAGGCTAGGAACTAGGATGGGGGAGGGGAATACACGGATCACAGAAGACCTGCTTCAGGGCTCAGCTCTGCTACTTGTCTACTCTGTGTCCCTGAATGGTCTCTTTTCCAGGCCTTTCTCCTGGGAGTCGTCTATCCAACCCCCGGTCTGTGGGTCTGCCACCCATCTCAGCCCTCATCCCCAGGTCTTCATTGCTGCCCCCGACCTTCCCACTGTTCCTCACTCAGCCCTGCCACATTCCCCAAAGCACATTAACCACCATCAGGTACTCCAGGGAAGGGCTGGGGAGCAGCAGGGGAGCACTTTGCAGAATAGGAAAGCCATTTGAAGCAAGTCCTGCTGACTGCTTGTCAGCCAAACTTACCACAGGGAGTCTCTTACCCTTCGGTTTCTGGCAAGACCCTGGTCACTTCGTGTTTATTTATTCATTCAACCATTATCGATTGTGTACCTGCTGAGAACACCCACCCGTCCTAAGTGCTGGGAGGACAAAAAGACAAGTTCCTGCTAGCACAAGGGTTGCTTTCCTGTAAGGAAAAGAGACAGCTGGCCCCCTACCCCTGGCACACACAAATATGATGCCAGAGTGAAAGAAAATATTCAAAACATAAAAATAAGGCCCTGGCCTCTACAGCACCATCTTACAAGCTGCCTGATGTGACGTAAATGGGAAATGTTTTGAACACCTCTTCCCCAGCTTATGGCTTTATTTCAGGATGCTGTTGAAACTTGAAGAGGTAAGGCCTTACTGGAGGAATTACGGGTCCCTGGGAATATTAGCCGTGGTCCCTTCCTTTTGCAACCTCTGTTTCCTAGCCAACAGGAAGTGAAGACTTTCCTCTGCTGCTATGATGTTCTGCCCAAGCATATAAGGCTAAGCAGCCAGGGACTGAACCCTCTAAAATCATGAGCCAAAATAAATCCTGGCTCCTTCAAATTGTCTGTCAGTTATTTTGGTCATAGCAATAAAAAAAAAATGACTAACATGTGGTCTAGTTGTCATCTAACTTTCTTTTTTTTTTTTTTTTGGTTTTTCGAGACAGGGTTTCTCTGTGTAACAGCTCTGGTTGTCCTGGACTCACTTTTTGTAGACCAGGCTGGCCTCAAACTCACAGAGATCCGCCTGCCTCTGCCTCCCAAGTGCTGGGATTAAAGGCGTGCGCCACCACCGCCCGGCTTGATCTAACTTTCTAGGACTAGATTGCCAAATATGGAATCCACTAGCCATAGCTGGCCATTTAAATTCAATTTATTAACTTTATGCTAGATAGATAAAATATAATAACTATATATTTGCATATGCTATAATTTATACAACATAATTACTGACATCAGACCTTAATGTAATTTGTTAATCCCACTGAGAGAGAATAAGACCACTACCACAACTCTCGGGCCGAATTTGAGGCAAGCTTTCTTATTTACTGGTCAGGACAATGGGCACTGTCCAGGTGCATACCCAGGATTCCCAGAGAATGGCACCAAATTACTTTAGTGAGAAGTTTATAAAGGCAAAACTCATAATGCTACATACTTCCTGCCTTTGTCCAATCAAGGGGCAAGCATACATCCTGAGGTACTTCCTACCTAGGTACTGTATCCCACCTATGTGTGATTAAGAACAGCCTGTGCAATTGGGGCAACCAAGCTTGTTTACAGAAGTGAAAAAAAAAGTAGTTTATTATCTTACATGAACTACAGCCCCAAACATTCCAGGAAATTGTCTGTCCTTAGGCACAAGTGGGGCTTATATGTTAGAGGCATTTTTGTTTTATAGATCTCATAACCACAGTAATTTAAATTTAAGATATAATCTTAGCCATCATAATCTAAGTTATATGTTGTATTAATATATGAATACTCTAGCATTAATTTAAATAATTAAAAATTCTGTTTTTCAGTCATATTAGCCACACATCAAGAGCTGAATGGCCCCGTGGAGTAGGCTGTGTAGTGGGGCGGCTCTCACAGAATTCTTCTTTCAGTAGGAAAGTACTTTGGACACCTCTGTTCCAGGAGGGTAGCTCTGCTGACTTACATTTACTATTGATTAGGCTCTAATTCTTAGAAGTGAGCCGTTAACTTAAAACAGACTGATAAGCTTCAAGTGATTTTGTCCAGCAGAGATGCAAACGATTTCTGTCTGGATGAAAAGATAACCAACCCTGAAGGCTGCAGGTTTAACGTCCTGTAGGACAGTCACCAATTCAGAAAATGGCTTGGCAATCCCACCTGGGTCTCTTTTCTCATTGATTCCTTGTATCAGCACCTCTCACCCCTCAGAGCCAGTGTTGCTGTTGCGGGCTGTCTGAGCCCTTCACTAATGAATGGAATAAATCACTGACATCCTGGCAGATGCTGGGTGAGAGACATGCTTCTGACTCTTTGGAAATTATACTTTGACATCAAGAGCATGATCGAGGCTATGAAGAAAATTTAAGCAGATTGAAGAGATAGAGCTCGACAGAATGCAATTTTATCGAGGCAGTCTGGGAGGGCTTTTCTGCAGAGGTGACCTTTGGGCTGAGGATGAAGGACAAAAGGAGCAGGCCACTGGGATGTCTGGAGTGGGGGCATCCGGCAGGGAGCAGAGCTGGTGCAAAGGCAGGTGTAGAGGCTGGATCTTGCTTGCTGTTTGAGTAGAGTAACTGGTGTGGACAGCATACTGAGCTCCTGCTGGCTAATAAATTGTGGAAGAAGCGGGAGGGGGGGGACAGATTGCCTGGGGCCCCCCTGTCGCCCAAAGTAAGGACTCTGAGTTACATTTTGCAGGTGCATGAAGATGCTAAGATCGGCTGTAACACCCTCCCATACTCCAGGGGAAAGCCAGGAAGGCATACTTGGTGATGAGCCCTGCTGAGAGACTTACTGGAGGATCAGGAGGGTAGAACCTTCTTATAGCATGCCAAGCCCCCAAAGATTGCATTCCCAAAGCGACGTGGGTGGGGGCTTTCGAGGTGAAAATGACCTCCGCTGTAGCTCTCTGCTCTCCACTGTCCTATCCAGAGCTGCTCACACCGATGTCTCACTTAAAGGTTCCCAAAGCAGCTTTAGTAAAACTGAGGAGTTGTGTTTGTGAACACGTCTTCAGGGCTTCCAGAAGATTCCAATGCAGCAGCCGGAATGCACATGAACAGCTTGTTTCTCCGTTCAGACGGAAACTGGCTGGCATGGTGGCGATACTGGTTGCAAGTTTGAGTCTACAGATTGTGGCCGAGAAAGTGAAGAGAGGGTTGATAGACTGCAGGAAACCAGAGGAACAGAGACTCCATAAGGAGGAGAGCAGGGGCAGAAGGAAGGCAGTGAGGTGGGACAGCGGCGGTTCCAGAGACTGGAAGCTCCAGGGTTGGGCAGCAGCTTTCAGTTCCCAGCACCCGATCAGGCATCTCACAGCAGCCTGTAACGAAGGGACCTGACGCCCTCTTCTGGCCGCGCTAGGCACTGCATGCGTGTGGTGTACAGGCACATCAAATCCTTGGAAACCTCAATCTAGTCCTCCCGACTTCCCTCCCTGCCTGGAGCATGCAGAAGGTCCCAAGTTCACATTCTAGCCCCTACCCTAAGAGTGAGCTTCTGCGTTTGTCTCCCATTCTGGGCAATGAAGAAGTTAGACAAGAAGTGCCAGCCCCCATTCTAGCTCTAACGGGCAGAACATTAGCATTTACACAAAGGAGAGTTCTTCACTGGAGGAATCAACAGGTGGAGTCAGTGTCCTTGGATGACTCCTTTGTTTATGTACTTGGTGGCAGACATGATTCCAAAGTAGTGTGCCAGAACCCTTCATCTTCAGGTCCCATGGCCTCAGGTTGACAGTAGCACAAAGCTAGAAAGCCGCTAGGAATCAGCTGGTTTAAGTTCTGGAGGGAAACTCTTCAGACTCCCAAGGTGAGCAGTGCCAGAACCCATGTTGGCTTCACAATCACCCATAACTCCAGCTCAAGGTGAATCCAACGCCCTCTTCTGGTCTCCTTGGGCACCCACACACTTGGCGGAGGAGGAGGAGGAGGAGGATGAGGAGGAGGAGGAGGAGGAGGAGGAGGAGGAGGAGGAGGAGGAGGAGAAGGAGGAGGAATAGGACAGAGGTTTGAGGCATGTCATCCTGTGGGCCTCGGAGTCCCGAAGGGAGGGGGGGGAGCAGATGTACTCAGCGCTCATGTGTTTTCCAGGAGGCAGCAGAGGGACGAGGCAGAGCCCAGGCTCCACCAACTCCACCGCCTCCTCTTCATCTTCCCCTCTCACATAGCCTGGGTCTCATTCTAATTCGTTTTCAGTCTTTGCTGTTGTTTTTAAATCATTTCTCATGTCTTCCTGCACTTGTACCTCCTTCTCTGTCCCTATCCTATTCTTCTGCTTTCTCTTCCTCCTCTTCCGCTGTCTTCCCTCTGCCAGTGACTTTGCTCTTCCAGTTTCAAAGGCAGGTGCTTACTTTGAGGTCTTATTGATGGTCTATGAAGATCCTCGTTCATGCTCATTACAACCACACTCCCAAAGCCCCATAGCCTGCTGGAGAAGGGTGCACCAGGCCTGGGAGGGAGTTTCCTGGTTTCTTCCTCAGCCTTGCCCTGACTTGTTAGGTGATCTTGGCAGCCTCCTTAGGTGTCAGCCCCTGCACCTATACCAGAGGGTACTGCGACCATTGATCCCCACCCCCACCCCCACCCCCGCCTCCACTAACCAGCTGTAGCCCTTCAGAATAGGAAGGGCCCAGTCACTCAGGCTGCCCAGCCCAACCACTGGGAACATGTCTGTGTTCACCATTCACCACTTGCCTTTGTAGACACTGACTGGGACTTCCCCAAGGCGACCAACCATGCCAGCAGGTGGCTCAGAGATTGCTGATTAAGATCTTGCACTAATCCCTGCTTCCTGTTGCTCCTTTGTGTAAACTCTGAGTGTGTTCTGGGCGGCAGCACATGTGAGCCCTTCAGGAAAATCTATCTGTGGTGCTAGATGGGATGGGACCTTCCACGTAGCCCCACTAGGGAGGGAGACAAAAAGCCAGAAACCCAAAGCCAAGGCATCCCTTAGACAGCAAATATTTACCGGATGGTGCTGGGTGGGCACACCTGACTCAGTCGTACACTGTCTGTCTGTCTGTCTTCCACAGTAAGGAAAGGAAAGTAAAAGAGCCTTCCTAGGGGAACACAGATGATTCTGTGGCCGTGTAGAAACGAAGAGGCTTTTCTTTGAATGAGAAGATCAAGGAAGGCTTCTGAGAAAGTCACAGTGGATCTGAAGCCCAGTGAGTGAGGAGGATTTTACTGTATGGAGAAGTGGGAAAGAGGGGGATGGGCAGGACAGAAGGAGCAAGAGACTCAGGGGAGCTCCCTGCAGCTGAGGAGAGCAGAGAGCAGGGGGAGCACCAAAGGGAGGCTGCAGGGACAGGGTTTCCTGGTTCTGGAAAGCTCCCTAGGCTTCCTTACAAAAGACTGGCATGCTCAGATGCAGGCTTTAGCTCCCCAGGGGAGAGCTGTGTGGCAGTAATTCCAGCACTTGAGAGGCCGAGGCAGAAGGATCTCAAATTCAAAGCTTCTCTAGGCTAAATAGCACCATTCTGGTTTTCGGTTTGTTTTTTGGAAAACACTCTCTCAGGTCATCAGTGTTAGGGTTTGGAATGGAATAGTAGAGACCAAAAGTGGAAACTCTCAGAGAAAACACAGCAGAGAACTGGACCAATAGCTGAATTCATTTGTACAACAACAACAACACACCTTAGGCTGTGAGGTGAGGACAGCAGCTAGGCAAAGTGAGTCAGAGGCAGGAAGTGAGGTCCTAGTGGAACTTGGCAAAAGAGATAGATGCTCATCTTAGAAAACAAGACTGTCAAATAGGAGAAGCGGGAGAAAGAACAATGTCTCAGAATTCCTGTGAATGAGCCTTGGGTTGGAACACACCGCACACGGCAGACAGGTCACCATATAGCGGTTCTGGCAGAGACCATCGGGACCACTCACTTCCTCCTCCACACTACATGAGTGGGAAAATGGAGGTCAAAGGACAGCAAGGGCAAGCCCAGGAAAGAATCCAGAACTCTGACCGCAAAATCCTACCATTTACCCCTGACTCTTCCCAGGATTTTATGTAGCTCCATCCTGTCAGGAAAGAGACCGAGCCACAGGGACCACAGGGAGATGCCCAGAATCCCAGCGTCTCTGTGCAGAATCCAGAAGGGTGGAGCTGAGACAGGGACAGAGAGGGTGTGAAGCTGGAGGAAGAAAGAGTTCCAAAGAAATGTCAGCAAGAACAAGTGAATGATGCTCTCGATGAAAGAAAGGCATAACTTGGGCATGGAAGGTTCTATGTAGGGCTAGGGGTGTGGTTCAGTGGGTAGAGTATCTGCCCAACATGTCTGAGGCTCTGGGTTCAATTCCCAGTACTACATAACACAAGTGTGGTAATATAGGTCTATAAACTGAGCATTTGGGAAGCAGAGGCAAGAGGATCAAGAAGTCAAGGTCAGACTTGGTTGGGTTGAATAAGACCCTGTCTCAAAAAAGAGACACAGAAAGACAGAGAGAGAGAGAGAGAGAGAGAGAGACAGAGAGACAGATAGACAGATGGAAGCATATTGGACCCACAGGGAATGTTATTGACAGTTAATAGGTCTGATGGGAGAAGGCTCCAAAAGGAGAGGCTGGAGGGCTAGAGGTAGCAGAAGACAGAAAATCTGGTCTGGAGTGAAGATCTGAGCTTGACTTGGAAGCAAAGGCTAGTAATTTTGAATGCTACTTCATCCTCTATCACTGGCACAGATGTCCCTTGTAAAGATCCGCACCATGATCCTCACGGGACGGATGAGTCAGCTGGGTAACAGAGCTGCCAGTAAATTTGCCCAAGGCTCCCCAGCTTGTAAATGTCCAATCTAGATTGCAGCTCAGCGATACCAGCCTTGTTATTACTGCACTCCATCACTAAGGAACCAAGGAAAGGAGAGTTGGGGGGCAGGGGGAATCATAGAATAAACACAGAAGTCAAAAGGAGAGAGAGAGAGGGGGGATAGTGAGAAGATTGGCCAGTGGCAAGCTGACAAGTACAGAGGGAGGCAGGAGGAGACAGCCTTTATCACAAAGTTGGCAAAAGTCTCAGGCCAACCTGGAATTGAGTCTGGAAGTCACTTCAAAGTGGGTTATGTGAAAGACACACAGTAAACACAGAGGAATCTTGGGCAACAAACCCTTGAGTTTGGAGGACATGGGCTGCCAGAGCACACAGTCAGGAAGCAGGCCAGGTTCCCATTGCTGTGGAAGGAGGGCAGTCAAACCTAGGAGAGCAAGTGGAGACATTTTGTTGCTGTGATTTAAAAAAAAAAAAATTGAGAAATAGCCTAAGAGAATCTTTGGCTCACAGTTTCCAGGGTTTCAGCATCATGGCAGGGACAGTGTCCAGGAGACAGAAGCACAGATCGTGGCTGGGAAGGTACAGCCCACACCTAGCAGGCAGAGAGGTAAGACCAGCTCTCCTCCCCTTTCCCACTTTCTTCCATTAGAGGCCCCCAGCCTAGGGGACAGTAAAGTGCTCATTCCGGGATAGTCTTCTTCCTTTCCTAGTAACCATCTAGGGAAATACCTTCTTCACTAATCTCAGAGCATCTCAATCCAATCAAGTTGACGATCAAGCTTAATCATCACAGGGAAAATCAAGAGGCATGCCCTGACACAGAAGAAGAACGGGTGAGTAAACTTGGTCAGATGTAAAAATGCTTATGCTTCAAAGAACTCCATTAAGAAAGTAAGATGTTGGATAAGGAATGGCTTTGTAAATCTTGTAAGGATCTAAGCTCACCATATTTAAGGAACTTTTAAAATCAATGATTTTTTTTTAAACCCTCTTTTGACCATCCTAGATCCTGTTGAGGCCTTCAGGGAACAGGACTTCTAAAGGGCAAACATGTCTGGAAGGCTGTGGGGTAATGCTGGCTTGCTGGCTACAAGCAGGTCTCCAGAATGAAGAAAGGCAGGTGTTTATGCCTAGGATGAAACCAAATTCAACTTGGGCAAGAGATGGGCTCATGTCCAAAACAAAACAAGAAACCACACAGTGACTCCTGGTGGTAAGCGGACAAACAAAGCATCTGAGTTAAGGTAACCTGGCCCCATCTAATCTGGCAGGGTGCACACCTAACACCACAGCAAACTTCCTACCAAGACCATTAAACAGGACCCGGATACACTGTAAACCTCAGGGATTTAAATTAAGGAAAATCAATAAATATAAATAAGTCTAAAACAAACAAAGAAAAAAAATAACCTTATTACAAAGCTGGTAAGGAATTTTATAAAAACAACATTTGTCAAAAGAAGGTATGTAAACGGCCAACAAACCCATGAGAGATTACCTAATGTTATTAGTCATTGGGAAAATGCAAATCAAACTCACAGTGAAATATTACTTCACTCTCGGAGGCTATAACAGGAAAAACAACAACAACAATAAATGTAGTTGAGGGTGGGAAACAGTAGAAGCCATCTGCACTGCCAGGGAGATGTAAAATGGTGCAGCCACTTTGGAAAACAGTTTGGCACCTTTGCAAAAAGTTAAATATAGAATTACCATATAGTCCAAATATTTCACTCATAGGCATATACCCAAGAGGGGTAAAACACACATTTGCTCAAATAAAACTTTTACAATAGTGTTTATAGCAGCACCATTCATTAGAGTCAACAAATATGATAGTCCAAACATCTACCAACCAATGAATGAATAATCAAAAAGTGGTGCTCCAGAAAGCATAATATTATTCATTCACAAAAGAAAGTCAGTACTGGCACATACTGACGTGGAAACTTTCAAATGCCATGCTAAATAAAAGCCAGTCACAGAAGACATCAGGATGTTTGACCCTGTTTGTTTCATTATTTATTTTTAACTTTCTATTCACATCATACACCCCAGTCCCTCTCCTTTCCCTGTCTCTTTATATCCACCCTTGCAACCTACCCACAAAATAAACAGACACCCCCCCACACACACACACACAAATAAACAAAACAAAGCATAGAAAACATCTCTGTGGAAGCTACAGTGTATCACAGTGTGTCCCACAATATACTCCTCTGTCCACACATCTTTATTTGCAAATGTTCACTTCAATGAATCATTGATCTGTTTTGAGGTCTTTGGCTTCTGTGACACCATCAATATTGGATCCTTAAGTGGTCTCCTCCCAGTTTTCCTATTGTTGCCCTATGTCATGGAGATCATACAGTTTTGGATAGATAGGACCAGCACTTTCATGAGCCTCAACAGTTGAAAGAGGATGTAGATTTTGGAGTGGACCAATTCAAAGCCCTGTATCTGGGCCTGGGTGGCTGCTGAGATGGTCAGCCCCACCCTCCCCCAACTCCCTTGTCTGTACCATTAAGGCAAGCTCTCCAACACTGCTCCAGCTAGCCCACTGGCAGGAGGCAAGGTTAGCTCTTACTCTCATGTCCTCATATTCACCCACACCCACGTTTCAAGAGACAGCTCCACTGTGCTGCCCAGGTGAAACACAGGGGCCAGTTCTCATTCTCAGGGCCAGCTTGCCCATTCTCAGGGCGAACTCTCCGGCTTTTATGACTTTGGGGTCAGCTCTCTCAACTGCCTCATGGTTGAGGGGTGAAAGGGCAGAGGCATCTCCATCTCCCCAAGCCCAAGCCACCTCACTGGCAAAATGAGCAGTGGAATCAGCTTCCCCACCCTCATCTCCTTGGGCCTGCTCACCAACGCCTCCCCCAACTAGAGTCCGCTCTACTTGTCCACTACCCAGGCGAGGTACAGGACCCACTCTCCCATGCTCATGATCCCATGGCCAGCTCTCCCAGCTGCTGAAGGTCATGAGGGGCAAGGAGAAGGAAGGCATCACCTCTGCTACATGCCACCCAGCAGACAAGGCAGAGTCAGCTCTCCCACACTCATGCCCTCAGGGCCAGTTCACCAGGACCCCCTACTACCAGGGCCAGCGCCACTGTGCTGTCCCAGTGGAGCTCAGCTCACTAGTAAGAAGTGGGGCCAGTTCTCCAGAAGGCTGCAGCCAGTGAGGGTTGGGGCTAGTTCTTCAGACACACACACACACACACACACACACACACACACACACACACACACA
>CAJQZJ010032188.1:16741273-16816028 GCA_907164525.1 Lophiomys imhausi
CACACACACACACACACACACACACACACACACACACACACACACACGCACACACACACCCTGACATCCATGTGGTCCCTGGCAGCTGCCCAGACCAAGGGTATTCCTGTGATCTCTAGTGGTAGTATGAGCCATGAACATTGACACAGACCCCTGCTGCTGCATAGCCATGGACCCAGATGTGGCCCTCAGCAGCAGCATGAATTGGTACTTCACGGTTGCCTCAGAAGGCAGGGCTGGCCACTATTTCTCCCCACCCTATGTCTCCATTTCCATCTCTCTCCTTAATACTCAAACTATTCCACTTCTTTTTCTCTCCCATCTGTCCACATACTTTCACATCGTAGTGGCTCCTGCTACAGGTGGGCCACACAGCTGGCTGCCTGGCAGGGCTCTGGGTGACTTCCTTTGTCCATGATGCATTTCAAGGTGGCTAGCAGGCCCCTAGGTGTTTGCAGACCACCCATGTGGCATGGCAGTGGGTGAGTCCATGGACATTTCCCCACTCCTGAACCTCATTTTTGTGGTGGTAGGCAGGGTTCTGTGTGTCTGTGGCCCACCTGTGCCATGTGGTGGGGATCTTTCCTTCCCCAAGCCAGGCAGCATGGTGCTCAAAAGTTCTCCTATTTTATTATTTGTAATATCTAGTATGCTCAAGCAGATAGGTTTTATTGTTTAAAGATCTATTTTATTATTAATTGTGTGTATGTGTGTGTGCAGGTGCTCTCGGAGGCCATAAGAGGGTGAACCCTGAGGCTAGAGTTCCAGACAATTGTGAGCTGCCTGATGTGGGTACTGGGAACTGAACTTAGGTCCTCTGCAAGAGCAACGTGAGTTCTTAACTGCGGAGCCATTCCTCTACCCTCTGTGTGACCCCATTTACATGAAAGGTCCAAGGTAGATAGGTCCACAGAGACAGAAAGTAAATTAGTGGTTGTCAAGGAGTGACTAAGAGAAGAATTGAGACTGATTACTTAAAGCATATCAGGTTTCCTTTTGTGGTGTTCTGGAATTAAATAGTTGTAATAGTTGCACAGCCTTCTGGGTACACTAAAAACCATTGTAGTATACACTTTCAGCAAGTGAATTTTATAGAATCTCAAGTATGTCTCAATAAAAGAGAGAGAGCAGGTACAGCCTTCTTATGTAAATACTGAAAATAGTTGTTTTTAATTCTTCTGGGACCATCAGAGAACCCACTTAGATCATCTAAAAGGAAAACAACATTTTATTTAACAGTTACTTTTTCTGAATGCATTTCTCTGAGGGCTACCTTATGTTACATTTTTACTACCTTCTTATTAAGTTACATATTAGTAACAGCTAGATTTATAGAAAAGTGTCTGGAAGGTCGTTAGCTACAATGTTAACAGGCTGCCTCTGGGAGAAAGTAGCTTGTGTGATTTTAAATTTATTCTTTATGCTTTTATGTATCACTTGCGTTTTTCTATATGCATAGTTATCAACTTTATAATTAGTAAAATCTATAAAGCTTTTTGTTTTGGCAAAAAGAAAATAATTGGATATGTTGAGAAAATGTTAGGTGATTTTCAAACTTCTTTCTACATAAAACCAATGTCACCTCACTGGTTGCTCCCAGGAGGGAAAAAATGCCCAATTAGCTGAGTGATCACAATTCAGTTACTTTCTGATCTCCAACCAAGAGCCTGTGTGAGCCAAGCTGTGTGAGCTTGAAGGACATTTAGGCCCCGAGTCCTGCATTCCAGGCCTTTTGATGCAGTAAAGAATCTAAGATGTGTAAATAAATAACCAAGAGCAAGGAGGCATGAAAGCCCAGGACAGAGATGTTGCAAGACACTGTGGAATCCCTCAGGAAGCTCTGATCCGCCACAGAGGAATTCAGAAGGAAGCACTTTAGAACTTGGCTTTGAAACTGGGGGGAGTTCCAGGTTGCCTTCTGTGGAGGCTGAGAGGAGAGAGCCGAGAACCAAGGGTGTGTATGAGACTTTTATGACCCTAGCTAACCTTTCTGGTCTTCCTCGCTTCACATTCAGGCCTGGCCTTCCTGGGCTGCTGGGATACTGGTGCAGGCCTGGGGCTCACCTGTACAGCCCCTCCCTCCTTCATCTCCCAGTTCACTCCTGCTCTCCGTGAGACTAGAATTTCAGCTTCTGGAAGCCTTGTCAGAACAGGCGGAGTTAAAGGTCATGCCGGGACATGGGACAGCACCGTGATCCATCTCTCATGTTACACTGTACCCTAGTTGCAGCTGCCAGTTAGAGCATTTGTTTCCTTCACTGGTTTGTGAAGCAGTTGAAGAGAGTCTGGGAGCTGGTCCAGAGCATTGCTCCTGCCGAGTGTGGGCTTATGATTCATGGAAGGGTGCTCTCTCCCTGTCCTGAGCTGGGCTAGTGTTGTTGGGTCAGTCAGAGCTCCCTACTGGCCAGATGTCAGATGTGGCCAGTAGCCCAGAGGAAGCGCACTTTCCGTAGTGAGGAGTGACACCGATTATTGTCTACTCCACACTGACCTTGGTCTATCCCTGGCTGACCATGGTCTATCCCCCACCAACAAGAGGAAAGCACCTGCAGAAGAGGGTGAAGCCACCACACAGAAATAGCAGTAAAGGGGCCCTTTTAAGCCGGGCGGTGGTGGCGCACGCCTTTAATCCCAGCACTTGGGAGGCAGAGGCAGGCGGATCTTTGTGAGTTCGAGGCCAGCCTGGTCTACAAAGTGAGTCCAGGACAGCCAAGGATACACAGAGAAACCCTGTCTCGAAAAACCAAAAAAAAAAAAAAAAAAAGGGGCCCTTTTGTTGCTTCTCTCATTGCTGTGATAAAAATCCCTGAGGAAAACAGCTTGTTGAAGAAAAGATTTGCTGTGGCTCATGGTTTGAGAAGGGATGCTGCCTGTGGTGGTCTGGAGACACGATGGTGTGAGCAGGAGGTGGCTAGTCACTGTGTCAGCTGTCAGAGGGGATAGAACGTGGGAATGAGCCAGGTGTGGCAGCGCACGCCTTTAATCCCTGCACTTGGGAGACAGAGGCAGGCAGATCTCTGAGTTCCAGGCCAGCTTGGTCTACAAACCAAGTTCCAGGACAGACAGGGCTACACAGAGAAACCCTCTCTGTAAAAAACAAAAAAAAAAAAAAAAAAAGAAAAGAAAAGAAAGAAAGAAGAGAGAGAGAGCTATAAAACTTTTGGATCTACCCAGTGATCCACTTCCTTCAGTGGCTCCACCTTGTGTAGATTCTACAACCTTTCAGAATGCACCATCAGCTGGAGACTTAGTGTTGTAATGCATGAGCATGAATGGGGGTTGGGCACATCTCACATTCAAACCACTACAAGGGGGAGGGCAGTTCCCAGTAGTTTTAAAGCCCCTTGTTCCAATCTCTGAGGTTCCCAGCGCTGGGCTGGTTCAATCCTGTCCTCTGCAGGGATCTTTCAGTAAAACCTTTGTGAGTCTAATGCTTAGATTTCTTTCTTAGTAGCAACAATATCCCTGTCTGGTGCCGGGCATCTTCGTGAGACATAGGGCTGGAAGGATCAGCTGAAGCTGGACTGAGGGGCTTTAGGGCTTATATTACAGGTTTAGTAAATGAAAAGTCAGAGCCTCAGGACTGAAGCGCCAGCATGGCGGAAGCTCTGAGTTAGGGGGGAGGTGAGGCTAGAGGCCAGTTGCAAATGCAAAAATAAAACCACCCCCATATATCACGGAGGTCACGGAGAAGGAAGATTGAATAAAACACTGATTTTGTCATGTAGGAAAGAGCACCGAGGCGTGTGATGGATGAGGAAGTAAAGGAGCAAGGTGGTCGTGTCCAATAAGCAGGCGTTTCTGAAGCACCGTGAGCAGTGTGGTGCCCAAGCATTAGTCATTGATACAAATGTGATCTCAGGAGCTTTCTAAACAAGTGAGCCCCTGCCAGAGCTCACATCTGGCAGGTGATACATCCATCGTGTGTAAATACTTCACACAGCATCGATTACCCTGATCAATTTCAGGCATCTATCATTTCCCAGCCTTGCAACCTAATATAGGGGAATTACAAAGAAATAGAATGTTCTGATCATTCTATGGCAGTGGCTCATAGGGAAGCAGCAAATGAATTCCTGCTAGAGTCTAAGGCATAAGGGGGGGTAATTTGCAATATTGTTTTTTTTTTTTCTAGAATTATTTGTCGAATGAGATCAGGAAGCCATTTTTTCAAAATTCATTGTGAAAGGCATTCTCATCTTTGGAGGGGAAAAAAACCTCTCAGTTATGAGACGCAAGAATATGGAGAAGAGGCACTTAAGCCTGGGAGCTGCTGCCCTGGACTCGGATAGTACAGGATAGGGTCTAGGGTAAGAGGAAGCAAGGCTGGAAAGGTGGGTGCTAGTCAAGTTAGGTTTTCTCTTATAGGCAAAGGGCCACAATAAAGGTTTTCTAAGCAGGAAGTGACATGGTCAGAATGGGTTTCAAAAGGAATGTGTTCAGAGTTGGGGCTGTAGCTCAGTTGGCAGGGAGCTTGCCCGGTGTGTGTGAGGCTCTGGTTCGATCCCTAGCACTTCATGGTGTGATACATGACAGCAATTCTAGGACTCAGGAGGTGGAAGCAAGAGGGTCATGAGTTCAAGGCCAGTCTAGACTCCCTAAGATCTTGTCTCAAAATGGAAAAGAGCCTTTCTAGGAAGGCTTTGAGGACAGAAAGAAAGGCATTGATGACAGCTGAGCTCTTAACTGGCAACAGACTCTACTTAAAGCATTTTCTTTTTCTGTCAGGTATAATGTAGGATGCCTTTAATCCCATCACTGGGGGAGGGGGGCAGAAGCAGGAAGATCTCTGTGAGTTTGAGGCCACCCTGGACTACACAGTGAATTCCAAGATAGCCAGAGCTACATAATGAAACCCTGCCTCAAATACACACACACACACACACACACACACACACACACACGCCTGTATATATATAAAAATGTTTTACATTTACTTATTGGGTGGGGGTGTTGAGTACCATAGCACAAATGTGGTGGTCAGAGGACAACTTGTTGGAGCCAGCACTTGATAGGCCGAGGCAGAAGGATCTCAAATTCAAGGATTCTCTAGGCTAAATAGCACCATTCTGGTTTTCAGTTTGTTTTTTGGAAAACGCTCTCTCAGGTCATCAGTGTTGGGATTTGGAATGGAATAGTAGAGACCAAAAGTGGAAACTCTCTGAGAAAACACAGCAGAGAACTGGACCAATAGCTGAATTCATTTGTACAACAACAACAACAACACACCCAAGGCTGTGAGGTGAGGACAGCAGCCAGGCAAAGTGAGTCAGACAACTTGTGGGAGTCAGTTCTTGACTCCAGGGACGGAATTTAGGTTATCACGTTTGGCTGCAAGTTCCTTTATCCATTAAGCTATGTTCCCATCCCCTGCTTGAAGTAATTTCTACACTTTGTAGAAATTACGTGCCTCAGAATAGTCTCCCAGGGTAACTAATAACATTCACTACAAATATGTACGTGTCAGCAGAGAGGCTCAGAGAGGTAAAGCAGCCGCGGTGTATATTTTTGTTCCTCTTAATGTCCTGAAGAAAGAATGAGGCTCAGAGATTTTAAAACACATGTCAGAGCAGTTCGTGAGGGCCCTAGTCTAGACATAAACCTAAGTCTGAAAAAGGCTGTCACTCCCACCTCAGCAAATCCTGAAAAGGAGTCGCCTGCATTAGCTCCAGGTGTTCCTTCTTAAAGCAGCAAGCCTACTTTGGCTGTTCGGTTTGGGGGTTCGGGGCTCATAGGCGCTAGGAAAATGCCCCATCACTGAGCTTCAGCCCCAGCCTCACTGGCTATTTGTTTGTTCGGCTCATTTTTGAGACAGGATCTCCCTGTGGCCCAGGTTGACTTTGAACTCTAGATCGTCCTGCCTGTGGCACCTGAGTGCTGGAACTACAGGTATAAGCTGTTGTGTCGGTGTTGTCTGGCTGTTGTGATGCAGGACATTGAACCCAGGGTTCTGCTCGTGATAGGCAAGTGCTCTGCCACTGAGCAACATCTCTAGCCCTAGATGATTCAATGAAATGTGATCTGTTCCAGCTAAGGCCTTTTAGTTTACATTCAGAGAAAAAGGGTGTTTGCGCGATGTGATTTTAATGTAGAGCCCAGGCTGGCCTAGAACACACAATCCTTTTCTGTCTCAACCTCCCCAGTGCACCATTTTGTGCAGCAGACTAGGACATGTTAATTGGAGCCCAGGAGCCAGATAAGATACCATACACTTGTAATCACAGCTCTCATAAATCAGGAGGGTAGTGGGTTGGAGGCCAGCCTGGGCTACATAGTAAGACTGAGTCTCAAAAAAAAAAAAAATCAAACACATGAATAAATGAATACACAGAAGGGCCTGGGAGAAGGGCATTGTGGGGGATAAGCAATAGAGACTTCTTCCTCCCTTCCAGGAAGAGGCTCAGCTCCGCACAGTAAAAATCATTCCTCTGAAGTCCTCTAAAATCCCAGGTCTCTGTGGGGCAGCCCCACCCTGCTGTGGTAATTTCCACAGCCAGCACCTGGAAGGCTCACAAATCCTCTGTTCATGCTCAGACATATAAATTGCATTAGCAGAGAGGAGAACCACTCGTTTCGTGGTGTGCTCGGAGAAGAGGCGCTGCCATCAAGTGTACACACGTGATAACTCTCGGGGCTTGGCCTCGCTCCAGGGGAGTCCAGCAGAGGGGTGGGCCTTTCTAGGCCTCTCCAAGTCTCCAGATGAGTATGAAAGGAGCTGATTTCTTCCTAATAGGGTCCTGGCTGCAGATGGGCTGGAACAGACACCACACCTCAGGTCATTTAGTGGGAATTCACAAGTCCACTAAGATCCTGGGCCTCTAGAGCCTGGGGCACATGTAGAGTGGGCCTCTCTCCCTGCAGACAGCCCAGAGCTCCTCAGATTTCCCCACTTTGATCCTTCCAGCTAGCAGTTCATTAGTATTCAAAAAACATGGTATTTTTCCATCTACATTTGTATCAGGGCTCCGCTGTTTCAGCTCCTGGTTCTGAAAGATTCAGCTACAAATTGGAAACAGCCTTTTATTCCAGTCCCCAAGTCCAGGCGGGACAGAAGGCTGAGAAGGGCTGACTATAGGGCTCTGGGCAAGTTTCAGTCAGGCCTAGGTTCTAATCTCAGTCCCTGTGCTTGCTAGCTGTGTGGTCTCAGGGAAGTTGTTGGAATAAGTAGGCCTCTGCTCCCTCATTGCTAAGTCAGTATGGTTGGTGCAAGGAGGAAGAGAGAGATTGTACTCAGCACAGGGGCATTATAAGATATGGTTGCTTCTAGAAGTTGATATCGTCCACATATATGATTGATGTAAATCTACCCTAAAGAAATAGATTTTGACTCATGAAAAGCCGGGAATAGTCATTGCCACAGGGTAGGATATGGGAGGGATAAGTAGATAGAGCCCTGGGTATTTTAAGACAGTGTAACTATTCTGTTTGATACAGTAACAATGGGTACAGCATTCTGGTATAACTACGGACTTAGTAACAATGTCCCAACATCGGCTTCTCAGCTACCCACCCAAACAGAGAACACAGAAGAAAGACTGGAAAGCTATGTGTGTCCCTAAGGTAGTCCTCGGATCCACCACTTGTGTCTTGTGTGTTATGTCAGTGGTAGCTGATTTTTGTTTTGTGTTTGTTTGCTGGATTGCTTGCTTGTGAAATACTATGGATTGACCTCAGGGCCCATACATGCTAGCCAAACACTCTACCATTGAGCTACATCCTCAGCCCTCTATCAACTTTCCTGATAAAATTACAGCTCCTTTAGAATAAAATTTCAGAAATAAAGCCATGTCAGAATAGAGCAGAATGCTGGAAAGAATATTTGAATTCCCTATGTAGACCAAGTTGGTTCCAAACTCACAAAGGTAGCAATCACAGATTGCTTGAACCCCGTTTGGGGAGAACAGTGAACCCAGGGGGTGTCTGTGACTTACCCAGAGGCCAGCGGAGAGGGTAAATATTTCAACAGGTGCCACCACTGACAGCAACAAGCAGCTGGATTGCCACCAGTCAGATCCAAAGCAGTAATAAGAACGGGGCAAGAAATGAAGATGTGAATTAGCATAGCACAGCAGATGGAGGGAGGGAGAGAGGGAGCTAGATGCCTACTAGCTGTCTTGAACAGGACTGATGAGTGAGTGGTTGCTTGATTGATAGGCTAATTGATTGATGGGGGTGGCAGAGAGGAGTCTGGGGAAGGCTGAAGTTTCTGTTTCCCAGCTCTGTGGGTGGTGGATCCATTCTTTCAGAGATCTGGAATGAAGGAGGACAAGATCTGAAGACACAATGACCTGGCCAGCTGCAACACGCTTTTGAGAGAACATCATAGCGTATGCCCGTGAAATGCATTCCAGAATCTTTCTGACCTGGCCCTTTAGGACTAGGAGGAGAGACATTGGTCACTACCTACAGACTTGAGGCCAAGCATACACGTTCAGGCTAGCATGGAGGTCATGTCCCTGTATCTTCCCCCACTGGACATTCATGATGGTTGAGGACTTTGGAAGGCCTTGGGGCATTGGTATAAAGATGAGGGGATGGGCTGGAGAGATGGATCAGCAGTTAAGGACACTTTCTGCTCTTGCAGAGAACTGAGGTTCAATTCCCAGCACCCATTTAGTGGCTCACAACCACCTGTAACTTCAGTTACAGGGGACTCTTCTGACTTCTACAGCCACCCAGCACACACGTGGTCCACATACATATATACAAGCAAAACACACACACAAAATAAACGGAATAAATACTTTTATTTATTATAAAAAAAGGAGGAGGGGAGATGTTGCTGGAGAGGTGGCTCAAAGCAAAATGGCTCAGAACACTCGCTGCTCTTGCAGAAGACCTGAGTTCAGTTCTCAGAACACACATGGTGGCTCCCGATCTTCTATAACTCTAGTCCCAGGAGATTCACTGCAAGCACGTGGTACACAGACATACATGCAGCAAAACACTCCTACAAATAAAATAACAAAAAATAGATAAATCTTTTTTAAGACAATCGGGGGTATGGGTCAAGACCTGGAAGAAGGTGTCACTGCCTTCCAGGGTCACACTGCCTCCCCTCACCAGAGGATCCTCAATACCTCACAGTAACCCTCCATTCCAACAGCTTCTTCACAAGGACCCCATAGTCTCCCCCAACATGATGACAGCACTCCCAATCTTACTCAGAACTCAAATGAAGGGGTCCTGTGCCCTGTCAGACTGTGTGTGGCCCTGGTTGATGGCAGTCATGTTTTGCTCTCTATACATGGAGCACAAGTGGGAGAAAGATGCTCCTGGGGTTCGCAAGAGGATCTTTCAGGATATTTTCCAGTTATTGTTTGTTATTGTTTTTGTTTGTTTGTTTTTTCTAGACAGGGTTTCTCTGTGTAGTCCTGGCTGTCCTGGAACTCGCTCTGTAGACCAGGCTGGCCTCGAACTCACAGAGATCTGCCTGCCTCTATATCCATTTTTAGATTGGCTAATATTGATCCTCTTCTCAACCCAGTCTCCAAGCACTTTCTCATTCTTCATTTCTTAAGGATATATAAAACAGTCACTACATTATTGCTTTTTCCCACAAATACCTAAAATATATCATACAAACACCCTTGTATACATATTTTTTCATTCTTATCTGTTTCTTCACAAACATTTTTTAAGATGATTTTTCATTTTATCTTGTCTCTCTCTCTCTGTCTCTATCTATCTCTCTATCTCTATCTTTCTATCTATCTCTCTATCTCTACCTGTGTGTGTGTGTGTGTCCATGTGTTCAGGCACACTCATGTCACAGTGTGTGTGTGTGTGTGTGTGTGTGTGTTGGTCAAATGATAATTTGCAGAGTCCATTCTTTCCTTCCACCATGTGGGATCTGATAACTAAACTCAAGTTGCCAGGCTTAAAGGCCAGCACCTTTACCTGCTCAACCATAAGCATTATCTTTATTTTGACAGCTCATAAACATTATCTTTATTTTCTCTGTAGCCCTGGCTGGCCTGGAACTCACACTCACAGAGATCCATCTGCTTCAGGCTCCCAACTTCTAGGATTAAAGGCATGTGTCACTCACTATGCCCAGCCCACAAACTTTTTTTTTTCAAGACAGGATTTTTCTGTGTATCCCTGGCTGTCTTCAACTCACATTGTAGACCAGGCTAGCCTTGAACTCACAGATATCCACCTGCCCCTGCCTCCCGAGTGCTGGGATTAAAGGCGTGCGCCACCACACCCCGACAATTACAGACAGCTGTGAACTGCCATGTGGGTGCTGGGATTTGAACCCTGGTCCTTTGGAAGAGCAGCCAGTGCTCTTAATCACTGAGCCATCTCTCCAGCCCCCAACAAACATTTTTTAAGTAAAATCATGGAGGAGTCATACTTTACAAATTGAGTCATGCTGCCAAACTGTTCTCCAAAAAGACTGAACCAATTTTACACCCAAAGCAACATATGAAGTTCTGAACTTTGTTGGGATATTTTGTTTGTTTGTTTCACTTGCTTGCTTGTTAGTTTTTATTTGGTTTTGGCTTCTTTGCTTTGCTTTGTTTTGTTTTGATTTTGTTTTTGTTTTTGAGCAAGGTTTTGCTTTGTAACCCTGGCTGGCCTGGTGCTCACTATATAACATTAGCTAAGCTCAAACTCATAGCAGTCCTCCTGCCTCAGCCTCCTGAGTACTTGGGATTACAGTGTGTTTGCATCACCATGGTTTCTAAAGTCTAATTTTTGAAGAACTTGTTATGGCTAAAGCCGGGTCAGCTTAGCCCACTTTTTTTTTTTTTTTTTTTTTTTTTTCGAGACAGGGTTTCTCTGTGTAGCCCTGGCTGTCCTGGACTCAATTTGTAGACCAGGCTGGCCTTAGCCCACTTTTTATAGAGATGAAAATAGACTCCTCTCTTAGGGGACCTTTGGCATAATGGATGCTCATCCTTCAGAACAGGGTGAATGATGGCCGAAAAAGTCCTCACCTGGACCTGGGGCAAGAGGGACCAGGGTCTCAGCAGCCACATCCTCCAGGCGTCAGTGTCCCGAGCAGCTTTGCGTGCCCATGAGAGCAGGGAGGTTGTCAGTGGCACAGGGCAGCCCACTGCAGTTTCTTTAAGCGGTCCAGACACTTCCACAGAGCTTTCTTTTTTTTTTTTTTTTTTTTTTTTCGAGACAGGGTTACTCTGTTTAACAGCTCTGGCTGTCCTGGACTCGCTTTGTAGACCAGGCTGGCCTCGAACTCGCAAAGATCCGCCTGCCTCTGCCTCCCAAGTGCTGGGATTAAAGGTGTGCGCCACCACTGCCTGGCTTCCACAGAGCTTTCTTGAGAGGCTGTGCCAACCCTGGGGAGAGCCACACCACCTGTCCCGAAACTCCTCTCTCTATGTCCCTCCCCAACTGCCCCTACCCCGACTTCTGCTAATTAAATTAGGCTCATCTTTAACAAAATGAAAACAGCATAGTTAAGCATGAGAGAGCATCACTCTCCTCCATTAAGTGGCAAGGCTTGAGAAAAGAAAATTGTATTGGCAAGAGTGCAGTGAGACTGAACAACTCCCATGCTGGGGTGTGGCTCTTTAGCAGAAGGTTCATTTAGTATCACAAGCACTGAGTTCTGTCCCAGAACCACCATTAAGAAAAAATAGTTTTCACTCTGGAGGTAGAGGCAGGCGCAGGCAGATAGATCTCTGTGAATTCAAAGCCAGCCTGGTCTACAAAGCGAGGACAGCCAAGACACAGAGGCACTGTGTCTCAAAGTGGGGAAACATTCTCCTGTTGCTGGCGAGGATGAGATCAGTCAAAACCCAAGAACCACCCTCATCAAGCCAGCAATTCAGAACCATCATCCCTCAACAGAACAACGAGATGCCCTTACAGGTTTTAGTACAAGATGTTCATTTTAGCAATGCATTTAGACAGCATCAAAGCATGCAAACTGAGTAGCTACAAAAAATTAGAATATAGAATATTGAGCCAGTATTAAATAAGTTTAAAGATATACTTAATGATATAAAGAAAGGACCCTTGACATATAAAAATGAAAGAAGATGGCTGGGATATAGATCGACTGATAAGAGCTCTTGCCTAACCTGCACAAATCTCTAGGTTTGATAGCCAGCACCCTCTAAACCATGGCATATGATTGTGAAGTCAGGATGATCAAAAGTTCGAGGCTGTCTTCAGCTGTATATCAGCTTTGTGGTCAGTCTGGAGTATGTGAGATGCTGTCAGAGAGAATGGGAGTCAGGGAGACAGAAAGAGGGAGAAGGACAGAAAAGGAAAAGAATCAGAGAGAGCAGAGGAAGAGAGGGGCATATCAAAGAAAGCTAATATAACAGCTGGGGCAGCTAGAGCACAGAGCCCTGGATGGGGGGAGGGGGTTGGAGGCTCTGGGAGCTGCCCTTGTTCTCTGTGCAAAATCCAAGCTTGCCACTCTTGACTGTGTGACCTCGGGCAAGGAGTTCCAGGAGATTCCAGGAGGTAAGCGTTTGGACTGGAGCCTGCTGGTGCGGTTGTCAGCCGTGCCTCCTGTCAACTGACAGAAGCCAACACTCCATTCCACACAAATAAAATGGAAAGGCAACCAAAGCTTTCCCTTGGCCAAAATGTTTAAAACTATAATTATTTTGAAATAAATGAAGAGCTGTAATCACTTTGAGTGTACGTCTTTCTAGAACACTGTGAAGTGTCTTGATTTTTTAAGTGGCATCTATTAATTTACAGGCGGCCTCTCTTGGTTTGGGCTTGGTGAGCTTGGTCTCCCCCCCCCCCGACCCCCCATCTCCGTGAGGGCAGATCCACCTTCTCTGACTCAGTGCTATTTCCCATTGGGCACAAAGCCAGCACCCAGGAAGCCTTGAGGTCCGCGAGGCTGTGCGGTGGCATGTCCTCAAGGTCAGAAAAGGAAGCTGAGCCTTTGCCGCTCACGAAAGAACACAGCGCAGTTTCAGAGGGCCCCTTCTCCACATTTATTCTCGAGATGCCCACAGTCCCCACCGGACTTGCCTTTGACCCCTCGGACCTGGCGAGAGCAGATCCCCCGTGGACCTTGGGACCTGGCTGTTGTGGCGACGCGATGTAAACAGAACTGGATGACCCCACCGCAGGCCCTGCTGCTGCCCAGCAGTTATGCACAGTCGCTTCCGAGGGGCGCAGACTGCGTGAGGCTGGAATCATCTCACAAATGCAAGCGCAGCCGTGAGTGAGTGAAAGCTGGCCGGAGAGGGTGGTATGAGCAGGAAAGCCTAAATCCGAAGATACCGGCTGGAACGGCTTGTTCTGGACCTGGTCATGGGCAACTGAGACGGCTCAGCAGGTAAAAGGTGCCTGCCACCAAGCCTGACCCACCTGGAGGAAGGGCAGAACCCAGTCCAGCAAACTGTCCTCTAACCTCCCCACATGCGCCACGCTATACACATGTACATGTTCGCCCCACGTGCGTGCACACACACAAACACATACATATTAAATAAATGAGGGTAACTTAAAAATCCAAAACCTGAGCCGGGCAGTGGTGGCACACACTTTTTTTTTTTTGGTTTTCCGAGACAGGGTTTCTCTGTTTAACAGCTCTGGCTGTCCTGGACTCGCTTTGTAGACCAGGCTGGCCTCGAACTCGCAAAGATCCGCCTGCCTCTGCCTCCAAAGTGCTGGGATTAAAGGCGTGCGCCACCACCGCCCGGCACCTTTAATCTCAGCACTCAGGAGGCAGAGGCAGGTGGATCTCTGTGAGTCTGAGTCTACAGATCAAATTCCAGGACAGGCAGGACTACACACAGAGAAAGCTTGTCTTGGGGAAAAAAAAAAAATCAAAACCTGGTCACTAACTGAAAGGACAAGGTCTAGGGATCGAATGCTGCTCAGTGATAGGGTGGAAACAGGGAAGCGGGGGAGATGGAATACCAAGGTAGGCAATTTGGAGGCAGCTGGAGCAAGTCCAGAGACAAGCACAGAGCCTTTTAAGGCCTGATGTGTGGATGAGTTGGGTCTACTTAAAGGGTTATAATATCAGTCCCACTAGAAGCTTCTGGTAACCTAATACATTAGAATTCTATGTAAACACTTGGGTGTGGTGACCAATGCCGATAATCCCAACACTCAAGAGGTAGAGGCCAGAGGATCAGGAGTTGAAGGTTATCCTTAGCTACAAAGTGAATCAGAAGGTAGTCTAGGTTACTTGAGATCTTGTCTCAAAACAAACAAAACAAAAAACGAACAAAAGAATGCTAACAAAGAGCGCAGAGCTACACTGGGATCTGCCCTTCAGGTAAAGTGGCAGGCGCTCAAAAAGGCTTGGGACACTTCCTGGTTCTGTTCCTGCTCCTCCGTTTCCTCTGCAGGGAGGATTTATACAAGGGCGCCCATAGTTGCTCTGCTTTTAAAAATGCGTCATAGCAATGAGCAATTGTCCCTGGCTTTGATGAAGACCGCGTAGGCTCTCTCTCGGGTGCCCAGTGAGCTGATTTTGAACATAAAGACTAGTCATGGGACGGCCTCACGATGAAGAGAACGGATGTGCTCTGTGTCTATGACAGCAGAGCCAGTACCAGAAGAAATCTCAGTGTCTGTCTGTCTCTCTCTCTCCCCCTCCCCCAATAAAGAACTGCTCTACAGGACTGAGATGTAGTTTGGTGGCAGGTTTATCTAGAATATACAAGGCCCTGGGTTTAATCCCCTGCATCATAATATTAAAAAAAATGTTCAAAAAACTGAGTTTAGCCGGGCATGGTGGCGCAGGCCTTTAATCCCGGCACTCCAGAGGCAGAGGCAAGTGGATCTCTGAGTTCGAGGCCGGACTGGTCTACAGAGTGAGTTCCTCGGTAGCCAGGGCTACCCCAAGAAACCCTGCCTCGAAAAACCAAACAAACAAACAAACAAACTGAGTTTAGGGAAAAGGGGGTTGCCTTAAGGAGACATGATTTCCTAGGTGAAGGAGAGAACAAGCCAAAGTCTGAGGAAAAAAGAGGCTCAGCAGGGGAGCCAGCCAGTGCCAGGGATGGGGCCCTGTGGTCTCTGTCTGGTCCTCTCATCCTGACGGACACTTGGCTGTGTAAAATGGAAGGTTTCTTCTTCCTGTGAGAACCTATGTCTGGTGCTTTGCCAAGCTGCTCCCAGCCTCTCAGATTTCTCTCCCTGTGTTCTTGCTTTGGGGTCATCCTTCTTGTTTCCCTGAGGGTCAAGTACATTCTAGGCAAGTACTCTATCACTGGCCCATTACCCCAGCCTTCTCCACCTTTTAAAAAATTAAGCTATAATTCACACATCCAAAACTTCACTTTTTAAGGTACACAATTCTGAGTTTTGTATACTCATAAGGTTGTGCGGTCATACCATCATCTTACTCCAGGCTATTTTTAATCACTCCCCAAAGAAACTTGACACCCATTCATTCTTACGCACCACTTCTTTCTCTCCCCAGCCCCTGAAGCCACTCACCTTTTAAAAATCAATATGGATTTGTACACTGTAAACATTGCATGTTAATGTAACTGTTCTGGGCAGGGCTTTGTCAACTCGACAGAAGCTAGAGTCATTTGGGAAGAAGGGATCTCAACTGAGAAGGTGACCCCATCAGCCGGGCCTGTGAGTAAAACAGGAAACATCTTTTCTCCATGGCCTCTGCAACAGCTTCTGCCTCCAGCGCCCTTCTTAGAGTTCCTGCCCTAACTTCCTTGGATGACGGATTACAAACTGCATCTCCCTAAAAAGAGGTCACAAGAGTTAGACTTCTATTTTCTTCTTAAGTCTTATGGGGGCTGGGGAGATGCAGTTTGTTTCAGTTGGTAAAGTACCTGCCACACAAACACAAGGGCCTGAGTTCAGGTCCTCAGCACACGTACATGCCAGGGACAGTGATGCACGTCTGTAATGCCACTGCTGTGG
The DNA here is from genome assembly GCA_907164525.1 of Lophiomys imhausi. Classification (NCBI taxonomy): domain Eukaryota; kingdom Metazoa; phylum Chordata; class Mammalia; order Rodentia; family Muridae; genus Lophiomys; species Lophiomys imhausi. The sequence continues at coordinate 16,757,120 of CAJQZJ010032188.1, forward strand.
GGTAGAGGTAGGTGTAGTCCCCAGAACCCGCTGGCCAGTCAGTCAGTCTAGCTAATCAGTGAACTCTGGGATGATTGAGAGACCTTGTCTCAAACAAGATGGAGAGTTGTTGTAATTTGTCTTTAACTGCTAATGTATTTGGATGTTAATTATTTGCCTCCCAAAATTCTGGTTCTACCCCAGATGAGCACATTCTCACAAACACGTGTCTTTGTTGTGTAAACCTTGCTTTACCTAATTTAAAGTTGATTGGTTAATCAAATGCCTGCAGCATTGGATTGGGGAGAAGAGAGGTAGGTGGGGAGAAAGTTTGTGGGCTTGGAGGTAGCAAAGGGTCACAGGAGAGAGAGGGGAGAGAAGGAGGAGGAGAGAGATGCCATAGGATAGAACGTGGAGAAGGAGCATGTGGCAGGGAACAGCTTGCTCTGAGAATTACCTGATGGAGCAGATTCAGTCCAGAGAGGATGACTTGTGGGCAAGTAACTTGGGCTGTGCAGCTGAGAGAAAAGCAAGATAGCCCAGAGGTTAAGATCTGCCTGGCACCAGTGCTTAAGGCACATTAAAATCTAATGGGTTTATGTGTGCTTATTTATAAGTATCGGGCTAAGGAATAGCTCTGCCACTTCAGTAACCATTTAATCATTGATAAATATTAATAAAATTACTTCTACAGAGAGTGGTAGAGGAAGACACCTGATATAGATCTCATATGGCCTATATGGCCGTCATACACATGTACACATACATGCATACATCCCTACACGCACGCGCACACGCGTGTGTGCGCACACACACACACACACACACACACACTACCAACACATACACACAGGCACACACTTTTTAAATTGTAAATAAATAAATAGATGTCTTAGGTTTTACCTCTTCCACTTTTTTTATTCCATCCCCTCCCCTACCTCTTCCACTTAAATTTGAGCTAATTTTTCATTTGATGGGGATTCAAATTAATTATTCAACAAGTTGTCCTTGCAACATTTACCGAAATAACATCTTTCCATGTTGAAATTTGTCAATTGACCGTACTATGAATGTAAATCAGTACAACCACTATGAAAGGCAGTGTGAAGGCTCCTCAGACATTTTTAGAATAGTAACTAGGTGTAGTGGCCCACACCTGTAATCCCTCCCAGATGATACATACAAGGGACACAATTCTATTATGCCTTCAAAGAGGAACAAATCCTGTCACTTGTGACAACGTGTGTGAACCTGGAGGACATCATGCTAAATAAGGCAGGCATTGAAAATCAAATATCACACGCTGTCTCTCATTTACAGTCAACTCTGAAAAAACTGACCTCAGGGAAGCAGAGGGTGGAAGAGATGTTGGCAGCCAGAGACTGAGGAGCAGGCTCAAAGTCAAAGGATAGGGAACTTCAGTTAGGAGAGGAAAAGAAGTTCAAATCATCTTCATTCATCTCTTACAACAAGGTGACTGTTTCGTAGTACACAGTTTGCTTGCAACGGCTGAGTTTTAAGATGCTCCTACATAGAAATGGTTCTGGTACCTCAGATATATTAATTACCTGTTAGCTTTCCACCATCACACCAACCTCGAAGTGGCATGTAGTATAGCATAAATAAACCTACTTTCAGTTTGTCAGTTAAGCTTAATTAATTTGAGCCAAGGAGATGGTTCATCAGCTAAAGGAGTTTGCCACCAACCCTGAAGACCTGAGTTCAAGCCCCAGACCCGCATGGTAGAAGGAGGAAAATAAAGTTGTCTTCTGTCCTGCACGTGCATGCTGTGTGTACAAACACACACAAAATAAATATAAGCTTTTAAAATATAATTAAAAGAATCAGCCACTATGGCTGTTGAGAATTATTTCTGCATCACCAGTTAGAACCCATTGTTAGGTCTTAGCCTTTTACTAGTCTTACGTAGCTCAGTCTGGCCTCTAACTCATTAAGTTATTGAGAATGACCTGAACCCTCCCAATTCTCTTGCCTCTACCCCTGGAATGCTAGGGTTACAGGCAAGTGCCAACATGCTCTGCTCCAGCGGTCTTGATCGTTGTAGTTTCCTGGTAAGTTTTAGAACTGAGAAATATTATTTTTTTCAACTTTTAAATTTCCTTTTAAGCCGGGCGGTGGTGGCGCACGCCTTTAATCCCAGCACTTGGGAGGCAGAGGCAGGCGGATCTTTGTGAGTTCGAGGCCCACCTGGTCTACAAAGCGAGTCCAGGACAGCCAGAGATATTCAGAGAAACCCTGTCTTGAAAAAACCAAAAAAAAAAAAAAAAAATTTCCTTTTAAGATTGTTTTGGCTACTTTGAGCCCTTTACATTTCCACATCAATTTTAGGATCAGGTTGCCAATTATGAAAACCAGCCGGATGGGATTTTGAAGGTAGACTATATGGAATCTATAGATCTCATCTCATGATACCTTAATAATTTTTAGCCTTCTTATCCACGAACACAGGCTGTTTTCATTGATGTGGTCTTTAAATTCTTTCAATGACATTTCATAGTTTTCATTGTACTAGTATTCTTTTGTTGGCATTATTTCTTTTTTTTTTTGGTTTTTCGAGACAGGGTTTCTCTGAATATCTCTGGCTATCCTGGACTCACTTTGTAGACCAGGCTGGCCTCGAACTCACAAAGATCCGCCTGCCTCTGCCTCCCAAGTGCTGGGATTAAAGGCGTGCGCCACCACCGCCTGGCTTGTTGGCATTATTTCTAAATTTATTGATTTTGTTCTTTTTGGTGCTACTATTAAAAAAAAAAAAACCTGTTTTTTGTTTGCTGGTTTGTGGAGGTTTTATTTGTTCATTTTTTAGTTTTGTATTCTTCTTTGGTAGCGTTTAAAAACATAAGTGGATTTCTGTACCTGGATCTTGTATCTGGCAAGTGGCCTTGCTAAACTTACTTATAATCATTGATAGATCTTTAGTGGCTTCCTTAAGGTTTTCTATATATTAGTTCATGTCTATTTGTATATAAATCACGTGAGTTTTTTTCTCTTCCTTTCCAGTTTGAATGTCTTTTCTCTCCTTGTCTTGCTAAATTTCCATGGCTAGAACATCAGTGTTATTCTGTTGAGAGCACACTTATCCTGTTCCTGATACTGGAAGAAAGATTACAGCCTTTCGCCATTCCATAGTATATTAGTTGTGAGTTTTCACGGCTGTCTATTACCAAGTTTAGAAAAATCTCTCCAATTCCCAGACTTCTTTTTTTTTTTCAAGACAGGTTTTTTTCTGTGTAACAGCCCTAGCTGTCCTGGACTCACTTTGTAGACCAGGCTGGTCTTGAACTCACAGAGATCCGCCTGCCTCTGCCTCCCGAGGGCAGGGATTAAAGGAGTGTGCCCCCACGCCTGACCAATTCCCAGTATCTTGAGTAATTCTTTTTTATTATAAATGGGATTTTGTCTACTCCTTTTTTGCACCAGAGATAATCAAGGGTTTTCACACTTGATAAATAGATGGGTTTGTGTGTATTGAAGAAACCTTGCATTCCCAGAATAAAATCACTTGGTTGGGCTGGAGAGATGGCTCAGAGGATAAGAGCACTGGCTGCTCTTCCAGAGGTCATGAGTTCAATTCCCAGCAACCACATAGTGGCTCACAACCATCCACAGTGTGATCTGACACCCTCTTCTGGCATGCAGGCTGTAGTGTACATGAAGATAGAGCATCATATACATTAAATAAATAAATGATTTTAAAAAACCACTTGGTCATGGTATAGAACTCTTTTTATATGTTGCTGGATTCATTCTTTTGTTGAGGGTTTCTGCATCTACATTCATAAAGGATATTGTGTTCAGCTTTCTTTTTTTTTAACATGTATTTATTTCTTCAAGTTACATCTCAATCATAATCCCCTTCCTCCTCCCCCTCCCGGTCCCACCTTCCTATCCTCTTCCCCCTCACCCTCCTAAATGCTTTTTTTTAAATTTAATGTGTATCTTTTTCCCCCCAACAGCTCCTTTTAGTTCAATAAAAGGCTCTTTTTCTTATGACAATAAATACTATACGGAACAATACGAATAATTAGGCCACAATTATGAAAATTATAAGGTATAACATACATTCCCAATATCCAGTCCATACATATTTGGCAACTGATATTAATATTCTGTTATCTTTCTGTCTCAATGAGTTTAAAGTTCTATACCCAACTCAGTTTCCATCCTAAATTGCATTACCAACATAAAAATATCTTCTTAGACCTAGAACATCCTTTTAATTCCTAGACAATTTAAAATTTAACTGTAAGACTATAACTATCTAGTCTTCAACCACATCAGAGACCTGAGAAGGATAAATATATCTGAATAAACAGGAAGTGCAGAGCAAGCAGCTTCTAAAACTAAGAAATACAAACAACTGGCTGCCTGGACAGTCCCCAATTTCTCTCAATACATTAGAGCATCTATCTTCAACCTTTTGGCCCAGTATCTCTGACAGACATTAATTGTAAAGCAGGAATTATGAAGGACTTGCCTACCCTATCTTAGAAGAGCTAGGCTGTCAACTTACTTGCTTCCAAGTTTTGTCCTTTTCAGACAGCATTCTGTCTACAGTTGAAGCAATGGATTTTTCTTGCCCATTGACAAGCTTGCCACTAATGCAACCATCTCCAAATGGAGATTCTTCAATGCTCATCTTCTACTTGGAGTAGAATGAGGGTTGCTGTCAGGAGCTGACATGTTTCAATATCAAAAAATCTTAAGTTAAGAAAACATCTTTGGGGCTGGAGAGATGGCTCAACGGTTAAGAGCACTGGCTGCTCTTCCAGAGGTCATGAGTTCAATTCCCAGCAACCACATGGTGGCTCACAACCATCCATAATGAAATCTGGTGCCCTCTTCTGGCCTGCAGATATACTTGGAGACAGAACACTGGATATATAATAAATAAATCTTTAAAAAAAAAAGAAAGAAAACATCTTTGAATGCCATATTCTACAGATCTCTTGAGGTTTTTGAAGACTACCTATATATCTATTGGATAAGCAAATGTTGCTTGTCTCTTAGCAACTTAATTTCTGATTAACTTAGAAAACATCTGTGATAAACTCCACTAGTACCTAACAAAATGAAATGTTTTAATGACTATTAGCTTGTGATGGGGAGGTGTTAAGTATTCTAAATGTTAATTAATTGGTCCTACTCGCTGTCTGTTACTTACCTTGTCTCTGATTAGTTAAATAAATGCTGAGGCCTGGAGATTGGGCAAAGACAGAGGTAGGCGGGACTAAGGTGCACAGGCTTCTTAGACAGAGAGCATCTTGAGGAGAAGAAGCCAAAAGCAGGCAAGGAGGACACATACCATGGGTTAGACAAAAGAACCTTTTTCCACATGCCCAGGAACATCAGCATAGCGTGGAAAATAGCAGTCCAAAGGGACGTATGTATATATGGGGTAATATTTGGGTAATAGAATTATGAGCTAGCTTAGATAGGGGATTGCACAATTCAGGCCAAGGCTTGTTAAAAATCCATCCAATGTCTGTGTGTATTCATTTATAATGACAGGTTAAGGATTAACAACTGCTGAACCAATTAATCATAATCTAAATACTAAGTAATAATTTAATTAGCTATTTTTTTACAAGTTTGCATTTCTTAATTATCCTGAAGAGTTTGTGACAGTTGCTATCAAAAGGGCAAAACTTCACATTGCATTTTTAAGCATTACATAAGTACGATACCTTAAAAAGAGTTAACCTTAATTTTGTATCAAGATACAAAGATCAATACTGATGTAGCCAAATACAATCTTAATTTTGTATCAATATACAAAGATCAATACTGGTGTAGCCAAATACAATCTTAATTTTGTATCAATATACAAAGATCAATACTGGTGTAGCCAAATACAATCTTAATTTTGTATCAATATACAAAGATCAATACTGATGTAGCCAAATATAATCTTAATTTTGCATCAATATACAAAGATATAAGAGCATACTGAATAATCTATTCCTTTTTCTTTATCATGCCTATATTATGTCTATATCCCATTTTTTCAAGTCTTTTTCCCCCTACATAGGAGAGAAAGAAGGATAGAGAAAAGAAAAAGAGAGAACTCCCTGGGTCTAACCTCCAAAACCTATTTAACAAGACCATCTAATAACTTGTAATCAATCCCCCTAAATAGTAACAAACATCTATAACCCATCAAATGACCAAAGGGGGAACAAAAAAAAAAATCACCCACCCCACCTTCTGGGAATGGGACATCGCTCTCTTAAAATTACTTCTTGCTGATTTGGGATGTAGGAAACCTGTTTGGGGCCCAAATAAGAATGGAAAATTTGTTAAGCAAGTTAATAGTAATATTTGATGTTCAGTCCTTTTGTGCTCAGCTGTTTAAACGTCCTAAGAAGTTTGTAGTCAGAGGTTGAACTTCAGGACTTTACTGAAGTCCTGGCTGGAACAGACTGTGGGGCTGAACCATCTTAGCCATTTTGAGTTTTTCTGGTTGTAGATTTTTTGAGGAAAAAGCTATTGAGGAAGTCTGTGAAGCTAGATCATCTGGGCTACTTGTCTTCTTTGGTGTCTGGTCCCTTTTCTTCAGAAGTTTCAGTTGTCCAGTTATCCCTGGACTCCTTAGATGGATGCTTTTAATCTCCTGGAAAGATAAGAACAGAGCCCTGCCCTAATCCTAACTCTAGGACACTACTTTTTTTTTGGGGGGGGGGGGGCAGGTAATATCTTTCCTAGAGCAAATTGGATTTTTGACAATATAAAAAGTATTATCTTTCAATTGAGATTTTAAAAAATTATTTTTATATTTTGGAACTAAACATACCTTTAAGTATATATATAGATCACAAATGACAGTTCACTTTGAATTTCAGCATGCCTTTGCAAGCAGTTTTTAAACTTAAATCATTGTGTGCAGATTCCTTATGATGTCTCATTTAGAAATGAAGGTAACTCTGGTCCTGGAGAATGAGTTGGGAATGAGAGCCCTCATTTGGGGACAATTAGTGAAATACTGGTGTTAATTCTTCATTAAACACCTTGTAGAATTCACCAGTGAAACCATTTGGCTTATTTAATAGGAGGGTTTTGTTCTGGGTCTTTTGTTTTTAACTCAGAATACTTTTTTTTGTCACAGTCAGTTCAGTTTTCTACTTCTTTTTGAATCAGGTCCAGGCATTTGTGAGTTTTCAGGAATTTTTTTCTTTTTTCTTTTCTCTTTCTTTTTATTTATTTAATTTATTTATTTATTTTATTTTTCAAGACAGAATTTCTTTGGGTATCCCTGTCTGTCCTGGAACTTTATCTGTAGACCAGGCTGGCCTCAAACTCAGAGATCTGCCTGCCTCGGCCTCCTGAGTGCTGGGATTAAAAGTATGTGCCACCACCAACTGGCTGGAAGTTTTTCATTTTAAGTTATCTAGCTTTTTACATAAGTTCTGGTCTTTCAAAGTGCGATATCTCTGCCTCCCTTTTCTCCCTCCCAGCCTAACCCTCCTCAGATTACAGTTCAACAGAAGCACTGAGGGGTAACTATTGCAGGTTGGAAGGAGAATCAACAGGTCTTAGGATGCGTTAAGTATGGCAATAAAAAAGAAACAGAAACAGGGAGGAAATGGTTGCTTTTTTGTCATGAATGATGAAATATTTGAGGCCTTTATTAAAAATGGAAGTTACGTGGGAAGGAATCGATTTGAGGGAAAGAATCCAGCATTGTTTTGTTTTGTTTTGTTTTGTTTTGTTTTGTTTTTAAACCCATGGTACACTGGAGATGTACTCATTAAGGTTCCAGGAAGAACTGGCCAAATGGAAATGTGAACTCCACAAATCTAAGATCAAGAGGAAATGTGGGACACACATAAATTTGGATTTTCCTCTCCAGTTCTGGGGATCTAATCCAGGGCCTCAGCCATGTTAGACAAGTGCTGTGACCGCTGGACCTCACCCCCAAGCGAGAGGTGTACATTTGAGAGGCTCAGCAGAAAGATGGTGTTTCTCATTGGGCTCTGGATTGGGTCACCTGGAGCGATGGTTCAGATAAGAGAACAAAAGAAGCCCAGGACAAAAGGACTCCAGTGGTCTAGAGCTGAGCAGAAGAGCTGGGAAGGAGGCTAAGATGGACAGGCCATTAGGTGGGAAGCGAGCCAGGGAGGCATGCTGTCAGAGCGTCCAAAGAGCAGGAAGACTGTGGTCCCAGTCTGCCCAGTCTGCTGATCCAGGAACTGAGGAGTCGCTGCATCCACAAGCAGGGGAGCCACTCAGAGATTGCTGTGGAATGGAAAACACAGTGTTGAGGTTCCAAACCTCTAGAGAGTCTGTATCTCGTGAATCTGGAGACAAATGGAAAGAAAAGAACTGAGAAAACACAAAAATGTTTTGATGAGCCAGATATTAGTATCAAAGAGAGAAAGCAGCAGATGGAGACGCAATAATCAAAGAAAGAGTAGAATAAAATGCCCTGACCTGAACAAACAGTGCAGTTTTCAGATCAAACAGGCTTACAGGATACCAGGCAACATTTAATAAATGAGATGCACGCTTTGATATAATCCAGTGAAGTTTCTCAAGCAGTCAGTTGACAAGGCTGTATTAAGCTCCAGGCATGTGCTTAAAATGAAAAAGAAAAAAAAAAAAGGAAATTCCTATACGCGAATGAGAATAGAATAAAAGCAATGGATTTAAAAGGAAAAAAATGAAAACCTCACTTTACTTCGCTGTACAAAATAATAAAGTCAAGAAAAACAAAAAAAAAATGAGCTGACTGTGTGTGTGGGGTGATGCATTTCTGTAATCCCAACGCTTTGAAGGCTGAGGCAGGAGGATTGTAAGTTCAAAGCCAGCCTGGACTCACATCAAAGCAGCAGCAGTGGGAAGAGGCAAAATTTAAAAAGTTTGAAAGGAGAAAACTATACACCAGAAGTCAAATATCTAACCATGTTGCTGCTATTCACCAGCAAGTGCTGTCCTCAAATCATTTTCGAGTTTCGCTACAGCTGCACTGAGGAAAATTCCTCAACTTAAGGATTTTTTTTTTTTTTTTTGCGGAGTTTGATCTATTATTTTTATTAAATTCCATTTGTAAAACCACAGGCATGGCCTACTGTCTTTATATGTCTGCTTCTATCTTTAATGATATTAATTAATAAACAGTAGAAGTCCATCAGGCCATCATGAGCGTGGAAAACAGTGTTATCACAGCTTCTTTATGGCCTGCAAGTCTTCAGGAGTATACCTGACACTGGTTTTCCTGATATCTCTAGAGCCAAGGGTGGTTAAGATCATTGTCCCTTGGGCTGCTCGTTTGGCTTCTAGATCTGCCATCTGATTTCCCTTAGCCACTGCATCCTGTGCCTTCTGATGTCCAAGGCAGTGGATAATAGCCACCTTCTTTGGCAGATGTATAGCCTCAAGGAGGCTCAGAATCTCTTCTTTATTTTTAATGTCTTTCCCCGCTGATGTCAACAGCCCCCTTTGCCTATATATTGCCCCATGCACATGGGCGGTGGCAAAAGCATACCTGCTATCAGTATAAATATTGACGGACTTTCCCTCTGCCATCTTGTGTTAATGCAGTAAGTTCAGCTTTCTGGGCAGAAGTTCCTTCTGGCAGGCTGCTAGCCCAGATCACTTGCCTCCCATCTACCACTGCAGCTCCCACCATCCGCTTACCTTCAACCACAAAGCTGCTTCCATCAGTGTACCAGTTCAGACTTCCTGGCCAGGGTCGGTCCTTTAGGTCACTCCAGGGACCTGTTTCTTCTGCCAGGATATCAAGGCAGTGGTGGGCAGGAGCAGAGTCATCAGCCTCAGGCAGTAGGGTAGCAGGATTCAGGGTGGCCGGGGGGGGGGGGGGCGAATATCACTCTCTCAGTCAATAATAGGCTTTGGTAGTGAGTCATTCTAGCATTAGTCATCCACCGGTCAGGGGGCTGCCGAATAATGCTGTCAAGGGCATGGGGTGCCACAACTGTAATCTGCTGTCCCAAAGTCAGTTTATCAGCATCCTTGACAAGTAAGGCCACAGCTGCAATAGCTTTCAGGGCCATCCACTTGCAACAGGATCCAGTTTTTTAGACAAGTAGGCTACCGGCCTTTTCCAAGGTCCTAAGGTCTGAGTAAGTGTCGCGTCCCCCTTGACCAGCAAGGATGACGCAACTCACAAAAGCTCTTCTCCAGCAGTTTATTCAGGTCCCTTGAAAACAGTGTTCTGAATTCCGAATTCTGAAATGCCCGGGCAGACCCAACCCACAGGCTAAATACTAAAATGAACAGCCAGTCAAGTAAAGCCAAGTGGTGCTATCTTAGAGGCCTACGTATGCGGAAGCAAGCCAGATCAGCGGTCTTTGCCAAATATGAACTTATTATCATAGAGAGCGCTCACCGTCGGGCTGGTGGAAGGCGGAGACCAGCGCCATCTTTAGGGCGCGGCACATCTCAGCTCTCTACAGTTCCCCCTTTTTTTATTTTTTCTAAAGTAGATAAAAAGTCCCTGGAAAGGCTTCGTAATCCCTCTATCTGGGGATCTCAGGGTGGGCCTGAGCCTGTAGAAGGGCGGTGCTCAAACTCTTACCCGTCTCTGGGTCAGCCTCCCCACTCGGGACTGCCCTGTCTTAGGTGGCCGAGACTTACCCGTCAACTCCGTCACTGACTTGCCAGACTCTAATATCCGTGGAACGAATACCTCAGTGGGCAGGGACTATGCTTAGTGAAGATTTACTTCACGGCAGCGAGCCATGCCTGAGGGGACTGGCCTGCCTCAATGGCGACAAGGGCTTGTATAATCATGGCTGCATTATGCTTTTGTGTAGCTCTCATTTTATAGATGCACCATAGGCAAACCAGAGAGGCTAGTATCATTAGTATCGCCAAAGAGCCTACACCCGCCCACTCCTTAAGATGATCCATAGCCGTCTGTATCCAGGAAGTCAAACCAGTAGCCAGGCTCAAACCCACCTGAGTGGAGTTGATGTGGACGATTGTTGCTCTCAGCTCTCTCATCAAATTTTCAAATTCAGCCGACCAATCCTGTAAGAGGAACTTTGACAATTGTCTAGACAAATTAGCAGCTTTTGTATAATTTTGATATTGCACGAAGTAACACACAAACCTGGCAATTTCCACTCACACCCCAATTGTGCTAGTTGCCAAAGAGAATCAATCTGTTCTTGTATTAAATCTATGTATTGATTAACTATCATAAGACCTCCTTTGAGATGAGAATTCATAGAGGTCTGAGTATCCAATGCCTGTGCCACAGTGGCTGAGATGTTATTCAGGGCATTGGCAGTCTGTATAGAACTAGACAAGGCAATAGCTGAGGCAGTAGCTCCCACAGCAGCAACAGTGATAGCAGTAACAATAGCTGCAGTGATGCCAAAATCTCTTTTAAACCTGAATAGCATCATGGTATTAGGGGCCTCTACAGGAACTGGTACATATCGAGGCATTCTAGTCACCACAGCCACAGGAAAGGCTGTGGCATTCCAGCATAGGGCATAAAAACATGTGCCCGGAGTGCATACTAACTTTTCTTCACCCAAGGATGCACTCCCATTACTTACAATCCACAGAAAAGGAGGCCAGAGACATACTGGCGAGGCTGAAAAGTTCTTGTTGCGGTAAGAATGAAACAAAGAATTCCAAGTACCAGAGCCACTACCGCTAGAGAAATCCAATCTGGTAGCAGACCCTAGGGAAAAATTACCTCTTTGATAAATTCCTCCCCCAAGCATGACAGGTCCCAAGTCCATGCAACTTCCATTTACTCCACACAAAAGCCACAAATCAAAAGGATTGGTGGCAGTCTGCTGAGGATCCCTAGTAGATATATCAAGCATTCCTGTACAAGACTTATTCACTATATTACTAATCATGGGGCTAAAGGAAAAATAATCTTGTTGAACCCAAACTGCTCTGCGCTCCTGACATACTCACTGCTACTATCACCAGGATCCTTAGGAAGGTCTTCATGACGAATCTTCCTCACAAGGCGCTCAGGCACCCACACTGGATCTTGTTGATCCTGAGGAAAAACACAAACAGACCCTCTCGCCCATGTTAGCACGGGGTCAGGCCCCCGCCAAGAGCCTGTCAGAATGTCCTTCCACTTCACCATGCTTTTAGGTGAACCATGGGAATCCTGATGTCTGTCCGCTGCTGAGCGGCCTTGAGCATCCAAATTGAAAAAGTTTAAAGTAAATAAGGCTAAAGATATTCTCTCCTTGGGGGTACGGCCTTGGCCTATTCCCCCTTTTTGTTTTTGCAAGCATTCTTTCAAGGTGCGATGAGCACGCTCCACAATTCCTTGTCCTTGAGGATTGTATGGTAATCCATGATTAAGCTGTACCTCCATCTGGTTACAGAAGGAGACAAAGGACTATGCCGTATAGGCTGGTCCATTGTCCGTTTTCAGCTGCTGTGGTTTTCCCCATGCAGCCCAGGCTTCTAAGCAATGTCCTATGACATTGCGAGCCTTTTCTCCACTCATAGGTGTAGCATGTATGATACCTGAGCAGGTATCCACAGATACATGAATATATTTTAAGGTTCCAAATTCTGAAATGTGGGTAACGTCCATTTGCCAGATTTTGAGTGGCATCAACCCTCTAGGGTTCACTCCCACACTGGGGGAATGATGATGAATCACACACTGAGGACAGTCCAAAACTACTTGTCTAGCATCTGCTCTAGACAAATGGAATTTCTGCTGTAGAGTTTTTGCATTTACATGAAATAATTGGTGAAACTGTCTGGCTTGGTCCAGGAATGAGCTCCAAAAAATGCATTCCATCCTGGTGGTCCATTGATCAACTTTATCATTACCTTCACTTAATGGTCCAGGTAATCCTGTATGTGCTCTGATATGTTGAATATAAAAACACCTTTTTCTCTGCCAGATTAAAACTTGTAACTCTTGTAATAAGGCACATACAGTACTACTATTCTTAATAGGACCTGCTAATTCTAATACTTTCACTGCGTTGACCACATAAAGTGAATCTGAAATCAAACTGAATGCAAATTGACATCTTTTAAACACCTCAATTACTATTTTCAACTCTACTATTTGGGGGGAGCCCGGTTGAAATTGACATAACACGGGCTCTTGTCTTTCTATCAAATAGGCTCCACAGCCTGTCTTTGAGCCATCAGTAAATACATTTGGTGACCCTTGAAGTGGTACTGCTGAAGTAACCTTAGGGAATATCACTGGGTGCTCCTTAAAAAATAATAGCAGTGGATGTTTAGGATAATGGTTATCAATCACTCCTTCAAAGCTACATTGCAATATTGCCCAGTCATCTACAGTGCCACACAAAATCTTATTTTGATAACTGGAATAAGGCACTATTATACTGGCAGGAGCAACTCCAAAAGACTGCAAACATTGTTGGATACCATTCAAGGCTAAAACAGCAAGTGCAGTGGGATAATGTTCTATTCTGTTCTTACTTGTGTCCACATCCCCGGGCAAAAAGATCTCCCTACTTTCAGGGACTGAACAGGCTGATCTATCTGAGTGGCTTCTGGATATGGAGGAGGAGCTGAAGGCGCCATGGCAACAGCTTTATTTACACCAGCCGCTGCCAGCGTGGCTGAAGGCGCTGTAGCAACAGCTCCACCCACTCCTACTGCCGCTGACGTGTCAGGCGCTATAGCAACAGCTCCACCCACACTGACTGCCGCCTGCGTGTCCTTCTCTTTTACCCTTTTCTTTTCCTTTTTTCTAATAACAGTCCTCTCCAACTGTTCTATTAGAGCGTGTAGCTCTCCTTCAGAATCCGTGCTCTCTGAGTCCTCAAGATCTCTAAAATCTCTAAAATCTCTAAGATCAGGATAGAGAGGAACTTTCTTTTTGCCTCCCTTTTCACTGTCTGCCTGCTCAAATCTTTCACCTTTATTACTTTCCTTTTCACTGTCTACTTGCTCAGATCTTTCCCCTCCATCCTGAAAGACAGGATAGTACAGCTCATGTCTCACTTCCCTCCAGACATTTGGACAGAATGACCGCCCACTAGGATCACTCAGAGGGGAAGTCTCATTATATGAAGGTGGGGCCAGCACGGGCGGCCCCGGACCTAAGGGCTCTATCCGGGTGCAGTCAGAACTCTTCCTCAAAGATGACTTCTCCATTTTCTTTGTTAACCTTTTAAGTTCCTCTTTAGACTCTGAGCTATCCTCTTCCAAAGTATCTTTCCCAGATTTGACCAAGCGCTCCTCTTTTAACTGTTCTAATGCCTTTTGTCCTTTTTCCACTGCCTTGCAATATCTCTGATCTCCTAAACAAACTCCGAACAAGTCTCCAAATAGGCCGTGCTCCTCCCTGCAATGTACTTTGCTCCCAGGCAAGATCCAAGATCTCTCCCAAGCTTCTCCCAGCAACTGATAAAGGCAAGGCCAGCATTCGCTCCATTTCTGTGAGGCACTCTCTGCTTTCCTCACCTTGCTCTGCCAGTTGTGTCTTCTACTCGTCCGAATCACGGAACTTTATTGCTCCCTCCCGGAGACCTTATTGCCTCTTTACCAAGGTCCTTATTGCTCCCTCCCGGAGACCTTATAGTTCGCAACTTCCTGCGAAACTTTACCTTTTGTTCGCAATCTCTGCGAAACTTTACCTTTTATTCGCTATCTCCGCGAAACTTTACCTTTTGTTTGCAATCTCCGCGAAACTTTACCTTTTGTTCGCTATCTCCGCGAAACTTTACCTTTTGTTCGCAATCTCCGCGAAACTTTACCTTTTGTTCGCTATCTCCGCGAAACTTTACCTTTTGTTCGCTATCTCTGCGAATCTTTACCATATGTTCGCTATTATCTGCGAATCTTTACTTTGTGTTCACTATCTCCGCGAATCTTTACCGTATGTTCGCTATTATCCACGAATCTTTACTTTGTGTTCGCTATCTCCGTGAAACTTTATTGTCCTGATTTATCCCAGGAACTTACCAACGTGTTGCCCCTGACTGCAGGAGTTCTGAGTCTTTTCTGGGTCCCCGTACAGGCCACCACTTTGTCGCGTCCCCCTTGACCAGCAAGGATGACGCAACTCACAAAAGCTCTTCTCCAGCAGTTTATTCAGGTCCCTTGAAAACAGTGTTCTGAATTCCGAATTCTGAAATGCCCGGGCAGACCCAACCCACAGAACAGCCAGTCAAGTAAAGCCAAGTGGTGCTATCTTAGAGGCCTACGTATGCGGAAGCAAGCCAGATCAGCGGTCTTTGCCAAATATGAACTTATTATCATAGAGAGCGCTCACCGTCGGGCTGGTGGAAGGCGGAGACCAGCGCCATCTTTAGGGTGCGGCACATCGCAGCTCTCTACAAGTAAGGACGCCTCTGGCAACCCCTGCCCTTTCATCTACATATAGAGTGAAAGGCTTGGTTAAGTCCGGCAGGGCTAAAGCTGGTGCAGTTAACAAGGCCTTTTTGATATCTTCAAAGGCCTTCTGATGTTCAGAGGTCCAGGTGAACCCTCCTCCCTCCTTGGTGAGGGGAAATAAGGGAGCTGCTAGCGTAGCAAAACCCAGAATCCATAGTCTACAAAAACCAGCAGTGCCCAGGAATTCTCTTACCTGGCGCGGGGTGGTCAGGAGAGGAATCTGGGTGACAGTCTTTTTCCTGGCTTCCGTCAGCCATCGCTTTCCATCTCTCAGGGTGTATCCCAGATAGGTGACCTCAGTTTTACACAACTGAGCCTTCTTAGCAGAAGCCCGATACCCCAACTCACCGAGTTCCGTCAGCAGCCTCTTAGTTCCTTGGAGACATTCAGGTTTAGTTGATGCTGCCAAGAGTAAATCATCAACGTACTGTAACAATGTTAGCTGAGGATTTTCAGCTCTGAAGGAGGCCAGATCCCGATGAAGAGCCTCATCAAAGAGGGTAGGGGAGTTTTTGAATCCTTGTGGCAATCTAGTCCAAGTTAACTGTCCCACCAGTCCAGTGTCAGGGTCTCTCCATTCGAAGGCAAAGATGGGTTGGCTGTCAGGATGTAACTTCAAGCAGAAAAAAGCATCTTTTAAGTCTAGGACAGTGTACCAATTCCTTTCAGGTGGAAGCAAACTAAGAAGGTTGTAAGGGTTGGGCACAGTTGGATGAATATCTTGAACTCTCTTATTGACCTCTCTTAAATCTTGGACTGGCCTGTAATCATTAGTGTCTGGCTTCTTTACCGGTAACAGGGGGGTGTTCCATGGTGACTGGCAGGGAACCAAGATGCCCTGTTGTAACAGTCTGTGAATGTGAGATCTGATCCCCTCTCTGGCTTCATGACTCATTGGGTACTGCCTTACCCCAATAGGGGAGGCACTGGTCTTCAGCCCCACTACTATGGGAGGAACTCTTTCTGCCATCCCCATACCTCCAGTCTCAGCCCAGGCCTTTGGGAATTCTGTCAACCAGTCACTGATATCCAGAGCCTCTTGTTGCCCGAGAGGCTTGTGGAGCCGATATTCTTCTTCAAGTTTTAAGGCCAGTATCATAGAAGTAGGGGTTCCCCACGTCACCTCTGGTCCTTCCTTAGCAAACTGAATCTGTGCCTTCAGCTTGGTTAACAAGTCTCTTCCCAACAAAGGCATAGGGCACTCAGGAATGACCAGGAAAGAATGGGACACCTGTCCTTTTCCTAGGTCAACCGTTCGTGTTGTGGTCCAAGGATATTGCTTTTGCCCAGTTGTCCCTACAACTATAGTCTTTCTGTTTTTTAGTTTTCCCAGTGGTTGTTTCAGAACTGAATATTCTGCTCCAGTATCCACCAGAAAGTTTACAGGGGTCCCCTCCACGTTCAGGGTTACCCTAGGCTCAGGGAGGGGGTCCGAGCCCTGTTGCCCCTAATCATCTTCTTCAAGAGTCAGGGCCTTAGGGGTCCTGCCCTTCTTCTTGGGGCAATCTCGAGCCCAATGTCCTTTTTCTTTACAGTAAGCACACTGATCTTTTTCCAACCGGCGTCACTGTTCTCCATTTTCACCCAGTCTAGGTCTTCTGTTGCCCAGGTTCCCTTTCTGTCTAGGCCCTGCTCTTTCCCTTTCTCTATCTACAACTGCAGCCAGTATCCTAGTCAAGTTTCTTTCTTGTTTGCGATCCCGCCTATCCTCTCTTTCTTCTCTCTCTCTCTTCTCTCCTTCCTGTTTCTCTTCCTCAGTCTCTCTCTTGTGGTACACTTTCTCTGCCTCCCTCACAAGATCCTGCAAAGTATAGTCCTGTAATCCTTCTATATGTTGCAACCTTTTCTTAATGTCAGTAGCTGATTGTCCTATAAAGGACATGGCTATAGCCACTCGCTGCCCCTCATAAGTTGGGTCAAAGGGAGTGTATCGCCTGTAGGCTTCCATCAACCTTTCAAGGAATACGGACAGTGGCTCAACGGGACCCTGAAGTACTTCTCTTACCTTGGCCAAATTGGTGGGGCGTCGGGCGGCCCCTTTGAGACCTGCCACTAGGGTCCGGCGGTAGACTGTCAGCCGCTCCCTACCTTCAGCCATGTTGAAGTCCCAATCTGGTCGATCAAGGGCAAATCCAGCGTCAATCTCATTCGGGAGGGCAGTGGGGGTCCCATTGGTCCCTGGGACATTCTTTCGTGCTTCCAAGAGAATTCGCTCCCTCTCCTCTGTAGTGAAGAGAACCTGCAAGAGCTGCTGGCAATCATCCCAGGTGGGCTGGTGAGAGAACATCAAGGATTCCACCAGACCTGTAAGACTAGTAGGGTTCTCAGAAAAAGATGGGTGGTTAGCTTTCCAATTATATAAATCAGCTGATGAAAAAGGCCAGTATTGTAGGGGTTGTTAAGCTGGTGGGCCCACGGAGGGCCCGACCATTCGGAGGGGTAGAGCCACAGTGGAATCGGGTCCCTCTGGGCTCAACCCCCTCCGACTCCGAGTGCCAGTGGCTGGCCCTCCCCTCTCTGCTCCTTGTGTTTCTGGGCTTGGGGGCGGAGCTGGGGCTGGGGGTTCCTGCGGCGGCAGGGGATAGGGGGGTGGTGGTGGTGGTTCCTCAATCTCAGGATAGATCTTAGGCGGAGCCGAAGGTTTTGTTTCTGAAGTTGGCTTCTGTTTTGATTTAAGCTCTGTGCCATGGAGAGCCAGGGCTCGGGAGCCTGGCTTCCTTCCTCTCACCCAAGGTTTTACCCATGGGGGTGGGTTCTGGACCAGGTCTTACCAAACAGTAATGTATGGCTGTTGATCGGGATGAGACCCTGGTCCTTGCTTAAAGACAATAGCTTTTACCTCAAAAATAATGGTCCAGTCAAAAGTCCCCTCGGGTGGCCGACGTCAAAAGTAGGCCACTCCAAAGCACAAAAAGTCTGCCACGGTCTCTTTTTAACCTCAACTGACAAATTATGAGCCCTAGTTCTAACTTCAGTCCAATGATCCAGTGTCAAACTTAGAGGAGTCGTTACAGTCTGTCCCATTGTCACAAGTAACACAAAACACAAACACAAGATACACAGAAAAACACTACGAAAAATCCTTCTCACTCTCAAATGCCGGCACCACTCCAGAAAAACAGACGGCCGGGAGGTCTCTCGCGTCCCCTCTCTCAAGAGGACCACTGTATCCTCCCCGGCACCCAGATAAACAGACAGCCGGGAGGTCTCTCGCGTCCCCTCTCTCAAGATGACCACTGTATCCTCCCCGGCACCCAGATGGGACCCTCCCAGATGTCCCTGGGGTCCCTGTTCTCCTGGGACGTCTCCCAGGGCTACAGCCGCTGATCCGCTAGCACGTCTGCCTGATCACCCATCCGTCTCCTCACGAGACAGAAATGGCTGTCAAACCGAAAGCAACCTTCACTAAGCCAGAGAAACAGATGGCCGGGAGGTCTCTCGCGTCCCCTCTCTCAAGAGGACCACTGTATCCTCCCCGGCACCCAGATGGGACCCTCCCAGGTGTCCCTGGGGTCCTTGTCCTCCTGGGACGTCTCCCAGGGCTACAGCCGCTGATCCGCTAGTACATCTGCTTGATCACCCATCTGTCTCCTCATGAGACAGAAACGGCTGCCAAACCGAAAACAACCTTCGCGAAGCCAACTTTTAACGCAAACCATATAACAGAACCAGACAACAGAGACAAACCCAGGACACAGAGATAGAAATCTCACAAACCAGACAACTTTTAACTTTTAACGCAAACCATATAACAGAACCAGACAACAGAGACAAACCCAGGACACAGAGATAGAAATCTCATAAACCAGACAACTTTTAACTTTTAACGCAAACCATATAACAGAACCAGACAACAGAGACAAACCCAGGACACAGAGATAGAAATCTCACAAACCAGACAACAGAAATAGGCCCAAGACACAGAAATCTCACCTCCAAGTGGGTTCTTCTGGAGATTGGGATGGCCGCAAATTCCTGGCCCATGCACCAAATGAAAGACCTGGGGGAGGGAAGTTCCTCACCCGACACTCAGGATATCACGGCCGCCCCAAAACTCGCAAGAGACCATCTTGATGCAATCGCAAGAGGTTTATTTCAGGGGGGAAAGGGGAGGAAGGGGGGGGGGTTCAGTGCACTGAGGGAGCCACTCGTATCCCACGCAGGGGTAGGAGCCGCGACCACGATTTGGGGGAGAGTAGATTATTTTATAGGGGAGCACCACAGATTAAGGGGGTGGGGGAAATTACAGGTGGGAAGTACCAGCCCAGCCCATCGTTTACCACAACCCAAGGGGGAGGAGAAATACAGGTGGAATGTACCAGCCCATTAGTTAGTCAGCGGGAAACATCCTACATCTGTTTTTTTCAGGAATTAATCTAATCTTGTTTTGTTATCTACTTTGTGGTTAGCCAGTTCCTGAAACCCTGGGGGCACGAGGCCCAATTGACCTTTATTTTTGGTTTCACCCTTTTTATGGTCAGCTAAGTTCCTGGGACCTGGCAGCTGGCCTGGCCCTACTGCCGACTTAGGGGGTCTCTTAATAATTTTTATTCCCTTCAGTATTCAGTAAGGTGAAGGTGCTTCTGGAAGGACTTACTCATGCTGCATGGCTCAGCTTCACTGCAGCCTTGGCTCTGCACAGAGGTGCTGTCCCCCCATGCAACATCAGTGAAGCTGGCTCAGCCTTGATAACTGCCAATCACAATGTCTACACTGTACATACCAAGTTTACCGCTCTTAATGAAATTATGTTGGTTTAATTACAAAGACAGTATTTCCTACCATCATTCTTTAACATGTGTCAAATGAGTGTAACTTTGAATTGCATTGTGCTAGAATGATTTTTAAATCACTGTTTGAGTTACTAGCTTAAGTCTCTCTCTATCTCTGTCTGTCTGACTTTCTGTCTCTGTTCTTTTGTCGGGGTCTCACCGTGTAGCCTTAGTTGCCCTGAAACTCCCAGAGATCTGCCTGCCTCTGCCTCCAGAGTGTTGGGATTAAAGATGTGTGCCACCATGCCAGGCTTAAATACTTTCTTTTATAAATTGCCTTGATTATAGTGTCTTATCACAAAAATAGAAAGGTAATTATATATTGAAAATGTGTAAAAATTTATCAAGTGAAGCTGAGCATGGTGGCACGGGGAATGCCCTGTGGTGAAGTCATGGTTTGGCTCATTCAGTCGGCTTCTAGACACCATTCCTTGCAGTTTCAAGAGATTTCCTAGCGTTTTGTTTTGTTTTTTTTTTTTAATAATTTATTTTTTATTTCTTCAAGTTACATCTCAATCACAATCCCCTCCCTACTCCCCCCTCCAGTCCCACCCTTCCACCCTCTTCCCCCTCAACCCCCCCATCCTCTACCTTTTTTTTTGTTTAAGGTATTTCTTTTTCCCCCCAACAGCTCTCCCTTTCAGTCCAACAAATGGTTCTTTCTCTTATAACAATAAGTACAATACAAAACAACAGAAATAAATAGGCCACAATTATGAGACTTATATGGCTTAGGATACATTCCCAATGTCCAGTCCATATGTATTTGGCACCTGACTTTAACATTCTACTATCTAACCATCTCCATGAGTTTAAAGTTCTATATCTAACTCAGC
The DNA here is from genome assembly GCA_907164525.1 of Lophiomys imhausi. NCBI lineage: Eukaryota > Metazoa > Chordata > Mammalia > Rodentia > Muridae > Lophiomys > Lophiomys imhausi. The sequence continues at coordinate 16,778,070 of CAJQZJ010032188.1, forward strand.
TTTCATTCTAACTTGCCTCACAATTTTAAAAACATCTTCTTAGATCCAGAACACCCTCTTATTTCCTAAACAATTCAAAATCTAACTATGTAGGAAAGGGTTTGGTTAGGAAGAAAAACAGATCTAATTTCTACTCTGAGGATTATAAGGTTGATTAGCGCCCTGGTTAACAGGAAATCCAAAAGGTTTGAATTTGTTGACAACAGAATAATTTCATGATTACACAAGATGGAGTAATACGGAAAAATAAAAGACTAACGCACTGGGCTCTACTCTGGTTCCACCATTGGCTCCAACATGGAACCCTAGGAAAATCCTCTCTTTTCTGTGGGCCTCCTTTCCCCATCTGAACAAAGCAGTTGGTTACCGTAGACCACCCTTACTGCAACCCTTTTGCCAAGTCCTGAGCTCTCGAAGGGGAAGCCTCAGATGAAAGCTCACCCACATGCCCTGGGCAGCTTGCACAATGCCTGGTTGCAGCGTGGGACCCTGGTGTTAGACAGCATGCAATCTTCCCCAGAAAGGCCCACTTCCTGGGCCCAGCATGCGTGCCCATCTCTCCAATCCCTGCACCACTGGCCACAGGGATTCTCTTTGGCCCAGCTGATGGCAACATTATATTCACAGCCTTCTCTGCTCTCCAATGTGTTCAAACTCAAGTGTAGGAGGAACAAAGTCTGCCACTGAACAGAAACAAGGCCTACTGCTAAATAGCACATGCATGGCTGGGCTTCCATGTGCAGTTGACCTGAGAGACCTGCCCGGGCATGCCCAAACATGCCTGGCCTGAGACCTGCCTGGAGATTGATGATGCCACACTGAGTAATGAGACAGGAGCCAATGAGGAAGAGCAGCAGCAGCCTGCAGTTCATTTGGGAGCCAATGGAACTCTGGGTGGAGGTTATAAAGGCAACTCCCTCTTTTTTAAATAAATGAGACTGTTTTTGCCACTTACCTGACTCCCAGAATCTGGGTTGTTGATTCTGTGCCAGCTCATCCCTGCCCCCAAGAGTGCTGGGCATGGGCCCTGGCAACACTCAAGCCCATTTGGCAAGTATAATCCCATTGGTGCCAAGGATGGCAGTCTGCCCCCTGCCTCATTGTGTGCCAGGGTTGACCTGCAGGTTGGAGCTTGCTTCCCTTCTACCCAGGGCTTAGGTCATACTGGGCCGGAATCGTGGGGCTTCCTGGATGTCCAGGTGGCCTTGAGAGTGCCGGATGAAGCCAGCTGAGCATCTGCAGGATGTCCCTCTAAAGTCCCGAGTGAAGCATAGGATGAAAGGATGGGTCATCCCCACTCCAAGAGGGAATTTCTGGGTTTTATGGATTGAGAAGCACTGCTTCTTGAAATCTTACGTAAGGTGAAGCTGGACCTCTGGTTCTGATGGACAGGGGTGGAGGAAATCTTTCTACAGGGCTGCTGTGCTGAACAGATGCTGCACTCAGACCTGGGGCTCAGGCAGGCTAGCCTGGTCTACATGCTACCTGGTCACAGATAGTGAGGGTACCTACCTTCTCTTTAAGCTGTTTTTTTGTTTGTTTGTTTGTGTTTTGTGGGTTATGTTGTTGTTTGGTTTTTTGTTTTGTATTGTTTTTTTTCATGACAGGGTTTCTCTGTGTATCCCTGGCTGTCTGGACTCACTTTGTGGACTAAGCTAGCCTCAAACTCACAGAGATCCACCTGCCTCTGCCTGCCAAGTGCTGGGATTAAAGGCCTGCACCATCAGGCCTGGCTTCTCTTTCAAGTTTTTTCCTTAAAGGTTTAGCATGGTGTCCGGTATACAGCAAGTACTTAATAAATATTTGTTGGCTCTTCTTCATGCTGTTGCCCTCCCCATGTTCTATGAACACGCACACACAAACACACATGACCCCCACATATAAGTTGCACATATACACACACACATACACACCACACGCATACACATACCACACACACACAGACCCCAGACACAGCACCTACCCACACCCACTCACCCATACCCTTCTTCTAGCCAGAACCCAGGAAGCTTAGATCAAACAGGAATAACAGAGCAAATTCAGAGACAAATCCCCTTCCCCCACTTCTTTTTCTACCTGTGAATTTTTCTTACTCCCCTCCCCCCCACTCCACAGAAGCTGTTCTCACCCTCACCCTAGAACACAACAGTTAATCAAACAACCATCAAGCACTTCCTTGGAGCATAGTGTGCTATGCTTAAGTGCCTCTCACAGACCAGCCCCCAGCCTGGAAGCCAGCTCAGGCCATCCTCAGGGGTCCCAACCAGCCTGAGACAAAAAGATGGAGCTTTCTGGGGCTCCTGTGCTCCAAAGTTCTACCCACTTAGGGAGCCCTAGTCACAAAGAATCTCAGGAATTGCTTCCTCAGGTGGGAGGGTGGGACCAAGAAGGGTGGAGAGAGGCGGCTGTGATGGAGATGTAACTTGAAGTAACAAACAAACATTAAAAAAAAGGGGGGGGGGGCTGGAGAGATGGCTCAGAGGTTAAGAGCACTGGCTGCTCTTCCAGAGGTCCTGAGTTCAATTCCCAGCAACCACATGGTGGCTCACAACCATCTATAATAGGATCTGGTGCCCTCTTCTGTTGTGCGGGTATATGTACTAAAATATAGAACATTGTATACATAATAAATAAATATTTAAAAAAAGGGTGTTTCCTCAAAGCATATCTTCATGCCTAGTACTCTTTCACACTTTAATCCCAGCACTCGGGAGGGAGAGGAGGGAGGTGGATCTCTGTGAGTTCCAGGCTAGTCTGGTCTACAAAGTGTTTTACTGAATCCAGAATAGCCAGGGCTACACGGAGAAACCCTGTCTTGAAAAAACAAAAACAGGAATAACAGAGCAAATTCAGAGACAAGTCTTTTCAAATCTTCAGATTATTATCTTAATTCCCCCACACTGATGCACCAGTGTTCTTAAATGAAGCCAGCAGCCGGGGCTAGAGCTCATTTTGTTGAGCCCTTGCGGGGGTCCACACCTGTAAGCCCAACACTTGGGAGGTGGAAACAGAAGGATTAGGAGATCAAGGACATCCTGGGCTACACAGTAATTGTGAGGCCATCCTGGGCTACACGAGACCATATCTAAGTAAATAGAATTAAGTGACGTTTACCGGAGTAGTTATTTTGTCCCCTGCTCCTCTTTGCTCCCTTTTCCCCTGGTGTGTTACTGATTTCAGCAAACTGGAAGCAGAACCATAGCTTTGCCATCCTTTCTCCAACATATATTTCCACACTGGGAAACTGGACAGGAAATTGTTCACCCCGACCGATTTCAGATGTTTCACCCAGCAGGACACTTCCCATTCCTTTCTCACGCTCTCTCATAATCTCATACAGCATCCCCAAGCAATGTTTCCACTGTGATTAACTGATTTTCACTCAACGTGGCCTGGTGAAGATATAAACTCGTACAAAGAAAGATATATTTAAGAACTGAGTTCAGTTCACTTTGCTCCCAATTGCTATCTATGGAGCGAGAGTTTCATCTTAAGGAAAACAGAGGTCTCCATGATGAATGAAGTTTGCTTCACTGAAAAAGAAAACCATACAAGAAATGGGGGACTCTGTTCTCAGGGGTGCCTCTGAGTGATGGAATTATGGGCAATTATTTTCTTGACTCTAATGTTCTTCTGAACTTTCTTTTCTTTTTTAAGACAAGATCTCTGTGGTGGTTTGAGTAGGAATGGCCCCATAGACTCATGTGTTTGAATGCTTGGCCATATGGAGTGGCACTATTAGGAGGTGTGGCCTTATTGGAGTAGGTGTGACCTTGTTGAGGAATTGAATCACTGTGGAGGTCTCTTTTGTGCCAGCTACACTCAGACTTGCAGTCTACTTCTACTACATGCAGATCAAGATGTAGAACTATGGGCTTCAGCACTGTGTCTGCCTGCAAGGTGCCATGCCTCCTGCCATGATGATAAGGGACTAAATCTTTGAACCTGTAAGACATCCCCAACTAAATGTTTTCCTTATTAAGAGTTGCCCCTAATGGATGTGGTGGTGCATGCCTTTAATCCCAGCACTCAGGAGGCAGAGGCAGGTGGATCTCTGTGAGTTCAAGGCTAGCCTGGTCTACAAAGTGAGTTTAGTACAGCCAGTGCTGTTAAACAGAGAAACATTATCTCAAAACAAACAAACAAACAAACAAACAAACAAAAACAAGTTGCCCCTGCCCTAGAGAAATTGCAGATGTGGCTGCTGTGCCACATGTGCATCAGTAGGTGGCAGAGAGGAGAGAGGCTATGTCTACATTCAGTGTTCTGACCTATGAGCATCTGAATGAATAGTAGACTAACAGTCCCAGGGCGTGGGGGGGGGGGAAGCCTGATACCAACACCACTTCAGCACCATGGGGCCCAGAAGGGGAGCTAGTCTGTGTTGACCACCATTCTAGCACCAGACAAGCATCAGACTATCTCCCTTGACAGGAAGGAGGCCAGAGATAAGGGAAGCCCTGCCTGAGCCTGGATGAGGGGGTTGTTGGTGAGTCAGACCCCAGGGTGTGACTGTGGGAGAGCCAGTCCTGCCTTTTGTCTGTTTTGTGGTGGTGTTGGCATGGGAGAGATCCTCTCCCTTCTCTTTAGCCCTCACCACCAGGGACAGACAGGAGATCTGTCCCTGATGGGGTCACAAGAGCAGGAGAGCTGTCCCTGCCCCTCACATGCTACCACATTCGGGAGAGCAGGCCCTGAACCTTGCCTGGGCAGCACACTGTAGCTGGCCCTGGATGTGGGGGTTGTGAATGAGCCAGCTGTGAGGGAGTGAGTGTGAGAGCCAACCTTGCCTTCTGTCTGCTTTGTGGTGTTGGCAAAGGAGAGATCTCCTTTACCCTCTTGCCCTCTCCACAGGTAGCAGGCAGGAAGGAGAGTTGGCCCTAATGGGGTCATGAAAGCAGGAGAGCTGGTCCAACCCCTTACCTGCTGCAGCACTCGGGAGAGCAGGCCCAGAACTAGGGGGCCCAGAACTAGGGCTTTGAGTTGGCCCACCCCAACATATACCCCATTTTAACAGAATATTTTTATTTATAAATGATTATATTTATATACTTAAGAAACAGTATAAGCTGGGCATGATGGCATATGCTATTAATCCCAGCACTTGGGAGGCAGAGACAAGTGATCTCTGTGAGTTCAAGGCTAGCCTGGTCTACAAACTGAGTGCAGTACAACCATGGATACAGAGAGAAACCCTGACTCGAAAAACCAAACCAAAAAAACAAATACAAACAAACAAACAAACAAAAAAAAAAACCCAGTATGAAATACCTAAATCCTATAACCTAAAACCTATAATCTAAGAACACCCTGATACCTAAGAACACTCTAATACCTATCTAAAAACACTTAACTAACACTATTTTAACTTTCTTAAAAGGATATTAATATTCTTAGCGTAGGTCCATCCAGGGTGACTTGGTTTACGGCAGTCCCATCAGGTGGTCTCTTTCAAACTTAAAGTCCATTGGGCCTTACTTTGCCAATTCGCAAGGCCAATTTATTTCAACCACCAAATTCTGACCAATTTATAAAGTCAGTCTGTTCCAACCACCAAACTGAGGCCGGCTTTTCCCACAGGCTTCATGGCCTAAAACTACTCTGAGCGGCTTCCAAACCCCACCCACTTTGCCACCAGCCTTAATAGGCTGGTAATGGCAAAGAGCCCTTCTCCAGACAACTTGCAATGAAAAGTCTTTCTCTCTTGAACTCCACCTTTCAGTTTATGACCATTACAGCATACCTTGCTGTGCACTTCTCTGGTATGACTTCTCAGTCTGTGAGGGGAGGAGGAAGAAAGTGTTGCGTGGAGGTTTCTGGCTTATATATCACATTATCTCGAGATCTTTGGCGGAGGGTCCACAAAGTCTCTTGCAATGTCCAGCAGTCCCGTGGTTTCTCGAGGCAGCCAATGTCATCTCTGGGGGCCTTTCACCGTTTCTTAGCAACACCCCTTCAACAGGGCATATCATCCAGACATAACTTAGCTTTGTCCATTTCAGCAGGTTAAAAAAAAAATGTCAAACTCCTCCTTATGTGCTGCCAGATGCTAATTTGAACTGCCTATTAATTTCACTAAAGGCCTAACTTCTACTGCACCCCATGAATGAACTTCTGGAGTACATGAAGAGACCAGTTCCACAGACCCAAAACTACAGAATCTCCATGATGAAGGACAATAACAGCATATCAGAGAGTGGTCCCAGTGAGGTTCCAGTATTAACAAAGTAGCAGAAGCCAGAGGCCTCATACCAGACCAGGGAATCATTATAATGAACATTTGCAATGTGTGGACAAAAGGGAATATTGTGGGACACACTGAGACACAGTTCAACTTCCAACTTCCACAAAGAGAGTTTTTTTTGTTTGTTTCCTTTGTTTTGCTTTTATGAGGGAGGTTGCAAAGGTGAAGAATGGGTCTGAGAGGAGATGGGAGAGGAGAGGGAACAGTGTACATGATGTGAAGTTCACAAAATTAAAAAAAAAAAAGAGTTGCCTCAGTCATGGTGTCTCTTCACAGCAATGAAAGTCTACCTAAGACAGTTTCACTATGTAGCCCTTGTTGTCCAGGAACTTGCTTGTGGTAAGAGTTTTGTTTCTTTAAAAAACCCAGTTATGTTATATGAATGTTTTTGTTATAATCCCAGGTTTGGGATTATATGGGATATGGGGCTGCTTCAGTTTGTCCACAGCTGTTAACTATAATTGTCTTTTATGTGTTAGCAGGGGCATGGTTTAGCCAGCTGCAGAAAGTTTAATTCTGAGGACTCTGAAGAAGGGTATAAGTGCCAAAGCCTGGAGAGAGACGGGCACGCTCTGAAGAAGGAAGAGGCTGCTGCTCTCCCTACTGCTGCTGCCTCCCTATGCTGTTGCTGGTTCATTCTGCTGCTGTGTTTGCTGTTGCTGGTTTGCTGGACTGCTGGATATTCTGATGACCGAGATTGGTATTGCCCCAAAGAATCTGACCACCCTATTCAGCAGGAAGTAGCTCAAAGAGACCTTTCTCTCCTACCTAGTGCTGAGGGATTGGAAAGAATAAGGGTTGGAAGGGAGGTAAAGGTTTAAGAACCATAAAATAAAGTAAAAATACACTTGCTATGTAGACCAGGCTACCCTCAAACTTAGAGAGATCCACCGCCTCTGCCTCCTGAGTGTTGGGATTAAAGACATATGCCACCACACCCAGCAAACTTTCTGTTTTTAAAAATATAAGTGTGTGTTATTTTTATAAGGAAGGGGGGTGGTTGGAGTACACAGGATGGTTAATGATGAGGTTAAGAGCCATGTCTTAACAAGTTATCCCTTCTCCCACACACACACCTTATCCTGGAAAAGACATCAGAGCAGAGGGAGAAAGAGGTTGTTGTTCAGGCATTGTCCCCACCAGCAGATGGGAGTTCAGAAGTTGCACAACTTGCCCATGGTCACAGTCATGGCAAAATTATAGCTGTTATGTGGGGTTCTAGGGTACCTGGTTATCCATCCTTAGGATGTTCTCTACTTTCCCACTGCTCAGTTGTGATAAATAACTAGAGACTGCCCCAGAAACACTACCTCCTATTTAAAAATCAGTGCAAGGCAATAACCTCCTGTTCCATTGAGATGGTCACTATTAGAACACACATAGGAGAGACAGAGGGACAGACAGAGCAGAGTTTTGATGATGTGAAAAACTTTGTGCTCTGTTGGAGAGAATAGAAAATGTTTTGACCCTTGTGAATAACAATGTCATAACTCCCTACAAAATTAAAAACTAAAAATAGCATATAATTCAGCAATGCCTCTTCTAAGTGTATTTCCCAAAGAACTGAGGGCAGGGTTTCAAGAGATATCCTCACATTCATGTTCACGGAAGCAGTGCTCACAATCAACAAGAGATGAATGGAGTCAAGCCAAAGGCCCATGGAGAGGTAAACACACTATGGTATGCACCCATTGGAATATCACTCAACCATAGAAAGGAGCAAAGCCAGGCGTGATGGTCACACCTATGACACCAGCATTTGTAAGTCCTGGGTGGAAGGATGGCTTTAGGATCTAGGCCAGCGCATGCTATACATTAAGTTCTAGGCTAGCCTCGGCTACAGTGTGAGCCTTTTCTCAAAAAGAAAGAAAGAAAGAAAGGGGAAAAGAAAAAGAAGAGGAGGAAGAATAAGATTTTGATTCACACTGTGAGTTATGACATAGATGAATATCTTGAGCACACTGTACTGAAAGAAATAAGAAGTAACTACATGAACCTCTAACACAGTCAGATCCATAGAAGCAGAGTCAGAGTGGTGGTTACCAGGGAGGCCTGGGGAAGAAGGACCTGTCATTTGATGATGCACGGTTGCAGGCTAGCAAGAAAAAACACTTGCAAGACAGAAGTAGGGGCATTTAGCGACACTACACACTGTATATTTGAAAAGAATTAGAATGGTGAGGTATAGTAGGGCACTCTCGAGACAGAGGCAGGTGGATCTCTCAGTTTCAGGCCAGCCTGGTCTATAAAAAAGAGTTCTCGAGACAGGAGTGGTGGTGCATGCCATTAACCCCAGCACTCAGGAGGCAGAGGCAGGTGGATCTCTGTGAGTTTGAGGCCAGCCTGATCTACAGAGTGAGTTCCAGGACAACTAGAACTACACAAAGAAACCCTGTCTCAAAAATCCCCCAAAAAAAAAAGAGTTCTCCATATAGTTAGGCGTGGTGGTGGTAGTGCGCACCTTTAATCCCAGCACTTAGGAGGCAGAGGAAGGCAGATCTCTGTGGGTTTGAGGCCAGCCTAGTCTACAAAGTGAGTCCAGGGCAGCCAGGGCTATTAAGCAGAGAAATCCTGTCTCAAAAAAAAAGGAGTTCCCCCACCAAAGCTACATAGTGAGACCCTGTCTCAAACAAAACAAAACAAGAATAGTTTAAATTTCTATTACACAGTTTCTACCACAATTTTAAAGGAGGAAGGCTGGGAATGTAGCTCAGTGACACAGCTTTTGCCCAGCATGCAAGAGACCCTGGTTTTGGCTTTGGTCTCTCTAATCCCTACCCACAAAAAGTTCAGGTTGAATGAATGATCAGCCATTGTATACTCTTTCCAAGGACTTGAACTACAGTTCTATAATGGCTTAATGGCACATATTTCACCCTCCATGGATCATGTTGGTTACTTCTTGTCACACCCATAGCAAGACCAGGCTAGTCCATCGGACAAGGAGACCCCACAGTCAAAAGGACCTGCTGTGGAGACTCTCTAACTCCTGGCTGAGAGCTCCCAGGACACAATGGTAGCCTCTGAGCTATATATAGGAAGGTGGAATTGGTCCATGCTGGAGAAAGGAAAGTCAAGGGCACAGGAGACTGGGTGTTCTTACACAGGCTTGTAATCCCCCCACTTGGGCAGTGGAATTAGGAGGATCAGAAGTTCAGGGTCATTCTTGAAACATAGCAAGTTCAAGGCTAGCCTTGGCTAATGAGACTCCCTCTCAAAAATTATATATATAGGGGATACCTAGTGCCTTCCAGTTGTTTCCAGTCTAGAAGGGGGAACACAGTTAAGAACAAGACTTGGAAAATAAAATACTGTGAGTCAAGAGGGAAGAGAATAAAAAGAAGGGGCCGGGCAGTGGTGGCGCACGCCTTTAATCCCAGCACTTGGGAGGCAGAGGCAGGCGGATCTTTGTGAGTTCGAGGCCAGCCTGGTCTACAAAGTGAGTCCAGGACAGCCAAGGATACACAGAGAAACCCTGTCTCGAAAAACCAAAAAAAAAAAAAAAAAAAAAAAGAAGGGACTCATGAGGGAAAAAACAAAAAACACAAAACCATCATCACAGAAATGTAGTCTGATGCCAGATCTCAGTAGGTAAGATCCAAGAAGCTGAGGCTGGGACACGCCTTCTCCTGGTGGGGCTGAAGTCGATGGAGCCCTTGGGAATTAAGAGGCATCCAGCTCCTAGGTTAGCATTGTGGAGAAAATACATGACTTGGACAGTTCTGTTTGAATTTCAAATAAACACCAAGTGCATTGTTAGGATTATCATTTTCCAGATGCAGTAAACAGCAACTGCAAGAACCTAAACATAAAGGAGCTCCTACATATTTATTTGCTGGATCTGGTCACCCTCCTTTGAGGTGGGAGGGGGAACCATTCCCAGCTGGACACCAGTCTGAGCTCTGTGTCCCCTCTGACCTAGTTTCTGGGTTGTCACCTTCAAGAGTCATTTGGCATTCTTGGCTTTGGGTTTCGGGGACCTTAAGGAATGCCAGCATGTTGTCAAGTGCCACTGCGCTGTTAACAATCGCTCTTCCCAACCCCCAGACAGAGATGAAAAGGACAACCCCACCTTTGTTCACTTTGTTTGAGGTGACAAGTGTCTTCCGTTTTTATATTGGCTTCTTTATCTTTTTGAGGTCAAATCTCCCCATACACACAAGCCCTGGCATTGATTAGCACCAGGATGGGAGGAATCCATTCTCCTCATGGCTTCAGTAGCGACAGGATTGGGGGCATACCAGCTTAATCAAGTACTGAAAACTAGAGTGCTTATGGTGGTATGTCCTGTTCTGAGGGTACTTTATCTTCAGGATGGACCCAGAGCTGCCACAGGCTGGAGCTGTTTCATGTTTATTTTTGGTTGTGGGTTTTGACATGCTGGGGATCAAAGCCAGGGCCTCATATATGCTAGGCAAGTGCCCTACCACCGTGCTACACCCCCAATACCTGCCCCTCCCTCTCCTGCCACCAACCACCTGCCAACTGTCTGGATCTCTCTAGCTTCCTCCCAGTCTGGCCTGGCCCAAAGTTGCTTAGGTTTCAGCTATAGCAGGATCTGGCAACCTACAGCCAAGTCAGAAGCTAGAGAAATAGAAGGCGGTGCTCAAGACCCTCCCTTCATCCATAAAACATGTCATGCAAAGTCATTTCATGTCTCGCGTCTGTGCGCTGTTCCAGAAAGGTACACCTATTCATCTCTCTCAAAAATGATTATGGAAAAAAAATGTTTACGGAGAGGAATTATCACCAGGAGAAAACTAGCATCTCAGGGGACATGCTGCCCTTTGTGGGATATCTATTTCTCTGGAAACCTTGACAATGGGACTGGTGTTTGGCTCGAATGCAGAATGCCTGAAAGCACCAGGGAAAGGTGGCTTTGGGAGAAAAAAACAGAGGAGAGCTTCTGTCACAAGGGTGACTGCAAGTGTGACCACTCCTAAAATGGATCTTCTGAGATTAAAGGGAAGTGGGAGGAGGATTCTCTTCTTGTTGATGCATTCAAAGCTTCCAGTTTCAAGTCAGAAAACACCAGGCAGTCATCATTGCTGAAGGAAAGGATACCCCATACACCAAAACCCATTTTGGCTGCCTGTATGGGCTGAGGCTATACAAGACTCTCAAAAACACATCCTTTAACCCAAAAGGTATTCTTGTTGACTCTGTAAAACAGAGCAAAAGTCCCCAAATGAAATGTAAAGTCGAGGAAATCCCACTTTGTGTCAGCTCTAGAAATTGCTCGATTTAGCAAGCATAATTTTTTTTGTAGTTTTTATATTTGGAGACAGTTAATGGACTCATCCACATCAAAGAATTCCTAACCATGCACAATGACTTCTAAGAAATCATAACCACCGAAAATTAAATTAGCAAAATCGTCTTGGAAATGAACTACAGAAATGCCCTCAAACCTGTGCAAGAGAAAAATGAATTGATTTGCAGTGGGCTGTGGGGAGTGTCTGAGTTATAGTGTGTCTAAAAGTTGGACTGCCTTGGCCGCTACAAAGGTTTTTGAACAACACTGGATCCAACGGGTCAGGGCCCATCAGAAGTTTTAAGGACAGCAGGTGCACACAGAAAGGGGTAATGAAGAAATGCTTTTGTGAGCAACTGAATTGATTTCTTCATGCCGCCCCAGAGGCCATTTAAGCTCGAAGGACACTGATTATCACTGAGTACCACGCAAAGGTAGGGCTGGCCCCTGGGTCTCCAGACACCAATTCTTTTTGTGTAAGTAGGATGAGGCACCTGAGGCTCAGAGAAGATGAGGTCATTGCTTAGGTCACAATGCAAAGACAGTGTGCGGGGAGGGGCCATAGACACAGGCTGCTGAGCCCTATAGGCGTAGGAATCAGACTCCAGACTTTGCCCTACACAGACTTCTTCCATTCTGCTTTCTCTACTAAGGCAACGAGGTACTGTTTCCTTTGTCTTGTAGGATTATCTGAATCTTCTGAAGGTCACTTACCGCTCTTTAAAAGCTAATTTGGAATATGTGATATATTCACACGTGTGTTGCTGGCAAGCATGCCTGGGTGTCTCAAATACAGAGACCAGAGGAGGACTCTGGGCATCTTCCTCTATCACTCTTATCTTATTTTGGGGTATCTCTCATTGAACCTGAAGCTCAGTGTTTTTGCAAAGCTAGCTGGATAGCTCCCGGGACCCTCCTGTCTCCATCCTGTAGTGCTAGAGTTACAGGCAAGTGTGGTCGTGCCCTGTGTTTTACATGGGTGCTGGGGATTTGAACTCATGTCTTCTTGCTTCCATAGGTGACCCTCTTACTCACTGAGCTGCCTCCCCAGCCCTATACTGCTTTGTTATTAGAGTCTAGCTCATATTCTTAGATGCCTACTGACCTTCACGTGTTCTTGGTCCAGGCACCTGTTCCCGAGCCTTCTGACTAGAGGTTTCCCTATTTCTTGTGTAAATCACCAGAACCAAGGTCTCTGCCTACCAGGACACAGACAACTGGATGACCACCACAACTGCCACATGAGGCTTGGCCCTGGGACATGCCCTCTGCCGCCCCCTTGTGTTCACAAAGAGAGCAGCATGGCCTGGGATTTGGGTGGCCCTCTAATTAATTGTCCCTGGCAACTTCATCCTCCCCACTGATCAGTCAGTCTATCAGTTCCTAAGCAGTGAGCCCCAGCTGAGGGTGATAAATCTGGAGGTGGGGGGAAACAGAGGGGATGTAGGTTGTAGTCCATGATAAGAAATCAAAACGCTCCCACAGGTACAAATCCCTGAGCTGGAACCCCAGCACCCCAGCATAAACATAGCACAAAGACCCTCACCTGTGATCCCAGCACTGGGGGAGCTGGAGGCTGGAGGATCGGAAGTTCAAGGTCACCCTCGGCTACATAGTAATCTGAAGCCAGTCTGGGCTATATAAGACCTTCCTTGCCTCAAAAATAAATAAAGTTAATAAATTAACTGATATAGTTGAGCTTTGACTGTTCTGTACCAAAATCTTTAAGAATTCGGAGCTGAGGGTGAAGGTTGGTAGGCCCCTGGAGAGAATGAATATATTTGACTCAGTCTTTGGAAGGCAAGAAGTATTGTGAAAACAAATGCCAAAAAAAGAAGAGCATCTAAAAGGAAACAAAATCCACAGGAAGTTAGAGCTAAGATGAAAAGGTGGCTGAAGGGACGTAGCACACTGGTAGAGCCCTTGCCTGGCGTGTGTGGGGCCCTGAGTATTTTCCCCAGGATGACAGAACCAAAACTGCTTATAGCTAAAGTACCCTCCCCAAGACAGAAGATAAATATAAGATGGCTTCCTTGTTATTTTTTCCTCTGCCTATCTGAACCTTTTGTCAATCCTCTTTGCAATGCTCTGGCCTAAGTTTGACTGTAATCCTCATGTGTTCCTCCTCCTGCCATTCATTAGGCCCTTTTCCCAGCAAGTGACAGAAATCCCACTTCAATTAGCTTAGGTGCAAACAAAATTTATAGGCTGAAATAACCACAAATGACAGGAGTAGTAAAGGCAAAGGTGAGCAACAGAAGCGAGGCAGTGACAATAGAGGTGCCCAGAATGGGGAATGTGAAGAAAAGTGAATCTGAGAGCAGCAGGAAGAACAAGACATTTTGGTACATTTCCCTTGACTCGACAACTGCCACCAAACTGTGTTGGTCATTGATCAGGAGATCCGGGAGGTTCCTGGCTTCTGTCACTCATGGCCATACAAGGCCGACAGCATCTGTATTAACAAAGGAGAAAAGCCGGGCGTGGTGGTGCATGCCTTTAATCCCAGCACTTGGGAGGCAGAGGCAGGCGGATCTCTGTGAGTTCGAGGCCAGCTTGGTCTACAAAGTGAGTCCAGGACAGCCAGGGCTGTTACACAGAGAAACCCTGTCTCGAAAAACAAAACAAAGGAGAAAACCAGGCCCTAGTAGCAGTAATTGATATGCTCAAGAGACCAGAGACAGGAGCCAGGGCTTGAACTCACAGTGTTGCTTCCCAGTCTACATTCATCCCAGCCCAATGTTCCTCTTCTTCCACAGCAGGTCCCTTTAATAATACGAAGGGACAGACTCAATCCAAACCCGAGGGGAGGTGCTGGGACATCAGGAAAGCAAAGCCTTTAACCTTCCTCTATGAAGCTCAAGAACTCTTGAAAAACTGGGTGGGGGGAGGATGTGGGGGAAACTGGCATCTATAATCCCAAAACTCCTGTAGGGAAACAGGAGGTAGAGACTGGAGGATAATCAGAAGTTCACCTGCTATGAATCCTGATGTCCCATGCCCAAAAGAGACCCTGCCTCAAAGGAGAAAGTAGAAGGCAGGAACCAAACCCCATGCCCTCTTGATGTAGGTCCTTTGAGTGTGCAGAAGCTGGATCTTCACTAGGTGACCTCAGAGTGCTAAAGTCCAGATGATCAATAGATAATCGAAAGACACCAAAGCCACCAGTGGTGGTTTGAATGAGAATGGCTCCCAACAGTTGGAAAAGGTACAACATAGGAAGTGGGCTTGGAGGTTTCAAAAGTCCAAGCCAGGCCCATTCTCCCCCCCCCCTCTCTCTATGTCTCCCTCTCTCTTAGAGAATAACTTGTGCATCAGATGTGAGCTCTCAGCTACTTCTCCAGCACCATGCCTGCCTATCTCCCACCACACTCCCCACCATGATGATAATGGACTAACCCCCTGAAACTGCGAGCAAGTCCCCAGTTGCCTTGGCTGCTGCTGCTGGTGGTGGCACGCACCTTTAATTCCAGCACTTGGGAGACAGAGGCAGGCGGATCTCTAAGGGCCAGCCTGGTCTACAAAGTGAGTCCCAGGACAGCCAGGGATACACAGAGAAACCCTGTCTCCAAAAACCAACAAAGCAAAACAAAACAAAATCTAATTAATTAATTAATTAAATGAGTTGCCTTGGTTGTAGTGTCTCTTCACAGCAATAGATGATTAAGAGATCATCCCAAGACACTTTGTTGCATCTTGCCCAAGAAGAGTAAAGGTGAGAAGGAACTCCCTAGAGACTGTGAGACTGCAAGGGAAGAAAAAGTTTGGAGCCCTGCCCAATGGGCTTTCATGGATCATATGGTGGGAACTGAGTGGAGGCCGAGGCAATCTCTATTGGGACTGGTCATTTTGTGCACATCTTGAGTGATTCACTAAGGAGCCCACATATCTCACATATGCTCTCTTGGCCCAATCAGAGAGGTACTTGTCCATTAATGCAGTGGGCCACATGAGCTACATGCCTAGTTTCAAATGATCTATCATGGGATCTATCTTTACTGCCTGATCAAAGCAAGCTCCTATCTCTAGAGTACCTGGGGCAGGATCTGCCATGGTTCATGTGAAAATGTAGGTTCCCTATCCAGGTACATTGAGCCAGCTTTCTTGGAATGGTTTAGGCACCTCTGACCTGCACTGTGGGCTGAGGTAGATGTGCCACTTTCTGTAATAGCAAAACTGGTCTGTCGGGAAAGCAAATTCCTGAGGTCAGTGCCTACTAATAACATAAAAAGGCCTACCTACCACAAAAAAATGTTTGTGAATGGGAGCAAGTGGAATTAGCCATGGAGCGTGTATGTTAATAAAAGCCTGGGACAGGGCTGGAGAGATGGCTCAGTGGTTAAGAGCAGAGGTCCTGAGTTCAATTCCCAGCAACCATATGGTGGCTCACGACCATCTGAAATGGAATTTGATTTCCTCTTCTAGTGTGCATGAAAACAGAGCACTCATATATATTAAATGAATAAATGAAAAGAAAAAAATTAAAAAAAAAAATAAAAGCCTGGGACTTAGGAAGAAAGCAATGCTTCAAGCTGAGCTTTGGAAACTCAGACTGAAAGCATATGAGAGAAATTGTGCCCAGATTCCAGAGAGGCGGTTACTCCAGTGTTGTGTAACAGTTTCCTCAGAGACTGAAACATTCCATGCTGCAGGGAAGCTCCTTATGCAGTAAGGTAAACAGCTCCAAGTAGCTCCAGGAAGTCCCTGAAACTGACCAGGTTCACTAGGTTCCTCCCTGCCAGAGTAAGCAATAAAAGCTGTGAGTGCCCCTCAGATGGAAGGAAGCTAAGCTGCAAAGAAAAACCTGAGACCAGACCAGCTGCCTGGAAGAAACAAACCTGCTGAGCTGCCTGGGAGAGCTCTAGACCAGAGTCACTTGGAAAGGACAGTCTCCAACCTGCTGAGCTGCCTGCAGGCTGTTCAGTGTGCTCCAGGTCCCCAGCTTTGTGAGCTGTCACCCATGCTAGGGGACCTTGGTGATGCAGCTGTCTTTGAGTCATTCCTGTTCCTGTAAGTAACTCCAATAAAACTAATTGTTCACCAAGCTGGACTTTAATGGTATCCTTACTTTGGTCTGTCATTAGTTCCCTGCCTGGGGTGAGTAGGTGTGTGTGTAATGTCTCACCAGGAAAGGTTTTGTTATACAACATCTAGAGACCTCAGATTGACTACTGTCTGCACCTTAGGACACAAGAGAATTCAAGAGGCTCTGAAGCCTGAGCACTGGGGCTGGAGAGATGGCTCAGTGGTTGAGAGCACTGGCTGCTCTGGCAGAGGACCCAAGTTCAGTTTCCAGCACCACACGGCAGCTCACAACTACCTGTTACTCCAGTTCCAGGAGATCTGACACCTTCTTCTGGACTCCTTGGGCACTGCACACACATGGTGCCCAGACATACATGTAGACAAGATACATAAAATAAAGACCAATCTTTAAAAACATGATAAGTAAATGAACGAATAGTAAATAATAAAGCCTATAAGGCTGATGGTATCAGTGTGGTTCTTGGAGCCCATGTAAAATATGTGAAAGGACAGGACTGCCTCCACAAAGTGGTGCATTAACCTCCACATACACACCACGGCAGGAACCCAAAACACCTTCCATTCACATTCTCTCTCTCACACACACACACAAAATAATAACAAGTTTAAAAATTAAAGGCTGAGCTTAAAGAGCCCCTCTACCCACCATGGCTGGAAAGCAACATCAAAGCAAATAAACTAACAAAAACAGAAACTGCCTTCTCTGGACAGGCACGAACATCCACCCTACAGCATCTCATACATTCCCACCATCAGAAATTCTGATCACCTAAGATCGCTCCTGGTCCCCTCCCTGCCTCTCCAGTGTCTAGCAGCTTTACAATACTGGGATATACACTGTCTCAGATGTCACTTTGACGAGGGATCCTGAGGGAGATCACCCAGCTTCTTAGTGCATATTTGGTTTAGAAGGTGAATAGGCTCTACTCTCTTTCAGTCAGTCCTCAGCATCAGACCACGTGGCTCAGAGAGTTCCCTTGGAATCCTGAAAAGTGGATTTCAGACCAGCCTCTGCTCACTCACAGCAGGCATCTATCCCCGGGGTCTGAGCTATTTTGGCCAGCTCGGCAGCCAGTCCCAAGCCCTAGAAAGAAGTTGGGAGGGTAAATTGGGCTGTCTTCACCCCCCCCAAGCCACCTCTAACTGAGGAGGCCAGCAGACAGCCTTGTGAAGTTTTCACTTGCTCTGAGTGGGTGTTTTGTTTTTTGTTTTTTGTTTTTTTTTCATCTCATTTAGCAAAACCTTGGATGGCAGCATGTTAAAAAAAAAAAGTTTAATTCAGCAAATAAACAGCAAAGAGCAGAGGGATAAAATCACACATGAAAAGTGACTTTTAAACATTGTCTTTAAATAATTATGGCCAAAGAAAGAATATGGGAATTTCATCAGGAGAACTTGCTAGATGTGATTAAATGTCAAAGAAATCACTTTCCCAAAAGTGTGTGTGTGGTGTGTGTGTGTGTGTGTGTACAAATGTGCATGCGTGTCTGGGTAGAAGTCAATGTCTGGTGTCTTTCCTCAATAACTTTCAATCTTCATTTTACTTTAATTTTGTACACATGAGTGCATATGTGTGGGCATGGGCATGCCACAGCCTGAGTGTGAGGGTCAAGAGGACAGTTTGTGAGTCATTTTGGTCCTCCCACCATGTGCGTCCCACCATGTGCATCCCACCATGTGTGTCCCAGGATCATTAGGCTTGGTGGCAAACCTTCACTTTCTGAGTCATCTGTTCAGCTAGGTTTCTGTTGTGGTAATAAAAACACTAACCAAAAACAACGTGAGGAGGAAGGGTTTATTTCATTGTATAAATCCTAAATCACAGGATATCTACCTAGGGAAGTCAGGACAGGCACTCAAGGAAGGGACGGAGAGACAGGAATGGAAGCACAGGCCGTGGAGGAGTGCTGCTCAGCCTGACCTCTTTCTTTTTTTTCTAATATTTATTATGTACATTTGGTGTTTGGCATTCATGTATGTCTGTGTGAGGTGTCGGATCCTCTAGAACAAGTATTACAGTTGTGAGCTGCCATGTGGGTGCTGGGAATTGAACCCGGGTCCTCTGGAAGAGCAGCCAGTGCTCTTAACCACTGAGCCAACTCTCCAGCCCTCAGCCTGGTTTCTTATACAACCAAGGACCAGCTGCTCTGCACTGGGCCCATGTACGTCAATCATTAATGAAGAAAATACCCCCACAGACTTGTTGAAAGCCAGTCTGATGGAGGCATCTTCTCAAATTAAGGATCCCTCTTTCCAAATGACTCTAGTGTGTGTCAGGTTGACAAAAGCTAACCTGCATGCCTTCTCTCCAGCCCTCCACCATTAGTTTTTGGTGCAGGGGTTCTCCTTGACCTAAAGGTCATTGATACAGCTGTAGTGGGTAGTCAGTGAGCTCCAGAGATCTGTCTCTCCTCCAGCATTGGGTTATAGGAACACACCAACCCTTCCTCCCCTGGTTTTTACAGGCATTTTAACCAACTGATCCATGTTTCTAGTCCCCAAAGGCAAGTCTTTTTTTTTTTTAATGTTTTTAGATTTATTTATTGTATTACTTATCTACATGCGTGCTTTGCCTGCATGGATGTGTGTATACTGTGTGCATGCCTGGTGCCTATGGAGGTCAGAACAGGGTGTTGGATCCCCTGGGACTAAAGTTGCAGACAGTTGTGAATCACTGCATGGGTGCTGGGAAATCAAAGCCAGATCCTCTGCTAAAGCAACAAGTGCTCTTATTCACCAGGTTAAGTCTCCAGCCTCCACCCCCAGACAAGTCTTAAATTAATATTTTACTTTCCAGGAGGTCCCATGTTTGGCTTGAAGATGAGGAGAATCAAATTAATGTCTTAGGATGCTTTCCTGGTTTCCTCACGTGATGCCGTTCACAAGTAAACACAGACAGCAAAGTTTCATCTTGCTGATTTCTATGGGAAATATCTTCATGTCTTTTTGTTTATATGTTTTTGTTTTAATTCCCTTTCCTCTTTCTTTCTTTTCTTCCTTTCTTTCTTTTCTTTCCTTTAGACAGGAGCTCATGCTGCCCAGGATGTTCCCAACTTGCTGTTGGCTCCCCACCTTTAGCTGGCTCCTCCTAACTCTGTCTCTCAGGTGTTGAGATTATAGGGGTGTACTATCAAGCCTGGAGTCATTTTTCAGTTGTTTCTGACAGTGTGTACAAGGAACCTTAGGTGGGAAGTGGTGAGGGTCTAATATCTGGGCTACTCTCTCCGATATTCAGCAGGTGGATGTGGGAGGGAGGAAAGAGCAGGAGAAAGTCTGCAGGGTTTTACAAGATAAAAATAGTCTTCTACATGCAGAACATCTGGATTCTTGGTGGTGTGGTTTATTGAGGCCCAAGGAGAGAGCTCATATTTAGAAGCCGCAGTTTGATGGCTGTCAATGGGATTTGGTCCCACACACCATCACTCCGGGCCTAGCATTTGGCAGGCACCGAGAGAATCCCTGGGGTGGCTAGAAATGAGTCATGTGAAGTCCCCACTGCCTGTCCTTCAGAAGCTCTAGAGGACAGGAGGCTCATGGTCTGGGCACCTGGTATCCCTGACTAATCCATCTGTGGCTGAGATCCCATACAAAAAAACCTAATAGTACTGGTCTGTATAGTTGTGGATGTTTATCTCAGCTGCAGAACAAAGCTGTTCTGTTCCTGATTGCCGCTTACTTCTTAAAACAAATTTAGCGATCACAGCCCCCATTCCCCATTCTGAGCGTGGCCTGGGGCCAGCCTCCATTGACTTACCCTGAAAGACGATAGAAGCAATGTCCACCACTGCCTCCTCAGCACTGGGACTTCCTGAGACTGTATTCTCTCTGCCTCTGTTGAGCCTGATTCCTTTCTGGACACTTTCCCTTCTTGGCCCATGGGTTCCACAGCTTCTTGTGCCAAGTCTCCACGCTGCCTGACCCACACCCATGACCCCATCCCCTCTGGCCTACTCCTGTTCCTTCCTGGCCTAACTTAACTTATTCCTTATTCTCTTTTCTTTTTTTTTTTTCTTTTTTTAAAATTTATTTATTTATTATGTATACAGTATTTGCTCTACATATATGCCCGGGCACCAGATCTCAATGTAGATGGTTGTGAGCCACCATGTGGTTGCTGGGAATTGAACTCAGGACCTTTGGAAGAACAGCCAGTGCTCTTAACCTCTGAGCCATCTCTCCAGCCCTCTTTTTTTTTTTCTTGTTTTGTTTTTCAAGACAGGGTTTCTCTATGTAACATCCCTTGCTGTTCTGGACTTGCTCTGTAGACCAGGCTGGCCTTGAACTCATGGAGATACACCTGCCTCTGCCTCCTGAGTGCTGGGATTAAAGGTGTGCTCCATGCCAGGCCAATCAGCAACCTCATAGTTTCTGCCGCAGTCGTTGGGTACTGGCGGTTTGCTCATAAACATGCCTCTCTGCCAGTTCCTGTTAGCTTCTCCAACTCTTCTGGGATCTGGCCCTAAGTAAAGAACCCCATTTTTGCACAAGGAACCTTCAAGATATTTTGGCCCACTGACTCAGGTTTTTCCATACATAAGAATGAGCTACAGGACCATAAGACTCCAGATTCTAATTCTGAGGATCTGGAAACCTCTTCAGGAATTTGCTTTTCTAATCTGTCTCACATTGGGAAAGTGTGCTGGTCCAAGGTCCTCCATTTGGAAGCCATCATGCATTTGGATCCATTTGTTTTTAAACTTGATTGTAAACTGTACTCACTTAGAAAGTATATAACACTCCCACCAGCAATGGAGGAGTGTTCCCCTTTCTCCACACCCTTGCCAGCATGCGCTGTCATTTGAGCTTTTGATCTTAGCCATCTGACAGGTGTTAGGTGGAATCTCAGAGTTGTCTTGAGTTACATTTCTCTGATGATTAAGGATGTTGAGCATTTCTTCAAGTGTCTCTTGGCCATTAGGGATTCCTCCTTTGTGAATTCTCTATTTCACTCCATTCCCCATTTTTTGATTGGATTATTTGGTTTCTTGGCATTTAATTTCTTGAGTTCTTTGTAAACTTTGGATGTTAGTCCTCTGTCAGATGTGGGGATGGTGAAAATTTTTTTCCCAATCTGTAGGCTGCTGTTTTGTTCAAATGGGAGTGCAGGCTTGTGCAACCACTATGGAGGTCAGTCTGGCAATATCTTAGAAAACTTAGAATAGCTCTGCCTCGGGACCCAGCCATACCACTTCTGGGTATACATCCAAATGATTCCTCACCAAATCACAAGGAAGTTTCCTCATCTATGTTCATAGCAGCCTTATTTGTAATAGCTAGAAACTGGAAACAACCCAGATGTCCCTCAACCTAGGAATGGATAAAAAAAGAAACTGTGGTACATCTACACAATGAAATACTACTCAGCCATCAGAAACAAGGAAATCATGCAATTTGCAGCCAAATGGATGGAACTAGAGAAGTTCATCCTGAGTGAGCTAACCCAGACCCAGAAGGATGCATATGGTTATCTATTAAGTTTAGCCATATAGTACAGGATAACTATACTACAACCAGTACACTAAAGGGAACATGAACATAGATTTTTTTCCTGTCAGTGAGACACTTTGCCCTAGTGGTGCTGCCTTATATGCCCTCAGTGTATGAGGAGGCTCTTGGCCCTCGTACGACTGCTGAACTGGGGCAGAGGACTGTTGTGTAGGGACACTCCATCCAGAGGAATGGAATGGAAGGGATAGGGGGTAGAGGGTGGGAGGGCAGGACTGGGAGGGGTGGAAAGAGGACACTATGATGGAGATGTAACCTGAAGTAATAAATAAATTTAAAAAAAGTATATAACAAAGACAGATACACACAGAAGAAGAAAGAGAGGAGGGGAGGGGAGAGGAGGGGAAAGAGGTTTCCTAATTGAATCCAGGCATGGTGATACAAACTTGTAATCTCAATACTCAGGAGACAATGAAAGATCAAGAGTTTAAGGCCATCCTTGGCTACATAGTAACATTGAGGGTAGCCTTGGCTACATGAGACCTTCTCTGAGACAAACAAAGCACACCTGAAATAGCACATAGGAACTCTGATCCATGGTCTGGATTAAAACTGGTTCTGGTTGGGATGGAGAGATGACTCAGTGGTTAAGAGCACTGGCTGCTCTTCCAAAGGATAAAGTTCAAATCCAGCACCCACATGGCAGTTCACAGCTGTCTGTAATTGCCAGGCGTGGCGGTGCACGCCTTTAATCCCAACACTTGGGAGGCAGAGGCAGGTGGATCTCTGTGAGTTCAAGGCCAGTTTGGTCTACAGAGTAAATTCTGGGATAGCCAGGGCTATACAGAGAAACTCTGTCTCAAAAAAACCAAAACCAAAAAAAAAAAAAAATATATTTCTGGTTGCTTTAGCTTTAAGAGCTAAGCTCTATGGGTGACCCCGAGCCAGCACTGAAGGGGGACAGAGTCTTCTCTATCTCTCAGAGTGGACCTGCAGTTGTGTCAGAATAAACAATAAAAACCTGAATTTCAGACCAACAGCAAATGCTTGGTGACCCTTAGCATGCCCCAACGAGTCCACAGCAGTCCATTGTTTTTTCTTTTCTAAATTTCCTCCCCCTACTCTGTGACATCTCTGGAACCCTGAATGAAAAGCCTGGACAGGAGAGATGGCTCATCTGTTAAGTGTGCATACTGCTTTTGGCAGGGGACCCAAGTTTGGTTCCTAGCATCCATGTCGGGTGACTTGCCCCATAAGTCCAGATAGGATGCCCTCTTTTGGGCTGTGAACACCTGCACAAACACACATGCACACACATAAATAAAACATAAGTCTGAAGGAAGGAAGGAAGACAGACAATGGCCTGTCAGCTTCCATTTTACAGATAGGAAAACTAAGGTCCAGTAGTCCCGTAGGAAATCAGAATAAGGATAAAGGTAAGGGCTCAGGAGTCTTGAACCCAGCCTGGAATTGTTTCCTTTCATTACACTCAGCAGTGCTGGGCTTCATAGTCTTCTTCAACAGAGGGTTGTTGCCATTTAGTTGCCAGGAGGTGACTTCAAAGGGGTCAGTGTGATTTATGTCCTTTCTGCTGCTGCACCCCAGTCTTCACTTCCACTGCCCTCTCCCCTTTTATGCTGTCTTGAGGCATGGTCATTTGCAGGGTTGTATCATTAATGGTCATCTCAGGGATACAGTGGGCTGGAAGTGGCACTGGTCAGAGACAGCTGTGAGCGAGAGCCCGTAATTAGGTAACACAAGAACAAGGGGGATTTGGCACAGGCAAGCAACGGGCAAAGCATGTTGGGAGAGCCCCACTTAATTCACAGAGACACTTGGAATTAGTTGTAAATTCTCTGGGAAGAGATCAAGGCAGCGGCATAAACAACTCAATTAAGCTGTCGGCTCAATCCTCAATGCACAGTAATGGTCAAAACACAGCCTTTAATCTAGATATAGAGGATTATCTTTGGACTCGTAATGAGATTCCTAAGATTAGCTGTACCTGATGTGGAAGAAGTGGCTGGCTCAGTGATACCGTTAGGGGCAGGCTTGCAAATCAACAGGACTTGGACTCCCTACTTGGAAGCCACAACCTTCCTAGAGCCCCCTTGGGATGCTGGGAAGGTAGGGATGAGCCACAATCTGCTTTCTCCATTTAAGAGACAGGGTCTGGGAACAGAACCCTAGACACATCTGCTTCAAAAACACAGCAAGTGAAAACAGTGTGGTACTGGCTTAAAAACAGACATATCAACCAGGGAACAGGATGGAGAGCCCAGAATAAACCCAATCATCTATAGTAGCTTTCAACAAGGGCATCAAGAATACAAAGTGGAGAAAGGACAATTTCTTCTACAAATGGTATTAGGAAAATTGGATATCTATGTGCAAAAAAAATGAAATTAGACTCTTGTCTTATACTAGACACACACACACAAAACAGACATATCTGTTAGGGACAGATTCAAAATAGATTAAAGACCTAAATGTAAGACCAGAAACTACAAAAGCTTAAAAGAAAAGGTCATTGATATTGATCTTGGTAATGAAGTCTTTGGATAGCACTCTGAAACATCGTTTCTCAACCTGTGGGTCACCCTTTAGCAAACCTCTATCTCCAAAAATATTTACATTATGATTCATAACAGTGGCAAAGATACAGTTATGAAGTAGCAACAAAAATAATCTTATGGCCAGGGGTCACCACAACATGAGGAACTGTATTAAAGGCTCACAGCATTAGGAAGGTTGAGAACCACTGCTCTAAAAGCTCGGACCATAAAAGCAAAAATAAACCAAAGGGATGACATCAAACTGAAAATTCAGCTGCTGCACAGTGAAGAAAGCAACATGAAAAAGTGGTGCCAGAGAGATGACTCAGTCAGCAACGCTCACCGTGCGAACAGGAAGCCCTGAATTCATATCCCCAGAACCCAAGTAGAAGCCGGTTGCCTGGTTAGGCTGCATCAGGAACTCTGTGCTAGAGAGGTGGGGGAGGAAAGAGACAGGTGGATCTCCGAAGCTCACTGGCCAGCCACCCAGTCAACCAGTGAGCTCCAGGTTTAGTGAGAGACCTTGTTGCAGAAAATAAGGTGGAAGGCTGGGCATGGTGGCAAAGGCCCTTAACCTGGCAGGATTCTGATGTTAAGGCCAGCTTAGTCTACACAGTGAGACTCTGTCCAAAAAACAAAAAAAAACAAGGTGGGGAGCTGAGGAAATGGGCTCAGCTGTTGAAAGCCCTGGTGCCCTTGTAGAGAACCTGGGTCTGGTTCTCAGCACCTACATGGCAACTCAGAACAATTTCAACTCCAGTTTCAGAGGATCTGATGCCCTCTTTTGGCTTCTGAGGGTACCAGGCATGCACATGGTGCATAGATTTGCATGCAGAGTAACACTCATACACATAAAAATAAAGGTAAATAAATTGCTTAATCAGTAAATAATAAATAAATAAAAGCAGAGACCATTTGAGGAGGACACCCACTGCTAACCTCCTAACCTCTGCTTGCACACGCACATACACGTGCACCTGCACACATAGTACACACACATCAAGCACGTGGTCAAGAAGATGTGCAGATGAGCACGCACACACACACACACACACACACACACACACACACACACACACACACAAAGTGAAACGTGTTTGCAGACCATATGCCTGATAAGGGATTGGTATCCAAAATAGACACAGAGCTGACACAACTCAGGAGCAAAATCAAGAATCTGACTTTTAAAAAGGAACAAAAAGCTCAAATTGCTAGGTCTTCAAAGACAGGGAAAAAATGGTCAATGTGAGTAGGAAAAAGTGCTTAAAATCTCTAATCAACAGGGAAATTAAAACAATGCCAATTAAAACCAAAGTGAGATGGCACTTCATAGTGTTAGGATGGCTATAATCAGAAAAATTAGAAATCCTAAGTATAGGTGAAGGTGTGAGGAGAAGGGGCTCTGAACTTCTGACAGAAATGGAATTGGTACAGCCATCATGGAAAAACACGTAAGGGTTCTTCCAAATCTATTACAATTAGGACTATTACATGGCCAAGCACCTCTTCTGCTGGTATGTACACAAATACAATGAAATCATCACTCTAAAGACACCTGTGCAGCTAGTCGTTGCTACTTTGTGGGTTCATCTTTTTCCCATCCTCTATCCTCCTACCCCCAGTTTACCCCCATCACTAGATAGGAGAGAAAGAAGAAAAGAGGGAAGAGAGAGATCTCTGAATCTAATTTCTCTCTTCTTGAAGAGAAGAAATATCTCTGAACCTAATTTCTCTCTTCTAGTTTCTTCTTTGAGCACAACTATTAACAAACTACAAGCACCCCCCCCCCGACCCCAGAACAACTACCCACCCTACCTCTCAGAGCTCTAACATTTATATACCCCATGGAAAGTTTCCAGAATTCCAAATGTCACACAATTATAGAAACTATCTGCAGGTGGCAAAACCATGCCTCTCTGCTAGAGCAGGAGACAAATCATAGTCAGCTGCTGTGGACGGTGTGAAGCAGCCCCATATCCCACAGCTGGGATTAAAAGGGAAACATTCTTATAACATTTCTGTTTTTTAAAGAAGCCCAAATCCCAGAATTCTCAGTCCATATCTGCACTACAGTGCCCATTGCAGCATTGTTCACAACAAGTCATGGCATGGAAATAGTCTGAGTGTGTGATGATAATGAACAAACTGTGTTCCAGGCTGAGATACTCTGCCTCAGGAGGTAATCAGGAGTTCAGGGCCAACTTTGGCAACATAGCAAGGTTTGAGGCTGGGCTGGGCTATATGAGATGCTGTCTCAAAAAAACAAAACAAAAGTTAGGTGTGATAACATGTGCCTATAATCTGAGCACCCAGGAGGCAGAGGTAGGAGGATTGTCTAGGAGCTGGAGGCCTGCCTGTTCCTAATAGTAAGTTCTAGACCAGCCACAGATACATATGGTACATATGAGGATACATATGAGACCTTGTCCCAGAGGGGTGGGGGCAGGGAGCTCAGGCAGTAAAATGCTTGCTATGGAAACACCGAGGACCTGAGTTGAGAATTCTAACAATCCACACAGAAAGCCAGGCATGGCAGTGCATCCCTGAAACCTTTGTGCCGAGGAGGCAGAGACAGGATGGGCCCTGGGACTTGCCGGCCAGATACTCTAGTTGAATTGGCTCCAGGTTCAATGAGAAATAAAATGGAGAGTGATTGAAAGAGACACCTCATGGTCTTCCTACCTCCACATGCTCCACACATATAAGCACATACATAGGCACTCATGTGTGCACACAGGAACAGGCACACAGAGAAATACACAAAGAGATCTTGCCAGCTGTTACAACACAACAC
Organism: Lophiomys imhausi; assembly: GCA_907164525.1. Lineage (NCBI taxonomy): Eukaryota > Metazoa > Chordata > Mammalia > Rodentia > Muridae > Lophiomys > Lophiomys imhausi. Next base: position 16,805,408 of record CAJQZJ010032188.1, read on the forward strand.
AGATGAATCTGGAGAACATTATAGAAATACAAATATTACAAGAGCTCACATTTATGTGAAATCTTTTTCTAAAGTAAAATACATGGGAACAACAAGCAGGATGGGGGCAGTGGTGGGAGAATGAGGTCACAGGGTATCTATAGGTGCGTATGATGAGTTAAGTACAGGAGAGCTAATATATAATAGTATGAGGACTATAGCTGATATTGGAAGCTGCTAAATAGAATAGGCTTGAGATGCCATGTGGTGCTAGCCCATAACCCCGGTTACTTGGGTGGCTGTTGTGTGATAATTCCCCCCCCCCAGGGAAATGCAACACAGGTCTACTCATTCCTGAGAAGGCAACTGACAGAGTTTGGATACCACCAAAGCCCAGTTTGGTGAACCAACGAGTTTTATTGGAGTTACTTACAGGACCATGGCTGAGGGGTTACTTATAGGAGCAGAAATGACTCAAAAGACAGCTGTATTCTCAAGGCCTACCCCAGCATGGGTGACAGCTCCCAAAGCTGGGAACCTGGGGCTCACTGCACAGCCTTCAGGAAGCTCAACAGGTTGGAGAGTGTCCTTTCCAAGTGGCTCTGGTCTAAACCTCTTCCGGGCAGTTTGGCTGGTTTCTACTTCTTTCAGACATATGATCTGGTCTCAGTGTCTTCTTTGCAGCTCAGCTTGCTTCCTTTGCACACTCAACTTTTATAGCTTTCTCTGGCAGAGAGCAACCTAGTGAATCTGTTCAGTTTCAGGGACTTCCTGGAGCTATTTTGAGCTGTTTACCTTCCTCCTTAAGGAGTTTTCTTTTTTTTTTTTTTTTTTAAGATTTATTTATTATTTATTTTATGTATGTATGAATGATTTATCTGCATGTACAGCTGCAGCCAGAAGAGGGCACCAGATCACATTGTGGATGGTTGGGAGCCACCATGTGGTTGCTGGGAATTGAACTCAGGACCTTTGGGAGATAACCACGGAGCCATCTCTCCAGTCCTTATGGAGCTTTCTTGAAGGACGTGAATGTTTCAATCCTGGGAGGAAACTGTTACCACAAGAGGCAGGAGGATTGCAAATCCTGTCTGGGAAGCTTAGTAAGACCTTGTTTCAAAAACATAAAGTATAAAGTAAAACTGGGACTAGGCATGTAGGACAGTAGTAGAGGGAAAATAAAGATATTGTGTCATGTATCTTAAATATATCTTCCTAACCCCCTAAGTTTCCACCTCCAGGCCAAGAACAGCCACTACAAGATACAAGCAGACAGAAACCCCAAACTATAGCCCTCCTGCCTTTCTGCCTTCCGTGATCTCAACTGCACACATTCACTCATTCATCCAACAAATAGGGATTGTTTGCCTACCTACCACATGTCAGACAATATTCTGGACACTGGAAATGGCAGTGAACAGAAGGGCAAAGATCCTCTCACCAAAGCGGGGCAAGATAGAAAAGTAAACAAGAAAGGTAAGTAAATATGCAGTGGGTGAAATGGGGTGAGGCACACTCATACAAATAAAACATCATGCTCTCAGGGGAGGCCTCACTGAGCATGTGTCATTTAAAGACCCAAAAGATACCAGGAGAGAGCACTGAGTGTGTGTGTGTGGGGGGGGGGGGGGGGCTGGGAAAACAGTCTAAGCAGAGGAAGGGTCCTGGCTGCTGCAGAGAGGAGAACCTATAGTGAGGGCGGGAACTGAGGCCTGTGAAAGAGAGCTCAGGGGCCACTGTGAAGACTTTTGGCATTTACTACTAGGAGAAGGGGATTGGGGGGGGGGGTGGGGGGGTTCGAACAGAAGAGGGACGAAAGCAAACTTACGTTAATGGTATAGGACAGCGGGTGCTGTGTTGAGAACAAAGTAGGAAAAATTATGTTGTAACCCCAGGCCAGAGATTCCCTGCTGATGGGCGGTATAAGTAGGAAGGAAAGGGTCAAAGAGGCTGGACCATTGCCTCAGATCTACGCATGCAGCCCAGACTCAGTCCCTAAACTTCTTGTGTTTATTATGCAGGTCGTGACCACACGTCGTCTCCCTCTTGGGCATTTGAACACTTAGTTTCCAGGTAACAATGCTTGTTGGGGGAGACAGAGGTGATGAGACCTTCCTGGAGGAAGGAAGTCACTGCTGGCAGGCTTGAGAGTAAAAAGCTTTGCCTACTTGCAGCTTGCTCTCTGTTTTGCAGTTGTGGTTCAGGATGTGGGCTCTCAGGTTCCCGTGCCTGCTGTCCTGCCTGCTGCTTGCTGCCATGCCTCCTCACCTCCTCGGGACTCTTATCTCTCTGGAATCATGAGACAAAATAACCCATTCCCTCTCTCAGTTGCCTTGGTGGTAGTGTTTTAGCCCAGTGACAGAAAAGTAACTAATACACTATTGCCTCAGCTGCCTTTTCCCTTTAAGTAACTCCGCTGTCTTTCTCCAGGATTACCTGTCACCAGGCAATGCTGGTCAGAGTGCTGGCCCAAGCCAGTGATCTGGGAGTCATGCAGAGTCCATTGCATAACATTCCTCCATTACTCCAGTGTTATTTATTCATTGGGCCAAAGGAGAATGAGCACTTCCTGTGTACTAGATGTCACCCTGGCACCATTTACAGAACACTTTAAAGAATGCATCGGCAACTGCAATAACAGAGTAAGAAAATCAGCCAGGAGACTGACTGCTCTGTCTACCCTCGGCTTGCCCCATGAAGTGCATCCTGCACGCGGCTCCCCAAATGATCTCTGTAAAATGCGGAAAAAAAATTAAGTAATTTCTTTATTTTAGCAAAGATCATGGGCCACACCCCCACCAACACACTACCTGAAGATGAAATTCTGTGTTTCTTAGTCTGAAAGCAGTGCTCTTTCTAATGGGCAGCCTATCTTTGTATTTTTATCCACCATTTCTCAGCCATGTCCTGATTCTCTGCTTTTGCTAGTTAGTGCTAAGCCCTCTGCCTTTTTCACTTTGGGTGTTGTTTTGTTTGAGAGGAAGTCTCAAGTAGTTTAGATGAGCCTTGAACTCATGTTGTAGCCAGGGATGACCTTGAACTTTTGATCCTCCTCCTTTACTTCCCAAGAGCCATTATTAGAAGGCCTAAGTGGGCTAAGACAGAGGGAAAGATGATGGGTTCCACATCGATCAAGTGTGAGGTTCTCGAGGACCATTTACGGAGACAGTGACCACCTACAGTGGTGCCTTTGGAACACCCATACTAGAGTAGTGGAGGCAGGAAGACAGTTCACAGTTATCCTCAGGGTAGGGAGTTTGAGGCCAGCCTGAACTAAATGATGCTCTGTCTTTAAAAAATTAAGATGCCACTCGTTCTTAAAGGTAACCCAAGTATCTTTTCAGAGAACTGTCTCTCTCTACCCCAGTCTTCCCCATAGAACCATAACTCTATCTTTCTTTTTTTTTTTTTTTTTTTGGTTTTTTGAGACAGGGTTTCTCTGTGTAACAGCTCTGGCTGTCCTGGACTCGCTTTGTAGACCAGGCTGGCCTCGAACTCACAGAGATCCGCCTGCCTCTGCCTCCCAAGTGCTGGGATTAAAGGCGTGCGCCACCACCGCCCGGCTCCATAGCTCTTTCTTTAACCATCCTCCTGTCCCACCCTTGTCTTGCCTTTTGTATCAATTACTGAGAAGAGACAAAACTGATAATTGAATTGTCCCAGTGCCTCTGAGGCCTGGTATACAGATGGGAGAGGGACAGAAATATTCAATAAACTATCTGAGCATAGTGGTGCACACTTGGTACTTGGGAGGCTAAGGCAGGAGGATTGCTTCAAGTTCCAAGCCAGCTTGATCCACATAGGGAGCTCCAGGTTAGCAAGGGCTATCTAGCAAAACCCCATTCCCCTAAAAGAAAGAAAGAGAGAAAGGTAGATGTGATAGGACACACCTGTAATCCCAGTACTTGAGAGATGGAGGTAGGAAGATCAGGAATTTGAGGCTAGCCTCAGCTACATAATGAGTGTATGAGTCTAAGGCCAGCCTGAGATACATGAGACCCTGCCACAAACAACATGATTGGAGGGGTGACTTTCAGTGGACTGAATGATGTTTTATAAAAGAAGTCGATGAGTCCTTTGCATTGGTGACATCATTTGGAGGTCCTTTACAAATGGCATTTTCTTTGTCCTGGAACTAGAAGGAGGTACAGAAAAAGCAGCTGCCGTGTTTGGTCCTTTTGCCCTTGGTCTAATGGAAGAAACTGAGATAGGGCAGAAACGGAAACATTGCTATCTATACACCATCCCCATAAGAAAATTAGGGCAGGGCAGGGAGGAGGGACATAAACTGCATAATGCCAAACCAGGGGTTAGGAGCATAGCTCAGTAGTAAGTAGAACCCTAGCCTAGCAAGTATAAAATCCTGTGCTGGATCTCTGACACCTGAAAGGGGGGGAGGGGCATGCTTTATTTACAGCATTACATAGGGTTGGGTTTGTGATATGGAGAGAATAGTTATCAATTGCAGCTGTTCCTCTTGACTCAGTTTCTGTGTCACTGGTCCCAGTTTCTCCTCTGTAAAACCAGGTAGTGTGACTGAAGAGAGAGCATTTATCTCCTTGGTGCTCTGATGATTGTCCTATAAGGATCCTGAAACACTGGGCATGATGCTTCTCCACTATCTTCCTCAAGGTTTTCTGTTTCTTTTCAAAATTACTATTTCTGACTCCATCTCTGAAGGTGTATCCCTATAAAATCCCAAAGGAAAACACTCATGGACTTCTTGCTTGTACCAATTAAATACCACTTTAGGTCAGCCACCTCATCTCTAAACCAGGAATAACATCAGATTGCAGGGATACTGACTAGGGTTAATTATATACAGTGTCAAGGGGCCCAGCAGTTACACAGGGACTCTGGAAGTTCTTGGCATAATACTATAGCATTACAATAATTCTGGCTTGCAAATTATAGCCCAGAAGAAGTATTACAGGGGAAACATCTCTGACTCCTTGGCTAGCTGAAAGCGGAATGTAAAAAGTAAGTTGTGAAATACAACATCTCTTCCTAAACCTTCAGAAAAGCAAAGATAATGTTTCCATGTGCAGCCCACATGCAGGGAACAGGGAACAGGCTTCCAGATCCTGGGGAGGACTTTCTAGGCCCAGGTGGCTTGGCCTACTGCCAGGATCTGGTCTCCTTTTCTTCCTGAGCCTAGAAGCTGAAGGGAGGGAGCTGGATGGAGGTGGAGCTTAAAATGAGGATGTCCTGGACTTTCAGGTTTTTTTTTCTCTCTTAATTGGGGCCTCCCTCCATGGAGGATGATTAAGTGCTTATGCAGCACAACAAGGATTTAAAGGGTAATTTGAGACATTTAAGTCGGATACCCAAAATAAACATCTTTGGGGCCTCTCCCTATGCTCCAGACACCAAATGTGCAGCCTTGTCGTGTGTGGAGAGTTTAGGACTACTTCCTAGGGATGCTAAATGAATAGATCCTCAGGTAAGAAGTGGTAATGTTATCTGAGATTGTTAAGATGTGGTTAACAGTGAGGTTTTGGAAAATTCAAGTGACCATAGGGAATGAGAGAGGCGAGCTTGACTGTGTGTGACTGAGTGGATAGAGCCTTCAGAGTCCTGGGCCTGCCTTTCTCCACTGTGGTCTCGCTTGGCCCGAGTCTGGGTAGGTCACAGGAAGAGCTTGGAAGAGGTGACACTGTGGCCCACCAGGTCCCAAAGTCTCAGGATAAGAGCCTGGCCTCCAGCTGCAGCAGATCCCTGGACTTGCTGCCTACTTTAACAGGTTACCAGTCCTACTGGACACAGGAAAAACAGTGTGCCAAACTCATATATAATGTACACATGACAGGCGGAAATCACGGGCACAGTGTGCTGTTTTGGCAAATCAGCATTCTTTTTTTTTTTTTTTTTGGTTTTTCGAGACAGGGTTTCTCTGTGTAGCCCTGGCTGTCCTGGACTCACTTTGTAGACCAGGATGGCCTCGAACTCACAAAGATCCGCCTGCCTCTGCCTCCCAAGTGCTGGGATTAAAGGCGTGCGCCACCACCGCCCGGCGCAAATCAGCATTCTTAAGTAATGTCTCAGCTCCCACGTACTCACATCTGGGGGCTTGCCTAGTCAAATTCCAAATAGAACTAAGGTATAGAAGGCAGATGTCTTATTTTCAGGCAAGATTTCGGCCTTGAGAAGGATCATGCTACCCCCCTCTGAGAGCAGCTACCCCACTTTGGCCTCCTTTTTCTCACGTTTGGGCAGTCACGTTGTTTTAAGTCACATCACTATGGTGCTACCAGATCCCAGGACTGGTATTTAAATCAACCCATGTGATCTACCTCGCGACCTCAGTTTCTCCACCTGTAAAAGTCTCTAAATTAAACAGAGCCCCCCCCCAGCTCCAGCAACCTTAAGCGTTAAATGTTTACATAGCTGGTTCCACTAGGTTGGCAGTGCAAACATTATGACCTCCCCTTAGCCTTGCACCCGGATTGGTGCCCCGCCGGGTCCTAGCCGCCTATCGCGTCCGCATCCGTCATCTGGACTGCTAATACACTCATTAGCATAAAGAGTCCTTCAAAGACCCGGCGCCGGAAAATCTGAACCGGAGTCTCTGTCCCTTTAAAGAGAAGAAGGACAGGCACCTTCTCGTAGAGGGCATCTCCTTCGCACAGTCCTCTCGGTCAACTAGAGGTTGTGCGTTAGTCCACCACGCCGCCGACCACCTCAACGGTGGACGTCCATTCCTGGGGTGCACGGTGCGCGGGCCGCCGGGGACTGCGTTGACAGCTTTGGACTCTAAGTGCCTCAGTATCAGCTGGAGGGAGGAAGGGTCGGCGGAGCAGCAGGACTCGTGCGCCCTCCGGCAAGACCCGGGGGCTGGCGACCAGGCGGCCCGGGCAGGTGACTCGTGCAGCAACAGGGAGGTGCCCGGCCGCACGCGGGGGGCGGGGCCTGGACGAGGGGGCGGGGTCTTCGTGGAGGGGCGGAGCCTGCGGGACGGGGCAGGGCCGCGGCGCGGGGCGGGCCCTGGCGGCCGAGTGTCACACACGCGGCGGCTCGGGAGGCGGCGGCAGCGGCTGCGGCAGGCGCCGCCGGGACGGGCAGGGGTGTGCAGGCTCCGCCGTCCGCCTTCCTCCGTCGCTCGCTTGCTCTCTGACCCGCGGCGGGGTCGGCCTCGCCCGGGCACGCCCGAGGAGCCTGCAGCTGGCCGCGGGGGCAGGGACGCGCTCTGCGGCGGGGTGCGCTCGGTGTGGGGGGCGCCCGGCCTTCCGCTCTTGGCGGCCGGGGCCCCTATGAGACACATCCGTGAGGGGCGCGAGATCCGAAGCTCGGGCGGCGCGCCGCGCGGTTCGTTGGAGTGTGCAGCGGCGGCCGGAGCCGGGCGGCGGCCGGCAGGAGGTGGCGGCTGCGAGAACTTGAACTTGGCGACCGGTGCCCCGCACGCCCCCCACCGGGGCCGGCGCGTTGCGGGACTGGGCGGCAGCGTTACCCCCCGAATGGCCGCGGCGGCGGACCCGGCTCGCGCGCCGCGGCCCTAGGCGGCCTCTCGCCATGGCCAAGTGGCTGAACAAGTACTTCAGCTTGGGCAACAGCAAGACCAAGAGTCCGCCGCAGCCGCCGAGGCCCGACTACCGCGAGCAGCGGCGCCGGGGCGAGCGGCGCGAACAGCCCTCGCAGGCCGTGCCGCAGGCCTGCTCGGCGTCCTCGGCGTCCTGCGGGTCCGCCGCCGCCTGCTTCTCGGCCTCGTCGGGCTCTCTGCCCGACGACAGCGGCAGCACGAGTGACCTCATCCGCGCCTACCGCGCGCAGAAGGAGCGCGACTTCGAGGACCCGTACAACGGGCCCGGCTCGTCGCTGCGCAAACTGCGTGCCATGTGCCGCCTGGACTACTGCGGCGGCGGCGGCGGAGAGCCCAGCGGGGGCCAGCGAGCCTTCACGGCGGCGGCGGCGGCGGGCGCTGCGGGCTGCTGCTGCGCGGCGGCGGCGGCGGGGACGGGCGCCGCCGCGTCCTCGTCCTCTTCCTCCGGCTCCCCGCACCTCTACCGCAGCAGCAGCGAGCGGAGGCCCGCCACACCGGCGGAGGTGCGCTATATCTCCCCGAAGCACCGGCTCATCAAAGTGGAGAGCGCCGGCGCTGCGGGGGACCCCCCGGGAGGCGTGTGCTCCGGCGGCCGCACCTGGAGCCCGACGACCTGCGGAGGCAAGAAACTGCTCAACAAGTGCGCCGCCGAGGAGAGCGGAGCCGGCCAGAAAGACAAGGTAAGACCCAGAGCTACCGGTGCGCATGGGAAACGTTGCATCAACTTTCCTCGCTCTGGCTCCCTGGAGTCTATGCTGCCGCGCGTATTGTGCCAGACCGTTGGTCAGACTCCGTCTCTTTGGCTTCTGCTCCCCAAGCGCCCCCTTGCCGAGTACAGAGCCTGAGCGAGAGAACCCTGCCTAACTTTACCCAGAAGACAGACCCAGCCAGCCCTTCCGGCTCCCGCGGTAAATTCAGCTGCGGCCGGCCTAAAAGAACATTTACTCTTCTTTATCCCGGGGTCGTGTGGTGTTCCCTCTCCCAGATGCAGATGGGAACTGAGGTCTAGACTGGGGAAGGGACTCGCCAGATCATAGTTTTCCTTACTGGCTGACCCTAAATGTGTTTATATAAATGCTTCTAAACGTCGCACTCTGCGTGCCAGGTTTCCGAAGCCAAGCGGCCTTTTGTACTGGAGCGGTATTGGGAACCCCCACGCAGGCTTTTCCGGTCTAAATGCCCGTCCTCCCAGAGAACTCCCTGATCTGGCTGTTCCTACCCCCTTTCCCCAGCTCCGGAGGCAGTCTGCTAATAGGAGACCCACCTCTGCCCACTCTATCCTCTTTCCTGACTCCATCCTTGTAGTACTGCCTCGGGGATGAGAAGCCTTTGTGGCAATCCCCTGCTCAATATATCAGGCCATCTTGTCGTTCCCTGCTTCCTAGCAAGGGAGTTAATTACAGCCAGGCCCCTCTACTCCTTCCCTTCACACTCCCGAGTTAACCTCCCTTCCCCCATAAAATACTTGTTCTGTCTACTTCTAGTGGAGGCAGTGTTTTGATTAAATCTGAGGCCCAGTGAGAGATGTCGATCCTTAGGGCAGGGTTGCCTGGCTGTCAGGCTCCTGCTCTGAGTTCTCCCCCACATTTTTCTTGCAAGCTCAAACTTTTGGCTGGACTGATAGAGACTGGATATCCTAACAGGGAGGCATTTTCTACCTATCAGCCGGTGCTTGGCAAGGCTTCTTTTTGTTTTATGGGAGAGATGAGTAAGAAGATAACCTCCCTTAATTTTTCTGCCTAGTCTTCTTCCTGGGGTCATCCTCCCTCCTGCTTTGTCTACCTGGGATGGATGGTGTGTACAGTCCGCAGGAGCCTACTGTCCCCTGGAACACACCGTGGAAGCTTGTACTCTGGGCTTCCCAAGTACCCAAGATGCCACACCTGGATGACAGTGTGCTGGGAGCCGGGGTGATTCCCACAGCCACTAAGGGGGCAAAAGGGCAGATGTCCTGGTGAGAGCTGAGCTGTTGGCTTTGTGGTTGATGGTTTTGGGGAAGGCAAGAGGCTCCTGCAGCTTCCTCTGTGGCTCCAGCTCAGTTTGGTGTGGCCACTGAGGGAATCTGGAGCTTTTGCATATGAAAGTTAGGAGAAAGCTTTCCAGAGAGATTTGCAGCTCACTGCACTGGACTCAGCATCCCATTGTTACCCAAGACTACCGCCCCCCAGGGGGCGGGCTTTCTTTGTCCCACTGCTAGTGGTTCAGCCTGCTCTACAAAGTCTCTCTTTTTTTTTTTTTTTTTTTGGTGGCTTTCAAAACTGTAGTAAACATTTTCCCCCAATTAGAGTTAAGACTTTGAAATGCTTAGTAATCATACTTTGTAGCTGGAATGTCATGTGTGTCTAAGACTTGGTTTCATTGTCACCAGATATTTCCCATGGGTCTTTGCTCTCCTGTCCCAGGTGCTGGAAGAGGAACATTGTACAGTGTATGTCTGTGTTGTTGAGTGCTGGGACAGAGGCCATCACAGGGTGGCGCCTGGTGTTAAATGGGGGAGGGACTCTGTTGAGCTGGAGCCAGTATTGATCCTGGGGTGGCTGGAGAAATGTCTGGCGCTTTAAAGAGTTGCAGGTAAAAGTCTTGTGTGGCTGGAATGGAGAGGTTAGAGTTGGACAGGACTCTAGAGGAGCTGTAGGGCCTGTGCCAAGGGCTTGTAAACTGAGGTGTGTGGTGGTAGAGGATACAGTTTTTTAAGAAACTCTCTGTGAGCTGGTTTCCGGTTTCCCTCTCTTATATTTAAAAGTTGTCTCTCTTGGGAGACAAGGGATGAAGTTACCAGTTGCCCCTTCTTCCAGGAAAGGAGGCAACAAGGGAGTGGTTACAAGACAGCAGACTAGCTAATACAAGGGCACTGAGTGTCCCTGGAAGACTGGCTAAAAACTGCAGATCTACTCTGCAGTTGTATTTGTTTTCTGAGACAAGGCTGAAAAAAAAAAATGCTGACCTTAAACTCTCTAGGTAGCCAAGAATGGGTTTGAGTTAGTTTCCTTCCTCCTTCCTTCCTCCTTCCTTCCTTCCTTCCTCCCTTCCTCCCTCCCTCCCTCCCTCCTTCCTTCCTTCCCTCCCTCCCTCCTTCCTTCCTTCCCTCCCTCCCTCCCTCCTTCC
>CAJQZJ010032188.1:16816428-16854243 GCA_907164525.1 Lophiomys imhausi
CCCTCCCTCCCTCCCTCCCTCCCTCCCTCCCTCCTTTCCTCCTTCCTTCCTTTTTGGTTTTTAGAGACAGGGTTTCTCTGTGTAGCCTTGGCTGCCCTGGAACTCACTCTGTAGACCACGCTGGCCTCTGCCTTCTGAGTTGCTGGGATTAAAGGTGTCCACCACTACTGCATGGCCCAAGCTTGAGTTTCCGATCCTTCTACTTTTACACTGCAAGTGTAGGGACCACAGGTATGGACCACATCTAGTTTTATGCCCTTCTGGAGATTGAATGTAGTACTTTGTGCATGCTAAGCAAGCAGTTCTCCCTCAAGAACTATATCCTCAGCCCTCCTCTGCCACTTCTTTAAAAACAAACAAACAAACAAAAAACCCCCACACATTTGTTTTTATTGACTCTGACAACTTCCATACATATATACAAATGCATTCTGATCACATCCATTCTTAGCTTCCCACTTCCTCTCTACCCCCCCACCCAACACTTGCTGCTTCTACTGTTTTAAAAAATTACCTACTGAGCAGGATGTGGTGGTGCACACCTTTAATGAGAGGTAGAGGCCAGCCTGGTCTACAAAGTGAGTCCAGGACAGCCAGGGATACGCAGAGAAACCCTGTCTTGGAAATAAGACAAACAAAAATCACCTACTGAGTCCAATTAATGCTACCTGTATGGGCATGGGCAAGCAGCCAGGGGCCACCCCTACCCTCAACAGGTATCAGTTGTCAGTAGCTCCTTAGCTAGAGGTGGAGTCTCATGAGTCTCTCTCTCACCCATGCTAGAACTACTGACTGGCTTGGTCTTGTACAGGTCTTGTGTAGGTAACCATAGTTGCTGTGAGTTCAGAGTACAGTGGCCACACCATGGCTGGAAGACAGTAAGTACTTCACACTGCTCCTCACCATCCTCTCTCTTATATTCTTACTCTTCCAACTCTTCCTCATTCCCTGAAACTTGTGACTCTCCACAGTTCTGGTAAGATCCTTGAGAACTTGCATTTTGACAAGTGTCTGATTGATTACTTCTACTTGTCCTGGTTCCCACTTTGGAAGGAACCCTGATGTCACCATGGCTTTTTTCCACCTGACTCCCAAGTCTTCAGGGCAGGACCACTTTAGATTCAGGCTGCAGGTACCCATCCCAGCTCAGTATGTGGCCAGCACCTCCCCATCTGGCGGTCAGAAGGCAGTGTGGTTTCTACATTAGTTCCAGCAGACAGCATTTGGAAGGCCAGACTACTGTGATCCATCCCTGAACATTCCTGGCTTCAGTCCCCACCAATGGGCACAGGAAAATCCACTGAGCCTCGGGCAGCCTAGTCTCCTGTTGTAGTTCTTAGAGAATTGGCCATTGCCAGCATCTGAGAGTTCTGTAGTATGTAGTGGAGCTGGTGGTCAGCACATCCATCATCCTGTGCTGTTCACACTGAGATTCAGCTTTGGGGTCCCATTCCTGCCCCTGAACACTTGTCCTTTCATCTTTTGCACACTTAGGCGTCCACCTGATCTCCCAGGTGAGTGAGTCCTGGGGCACATCACCTGGCCACATCCCACTCCACCACTGCACTATCTATCTAGTATGGGGTGTTTTCCCATGTAGACTCGTGGAAACGAGACTTTTCCAGATTCTCTCATGACATAACTTAGTAACCAGCATTGTGTGCTCAGAGATGGGGTGTGAGAGTGAGTTGAGGGGGGAAAGAGGCAGAGGTTAAGGGTTCAGTAATCTTTGATCTGAGCTTCTGAAGGAAGTGGATGTGTTTTTATCATTTTCTCCCACAGTGTTTTTATCTTAAGAACTTGGGGAGGCCTTTATCTAGGAAGTAGGCATTTAAGGGCAGCCTAGAAGCAGAAGTGGGATTTAAGCGGGATGGGAAGCCTGCAGCCTGAAGGGGACTTGTGTGTCAGGCTGAGTGTGTGTACATGTGCTTATGACGGTAAAACCTTGTTGTAGGATGAGTTCTTGAAAGCCAGAGCTTCTATGCAGTGTCTCTTGCTTGGGAGTTGAGAGGTGACACTATAGGAGGGATGGGGTGGGGTGATGATATGGGATGGTGGCTTCAGTTTGGGTGTCCCAGTTGGGTTTTTGCACAGGGGAGTCCATGCAGACTGCTGAGCCAGGGAAGGGAGATACTTGGAGCCTTAGGTAGGAGCGTCTGGGGGTGATGACCCAGAATTAGGGGACAGTTGTAATATACTTCAGGTGAGAGGTGGTGAGTGCCTAAACTCCTGGGAGAGAAAAGAAAATTGTGGTAGGTTGAAGTAGGTAGAGCTAATATTCCTTCAGTCATGCTGTTGGAAAGGAAGAAAAAAAAAAAAGGATGACACCCTACGTGCACACACACAAAAAGCCACTTACTTTGTGGGTCTCCTTGGATGCAGCCAAATGAGTCTCATCCACTTGTTTTCTGCTGGTCTTTTTTCTTTTGTTATAATTAAGTGGTGTTTCCAGTACACATGAGGAAGGGAAGAGGCATCATGAGGTCAGTTTCCCCAGGTTCTAAATACATGCTAATATGCACCAGCACTTGGTATAATTGTTGGCATCTACATAGTTGAGTTAAATAACACGTTTTCTGTAGCTACCAAATAAATAATAATTTTTAAGTTAAACAACAACAACAAAAGCACCTACCAGTTTCTGAGCACCATGCTAGGCAGAAGGAATTCCGAGGAAAGTAAGTGTGGCAGAGGAGGTTTGCCTCTGGTTCAGCAGGCTGTGTATCCTGAGCTCTGCAGCTGTGTGTGGGCTTACCATAACCACTTACATGGGAGCAGAGAAAGCCAGGTCTGAATTCCCAGCTACTCTGGATGTTGAGGCAGAAGGATTATAAATTCAAAGCCTACTTGGGCTACAGAGTGTTCAAGGCAGGTCTTGGCAACTTAGACCTTGTGTCAAAGTCAAAAAGACTGGGTCTGGAGGCGTGGCTTAGTGGTTTATTGTACTCACTGCTCTCCAGAAGAACTGGGTTCAGTTCTCAGCACCTACATAGAACTCACACATACAGCTCACAACCACCTGTAACTCCAGTTCCAGGGGTCTAATGCCCATTTTTGACCTTTATGTGTGTCAGGCACATACATGGTGCACAGATAGCACGCATACAGGCAAAATAGAAATCAAAGGTAAAGAAAAAGAGACGGCTGAGGTGTTGCTTAGTGGTAGAGTATTTATTTGTCTAACATATATGTGTTGCATGACAGAACTTTTCCAACACAAATCCTTGCAGCTTTTTGTCTCTGAGAATCTGTGCAGCTCAGTTTCCTTCTGAGGGTGACTCTTGGCTTTTATTGCTTACTCTGGCAGGGAGGGGGCCTAGTGAATCTGGTCTATTTCAGGGACTTCCTGAAGCTATTTTGAGTTGTTTACCTTTCTGCTCAAGGAGCTTTCTGAAGGATGAAATGTTTCAATCTCTGAGGAAGGTTTTACACAAGAGCCAAGACCTGGATTCAACCCCTAGTACTTTGCCCCAAATAGAAACAAAATTACTAACCATACATAGATTTGTATCTTCTTGTTATTTCCTAAACCATAAACAATTGTGTAAACTATTACTTTGTATTAGGTCTTATAAATTATCTAGACAGGACTTAAGGTACATGAAAGGCAAATAGCCCTGTGCCTTTTTCCTTTATTTTGAGACCAGGTCTCACTATGTAGGCCAGGCTGGCCTTGAACTCACAGAGATCCTCCTGCCTTTGTGGAGGGCTGTGCTAAAGATGTGTGCCACCACACCTGGTCTGCTATGCTGTTTTATATAGGAGACTTAAGCATACTTGGTTTGTAGTATTCAAGGAAAGTAAACAACGCCCCGTGTGTATCAAGAAATGAACAAGGCCGCTAGGTTCACAAGCCTGAGACAGTATCAGACCCTAAGGAAAGGCTGAACTGTGTTTGTACAAAGGGCTGGGTGGGCCTGAATGGTGGCAGGTGAAGGAGGGCTGCCAGAAGGTGCAGCTCGAGCTGACTCTTGAGGAGTGAGTGGGAATGCCTACACAGGGAAATGGCGAACAGGGCTGCCATGCAGAGGGTTGTGGGCCCAACAGGCAGGTGTAGGGGCCCAGGGTTGGCAGAATGGGTCTCATGGGCCTTTCTGCAGGGCAGTTGACCTGTAATTTGGTCTTTTTCACATAAAATCACTCACCAGTCAGGATCAATGGAGGCTAGGTCAAAATGTCAGCCATTCTTACTTGATTAATAGCCATCTTCTCCAGTCCTTAAAATGTCCTTTTTGGTAAAGGTTAGGACCAAAATTGATGGCTGCAGACAGGTTTCCCATTCATGTCCCAACCCTTGAAAGTAGAGTGAGAGAAATGACATATATCAACGCTGTTTTCAGTGTTAATGCCCCAGAAGGCTTCATTCTAACCACTTCCATGGTCACAAAGTCCTCATGGTCATCTAGGGACTAAGGTCCAGGTACAGTATCTGCTGTTGCTCCGTCACAGGCCACTCCAGTCTACTGGGTTTTAAACTAGAAGTCAGCCAACCTTTTTTTTTTTTTTTTCTTTAAAGGGCCAGAGCCAGCTAGTAAATGTTTTCTTCAGGTTTGAGATCTGAGTGGTCTCCATCACAGTGAGTTAGCTGTGCCATTGTAGCTAAAAGCAGCCTTAGAGAATATAGTAGTGGGAGTACTTGTGTTCTGGTAAAACTTTATTTTTAAAGCCAGGCAGCTGGCCTGTGGGTTATAGTTTGCTACCCAGGCACCAATCACTTCCAGTCTTGATGGGGCTCACTGATTCCCCTGCTGGTTAGGGTGGTCTTCAGCTATGTCATTCAACTCTGTGTCAGTATGACCTGGCCTCTCACTCTTCAGCACATGCTCATATGCAAGACAGGATTCCAAGAAAGGGCAGAAGCCCTTGAGGTTTGAGTCTGGGTCACTATTCCTTCTGCTGAGTGCTATTAACCAAAGCAAGTCACAACACAAGACCAAGATTCAGGAAGAAAGGTGGATCTGTCGTGGGCCAAAGGGCAGGGATGTAGGCAAGATGTTCTCAGGTTTTCAGAGCTGTGTCTCTGCTGTAGGTACTGTCAGTCCATCTTGTGGATGAAGACACTGGAGTTTAGAGAAGTTGGTGGCAAACCTAATGTCACAGCTTCCAAGAAACAAGCCAAGGTGCACACCCATGCATTCCCAGCCCTCTACCCATGTGCTTTCCACTAATGGGCCTCACTGTTTCCAACTTGAAAGGACACGGGAAGTCCCGCTGTTCGCGGTGATGGCTGCCATGGTTCTCCTGCCTTCTACTTACTGTCCCTTCTTACCTCCCTTGTGTTTTTTTTTTTTTTTTTTTTTTTTGGTTTTTCGAGACAGGGTTTCTCTGTGTAGCCCTGGCTGTCCTGGACTCACTTTGTAGACCAGTCTGGCCTCGAACTCACAAAGATCCGCCTGCCTCTGCCTCCCAAGTGCTGGGACTAAAGGCGTGCGCCACCACCGCCCAGCTGTTTTTTCTTATAAACAGCAGCTGGATTCTCTCCCCCATCTGCTGCTGAGTTCCATAAAGGAGATGTTAATGCTGCACTTGAGTTATTTTAAAGAGAAATTCTGCACGCAGAGTGGGCGCATCCCAGAGGACAGCTGCACAAAACGTGTGTCTCGTAACTGTCATGTCTTCTCATTCTAACAGCAGTCCTTCCCTCCCCCAAAGGATTGGCTAGGCTGTGTGTGCTCTGCCTTAAGATGAAAGCTGATGGTACCTCTGCCTATATCTAGAAAGAACTTGTTTCCTAAAAGGAGATCAGCTGACTGCTTCCTACTTTGGCACTCTAGGGAACAAGACTGATTAGGACTTAACCTCTTGACTTGATCCTGTCCTCTCCCTGCTCCCAAAGCATTGCTGGGCTTTACCTTGGCTTTAAAAGGCAAATCTAAAGTAGGTGTGGTTTCCTCTGGTCTTTCAGCCAAGCCCTCCCGTGTGAGTTCAACTTGTGCTGCAGAACCACTAAAGCAGAGGCCAGCTTTGGTTATTTAAAAAACAAACAAACAAACAAAAACTGGGCTTGGGGCCCAGGAGATGGCTCGGCAACCTGAGTTTAATCCCCAGAACCCACATGGTGAAAGGAGAGGACCAACCTTTTTGGTTGTTCGGGTTGTTCTGTGGCCTCCACATAGGGCCCTACACACACACACACACACACACACACACACACACACACACACACATACACACACACACACACACACCATAAACAAACCTGAGACTGTGGCTTTACAACAGAAAGCTGGGGTGCTGGCTGGTTAATGGCATTCCATTGATTGGGGCTGCAGTGATAGAAACAGGTGCAGTGGTGTCTGGTTTTTCAACTTCTGTTGGGCCTGTGTTGTCTGAGGAATTTATATGTTGTGTCAAGCTGGGGGACACAAAAATGGTGCAGGAGATGGCCAGTGCCTGCACAAAAGGAACTTCTGGTTGGGGACGTAGGAACCAAGGTTGGAACACAGCTCTATCTACATGACAGGATTGTATGTAAATAGCTTTTAAGAGGCTGGTCTGGGCAGCACCCTGGTTCAGTGGAACTGAAGGAGAGAGAGGCACAGGAATGTCCTTCCCCTGAGGGAAGCCAGGAAGGCTTCTCTGGAGGAGGTGTTTGGGCAGAGGAAGAGTAGTTATTGTAGTTAAGGAAAGTTGCACGGTCATGGTGGCTAGTTGTATTATTGCATGTATTCTGATCCAGATGCTGTTCGGTGTGCTTTAGTCCTTCTTTCTCCTTTGATGTATGTTCCCGTTTTATTCATTTATTTTGCTAAGACAAGGCAAAGATGAGATTTGAAACTGGCACCGTACTGTATCGCCTCAATTTGCATACTCTCACACCTGAGTTTTTCCTGCTTTGTTTGTGGTTTGTTTTACTCTCTGTAATCTCCCCCAACCCTTTAAGAGTGACTGGTGCCACATTCCTGTAATAATTCCACCATCAATGCTTATACCTGTAGCTCATTGGCCTCCCAGCTCCCCTTTGGGGAAGGCGTTGCAGGTCCCCGTTTGCAGATGGACAGTTGATGCACTAGAAGGAGCAGAGCCTGCCCTGCCGCTCTTGAGTCCAGTGCCTTCTGAGCCTGGCAGAGAGGCGACAGGAAGGGGGACAGCCTGATTGAGTTCTGCCTCTTCCTGTGTTTTGATTCTGAACCGTTTTGCTGAGACCATTGAGGCACATGGACAGAGGGCCTTTCTTCCACAATGGAATTTTCCCTCGCGTCCTGTTGGTATTTTCCAGTAATTTTTCTATTAATGTTTCACTTTCAGATGTGCTAACTTCCTGAGGAGTGTGAACTTTCTCAGTGCTGAGCCAGGAAGGACCAGCTTTCCTCTTGATCATTCAGTTCCTTTCTGTTCTCTCTAAGGGGAGCTCAGGACTTCCCAACACACTGGAGGGGAAAGAGCTTGGGGTGGGTCCTGGGGATGGAGAAGGCTTAGTCACAACTCTGGGGAGGCGCTCACAGTAACTAATGGTCAGAAAGTGGCTTCCTAGCCGGGCGGTGGTGGCGCACGCCTTTAATCCCAGCACTTGGGAGGCAGAGGCAGGCGGACCTTTGCGAGTTCGAGGCCAGCCTGGTCTACAAAGCGAGTCCAGGACAGCCAGAGCTGTTAAACAGAGAAACCCTGTCTCGAAAAACCAAAAAAAAAAAAAAAAAAGAAAGTGGCTTCCTAAGGCCCAGAGAGAAGTGGCTTCCTAAGGCCCAGAGAGAAGTGGCTTGACAGGTGTGTAAGGATGTGTGTGTGTGTTGGAGGGTGGAGGGTCTCTGAGCAGGATTTGAAGGGTGAACCCAAAGTTTCCAACTGGAATGAGAATGGTCTTGTTCATCTATTCTCTTTTATTCAGTCATCTCTTGCTTAGAGGTGCTACAGGCTGGGTGCCGTTTTGTGTAGGTGGTAGGAATAGAACTGTGCACCAGACATGGAGACCTCACTTCCTCAGGGGTATGTAGGCTAGAGAGCCTAAAGTGGCTATGTTTGGGTTGGATGCCCTTTTATGCAGATGTGCAGAAAGGACTTTACTGAAGGGCCAGATGATATGAGCTGTACCTCTCCAAAAGAGAATTGCAAACAAAAGGAGGGGCAGGGGGAGCTGGCCAGGCTGCTCAGGGGGCAGTGCAGAGGTCCACACTCTTGGTCAGGACAGGTGGAGACTTGTGTGTGGAGGAGTGTGAGCCTTGTGGGTGTAGAAGAGTCTTGCATTAGAGCTCTCAGGAAGCCAGCAGAAGGTTCTGGGCAGAGCTGTTGCATGGATGGGTGCAGGTTTAAAGAAGATGACTTCAGGGGTAGCATGTAGCTCACTGATGGAGCCCTTGGCCTCCTGACTGAGAGGCCATTAAGAATAATGCTATAAGCTTACCTTCCAGCCCCATGGCTGGGGATGGCTCCCTTCTGTCTGGGTGCCCATCTTACCTGGTTCCTGTCCCCATCCTTCATGTGGCCCCCTTTTCTTCCAGCATTCCCACTTTCTTCTGCAGTCCAAGACAGAGGTCATCCCTGTCTCCTGTGTGTGTCCTCAGGAACCCTGGCAGAGCTTCCCTATCAAAGCCAGTGGCTGCTCATCTTCCCAGCTACTCAGGCCAAAACTTAGCAGACATGTTGGCTAAATTTTTTCTTGCTGTTCATCTGACAGGAAACCATGGGTCCCTACTTCAGAGCTTCGGCTGCTGACGGGCACCCAAGTTCCAGTGGCCTCT
The DNA here is from genome assembly GCA_907164525.1 of Lophiomys imhausi. Classification (NCBI taxonomy): domain Eukaryota; kingdom Metazoa; phylum Chordata; class Mammalia; order Rodentia; family Muridae; genus Lophiomys; species Lophiomys imhausi. Next base: position 16,825,104 of record CAJQZJ010032188.1, read on the forward strand.
CATTTGTCTCCTCCACTCTGCATATGAGTCAGTCAAAGGGAATTTTACTGACGTACTGAGGATCAAATCCAAACAAAAAATACTAGAAGGTTCAAGATGGTGAAACCTCACCATTTCAGTAGCCGTGTACTCAGAATGCCAGACAGCCTCACAATCCCTCTGGTGCTTTCTAAACCACAGCTGTGATTTGGGGAGTGCATGGCATTTGGGGATGGTGAAGCCTCTACCTGCCCTTCTGTTGTGAGCTGGCTGTGCCCAGAGCCAGTTCTCAGAAAGAGGCAGGAATTGGGAAGAGCATTATGTACCAATCCCAAGAGGTAACTTTACTGTTGCAACAGGATTATAGTTCGATACAGAGATAAAGAGAACTAACACAGATGCCAACCCTAACTACACAATTCAGAGAAAACCACTATTACTAACCTACTATTGTTTATGTCTCACCATCTTCAATATATGTATCTGTTTCCCCCACACTGTAAAAAATATTTCTTTCTGCCCTAAGACATGGAATTGTCTCAGACGTGCAACAGCAGTGATTAATGTTTCCATTGTGTTGCTTGCGTCTCTGTCATTTACTAGTTTTCACCAACTTAGTATTCTGAGGAACAGCTTTGTAACTAAATTCCTGTGGTTATTTCCCTGGATTAATAGAAAGAGAGTCATTGGGGACTATGGTAAGATGTTTGATACTTGCTTTCAGACTGTGTTATTTGGAAGGCATTTTCACTTCTCAGCCTGTTTACTTTTCCTGAGAGCTGAGGATTTGGATGTGATTTGGTTTAGTTTACTGTTTCTTGGATTTACTGTTGCATATGAGTATTAGCTGTTTGTTGCCTTTCTAAATGTGCTTACCTTTGTCTTCTGTGCATTCTCTTCTAACTGCAGGGTGATCTTCCTATTGGTTTGTAAGAACTCTGCAGTAAGGACAGCAGCCTAATGTTTTTTTAAGATTTTCAGTTAAGGTCCTATGTCTGATGATTGTGGTTGCTTATAGTGAATTATTTTCTGTGGTCAAATCAGGCTCAATGCTGTCCTCAGTATCTTATCCCTTACTCCAGTACTTGTAGTGATCCCATGGTATGATGCTATCTTCCTCCTCCTCCTCTTCTTTTTTTAGTGCATAGTTAGTGTGAGTCTGTGCACCCTCTCTTGCTTGCTCCAAATCTGCCTCTGTTCCTTGAGGTGCCTTTTAAACTTGAGCGTCTTGGTTTTTCTTGCCTGACAGTGTTTAGTTCACAGGTGATTACAATGACAATGAAGCCTTTTTATAAAATTCCTTTTATCTACAGGTCCCCTCGCACTTATTACAGTTGCAGCTCTTGACACCAAGAGAAGTGACCAGGTTTAGTTCTTAATCTTAGGGTTCCGGGCCTTAGGGTGGATGTGTGTGCATGTGTGCACACACTTGTGTGTGTAATTAGCAGAGCCACTGTGCCTTGGCTTCCTTCCATTCTAGAACTGTGGGACTAGGCTGGCTGGGTGACTGGGGCTGTCACCCACAATGGTTCACTCTGCCTCTGTGACCTTACCTAAGAAAATCCGCTTCGCTTTGGGAAAGTGAGTGACTTTGTAAAGAGAAGAGGCATTCACTTGTCTGCATAGCCCATTTTTTAGATGCCTGTCATTGTTCTAGCCTGGTCTGAGCCTTGTAGGATAGTCTTGTGGTGAATGAGGCCCAGATTTTGGGAGGGGATGCTAGGGGGGTCCCTTTGCCCATTGTCTACTATGCAAGACAGTTTGACGCAAGTGCAGTGGTGCCAGTCAATGACTTGCAGAGTAGCAAAAAGTCATTTGAGTACATGGTGGGTTCAGCGGTGGTGAAGTGTCCTGTGGGTAGGTCCATTTGGTCTGAAGGATGGGCAAGACTTTGGAAGGTGTGGGAACTACAGTTCTTCCATCACTTGTACTTTTTTTTTTTAACACTTTAACAAAATCCAACTCGAATAGTATTCACAAATCTCTCCCCATCTCCTTTGGAGGCCCGTTCTAGATGGCTCTGGCCTGCTCATTCCTGGCTCTGGCTGTGTCTTAGTACATTCCGCCATGTCTGCCGTGAGGACTGTGACAATAATGAATTGGTGCTGAGGACCAGATTAAGACCAGATGTGTTTGGAGGGGGGGATAAACCCAGGAAGGGACAGATGTTTGAACACTGGCAGTTTCTATGTTTGAAGAAGCCAAGGAATATCTGTCTACTTCAGTGGACTCAAACTATGTGCAACATTGTGCCATTAAACATTAGGCCAACCTGGTAGCCATTAGAACCAGCTGGACACCATTTTTTACAGTTTGATTTGCTCAGCTTATACCTTCAATAATTAAAAAGTGATTCCTAGTGTGTGTTTGTGTATGTGTACCTGTGTACTCACATATGTGTGTGTGTAAGTGTATTTGCACCTTTGCATCCATGTTTGAGAGTGTATGGGTGTATGTTCGAATATGTGTGTGGGTGTTGTGTTCTGTTGTTTTTCTTTCTCTCCCCCCCCCCCCCCCCGCTGCTCCACTTTCTTCTCCCCATCCTCTCTTTTGAAACAAGGTCTTACTATTAGCTGACCTGGATTAGCAGGCCACGTTGGTCAAGTTGGCCTTAAGCTTGCAAGGGTCGCCCTGCCTCTGCTTTCCAGGTGCTAGGACTTAGATAAGTGTGTACCGTGCCTGGTTTCTAAGCGTGACTCCTGATGGCAAAGCCAGGATATCAGTAGTTTAAAGTATCCCATGGTGACTGTGTGACATGCAACCAAGCCAGAGACCTGCTGTCTTAGACTCGGGGCCCCAGGAGCACCAGGAGACCTCTTAGTCTAACTATGTCCCCATCCATCCCTGAAAACTTCAGTGATGTGCATTTGTCACTCAACACACAGACCAGCCAGCTGCTTTGTACAGCTTGGATGTAATTTTTTTCCTTTGTAATTTATTTTTATTTTATGTGCATGAGTGTTTTGCCTGCATGCATGTATGTGTACCATATGCATGCCTGGTGCCTTTGGAGGCCAGAAGAGGGTGTGGGGTCCCCTGGAACTGGAGTTACAGATGGCTGTAAGCCTCCATAGTAGGTACTGAGAACTGAGCCTCAGTCCTGTGCAAGGTCAGTCAGTGCTCTCAACACTGAGCTGTCTCTCCTGTCTCTGGAAGATTTTCCCCTGGCTTGTATCTCCTGGAGCTCGGTTGGTCAGATTCCTTCTCTTCCTCCATGGCCCATAGCACACTTCGGTAAAACTCTGAGGTCAAGCATAGCCAGTCTGACCTTGCTCCTTCCACATGGTGACCTGTGGGCGTGTGATGGTGTCCCCTCAAAGCAAGCTATGACACCATCTTACAGGGCCAGGTTCCAAGCCAGGGCACCAAGAGCTAAGAACATAGAGCCTTCAGGATCACAGCAGAAGACTTTGAAGCCTAAACTCAGGAGCTTGATATAAAGAGGAGGAAACTGGTCAGAGAAAGTTCCGAATAGTTGGGCTAAGGTAAGTACTGAGAAGTTCTCAGAAAACATTGTATGAGGAGCAGGGTCTTATTCATGAGTGAACTGGGGAGGATTCAGATAGAAGGGAGCAGGCAGGACTTCAGCACTTAGCAGAGTGAGGCAGAGCTTGTCCTTGTCCTCAGGGCTAGCCAGCAAGGCCATGCCATGGGGGTTCAAGACTGTTGGTGTAGACACTGCAGAACCCTAGTGGCAGCACGCCAGTTGTGCATTGGCACTGAGAACAGAAGGCCCCATGTCACATGCCATCCCTGGGCTTGGAAACTGTGTGACTTGTGACTTGGAGTAAGGAATGTCCTATCTGTCTGTCACATGGGTTAATGAGAATGGTGTCTCCTGACCACTCTTTGATCTTTGAGGTCTTAAGGATTCCCACTTTACAGGTGACAACATGAGATGATATTTGGGGGAGTGTGCCAGTCACTGTAAGGGTTAAAGAAAGCCATTGCCGTAGTGGAAGACCACAGGGCCTAGCCTATGGGAAGAGCCTTATGACTTTGAAGTACTTTAACAATGCCGTCCTGGTCCTTAATCCAGCCTTAGACTCAGGGCTTCCTAAAGCCACAATAAAGCCTACCTCTTGGCTTTCAGGCCTTCTAGTGTCCTCAGAAAGGACTGGTCCTTTTCCTTCTCAGCCAGTGGAGAGCAGAAGGAAACACTTTCCCTGGGACCAGCCCAAGTTCTGGAGGAGGCACATTTTAAGAGCACCCCCTCCCCTTTTGAGGAAGAAACTGAAGCATACAGGTGATGCAGCTCATTAGTAATGGGCAGAGCTGGACCTAAGCTTGAGTGCCTGTGTCTTCCCTTAACCTCCTGTCTGCTCAGATGCAGAGGGTGTTGAGAGTACAGCTTCGTATTACCCGGTGGCCTCAGAACCATTTAGTCCTTATGTGGGGAGTGATGTAAGACACTGGAACAAGGAAGCAGCAGGGTCAGATCCATGCTCTCAGAAAACCTGTGTCTGCAGCCCAGGGGGATGATCTAGAGTGGGGAGGCCTCAGTTGAGCCCAGAGTTGGGGACCTCAGTTAAGCAAATGTCAGATCTGTACCGGGTTGGGGAGGGGGGAGAGCAAGAATCTAACCCAAAGTCTGCATCCTTAAGCTGTGAAACACATGCCTGGCCATTCAGGCAGCTCAGAACAACACTGGTCAATGGAAGGAAATGGACCAAGCACTTGTTAAGATACAGGTTTTTCTGGATTGATGTTGTCAGCCCAAAGGCCCTCTGTGGACATCGGTAAGTTACTTCAGCTTACGAACGGCTGTCTACATTCTGTCGGGGTCCTGAGGTCTAGGTGGAGGTGGAGGTGTATCATACCTTGATACTGCTTGAGGTGAGCAGGTAAAGGAAGCCCCGCAGATCTGACTGCCCACCTGAGGAGCGTGAAGCACGAAAGGGCAGGGTGACTTTCTGGCTTATCCACATGGGGCTCCGGGACTGGTAGAGACATCATGTGTGTTTGGAGGAGGGACAGAGCTGGTTGTTAAGACCCTGCTGTCTCATCGGACATCACATGGAGTTGGAGGCATTCCCAGGTGTTCGGACCAATGGTGACTGCTAGAAGGCAGCCACAGCTAAGCCACCCTGTGGTCCTTGATGTCCTCTGAAGAGGAGAATGGAAAGGAAACAGGGAGCATGGGGTTCTGAGCTCGTGCTGACCTGTGGCCTGTGGACAGTGTCCTCCCAGGAGACAAGATCTTTGAGAAGCAATAAGTGCTCAGAACCCTTGAGTCAACAGAGGGAAGCAGCAGCCTCTGGAGGCCTGTCTCAGGGGGACCCTGAGGAGCCCCCCAACCAGTTCTTTTTGCCTTTGCAGTTCTGTCACTGGCCACTCTGTCCAGCAAGGGAGCCAGAAGGAAGACTTCAGAGATCTAGGAATCACACTGCTGCTCAGTAGGCTTCCACGGGATCCATTTGAAACCCATCTGTGGTGTGAATGTGAATAATGGGAGTCAGTGTCATCACTTGCCAGTTGCCTGGAGGACAGCTGAGGGTACTGTGACACCTTGGACCCCATTCCCAGAACTTGGGCCTGAAGGGTTGTTCAAGTGGAGACACTGAGCTCTGTGTGTGACTGGTTCTTGTCAGCTTGCCCTTGCCTCATGGCAGGGCCTAACTCTGGGTCCCTGCAGGGTAAGGTGGCTGTGGGCCTGATTCTGAAACAGGAAGCTCCGTCCGGGCAGGCCTTTTGTTTAGAGGCATCTCTAAAGGTTTTAGTCATGATGCCTCTGGTGGCAGCAGAAAGTGCTGATAGCGGCAGCTGACAGGGAGGTGCTGATAAAGTAGTTTGGTTGTTGGCTTGTAGAGCGTCCACCGATGTAGTCTTTGCATTTTCTAGTACTGTTTTTCTGCATCTTCTCCCCCATCTCCTCAGTAGGATTGCTTTAAAGTTCAGCAGCCTGTGCTTCCATTGGTACTCCAGCCTTTTGTACCATGAAGGCAAATTTCGGTGGTTTATGATCTCTCTCCTTTTTAAGAGTTATTTTACATGTTGTGGTGTAAGGGCACTGAAACAGAACACCAGATTCATACGTTCTTGTGCCATCCCCAGACTTCTCTTGTAAAAAATTCAAGCAAGAATCAGAGCTTCTCTGGTAGAAAGACCTGCCTTCCTATGAAGATGTATATATTAGAATTTCAAAGGCTTGTGTGACTAGGACATGGAAAGTAACCTCCAATTCAGTCTACAAGCTAGAGACACCCCCAATAGGATTGTCATCCTTAGTCTGCTGTGTAGCTGTTGTGTGATATTTCCTGTCCTAATAAACCCTTATCCGTGGCATGGCATGATTTACCCGTCGCAATACCATAACATTTACAAAATGATGGTCTTTCATTAAGGAACAGGAAATTAAGGGCAGAGCCATGGAGAGAGGAAGAAAGAAGGGGTGTGAGGTACAGAGGAAGAAGCTGGGAAAGAGACCTGGAAAGGGGTGGACGGGGAGCTTTTATCTCACCTTGCTGCACCTGTGGGCAGGGGATGACATAAGCAATTAGAACCCTGGAGGACCCCTGAAGTTAGGTTAGTGCAAATGCCTGAAGACTTACATTCCTGCCTTTGTTTAATTAAAAAAAAAAAATGAGCTAGGAAGGTAGGTGGGGCAGGAGTTGGGTCGGTGTGTTCTTTTTAGACTGCTTCCTGCTGACTTGGGGCATAGGCATCTTTGGGGGTCCTAAAAAGAAAATTGGATGCTGGTGAAGTTTTAGGAGAGCTGGCTGTTTCACTGCTGTCCAGGATCTGTGGCTAGGAAAATGCAGTCCTTGCTGGAGGGAGCTTTTATCCGGCACACGATGGCAGATGATGATGTAAGCAGTTGAGGACCCTCAAGGACCTCTGAAGTCAGGCTTGTGAAAATGCCTGAAGACTTACAGTAAGGACTTTGGCAAGGACTAAGGTCCATCCAGAGATGTTCACACATTGACTAGCATATGTGGGTGGACTCTAAATTATGAGCTCGACTTAGAGCTTGTAGTGTAGCAGCTGTCATGCGTGTGTCATGTACTTGATCTTTAAATGCCCCTGCAGGACTGTATCAAGTTTGATATAGTGGGTCGTGCTTGTAATCCCAGCACTAGGGAGGCAGGGTATGCTAATTTACTTGACAAGCTTCCTCCAATATGAGATCTTGTCTCAACAAACAAGGTGGACAGCAATGGAGGAATGATACCAAGGATTGACCTTTGGCCTTGACTCACATTCCCGCACACACATGAACAACCTATACACATAATGTAAAGCCCTGGGCTCACTCTCCAGCAAGGCATAAACTGGGTGTGGTGGTGCACAAATGCTTTGAATTTTAGGCCAGCCTGGGGTACACAAGACTTTGTCTGAAACAAACAAGCAAGCAAGCAAGCGAAGTTGTTGGCTTGTTCCAGGTCAAAAAGAATGACCAGAAACAATGAGGGAACATGGTGGCACAGGTGAGGTAATGTATGAGTGAGGGATTTATTTAAGAATACAGTGAAGAGGGTTGCAGTGATTTGGTTACATGTCACTCACAGCATTTGGAAAAAAGACATTGGGAATTCCCCAGGCATCCCACCATGGGAAATGGCTAATGTGAGGCACATGCCCCTAGTGAAAAGTAGCAGCCGGCAGACGCTGAATTAGTGACTACTGTGGGACTGTGGAGAGAGAAGCTCGAGATCAGCTGCTTAAGCAAGCTATAAAAAGCCCCGTGTTCGTATTCCTCTGCCCCTCCCCCTCCCCCACACCCACTTGTAGAAAAAAGGCTGGAAGGAACTAGACCAAAATGTTAACAGTGGTTGTCGGAGGAAGGTTGGATTATTTTGCAGTTTAAAAAACAAATGCAGATTATTTAATCACACCAGCAAAACAAAACAAACAAACCAAAACAGTGCTGTCTCAAGCGGCCGGTGAGGAGTGTAGGCAGCTCCCAGCTGAAGTTGAGTTGACGAACTTCAAAGCCTTTGCTGAGTGTGTCTCATTGTGTTGGAATGCTGGTGATCACAGGAAGTGGTGACAGGCCCTTTGTTATAGGAGCTCACCAGGCTTGCTCATCCGTGTCAGTGCTAGCTAGCCCTTGGTGCTGGATGCGGACGGACAGCTGTCTGTATGCTTAGCACTATGTACGGACTGCACTGTCAGGCCCAGGAAGGTGAAGTTCACACCCTCTTGCTTAACTCCCTCAGGCGACGGGAGCCAGGACAGGAGGGAAGCCCAGGTGGAGGGCTCCTGACCCCGGAAGGGGCTGGAAGTGATCTTGGCTACCTGCCAAAGCAAGAGCCTGCTTTTTGATCTCTTGTTTCTCAAGTCCTGTCTGTCTGTCCTGCTGTGACAATGTGATCATGCTGTGGAATGCTGCTGCTCCAGAGACAGGGGTCAGCTCTCCTCTCTTAACTTCTCAGCAGGAAGCAGGCAGAAGCGCATGGCAGGTGCCCGATGAAGTTTCAGAGCCTCCGTGTGGGTGTGGATGATGCTGCAGGTGTGTGTCTGCACTGGTAGCTAAGGAACCCTGAGTCTCATGTCAGAAGGCAGTTCAGCGTGTGTCCTAGGATTTTTAGCTGCAATCCATGGTTCCCAAGGCGTGCTGTACTTTGTCGCGTGAGTTCCCTGTATTGCCCCATTGTGATCCAAACGGATGTGAAACGAAGGGAGGTGTCTTGGAGGTCAAGGGCCAAGCCTGAGGACTGCCAAGCTTCTCTGCTTTTATTGACATTCCTGCATTATCTGAACACCAGGGCTCATTGAGAACACATACTTATTTTTGACTGACCCCTTACAGCTGGCACAGAACCTGGAACACTGAAGCCACTTAGTGATAGTTGTACTTTGAACTTCCAGGGCCAGGTGACTTAGCAGGTCCCATCCTGTCTGGGCCACTGTGCCTGTCTTTGTAAAATAGCCAGGTGTTACTCTTGTTCATAAGCCTTTCCCCAAAGGCTACAGCCATCTCCAGACCACAGGTTCCTGTGGGATGCAGTTGGTTTCGTAAGGGGCAGTCACAAACCACGAGTGACTGAGGGTTTTTTATTATCAGGCCTAGGCCTAAGCTTCAGATGACTATTGTCCTCAGTTAATGAGACACAAGAAGTAAAGTTGCACAACTTCATAAGGAAACCACATTTCTCACTGTGATTTCCTGTCCACGTGTCCTGCTTCTGGAAGGCCTGTGTGTTCATTCTTTGAGCAACCACCTGCCTTTTCACCTGAAGGGATTTGGAAGAGCCCTAGGCACTTACCCTCTAAAAGTTCAGAGGATGGAAAGTTTACCAGGCCAACAGCTTCAAAGAAACATGGGACCTCCTCTAGGGGAATTGCTCAGATAAGAGGGACCAGCAGGGTCTTCAGGCATGAGTCTGTTGCCTTGAAGTTGCATGAGTCTGTTGCATGAGTCTGTTGTTTGCCTGTGTTAGTTCCTCATTTGTGTAACACAAGGGTCAGCAAACTTTCTGTACAAGGCCACAGATGAAGAATTTTAGACTTTTTGGCAACCAGATTTCTATCATAGCTACTCAGTTCTGCCCTAACCATGGGCAGTATGTAAATGAGTAGGTGTGGCTGGGCTCCAGTGACACACTGTTGACACAAACAAAGAGTTGCTGGTCACAGGTTGCAGTATTAGTTACTTCTTTGTAATCACAGTCCATGTTGACTTACTCTTGCTGGGTTTTATCCAAGCCCATTTTGACCTTCTAAGTGCATGGCAAACCCCACCCACTCCACCCCCTTAGTTCCTTCAAGCCACCTCTGGCCCAGGCATGCAGAAGGTCTTTGATCTCTCCTGAGTTTAAGTTACCCACATTCTCATGCCAAAATATGTTTTTCTTAAAGTACCATTTTTTGGTCTTTTAGCAACTCTGCTGTCCTGGGTAAGATCATTATATCGTCTGGTTTATTGTAAAGGGCTAAGAAATGGACCTATTAACAGATCGATTATTGTTATGGCTTTGTTAAATGGTGTCAGAAGAAAAGCCCCATACCTGATAGCCCTTGTTGCTTTTTTAAATTCACTATTAGTATGCACAAGTGTGCATGTGTGTGCTCATGCATGCAGATGCATGCACGCCAGGACTCACATGTGGGAGTCGAAGGACAATTTTCAGGGCTTGGTCCGCTCTCCTTGCATTATGGGATCCAGGAATTGAATTCGGGCTGTCAGGCCAGAGGCACCTTACCTGTTGAGCTGTCTTGTTGACCAATTGTTGATCTTTCTGGTCAGACCTTTTGTCTTCTGAGCGTGACTCTCCATATGTCATTGCTTAGTATTCCCCATGACTTCTCTTATGTCCAGCCTCCTGGTTTGACATCTAGCTGCCCTTCGCCTCTTAGAAAGGTTTCCGGTTGCCACAATGCTTTTGTATCCCATCCCTCCTCCGCCCCTCCCTGTGGCCTGCCGTGTCCCCTCAGCTGCCGTGCCATCTGGGCAGCTTCTCATCTTCTTTCCTTTCTCTGCACACCTAGTAGGAAGTGTCTGCATCCCTGGTAGGAGGGGTCACACCATGTCACAACTCCTGTGTCTGTTGTCACTGCTGGGTTTCTGGAAAGAGATGAGAGTTCCACACCTCATCCAAGTTGACCCCAGAGTGGACCCTAGGGTTGCTCGTCAGTTAAGTGCTCTGAAATCGTGCCAGTCCCCAGGCTTCCTGTAACTCCAACATGGGAAAACACCTAAAAACCCAGGGTCCGGTGGAGGAGCCAAGACACGCCCCATTGTAGGCATCTGTGGCTCAACAGGCTGAGTAGCCCAGCTTGGGCTGCCTGCTTTTCTGGTAAGGCACAGAGACTTTTGGATGAGTGTGTCAGGTAGGCATCTGGGGAGGGCAGCTTTCTTCTTCAGTGGCAGGTGGGAGAGAAGATAACAGCGGCCAGCCCCTGAGTAACCCTGAATGGGGGAGAGTGTTGAGCTTGGGACTTGGCTGTGATCTGCTCAGGGATCCAGGCTGGTGGGGTGTAGAGGGCCTTCAGCTGCTTTAGCATAGTGCCCAGCATGTCAGAAATACTTAAAAAAAATTCTGATTGAGTTATGCTAAATAGAGACTTTGTTGTGGTCAGATTGAAGGGCTGCAAATATCACAGTAAGGAGTTAATTGAGTGTTTGCCAAATAGGCAGTGGGGACTCAAGGACAGGTTTGTGCAGGGAGGGACTTCGTACTGCAACCTGTGTTGCTCTTAGCCCATTATTTGCCCTTTCCGGTGTGACTGAGATGCCAGATAATGAGGCGTTGGACTACAGAAAATGCTTCCTTGTGCTGGAGGGAGGCAGGGCCAGTCTTGAAGCCAGTTGGCCACTAGCCTCCTCCCTGTAATTTATGTGCAGTGGCAGGTTGGAGTGGGCTGCCAGGCAGAGCCAGGGCTTGCCCGCCTCTGCTGATTACCACTCAGCTCGCTGGCTCCAGCCCAGGGGATGTGGCCCTGACTTGAGGCCTGCTTCTGAATTTTCCTTGCTGTCCATGCACTCTGAAAGGTTGAAGGCAGTGCTGGCTCTTCCCAGGAATGGCCAACATAGTTGGTAGTTTCTGTGACGTGCAGGGGGCAGATGCCACTGACCCTTGGTTTGTTTTCCTCCAGAAACACCTCATTCTCCAGCTTGGGGCCAGGTTCAATAACCTTAGGCTTTTCCCAACTAAAGATAATGGTTTGCTGTTTTCAGTCCCAGGATCTAAGGATGAGGAAAGTCACTGGGGGAGGAAGTTAGCAGCTCATCTGCTTTGGTGCTGATGTAGAGGACAGGAGCAGGCCCTGTGGACCAGGCAGAGCACAGATGGAGGCTGGGTGGTGCGGTGGTGGCAAGGGAAAGGGAGTGTTAGCCGGACATCAGATGCAGGGAGGGAATCAGGGTGGATGGGCCCTCCTTGGAAGAAGTGGCTAGGTTTCAATGTGACCCGGGAAGGGGGGGGGGGGGGGGGGTGGGGACAAAAGCATGCTAGGCGCAGGGCACAACTTGCGCCAATCATGAAAGTTGACAAAGACAGATGTGTCTGAGACCTGGCTGAGAGGAGCATATGAGTGGCTTCTAGAGCTGGTCAGCCATGTGGTAATAAATGGATGTGAGTGTCCTCTGCTTGGGCCTCTGTCCCTGCAGAGACTCAAGGAAAAGCCTGTTGGGTGGGGGAGGCATTTGGCAAGAGCTAACAGGAATTCAATTGCTAAGCAAGGTCCAGCAGAGCCAGGGCCTGGCCAGGCTGGAATTGGGCCCCTGTTGTTCCTGCTGCTGTCCCACTGTTTTCCTGGCTCGGCCTTCCAAGAGCCCTCACAAGTGAACTCTGAGGGATGCTGACAGATGGGCAGGATGGAGATGGCCCTCCTGTGGAGGCAGGGCACACTGGCCCTGTGGACAGGATGGAGATGGCCCTCCTGTGGAGGCAGGGCACACTGGCCCTGATGAGCAGGATGGAGGTGGCCCTCCTGTGGAGGCAGGGCACACTGGCCCTGATGAGCAGGATGGAGGTGGCCCTCCTGTGGAGGCAGGGCACACTGGCCCTGGTGGACAGGATGGAGGTGGCCCTCCTGTGGAGGCAGGGCACACTGGCCCTGGAGGGCAGGATGGAGGTGGCCCTCCTGTGGAGGCAGGGCACACTGGCCCTGTGGGCACTTCACACTTTGCCCTGAGCGGTCAGTTCCATGCTGTCTCAGCTTTCCCAGAAGGCAGAGAGAAGGGTCTCTCCTCTCCCCTTCCCAGTCATTTTATGGATGTCAGGGAAACTCCAGGTGAGGCCGTGAGTGCCAGCCCAGTATGTTACTCACACAGCACTGCCCCTCAGTAATTAAAGGGCGTGTGCACACTTTGGAGGTAAGGTTTGTAATTAAATGACAACTGAAGACAGTGGGTGATATCTGGGTTCTACCCACTCCCCTTTTAATACAAGGTCTCATGTAACACAGGCCTGCCTGCAACTTGATATGTAGCCAAGAGTGACTTTGAACAGCTGATCTCTGCCTCCACCCCTCGATTACAGTTTTGTATCTCTAAGCCTGGCTTATGCAGAACCTGGGGCTGGGCATACACCCCATCACTGAGCCACATCTCCAGCCCTGTGACTGGATTTTCTTAAACATACTACTAAGTCTGCATTCTTGTGACCACCCTTGTGAGTGGTAATTTTGTTTTCCGAGTGAGACCTAGGCACGAGGGTTTAAGGAACTTGCTCAGACAGACTTAAGTCTGGTTCTTCCCAGGGCCTGAGCTCTTTGTCCCATGCTCCTGTGTCTTTGAGAGCCAGGCACCTGCACAGCCCCTCAACAGCCCTGCTGCCCCTATCATGTGTTATAATTAGAACAGTCTGCAGCCCTGCCCATGATGTCACTGTGAGATTAATATCCAGAAACAAGGCAGAGACTGAGGTGGTCTGCACCAGAGCTCAAGGCCTGTTTAAAAGCAGTGCACGAAAGCTAACCTTGCCCAACTTTGGTCATTTAAAGGCTCCCACGGTAGGTATCTCTGCTTCTGCTTGTGCTCTGTGAGCCTGGTCCCGCCCAAGCCGGGATGTCTTTATCAAGGACAGCATGTATCACATCCCTCCCATAAAAGCACAATACTACAGCAGCCATTTGGCTTCCTGGGAACTTCCCCTGCCGTGGACTATCAGGGAGTTGCTTTAATCTGACCTCCAAGGGCCATGCCTCCTGTCAAGGTGGTATGTCTCTTATCTGCTTGACCAAAGAACAACCCTCCCCTGAATTAATATATTTTGGCCTCTCCACCTGTGCCTATTCCTGAAGGACGCAGGCCTCACCTCCCAACTGCCCAGTGAATCCTGTTCCTCATATCTTGCCCCTTAGTGTGGATCGTGCTGGGGAGCCCTGCTGGTGACTGCATAACAGTTCTATAATCCCGCACAGCTGTTTCCTAGCTGCAGGACCCACAGTGTGAGCTGCTTCTGGCCATAGTGCCTAGAATGCACTGACTGGCAAGAAGACAAAGGAAGGTTCTCCACTAGGAAAGGACTGTGTGAGTCTTGGACCAGAGGACTTTTTTCAGTTTCTGCAAAGAACAAGCAAAGGCGGGTTGGAGACTGTACTTTTTCATCTATAGAAAAGTGACCCCAGGCAAAAATAAACGCCACCCCACCCCCCAGAGGATGCCTAGAGCTCAGTGCCTAGCCTTAACCAGTGAGCTCCAGGCCAGTGAGAGACTGTCTAAGGAAACCTAAGGCTTTCTAGGAGCAATGCCTGAGAATGACCTCTGGCCTCTGCACACGTGAACCTGCATGTACTTGCACCCACACGGATATGCACACATATACACAAACACACCAAATAAAAATAAGCCCTAAAAGGCCTGGTGTGTAGGGTCTTAGAACCTATAACAAACCTTCAGGCATCACAAACTGGTCTCCTTACTTTCATGCAGACACCCATTGCCATATGCCTTAGCGCTGCTAGACGGAGCTGCCTGAGCCGTCTCCTCCAGGAAGGCCCTGCACCAGTCCAGCACAGCCCACATTGGTGTTCAGCTTCAGGTCCAGCAGTGGCTCTTAACCTCCACTAGCATGACACGGCCTGTGGGTTTGGCCCATGTCCCCTCTGCACCCATCTTGCACCTCCATGTGAGGGTGAGGAACCTGGCTCCAGTGGTTACATGTCATCCTCGTGAGATCACTTTGCACACATGGTCTCAATCAATTCCTCCTCTCAGTGAACCCCTTTTACCATGAGGCAGCTGAGGCTTGCTTAGATGAGGCATATTCCAGCTGGTGGCTCAGGCAGGATTATAAGTGTCTTGGTGTGTCTTTCAGCCTCATTGCTGTCCCCTCCCAGAGCTAGTTCCCGAGCCTCTGAGGAAGTGGCTTTTCCCTGCAGCTATGGTCTTGTTTCCCACCGTGGGGTAGCCTGTGCATTTCTGAGCGAGGCTTGTGCTTTGTGAGCAGCCACACTGTGAGAATCAAGCAGCTGTGAACACTCCAGTTCTGAAATGTGGCCTGAGTCAGAAGCACTGGCCCTATCTCAGGTGAAGCTGGCTGAGGGATTGTGGAGTGCAGAGCCTGGGTGCCAGGCTCCCATCAGCTGCCCAGAGGAATCTTCTCTCACCCTTTGGTGCGGGAGTTTTCCTGGAGAGGCCTTGTTGCCCTTGGGGTTGAGTACAACCGCTTTCTGAGTAGTCAAGGACGGCAGGGCCAGGTTTGACACATGGTGAACTTGGGAAGGAGCTGACCCTCCAGGAGGAGGCATTGCTTAAGTCTGAGCTGCATCTGGGTGACCCATTTACTCCATTTTAAAACTGGTTGTGTGGTTTAAAGGGTCCTTCAGAAAGCTAGCCTGGCATCAACAGGAAATAGGATTGCAGGAGGACCTTGCAGGGGCTCTGTGAACTCTGTTCTACAGTTGGTGAGTGGGGTCAGTAGGGAGAAGGAGAAGATAGTAAAACCCAGGGATATGGGAGGTAAAGGTGTGTACCAGGAGCCGTGACATCCCCCCCCCTTTCGATTTTTCATTCCTTGCCATTGGAGGGAGCACAAACCAGCTAAGGATAGCAGTGCTCACCCTGCATAAAGTTTTACAAGTGGGGGCTGGAGAGATGGCTCAGAGGTTAAGAGCACTGGCTGTTCTTCCAAAGGTCCTGAGTTCAATTCCCAGCAACCACATGGTGGCTCATAACCATCTACAATGAGATCTGGTGCCCTCTTCTGGAGTGCAGGCATACATGCAGATAGAATATTGTATACATAATAAATAAATAAATCTTTAAAAAAAAAGTTTTACAAGTGACTTGCTCTTGGCCTTAGCATTTCCCAAAACTCTGTTTTATAAAAGCCTGTTTTATCTGTTTTCTTCTGATGGAGCTGCAGTGGTAAATCAGGAAAGGACTGGAATTGTTAAAGATTTCAGTCTGTTGCAGGGATAGTGTCAGAGACTTGGAGGCCAGACAATAGTATTGACAGAGAACTTTAGAATGCTTTCCGTCTTCCCAGCAGTGTGCCGCCTGTCCACTGTTTTCAGGGAGAGAAGTCTGGAATGGACCCTTTGCTGAGCTGTACTGCCCGGACACCATCCATTGTGTCAGCCAAGCCTGATAAGCTCTGTGTCCCTCACAGTTGCCAGGCTAGCTCACAAGCTTCCATCTCCTCACTTCCTCAGCCTCCCATCCTGCCCCTCCCATCCCTGCCTTTGTTCTGTCTTTAGTAGATAGTCTCCCTTCAAGTCATATCTGTTCTTTCCCACCCGTCCTTGTCACTTTCCAGCCACCTCCCTGATGGGTAGCCTTGGTCTCTGGACCTCCCATGCCCAGGTAGGTCACAGGTTGGCAGGGACTGGACTGGCTAATAAATTACCCAGTGGTGTAGCAGTGAGGTCAGTGCCCGCTGTGTCGAAGGACAGGCAGTGGGTTGAGGCAAGAAGGGGTCAGGCAGGTCTGCTGCTTTTCTTTGTGACCCTGGGTGTGATTCTTGGCCCCTCTGAGCCCACTTCCTTTCTTACGGAGTTCAGTTTTCCTATTCTCTATGTCAGGCCCTGCAGTAGATGCAGAGATCATAAAGATGAATGGACTCCACCCTGAGTATTCACTTTACGGAGTCTTAAGGAGCTTAGTAAGGTGACTTGGGAAAGAGCACAGAACACTTAGACATAGTAGTGACTTACGAACTGTTCAATGCTATACACGTGGAAAGTGTTCCTGGGTCTTGCTAGACCATTGCTTTTGTGGTATTACAAGGTTTGCCTTGTTGGCACTCAAGCCTGGAGGTCCCCTCAAGTATGGTGCCCAGTGTGCACACCCTGTCCCCTGGCCACCAGCCTCTGGCTATTAGAACACCTAGGGCAAGCCTTCATGTGTGAGGCTGTGGGGACAAGGAACACAAAATGCCCAGCCCTGGCTATAGAGAAAGATGAGACTTCTGGGAGCTGTGTGGAGTTTTCCAAATGTAATTTATTTGTTTTTGTTTGTTTGTTTGTTTGTTTGTTTTTAATGTGTACAGCTTGTCGGGGGTTAGTGACAGTAGAGCCAGACCCCCCCCCTTTTTAATCTTGTTAATGTGTGATAGAATGTGAAAAATCACTTCTCGACCCCTCTGTCTGAGGCTCCTTGTGCCACTGCTGTTTGTGAACCGGTGTCTGTAGCCTGGCTAGCCTGTGAACCCCTGCAGGTCCACGGTTGTGTTCTATTCTTCTTTGTGTCTAGAGTCCAGCGTGTTCTCTGCTGTGGGGAGGCAGTGTGAAGCGGCAGGTGGAACTGTGGGCTCACTTCCATGTGTGGTTGAGGGGTGCCTCAGAAAACAGTACTAAATGGGGCATTAAGTCTGAAATGAGGGCAACCACAGTCATGCCCATGCTGTTGCCCAGCACTGAAGGTGGGCACCCTTCTTATCCTGAGGCCCTGAGAGGTTGAGGGAATCTTCTCAAGGTGGTACAGCTACAATCTGAACTCAGAGGTCATGTCTTCAGTACTCTGATGTGGGGACCAGATAGATGTTGAACATGTAGTAATATGAGCAGATGTCACCCCAAGAGAGTACAGTATGGACAGAAAGTCATTGGAAGAAGCTGGAGGCTGGAATATTATTCTGGGGCCCCAGGAAGAGGACACTGTGGCACTGGTCCCTTATAGCAAGCAGTTCATACATAATGCAACCCAGCAGAGTACTGGGAGCTGGCTGTCTCTTGCTCAGCAGGCTCTTGGCCACCTCTTTGAGCCCATTGGCAGATGTCATCAGGTATCAGGATTTGTTTACAGGATAGACTTCGGCCTCGCTGGGACAGTGTGTAGTGCTAGTTTCCCTGTCCCTGAGCTGTATAGTTCACACTACTCTTTACCCTCTCTGAGTCTGTTCTGCCTTCCTGGAATCAGTGGAGTCAGGCCCTCTGGCCATGGTAGAGTCCCCCCTGGAGCAGGACGCCAGGGTTGTCCTGTCTGCTGGAACTCCTTGCTCTGCAGACATTGAGGTCATCACTCTATAGAGACCTGCCAAAACGTGCTACCTGCCCAGAGCTCTGCCCACGCAGGACTCAGCACAAGGAGCCCCCAGGGCCTTGGAAATGTTGCAAGAGCTTGGCCGAAGTTGGGCGGTCTCTAGTGGTGTCATTGGAGAAAAGCTTCCTATGGCTGTGTGCTCATTAGGACTGAAGAAACCCAGTTTTTACAGCCTCCTTTTGTTCCTCCCAGATGCTAATAAACAGTTACAAACTTTGGTTAAATGCTGCTTCTAGAAAAAAGAAGGATGTTTGGGAGAATTCTGTTCCCTGGGTATTTATTTCTAGGTCATCAAGGTTTAGTCTTGAACAGGGGAGTGTCTCCTGTATAGGGGTGGGGTGGGGCAAATATGGCTGGTGTTTTTCTGGGGTCCTCAGCTTACTGGAGTGGAGGGACATGACCACAAGAAGGCTTTTGTGTTCCATCCAAATCTGCTCTGTGCAAGATGCCATTCTGCAAGTCCAGATTCCCTGCCTCTTGACTCATTGTGGGATCTTGAGCAAATCACTTCTCCTGGGTTTGTGAAATCGTGGGATTAATAGAGAGGTGTTTACACACGTCTGATACTACTGGGGATTCTCAATCTTGGGTATTTGTGCCAAAGCTCCCAGAGAGCTTTTAGAAAACATGGGTCTCAGGTCATAATGTCTGGTGGAAATCTTCAGGGGATAGTGATGTTGTACTATTACCAGCATTAGATTGGACCGGAGTAGGTCAAATCTGGGGCTGCTTTTGTCCATATTTTGTTGTGTCCTGTTGCATATGGTTACTTTCATATGACTGGCAACTGAGTAGTTTAGAGAGTGTATGGGAACTTCACACTTTACCCCACAGGAAGCCTAAAGCTTTCCCATGAGGCTCTTCAGAGGACAGATTTGCTTACTTCTGAGGTCCATCCCTCCTGGAGGGAGCCAGGGAGCTGGCTGTCTGGTTTCTCTGTGTATCATGGACATCTCAAAATTCCAGGACACAGGAGGTCTGAGTGCGTCCATGCCTCTCCCACAGTACCAACCCTTTTGGCACTGCTGGGACCCTCCCTGAGGCTGCCCCTAGAGACACTGGGCCTAGTCCCATGCCCTTCATGTCCCCCTTACCTGGAGCAGCCATCCTGTCCACAGCGCCATGCTTAACAATGCTGTGGAGATCTCAGGAGCCGCATAGAGCGTACAGACTCAGAAGACAGCAGTTCAGGTGTCTCTGTGTGCCGGTCCTAGCCACTCCCTGCTGGAGCAGAGAGCTCACTGCTTCCCAGAGCATCCTGTTCCCTGTGGAGCAGCTGCCAGGGCATCCTGAAATTTGAGTCAAAATATTTCTCATAACTTCTGTGTGTTGGTGTTCACTTTATCCTTTCTGACCCCGCAGAACATTTTTTGTGCCCTGTTGGAGGGATTAGCTATTCATCCGGCAACCCACACACATCAGATCCCCTCCAGAAGACATTCCTTGGTCCCTCCTCCACTGATGCCCATGAGACCAAATCCAGATGCTATGTGATTGTGATGGCTCCTAACGAAAGAGAAGGGTCCAGAGTGGAAAGTGCCTCTTCCAGGGACCCCCCATTCTGTGCAGAAAATTGAGGGCAAAGCTCCCTTGGGGGTAGAAGTCCCCAAGTGAACACAGCCTGAGATCAGGTCGGCTTTGGGGTGTGTCTGTGTGTGTAGCCTCACTTTAATAGAGGTCTCATGTAGCCGAGGCCCTAGTGTGGCACGCCCGCTGCAGCTCTTGTCCACCCCTGGGCCCTAGGTCCTCCTGGCTTGCTACCAGGGAAGAGGTGAGTACCCGACTCCCTCCAGTAGCAGATGGGGAGTGTGGCCATGAGAGAGCTTCCTGGGCCTTGGTTTTATGGCATCATTGGGAACAAGGTTAATATTTAATGGTGAAGGGCGAGCCCTGTTATTACCGGAGCTCACTCAGCAGCAGCAAAACTTGTTATGCCTGTTAGTGTCTCCGTGTTGGGAGTTCGTGAATGGGAAGGCAGTTTCTCTAACACCCGAACCACTGCTCCCTTCGTAAGTGCAGGAGGAGGTACAGAAGGGGGTGATTTCACAGTAGATTCTTCTGAGGGGCAAAAGTCCTTTCCTGCCTCCCTCAGCAAGGAAGCCAACCCAAGCCAGTCCATAGGCCAAGAGGCTGCAGCTATGACGAGGCATTTTGAGCTATCTGTTGGTCTCATTGCCCATTGGTTGGAGGGTGGTTGGCAAAAGGGTTGCAGAGAGATTTGTCATGAAGCCACTGTGTTGTCTGAGCCCCTCCAAAGTGATTGATGTGTCTACAAGAAGACCCGTGGGTATTCCAGGTCACCTGTATCGTTCCTGGTAAATGGGCAAGCGGACTACCCATCAGGGTGTTGGGGCTCATTTGTCTCTCTGGAGAGTGCAGCTTGGAGTCACTGCCTGGCTCTCTCAGGCCCACTTCTACCTCTGAACTCCCCCTGGGCTGGCCCCTTTTGAATCTAACAGTCTACAAATACGGATACTTAGCCTTTTAACCCAGCTGGGCTCGCCTGTCAGTGCCATGAAAAGTTAGGTGACTCTACCTTAGCATTGTTACCTTCTCTTGGTAGCTCTAGTAAGAAAATCTAGTTTCCCTCTTCCTTTTATTAAAAACACGGAATATCAAAAGCCAGTGTGTTCATTGGGCTCCTGGCACTACATAAGAACATCTTTCCAGCAAGTTGGGGAGCTGAGGGTGCCCTAAGTGAATATGCAAGGAGTGAATGGCATCTGTTGCAGGGTGGCTCACTGTCTCTCGTGTGCCTGGGATTTACCTGATTGGGTGGCCTGGGAATGAAGGAGGAATGCACACGTGCACAAAGAGAAGCTGAGGTCAGCTGGGCCGCTCTGGCTCTGGGGGAGCGGCACACTCCACAACCAGGAGCCTCAGAGCTTTTATTTTGTGCAGCACTGGGGGAGGGTTAGCCCGTCTCCATTGGGGGGTCCTTGTAGGGGAGCAGCCTGAGGCTGCAGTCATGGGGAGGAGGAAGCTGAGGCCACAAGTTTTTGCACACACTGCCAACATTAGTGCCTGAACCAGAGGAGGGCTTTGTCATTCTGTTTGCCATTTCTGCGGGTCTGGGGCATTGGGTCCTTGGTGTGGCTGGCTGTGTCAAACAACACCTTTCCACTCAGGATTTTATCCTCTTTTCTCATTCACTCATGGTTGCCTTGGTTCCCCACTCAGGGAGAGTTTCCTTCTGGCTTTCATTTCCTCCCGTTCCGAGGATGTTTTTATGTGTAGAGGTTTGGGAATCAGGAGAGGGGGTCCACCGGCCTTTGTACGGGATGGTATGAGCATCGTCAGAACAGTGCTGGCATTCATTACCTCTAAGGACAAGGACTTTGCGGTGTGCTACTTTTGGGTGGGGCTGTGGGGTTCCCAGGCAGGGTGAGCCTTGTGTGGGAATGGAGGGAGGTGAGAGCTGGACGCCAGCAGCCTGTTAGCACAGGCCTCAGGAGGAAGCCCTGCTTCCACAGGTGTGGCCCTGGCAGGTGGCAGGTGTGTGGAGTCAGTCACTAGGGCGTTTGTCTGAGGAAGAGAGACTTCTAGTACTGGCTGACTGAGGGAGTGTCAGGTGGCCCTTGCCCAGGGTTGGCACATCCGAGTCAAATTGGCTAAGCTTCCTCTTCTTCCTGTCAAACCTCCCTTTGGAGATTTCCTGTTGCTGGGAAGAAGTGAGTGGCATGGGAGAGCCAGCACTGGAGGTGACGCATTGGCTCTAAGGTTAGGATGGTAAACTAAGATGATATCTGAAAGCCCAGAGCCAACAGCCCATGTTAGGCAGTCCGTCAGCAACACCTCCATGGCCTCTCCATCCTGAGCCAGCTCTCATCCTCTGTGTGCAGGCCCCTTCACGGTCTGGTCTGAGGGTCCTATGTCCTGGCATAGCAGTTTGCAGTTTCCAGGACCCAAACCCTATGAGTCTCAGCAGAGAAGAAGTGGTGGACATCTTGTCCTTTCCTTGGCTCCCAGTGTACCTAGCAGCAGCACCTTTTTCTTTTTTAATTGGTAAGTCTGGTATTCAGTTCACCATAGCTTCGCCTCTCTTTCAGGATGTTTCCTGTGACTGGTGAATTATGACCTGTTTGGAAGGAGATTTTACGATGTGCATTAATAAATAAGACTGTTCTGGGCCTGGAGCTCCTGTCTGAGCAGTGGGCACTGTGGTGGTGTCTTCTAGAGAGTTCAGATGTAGTCTAGAAGTCCTGGGGGTGGGCACATGGGGAGAGGATGGGCACAGGTCAGGGACCTTAGCAGTCACGCATACACATCACTGTGGAGTCCATACAGGTGATAGATTTGTTATAATGCTTCCCAAAGGCTTGGCGCTCCTAGTGGAACCACAGAAATGAAAAGTTGGGGAAAATTATTTTGATTTGTATTTTGTATTTGTTTTTGTCCTACTGATGAGGAAACTGAAGCACTGAGCGTGTAACTTAGCAAATGCTGCCAAACTGGGGAGAAGAGGACATTAAGAAGGCTTGGGTGGTGGTGGCGCAAGCCTTTAATCTCAGCACTTACTAGGCAGAGGCAGGTGGATCTCTGAGTAGTCTGGAGGCCAGCTTGGTGTACAGAATGAGTTCCAGGACAGCTAGGGCTACATAGGGAGACCCTGTCTCGAAAAGCAAACAACAACAAAAAAGAATTTGATCCTCAAATGCTCCATGGAAACTTCTGGGTGTGGAAGCCAGTGAGAATCAGCAGCATCATTTACAGGGAAAACCCCTCCCAAAATAATGTAAATCCCATCATTCAAAAAATTACTGAAAATTTGGAATATAGCTGAGAGATACAGCATATGCATTAAACTTTAGAGGCACTGAGTTCAGTCTCTCACACTAGAAGAAAAGAATTTTCAAGTTGGTGACAGCAAGACTTTAAACCAAGTGCAGGGCCTATGTGACTGCACAAGCCACATGTCATGAAGCTGGCCCTGGGGACCATAAATGTCAAAGTCCCTTATAAATAAAATCCTATAGTACTTAACCCAAGCCTTTTAGACACCCAAGATCCCCCAGAGAGCACTTTCTGTGCTCCCTGCAGACATCTTCCCTGCAGCTTGAGGTTAGAAAGAAGCCAGAGGGGGAAGCTGTGGAACCTTTGGTAGCCCTGGAGGGAAGAGGCAGGACTCCCATTCATGTGGCCTACTGTACCTGCGTTTCTGTCTCTGCGTCTCTGGGGGCGACTGTCACACACAGTTCAGGCTGTGCAGGGCTCTGCAGGAACTGAAGAGGCCCACCAGGTCCCATCCTTGTCATTTTGCCCAGACGCTGATTTGAAGGGTGAAGGGACACCGTTTTTTGTAGGAGAAGCTGCCTACTCCAGGGAAGGTGACTTGGGGAGACCTGACCCCCAGTTCTGGGCAGTCTCTATAGAACTTGCTCAGAATCCCAGAGGGAAGTGGTCTCACCTTTTCATAGTGAATAAACAGAAATGGCAAGATCAAAGATTCGACCAGAGCAAGGGACAAGCAAATGGGTGCCCAGGGTGGTGTGCCTGGTGCTCTTCTGGTTCAGATGCCATGACCTGACCTGAAAGGCTTTCTTGGCTCCTGTCAGTCTCTCTCTAGGGGGCCTTCATGCTTCCCTTCTGGTGTTTTCCATCTCTGCTTGAGAGTTCTTATTGTTACTTTCTTAGAACACAGCCAGCTAACCAGCTGACCAGGCAGCCCAGTTTTCCTAGCTACCTTCCCTTCTCAGACTCATTTCCCTGTGCTCTCATAAGTGTTCCCTTCCAAGTAAGCCACTGGCATGGCAATCCCTGATGAAAGGTCTGTGTCTAGGGAAGTTCACACAGGCCTGTGGTCTGTGAAGGAAGAGGGTGGAGTCCTTTATGTATCCTCTCCAGTGCCCTTGCCATGCCAACACAGTGTGCTGGGCATTGTGTTGTCCTGTGGTCCATTGGCCCTGTCTCCTCCATACACAGGAGAAAGATGTCTTCCTAGGGAGTTAAGAGTTGGGAGTGCTCAGCTGAGAGAAGGTATGCGAATCCCCAGAGCCCATAGCTGAACAGAAGCCTGGAAACACTGAAGCTCAGGGCTCAGTCCAGCCCCACCTGCAATCTCTGCCATGCCCATCTCTTGCCCAGTATACCTTGCTGGAACCCTGCTGCCCACAGGACTGTGCTCAGGTGAAATAAGGGGGCTCCAGAACCTCCATCCTAGGTGAAGTAGGAAAAGTCAAGCCTAGTAAAGGTGTGGACCACGTGTGGGCCCTTCTGTGCACTTAACTGTGTGCCTGGCACAGATGCCTCTCTCCTACCTTAGGGATGTGAGTTCTCCTAGGTGGGGCGAACTGATTGATACCATCGTTCCTGGGGGCCGGAAGCTTCCTGAAAGCAGACTTCCTTCAGTATTGCCAGCACAGAGCTTGTTTTATGGTTCCAGTCAGTATATAGTGAACAGGATTGAACAACAAGCAGCTTAGGCCCTGAGTGATGTGGCCAAATTCTGCTACCAAGTGCCAAGGGCATGTGGGACGTAGCACTCTGAGTTTAAGGACAGTTTGTTAACCTATAGCTGTACATGAATAAGTTAGTCCAGGATTGGCTGCTGGGCATAACAAGAAGGTAGCATTACTTTTAAAAGTAAATCAACATTTATTGAGCATTCACTATTAGGCTGAACATAATTGGGAATCTCTAATGGTGGTGGTAGTTGTGGCTGATGCTGTGTCTTCAATAAGAAGAAAGTGTCTGTTGGGGGAGGGCAGCTCCTTATTGCCGCCTGTGCCTAACAATGCCCTGCTCTGCCTCTGGGCTTGGAGAGTTGCTGTGCATGAATCATCCTAATGGGCTGTGTTCAGAGAGAAATGACCCTTCACTTAGAACAGTTTTTCTGTTGCTTATTGAAATGCACTGTGTGCCCAGGAGGCCAGCAGCCTCCCCCTTTCTTGGTAGCTCCAGCACAGACAGGGCCACTGGAAGGACAGGCTCTGCTTGGTGACTTCATTCACATGGCATGGATGCCAGTTTCTGAACATCCTAGGCACTGCTGTTTTGCTGTGCATACCTTCCCCATGAGCACGCTGGGAGTTACGACTTCCTGGCCCTGCTTTCACCATGAGAAAGCCTAACTGGCATTCCTGATCTTTCTTTGTGAGGGGAGTGGTGGTAAATGGGCTATGCCTATCAGGAACAGAAAAAATACCCTGAAAATTGAGTAGTGTCAGCTGCATTTCGGAAGTAGACAGTTTATAAACACCCACACTAAATGTGTGGTAGGCTCGCCCAGCATAATGGAGGCTGCTAGGGAGATGACTTTGGTTGTGTCTCTCGTCCTTTGGGTTTTTTTTTTTTGGAGGGGGGGGTCCTGCTTTTGTTATCTTCTCATGAGAGTTTTGTTTGTGTCCCTCTGACTGCCCGAAGCCCCTCATTGTTCCTGGTCAATATGGAAAGGGCTTGCTCAGGTTTAGGTGACCTTGGCAAAGCCGTTGGTTCTGCCCATTGCCTTTTTATGGAAGGAGGCTGAGGCGGAGGGGAGACATCTAGTCCCTGCACCCTTCCCTTCCTCACCTTAACTCTTCGGGCAGAAAATGTCAACCCTGCTCTTGATTTTGTGGACCAGGGTATGGCCCTGTGTAGCATAAAATTAATAAGATGGTAATTTTTCTCCAGCCCAGTTAACTCCCACATAATTGACACAGAGAGACTATGATATATTTACAGCTAAGAACACAATA
Source organism: Lophiomys imhausi (assembly GCA_907164525.1). Taxonomy (NCBI): domain Eukaryota; kingdom Metazoa; phylum Chordata; class Mammalia; order Rodentia; family Muridae; genus Lophiomys; species Lophiomys imhausi. The sequence goes on from CAJQZJ010032188.1 coordinate 16,850,631, forward strand.
ACTGAGCATGATAAGTGTGTTCTGTTCCTCTGAGTGATTCTAGCTACTTCCCAGCCAGAATCCCTTAATATGGCCTTCAGTGCTCCAGCTGCACTCTCAATCTCCTTCCTCTCTCCTCGTGGTCGAATCCCCTCTCCTGTTTCTTTCCTCTCCTCCATGGAATCAGAAGTCCCACCCTATTCTCTCTATTGCCCAGTTATTGGCTAGCTAGCTTTTATTGACAAGGCAGAGAATAAATGGTGAACAATGTTTACACAAACTTGAGACAGATTATTAGAATAAGCATTACAATGCCATGTCTGGATTGAAATCAGATAGTGGGATAGAGAAATCATCATTTGAATAATTCAAGTGTAAAACTTTACACAGTGTACAATAACATGCCAACAGCCCTGTGCTTGCTTCCCCATCCAACCCCCACCCCACCCCAAGCTGGGAGGAAGGATCATCTATCTGGCAGGTTGGCCAAGCATGATGGAGGCTGCTATGGAGAACGAGGGAGCTGTAGTCAGACACAACACCCAGCCCCAGCCCAGCCTGGTGTCCAACCCCACAAAGAGCAATCTATGACTGTGGGTGCTCCTTTCTGGAGAAGGTGGGGGTGTTGGGCTCTTCTTGAAAGGTGGTTGTGATGAGATTTCTTTGGAAAATTGATTGATGATTTAAAAGAAAAACTATAGGAATTGCAGAAATGATGTGGACCAGAAAGTTAGGAAATGGGTTTTGGTTACCTGTTTCTGGCATTGATCTTGGTTAGTTCATTCCCTCTCTGGCCTTTCCAGTGAATTCCTGGTCTCCAAACTGGACACTGGCCTAAAGCCTTCTTTCTTTAGGTAGTGGCATGTGTAAACCCTGTAAAGTTTCCTTTGTGCAAATCTTACACACAAGATTTGAGACCCAACAGACTGACTGGATCACCTCCTTGGGTCCTCTTGGTAGTGTGAAGCGCTGCTGGGTGCTGGGTGAGTCTGTCCTGAGAGAGATGTGCTGAATTCTCTGTGCAGAGATCCTAGCAGACTGAGCAACTGGGAAGCTCTAGCAATGAATTATTTCTGAGTTCAAAATAAAACCTCTCACTACTAGAGAGATGCTGACAGGCCTTCCCCTAACATTTGACAGTAAGTTTCTGGAATAACCAGGGTTGGACTAGGCTATGCTCCAGCATCCTAGCCAGATTATCAGCCTGGAGGGTGCCAAGCAGACAGAGAGCAGAGTGGGTCCTCTCTCAAGAGAAGGAGGGCTGTGAGTTGAGTGGCCTGACTGGAGCCAGCAGAGGCTGGTTTGGAATGTCTTTTTCCTGACAAGCTGGAACCTGCAAGTATCTAGGCAGGCAGCTGTGGCTATGCCAGAGGCAGGACTAGAAAGTGGGGTCTGGGGGCTGCATCTGTTCCCCTGCCTCCTGATGTGGGACAGGTATGGACAGTCTGTAAAGGACGTCATGGTAGAAAACCAACTAAAAGGTCACACAGAGACTGTGGGGGGAGGCAGAGCTCAGCTCAGTTAGATGGTAAATTGCTTTAATACTGATAGCATCCTGCATGACAGACTCATGAAGTCCTGAACTCCTTTCTGCTGGAGTCTGGGAGCCAGGCACTCAGCAGGTACCCTTGGGCTTGGAGTGCTGAGTCAAATCTTAAAGGAAGAAGGGAGCCTATTCTAAGTCCAAGTTGAAGAGGTGCCCACCCACACTCTCATTTCCAGAAGCCACGGCTGATTGCGTGAATACAGCTAATTAATCTTTCCCAAATTAATTTCCTTAGTGTCAGAAATGATTTATTGGCGTGCCTATACCATGGGTTGGTTTAGGCTGGTCAAAACCCAAGAGGACATGGAGAGGTAAGTAAGGGCACTCGCTTGTCTACCTGTATAGGGTGTCACAACTGAATCTCTGGACACCTGAGCCTTCTACACTGGCTGAGGTGGGACACACACTGCACAGACAAAAGTGACTCTGAACCTGTAGGATTGCTACAGTTGTAGGGAGGGAAGAAAGGGTTGTTCCTCGAGGCTTTCTGCTGGGGGGGTGGCTAAGAACTATGACAGCTGTTGTCATGCTTAATTATCGTCATTTCCTATGGGTAATTATTGGGGCTTTGAGCGAGGGGTTTGAGGGGTTCCCAAGTCTTTGTTTTCACCCTCGGGTTTTGGCTTCTCTTGGGCAGAGATCCTGTCTTGAGGTTTTTGAGCACGGTATTACGGGTCCTGGGTGTCTCCCGCTTTGAGTGAGTACCCAGTCTGTTCTTCATGATGCTGACACGTCCCACAATCACTTTACTCGCTCCTTACACTGCCTCTGTGAAGCTGAGAAGTAAACTACACTGACCAGCCCCCAGGGGACTCCAGAGCACAGAGAAATAAAGCCGGCTGCCCAGAGCTACCCAGAGCCGGTCAGTGGAGCCTGTTCCAGAGTGCCACTTGTCCAAGCTGTGCTGTATAACCATGTCCTTTGTGCAGTGCCCCCCCCCCATGCTTCTATCTGGGTGGCCCCAGGCAGGTGCTGTTCAGCACCTCTGCCCTGCTGGGGGCTCCAAAGACAGCTGCTCATCGATCAGCCCTTAAAGCTGAGCTACTTGTGCCTTGGAGCTGCATGTCCAAGTCATGAGACACACCAAGAGCACGCGCGACCTGTGGCATCAGTTGAACCCAGAGCAGAAACCCCAGAGCCTCCAGCTGGACAGACAGCACCTTCCTTTCCCAGACAGTGTGCTTGCTCCTTCACTGCTGCATAACTTCTTGGTCTACACAAAACATCCAACCACTGCTGCTTCCCACACGGCCTCCTGCCTGTAGGAAGCCCTCTCTATGCTCCCATACCCCCTATTCTTTAACGCCATCTCTTTGTTGGTATAGCAACAGTCTCCAACCGGTGGATGCCAGGCCTGCCAGGTCCTGTGTCACAGTGGGTCCCAAAGCCTGTCTTAGGCCTCCTAAGGGGACAGTCAACAGAGCCAACTCACTGCAGTGAGAATATAATGCTCCCACATGTTTGTGCTCACCTTCAGAGAGCCCTTTTAAGCCCCAAATGACAGAAAGGGTCATGGCCCCTGAACTTAAAGCTAGCAAGCAAGACAAAGAGCCCAAGGCCATAATGCTTGTGGTGCCTCACTCCCACCATCCATCAATGAATGACAGGCCCTGTCACATTGTGCTGTGCATCTTCAGCCAGGTGAATTACCGTGGGGCCAGCTCCTGGTGGCCCTCCACCTGCCACCTCGTTACAACAAAAAGCATGTCTGTTTTCACTATTGGGTAAAGTGAGTCTAGTGGGAGAAGTCTTGCTGTGCAGTAAATCTGGGGCTCACCATGTACCTATAATACACTGTGGGCTGTGTAAACATGGAGAGTTCCCCAGTTATCTAGAGATCCACTGCCTCAAACTGTTAAAGAAGCTGGGGTCAATGTTAGTGGTGAGTCGGTGAGAAATGGCCTGACTGGGACCTTGACAACAGACTCAAATGTCCTGACCTGGAGTGAACAGATGGCTGGCTTGGCATGGCAAGTCTGGGCCGTCATGGGATGCCGACACCTCACTTCCCAGGGATGGGAAAGCAGCATAAGGACCCTTGCCCTGCAAGGCCACAGCTCAGCTGGACCCTCTGTACCACCTGTTCGC
>CAJQZJ010032188.1:16854253-16893337 GCA_907164525.1 Lophiomys imhausi
CCCTGCAAGGCCACAGCTCAGCTGGACCCTCTGTACCACCTGTTCGCAGAAGCAGCAGGCACCTCAGAGTGACTAGCAGGAGTTAGGTGTCTGGAGCAGTGGGCATCGGATGGTGCACGAGTCCCACTCTTAGAAGATGGCAGGCTCTCTCTCCTCTCTTTGTTGGCAGGTTGGAGCTAGGATGTGTGCGTGTGCGTGCTGAGAGTGAGGTAGACAGGGCCTGAAAGCACCTGAATGGGAGGGAGCCTTGTGAACGCTCCTGGCTTGGGGACGTAGGGGCCTTGCCTGGCAAACCCTCTACTCCTGTACAAGCCCTGTCGCCCAGCTGCAACCTGCTCTCAGGGTTGGAGAGGATGTCCAGCCTTCTGCATCTACAGTAGATTCTCAGACGAGGGACCCAGGCAAGTTAGGTCAGCTCTCACTCCCACTGGCCCTCAGGGGCAGGCAAGCAGGAGAGAGACACAGTTGCTTAACTTCAAGAGCAGGGCTGAGAAATGCCCAGGAAAAGTGAAATTCCAGAGTAGTGACTGGAGGTTTGCCTTCAGACTAGTGGCGGAAGGGGCTTTTTGATCCCTGATAAGAATCACCTGGGCTGCTTGTTAAATACACAGACTGTTGAGGCTAGGAGTCTGTTTGTCTTAACAATCATTCCAGGCCATTTCTGTCTTCAGACAGGTTTGGGAAGCAGTCTGTCTGGTGTTCCAAAAATAGCCTGTGGTAGAAGAGTGTGCTGCAAGTATGGGTTTGCATGTCACACAGTAAAGTAGCAGGTCCTCCTGGTCTGCATCTCTCTCTCCCACACCAGTCAGTGTAAGGACTAGCTCTGCCCTGACTTTCTCCAGCTGATCAATTCAGATTCCTGTTTTGTTTCTCATAAGCAAGTGTGTTGTCAGTATCCCGTCATGGCCCTTTCCTTTTGGAGCAAACAACTCATGGAGAATGCGGTTAGCACTGTGGATGTTAACTTTCAGGACGATACTCCACAGGGTGGGATGAGGTGGCTTATGTAGCAGTCCTGTTGATGAATATAGAGTATGAATATATTGCGTGGGGTTTCTCATTATTATTTAGCAGTGAGCATCTTTGTCCTTGTTCCCTTGTGTACATTTAGGAGTAAATATTGAGGTGTAAAATTGCTGTGTCGGACCATGTACATTTGGGGATCTCCATTGATCCTGCTAAAAGTTGCCCCACAGAGTGTCCCTGACCACTTCCCATGAGAGGTCCCAGTTCTTTATACAATGGCAGCTGTCTTACAAGAACAATGAAAGCACTCACCCAGGTATATGGAAGAGTAGCCATGTGGCAACTCCCACCTTCCGCCAGCACCTCCCTTGGGGATGGACAAGAAGACTACTTCCTATTACACATCACACAGCTAATCCCCATGGTAAACACAGCAAGCCGGGACTGCTGGAAGGGACTTAGTTTTATCCACAGCATGTGTACTACATTATCCACAGCATGTGTACTACAGAGTAGCCTGTAGAGCCAACTCCCAACCTGTAGGCAGCCTAGAAAGCCACGATGCTGAAGAGTTTTGGGTTATGGTGGATTCTAAATCCCAGTGTGGGGGCGAGGCTTTGTGGGCTGGTCCAGAGGGCCTACTGCTGGACTGCTAGGTGACTTGACCTGGCCCTACCTCTGGGCTGCTCTGGGGGTATGTTATGAGCCTGTGAAAATCCTTAAGGGCCTGTAGGTTAACCTAGGGTCGCCCATATTTGAAAGCTCTCATCCTGGGGGAGAGAGAGCCAAAGGAAGAGATGGCCTGGATCCTTGCCCTGCTGCTACATTAGAACCCCTTAATGCAGGGACCAGTAACCTTGCTTCCCAAAGAGGGATGCTTGTGCAGTCAGGTGGCCTTCAGAGAAGCCTGGGTGGGTCCCCATGGTTGAACTGTTCATTCAGACTTACAGGACTTCTCTGCTAACTGGGGCACTCTAAAGCAAAGCAGCCCCAGCAGGCCCACATCTGTGGGACACCATTCATGCAGTGCATGGCAGCCTTCAGGCACATCTGCCCATGAGCCCCAAGTGACCAAGACAGTTTTGCTAAGTGTCCTACCATCCATTCTCTGGCCAGGGACCTATGGCTGCTCACAAGGGACCCTGCTGCCTCGCCAGCTCCACTTGCTAACACCTGGTTAAAATGTTACTTCCAACTAAGATGTGATTTGCGTAAGGTTGGACCGTTCAGTGCAGTGTTTGCCAAGATTGAGGTTGCTTAAACTTTTATTTCCCTCCCTTCATCAGCCTCACTTTGAAGTGCAAAAGCAAATTGATTACATATACATTTTAGGAATCATCCGATTTGCTTCTTTAACAGAATTCTAAACTTTTTTTTTTAACGGAAGGATTTCCAGCTATCAGCAGGTATAACTGGAACCACATGTCATCAGAGACGGGGTTTTCCTGTTTTTAGGATTTGTAAATTCTTATTGAAAAGGAACCAGGGCAAGCAGCCTGAGCTCAGATCCTATTTTAATTAGAAAATATAGATAGCACCTGCTTTATCGCAGGCCTCCCACTACTCTTATCCCAAGGCGAACAAAGATTTGGTTTATATCCCATAAGCCTCTGTGTTTGCAAATTACAGAGCACTTCCGAAAGGGGCTGGAATACTGATTGCTGAATTACCTTGGAGACTGCAGCCAGGCTAAGGCGCCACCTTACCACCTGTGGTCTCCAGCAAAAAAACTCAAATAGGGCTGGAGAGATGGCTCAGCCGTTAAAGGCTAGGCTCACAACCAATAGTATAAAAAAACTCAAACAATTTTGTTTTCTTAGGGGAAACACCCCTTCCCCGTTTCACCACAGACCAGAGGATTTCACATTGCGAAGACAAAGAGGGAGTGTGGGGCCGGAACAGCCAAGTTTGATGTCATCCTCAGCAGCTATGTCCGTAATGTCCTCCATTGGGGTGTCTGGTCACTTAAACTCAAAGCTGTGCCCACAAGACCGGAATCTGAATTGTTCTGGCCGACAGTGCTTCCCGTACATGACTCTTAATGTATTCTGCAAATGGTAGAGTGCAAATATCAAATGGAAAAATAAAGCAAGCCTAGCTCTCCCCAACCCCCTGCTTTCCTGGCTTGGTGTTATTGGAGCTCCTCGAGTCTCCTGAAAGGCACCGATTACCATGTCATCGTGTGGAGGAGCCCCTGGGACCAGAGTCTGACCTGGCTTCATCTCCGGTGCTGGGTGCTATAGGCCTGGGTCTTTCCTGATGGGTGTGCTCCAGTTTAGTGACCAGGGACAATTGCCTGCTGTCCCTCTGCCAGCATCACATTCCAGGCAGCCGGCGGTCACTTGTGCCTCCTGCTGGGGCTGCTGCCACAGGCTGCTGTGCACTAGTAGACACTGGGCTCTTCTCCCTTTCTCTGGTTCACAGGCCTTGCAAATGCCTTACATTCCAGGAGCCCAGTGAGAAGAGCGGCCCCTGTGGTTTCTAATTAAACTCACAATTTAAATAACAATCCGGCAAGGGGGGTGCTAGCCTCCCTCCCTCCCTGGGGCAGCAGCTGGGAGACTGAGGACTTATTGGCCTATTGCTAGACACCTGACCTGGAAGAGTGAGGGAGAGGGGCTCCCAAAGTTTGGGGTTAGGCTAAGAGAGGAGAGCTCATGTCCTTTTCTCCTCTGATGAGAAATGAGAGAGGAGGTGCTGTGTTCTCCTGAAGCCTTCACTTGGAAAGTGTCACCCTTCACCGGCAAACGTGGAATTTCACCTGTAGATCAATAGAATTCCAGATACGCGAATTCCCCAGAGACCTCACCCAGCCAGAGACCTGCCCCAGTGACTCATTCTTCCTCTGTTAGTCAAAAGGACTGGCGGGGCTCTGGCCAACTGCCAAGCGAGGGCACCAGGCTGGGCCCTCTGAGTGAGATCTGGGGGTACTGCTTGCCTACCCTGGACCTCAGTGGCCCATCAGAAGGGGTCCACTGGCCTTCGGGCTCCAGGGCCGTTTTATTTTGACCCTGGTATCTTGTACATTGCTGAGTTTAGTGTTTTCATTTGGCCTGTCTATGGCCACACTCATCTTTTATAGTGTGTTGATCTCACCAAATTGTTGTGTGATGACCCACAACTTGATTATATTCCAGATTTGGAGAAAAATGGGCCGCTGAATGCAACTATCCTTGGCCTCAGCCAGCACCGAGGGCCTGCCAGCATTTCTAAGCTTTCTGTGATTTCCCAACTTTCTCTCTCTCCATTGCTGTTCAGTTAAACCCAGTAGCACATTCCCCAAGACTCCAGATCCTCAGCTCTGCACTCTGTGTGCATCTGACCTCTACCCAGCTGCTCTTCTAGTCCCCCTAGGGTGGGCTCATGTTTCTGGCTCCCCTTCCCCTCCTTGCTAAGCTAGGTCAGGAGCACTTTCTGCCGGCTGGAGCCATGCCTGGCTGTGAACAGTGGTGAGCACAGCCAAAGATGGCCTCACACTCTCTTCTTCCCTGCAGGTGACCATAGCTGATGACTACTCTGATCCTTTTGATGCCAAGAATGACCTCAAGAGCAAATCAGGAAAAGGGGAGAGTGCTGGATACATGGAACCCTATGAAGCCCAAAGGATCATGACAGGTTGGTAGAGGGCTGGTGTAGAGTTCTGGTTTGTTTTCTATGGCTGCAGCAGAACACCCGGGATTAGGTAATTTATAATGAATGTCATTTAAAGAGGTGTGCTGTCATGATTCTACAGGTAGGTACATTTAAGATCAGGTGGACACACTGTCCAGGGCCTCATGCTACATCTTAGTGTGGCAGAAAACAACAAACAAACATGAACAGAAGAGCCAATAGGAAGACCTTGCCTGCTCTCACAGTGACTAAGCCAGCCCTACAGAGTAAGGGACCCACCCACTTCTAGAAGATGGCATTAGTCTATTTATGAAGACTCCATTCCCATTACTCAAACACCTCCTATTAAATCCCACCTGCCAACACTGCTGCTTGGAGCAGCTAGTGAACACTACAGCAGTTAGGGGCGGGAGGTGGGGGAGCTGAGCACATTCAAACTATAACACACAGGGATTACAGCTCAACTCGAAGAAAAGAACTGGGTCTGTTAGGCATCTTGCCACTGTCACTGTGAAAACATGCTCATTCACAGTGATGGTTGGGGCCACTGAGCTATTTTACCCCCATACTAAAGAAGATAAACCCATTATGTGTGTGTGCACCTGCAGGCAAAACATATGCACATGCACATGTGGAGGGCAGAGGACAGATTGTCAGGAATTGAGTCTTCTACTGTGTGAATCCCGAGGATTGAACTCAGGTCATTAGGCTTGGCGGCAAGTACCTTCACCCACTGAGTTACTTTGCTTGTCCCTACCCTACACTTTATTGGTTTGTGCTTTACCTACATCAGAAAAAACTTTCTGATCAGAACACAGTTACAGTTAACTAGATAACACCAAGAAGTATAGGAGGAAAGGAGGAATTTGCTCAGAAAGTACTGACTGCAGAGAGTTAGGTATAAAACCTTACTTGGAGCTAACTTTCAGTCAGGACAGAAGTGGAGACAGACCAGTTCATATCACTCATTAACTAGTAGAAGAGGAGGGTACCTTGTTTTCATAGAAGTGACTCTGACTACCAGATCGACGGGCTGTTTGCAGAGTGCCTGGTTGTTTGCCACCCTGTCCTTCCCTCACTTGGAGACCATGACTCACTTTACCCACATCTTTTTTTTTTTCTTTTTTAGAATATGGGCACTTAAACAGAGGCAGTTTCTGGTTGTGAGGATCTTGCCAAGGCTTCTTGTGACTCTGGATTCTTAGTATATACCATCACCATGGTGACTGAAGGGGGGCCTGGCCCAGGGCGAGCTGTCAATGTAGAAACGCTCATGGAAGGGGTTCAGATCAATGGACAGACCCAGAACCTGTTAGTGCTGGAGGCGAACATGGAACAGGATTGCCCAGGAAGGTAGCTGCTTAGACGGGGTCTCTAGCCCAAACTGGCCTTGAACTGTGTAGTTAAGGATGACCTTGAACTCTAACCCTCCTAGCTCTGACTGTATGAGCCCCATGTTTAGTTTACATGGTGCTGGGAATCAGCTCTTGGGTCAGACGCAAACTCTCCAATCTAGTCACCTTCCCTGCCCATCAATTAAGCTTTGAGAGTGACCATTTCGAGTTTACTATTTCAGATTCTGTGTTGTGTGTATGGGACCTAGTACCAGAGCAGTGTCCTGTGCCTGGAAGGGGCCCAGGCTGGAGCCAAGCTCATCTGGAGTGGACGCATGCTACCCAAGCAACCTCTGGGATTCAGCTCCTCCTGTGTAGCAACAACCTTAAGTCAAGTAGTGCCAGTGTGCAAGACTGCTTTGGGCTGCTCACTAGTGGTAACTGAGGCAGGACATTCTCAGTGACAGTTACAATGACAGTGGAAGTTGCCAAATTCTCTAGTCCTCAGTTGTAGTAGTTGGTGGGGGATGGCGGGGGGCCAGGGCGGTAGGGGGAGCTTACCAGTAGAGAACTGAAGCCCCAGGCAGCCCAGCTGCTTGGTTGGGAAGCAGCTTTCTGTGTCAGGACCATCTAGCACTTCTTCCCTGGTATTGGGCCTTGGTTTTCAGTTTAAGGCAGCATTGCCAACTCAGGCTTCACCGATGGTGTTTGCCCCTCTGCAACCGTAGCTCCAGGTAGCCAGTGACAGGGAGCTTTTGTGAACAGACAACTGGAGACTACTAGTCCCAGGCCTTTGGAGAAGTGAGCATTTGTGACTTCCTCTGACTGCCTCAGCTCAGTGTCTCCACAGGTTCTACCCTGTCACCTGCAAGAACCATGGTCTGGAATGATAGGTGCTCACCTCTGTGGTGTCTGTGTCTGTGCCCGGTGTCTTCTAACTGTCTGAGCCTTGTTCACCACCCTGCCCAAGACCCTACCCAAGCCAGTTCAGCCAGAGGATGCAGCTCAGTGGGGGGAGCATTTGCCCAGCTCCAGGGAAGCCTTACACTGCTTCACTCTCCAGTTCAACAAAACAGAAGATCCAGCTGGAGAGCCAGGGACCAGTCCAATTGGGAAATTGAAGCTAGAAAAACAAAAACAAATTAATCTTTTTAAGGTTTATTTATTTATTTATTTATTTATTTATTTATTTATTTATTTATTTATTTATTTTAAAAGCTTCTGTTCCCTCAGGGACATTTTTTTTTTTTAAGTTTTATTTATTTTGTATACAGTATTCTGTCTGCAGGTATATCTGCAGGCCAGAAGAGGGCACCAGATTTCATTACGGATGGTTGTGAGCCACCATGTGGTTGCTGGGAATTGAACTCATGGCCTCTGGAAGAGCAGCCAGTGCTCTTAACCGCTGAGCCATCTCTCCAGCCCCCTTAAGGTTTATTTTTAACCCACTGATTAAATGTGAAGCTATTTTATGAATCACTAATCTGCCCATGCTCAGTGGTATCAAAGTAGAGAACATTGGGAGACAAAGTGAAGGGTTGTTACATTTCAGATGTGGGATTGACTCTGGTTACCTCCTAGGTCTGCATTAACCCTGAAGCCTTAGGATGCAGTGATTCATTGTGGTGACTGCCATACACATACACACACACACACACCCCACCACACCACACCACACACCAGACATATCCCTAATCAAAAATAACAAAAATATTAAAACAAAAAAATAAGAGTGCAGAGGGCTGGGACTGTAGTTCAGTGTAGACCAGATATGGGGGACTACTTGAGCAAAGCCAGGAGAGGGCCTTTTTGGTGGGACAGGAGCCTTTGGATGAGGTGATGTGACTGACAGTTGGCCATCAGCTTTTCAGAGGAGTTCCCTGCACACTCTGAGGTGTCACTCATTGAGCCCTGGTGGAGCCTGTGAGGTACAAGCACTCTCCATTTGCAGAGAACATTGAGGCTTGAGCCAGTGAAGGAAGCAGCAGCATCGGGGTCCAGGATCCTACCCTAACTCAGAACCCCACTCATAGCTCTTCCCAAAGGGTCTGAGAAAGTCAGGGAAGATCGCTGTGGCCTGGGCCCCTTCTCAGTGTTTTCTTGCTATGATTTATGCTGCAGAAGTACCTTGGGGCCAAGGAAAGTAGCAGAAGTCACACCATGCGACAGATCTCACATAAAAGGTTTATTGGCAGGTGGGGAGTGAGAGTCTGCCTTGGAGTGGGGACTAGAGAGAGACAGACAGTGAGAGAGTGGGCCATGATGCCTGGGACCCTTTCTAGTTGGCAGCTGGTGATGGTGTGTCCGCTGGCCCTGAGGCACTGAGTACAGGCAGGGTGAGCACCTGCCGAACGTTTCTAACCTTTGCCTTCAGCACCCTTTACAGAAGCCCTCGGTGTCAGCTCATGAGGTGACTCACTTTGGTATTATTGCGAGTGTTTCACGTCCTTTTTAATATGTAAGCAATTACACATTAAGAACTCCTTAGCCTGTTGTTATTACTAAACCAGCTTTATAGCGTAATAAGAGAGATTAAGAGAGGTCCTTCCACACAGTCCCACCGCCCTGATGTGACTGATTTCACTGTACTCTACTTCCCTTTGAACCTCTGTATGTGGTAGTTGTGCTGCCCAAAGGCTGGAAGGGCTGTCCTCTGTGTTGTCCTTTTCTTGTGTGGCCTCCTCTGGTCACAAGGTACTTTCCAGAAATAGTAGCAAATGTATTGAAAACAGTATTTTCCATGAGAAAAGCAGGAAGAGACAGGCTAATAATCTTGGCTCTATCCATGATTTGCCGTGGGGCCCTGGACAGGTTGCTTGCATCATCCACAAAGCTTTCTGCTTTCTATGCCCAGGTGTCAGAAGGATCCAAATGAGATGACAGGTCTGGCTTGGCTATAAATCTTCAGGGTACTGTTTTTCGAGTCATCTCTAGGGACTGCCCCTGAGAGTTCTGAATCTCCTGACCTTCCCTCTGCACCACTCCCAAGTCTCTAGCAAGTGGCAGACAGAGTACCCTCCGGCCTGCTATTTATTCTGTACTCTGCTTCTGGTCTAGAGTCCAGTAAGTGTTTCTGAGAGAAGGGGCCTGGGCCTTGTATGAGATTCTTCTCATCTCTGCATTCGCTGTCATCTCTGCTGTTTTGGGCAGTTGGTCTGCTTTCTGGAGAGCACAGAGCCTTCCTGTTTGGAGGACAGGCCTCCCCCTTCCCCAAGGTGCACAGTGCTGCGGGGACTCTGTCCCCAACATGTCCTCACGCTTTCTTCTCATGCTCACCCACTCTGCCCTATACAGCTCTACTTCCCGAAATCTCCCTGCACCCACTCACACCCCTCTGTCCCCAGCTGCCCTCAGGTGGGTTCATGCCTTAGCCTGCCCCAGTGGTCACAGTGTTTCCTCGCTAGTGTGACAGGTTGAAGAGCAGTCCTTTTGGCTTGACATTCTTTCTGCCTGAGGCTCAGATGGGCACTCACTGGCCAAGGTCTGAGGCAGCAAGCCTCAGAACAGAACTGCTCTCCTGACTTGCAACCCAGGGCTCCTGGGCCTTGCTTAGAAATGTTTGAAGCCTGCCCTGGCCTCCGCCCATCTGGCAGGCAAGAGGGCTCTGACGGGACAGGGTGCTGCAGAATTCCCTGGTTGGTCTGTCATTTACTGGAATAACTTACCTACTGGACCGGAAGGAGATAATCAAGTGTAAATAGATTCTGTATTAGTCATTGATGACTTCCCTGTTCTTAAGAGAGCTCACACACCCAGCCCATTGCTTCTTACCTGCCCAGCCACAGGGTGGGTAGAGAGGTGGGAAGCTGGGTTTCCATGGTGATGGGGCCCTCCAGAGTTGTTTTCTCTGCTCTTTCCCACACCAGCCTCTCCCCTGGAACCCTTGATTCTGAGTACATCCAGGTTTTTCAGGAAAAACACAAGACCAGAGCAGAGCCAGATGTGTATACTTGTAACCCCAACATCTGGAGGTCAAGACAGAAGAATCACAAGTTTGAACCCAGTCTTGGTTATATTTATATTTAAAGACAGGTTAAAGACCCTGTCTTTCTGTGGGCAGTAAGTGTTCCTGCCTACAAGCACATGACCTTTAGTGTAAAATAAGCCAAAAATCACATTAGAGAGGTACTCTGGTCTTGGAAGGACATGGGGGTGGATGATAAGGGCCCCTGAAAGCCAAGGGTGTGGGCTGGGCCACACATAGAGGGCTGATGGAGGGAGGCTTCGGGCTCGGCAAGGGCTCAGCTGCATCTTGCCTGATGTTTCACCCATCTTTCTCTCTGCTCGACCTTGTCTCAACACTTAGTATTACTGAGCACCCTCTCACTTCTACTTACATTCTATCGTGTTCAGGGTGGAGCTCTCTGTGCTCCCTGCTGGAGCCTCAGGGCCAATCAGTATGTGACACAAAGTAAGTGCTTGGTACATATTGGTCGAATGAATGAGTCTGCTAATTTACCTAAGGGATCCAGGGCTGGTTCTGCAAAGTGCTGGGTGCCCCTCAGGGGGCTGAGAGATCTGTCTTCTAAGGAGTGCTAAGTCTGCTTGCTAAATGCAGGGCTAGAGGTGGCTTCAACTTCTGGATGGGAGGAGAGCAGAGCCCCTTGGTACCTACTGGCCAGTTCTGTCTCTGTATCTGGTGGATTGTGCCAGAAGGTCTGATCACACTTCTCCCTTGCTTTCCCTCCCGGGCTGAAAGCTCCCTGGACGAAGGGGCTGGTGCTGGTCTGTACCCACCTTCGTTCCTCATATGGATTCAGTAAATAGTCACTGACTAAATGAATGGTTGAATGTTGGAGTGCAAGTCTGTATGGAGGATAAGTGAGAACAGGAAGCACAGAAACTCACCGTGGACAACGTTTCCCATTTGGTAAAGACTTGCTTGTCCTCAACCACAGAGCCTCAGTGAAGGCACAATGCATCAGTTGAGATGGAGGTTTCTGCTGTATGCTGACACTGGTCTGAGCCCTAGGGCTCCTGTTCTCATGGATGGAGCTTGGAGTCAGTTCAGGATTGGGGACTAGGGGGAGGGGCACTGTCACCTGGAACTTGGGATCTTTTGTAATCAGGAGCAGAGCAGAGATTTGTCCTGTCCTCAACAGGCTTAGGAACTCAGGTCCACCACAGCCCAGTTCCTGCTGTTCTGGGCACACCCTGCTGGGGCAAGACGTATTTTGGAAGTTGTTTAGGATAATGTGTCTGCCTGAGTATGGGGTGGTTTAGAGCAGCAAGGAGCAGTGGCTGGCAGACCGACTCTGTGGCTCTGTGGCCAGGACAGTCAGTTATCTAGGTCAGAGTGTTGAGGCAGGAGCCTGGCAGTGGCTGTCCAAGTGGTGCTGGAGGGTAGCTTGGGAGAATGTGCCAGCCATTGGGACATAGTGCATAAGGGACGGGAGAAGCCAGATGACCTTCTGTGGGGTCCTCAGTGAGTGGGAGAACATGTCACTTACCTCTTAGGGATATTCTGGCAATGGAGGAAGGAGGGAGACTCCTGGCAGGAGGCATTGAGTTCAGATTTGGACACTTAGAGAGATCAGATTATGTTGGCATATTGGAAAAGGAGCTGGGGTCAGTTCAGAGCAGGCCCCAAAGTACCCCAGAAGCCTAGGTCAACAGAGAAGATGGTGGGTCTGGTTTGAGGAGAGGTCTGTAGGGCTCACCAGGAACACCACTGTCTGCTTCTGCCCCTCTGAAGCCTGAAGAAGGGTTCAGTGGCTACTCAGAACCCTATCATTTGACTAATTAATTATTGCCCTCCCTCAAGTAGGGTTCAAACGGCCTTTCTGGAGACTTAAAGGTGACAGTTTGTATTTAAAGGGTGCTTTTTTTTTGGTTTTTCGAGACAGGGTTTCTCTGTGTATCCTTGGCTGTCCTGGACTCACTTTGTAGATCAGGCTGGCCTTGAACTCACAAAGATCCACCTGCCTCTGCCTCCCAAGTGCTGGGATTAAAGGCGTGCACCACCACCGCCCAGCTCTAAAGGGTGCTTTTTATAGATTTAGCCAGGAACCTCCCTAGGGCTCTGGCAGGAAGCTGGGAGGATTATTTCCATCTTTTGGATGATAAAGGCAGGTCACAGGAACTCTGCCTCCCTCCAGGTCCCTCTGTCATGGAGGCTCTCTTGTCTGTTTATGCATGTGGAAGATGGATACTGAGGGTAGCAAGTGTGGCTTGGCTGATTTGATACGGGGCACCCCATGTACCCCTTGTTCTTGTTTTCCCTCTCTGGTGTGTTTCACTGTGACATACTGCCCCTGGTCCTTTCTGAAGCAGGCAGCCCCAGCATAAACACATAAAATGATGCTATTGGGGGGCAGGGGACACACCTCTCCAACACCTTGTTACCTCAGGGATTTGGATGTTGAGAAGGTCCTTCCCTACAGCCTGGTTGCATTGCAAGTGTTTTTGTTTGTTTGGTTGTTTGTTTGAAATATGTGTGTATGACACTGTAAGGTGGGCATGTTTGTGCTGCACATATGGAGGTTGGAGGACACGTTTGGAGCCAGTTCTTACCCTCCCCTTTACGAGGGTTCTGAGGATTGAACTCAAATTGACAGCCTTGAATAGCAAGAGCTGTGTCTGTCTAGTCATCTCTCCACTCCCCAACCCCCACTGCAGGTTTTAATGGCACTTAAATGTCACCTGCTCCCACCCCCTTTCCATTCTCATGTGCATGCAGAGGCCCAGGGTTGATGCTGGGAACTGTTCTCAAATCACTCGTCCACATTACTCCGGGAAGTGGGGTATCAGACCCAGTTTGCCGCTACCATGCCTAGTTTCAATATGGCTATTTTTGCTAACTTACTTGCTTTGAGGAATACCATCTCCCCCTTCTGAGGCTAAAATTGCAGGCTGGCTACCATGCCCACTCAGCATGTACATGGATTCTGGGGGTTTGAACTTCAGCCCTGACACTTGACACACCAAGCACTTCAACTTTGAGCCATTTCCCTAGCCCATCACCCTATTTCTCTGCCATACTGAAGTTAAGATCCAAGGTGGGCAGAGCTGAGAGCACTTTCCCTCAGGCTGCACCAGGGTTTGAGATGCTGGTTCATCTTTCCTATGACATATGTCTCCTGGTCAAAACCTGTTGGTTTAGGTGGAATGTCATGGGAATGATGAGAAAGTAGACCATCCTGGAAGGAGGCCTCATGGCGTGCCAGCCACATCACCCCTCTGCTAGTGACCACTTGGACTTCCCTGATGCTGGCTTGTGGACGGCTCTCCATTCTACCAGGCCTTACCTTAAGTGTATATATGTATGTATTTGTATGTGTAGATATGTATATGTATGTATATACATACACACACATACATACATATATGTATGGACTGGCACATATGTCCTCATGTCCCCATTCCTCTAGTTATATGCCCCTTATCTAGAATTTCAGCCCTTGGTGAACCCCCCAACCCTTTTCCCCGAGCCATGGCCTGGGTCCTCATCTTACTCCTGTGAACAATCTTATGTCATCTGACCTTCCCAAGCACCTTCTATTTGTGGCTCGACACAATGGGGATCTGGGGGAAAGAAAAAGTTGAGGACAGGAAGTGAGAAGTGAAGAGTCTGCTGAGATGCTTGGGGAACCCAGAGGTGCTGCTGGAACAGAACAAGTGGGGGAGTGTCAGAGTAAAGCAAGATAGAGGAAGGCCAGCTGCCTGCCTGCAGCTCTGGCCTGCCCATCACAGGAGCACTGAGGAGGTTTTGTGGAGCATCTTCCTGATTTGAGAACTACTGCACAGGGCTGTAAGATGGAGCCTACCTGGGCGCTGCCTGAGGGAACCCGTCCATTAGTGAGTGGCTGATCTGGAGTTGTATGCATATCCACATAGACTTCTGCCTTGTTTGAATGTGGCTTGCAGGGCCTGAGGTGATTCATTCTACTTGTTGGTGGATGCTGGTAGACTATTTCCTCTGGTGACAGGTAAGAAATGTTGGGCTCGGGATAATGCGGGCTAGAGTTGGAAGGGTCACCAGAGGGTCTGTCCTGCAAAGCAGCCCCAGAAACTCTCATGTTTTGTTGCAGGACCTCAGTCCTGTGCAGTATCTGTCTGCCCAACACGTTTGCCTAGGCTTCAGGTCCTGTGTTAAAGCGTTGCTTTTCACCACTCCTGACCCTCAGAGCATGAGGCAGGCTGAGGGGGAGACAGATTGTCTTTCTATTCTTTCTTTGACTCCTCCACCTCTTGTCTGCAAGGCCACAGAAGTATGGGCAGGAGAAGCTCTGGAATCAGCAGGCTAGGTTGGCCCAGTGTGCAGGCCCAGGGATGTGTAGCTTCCACTGGAATTAGCGGAACCCTCCGAGCCAGCGGTCACCTTCTCGCTTTCAGGGCTGCCTGTGGACCTGTCAGACTGCAGAGAATCCAGGACAGGAGCATGCAGCCTAGCCCATCTGGATGAATTAGTAAGTGAGAGCATCCAAAGAACAGGAGCCCCGAGCAGCCAGGCCCCAGTCCCCAGAGCCTGCACGCTGTGCAGCTGTGCACTCCGGGAGAGGAGAGGCATAGTCTTATCTGGGAAGAGCCCTGGCTTTCACACTAGACTCAGGGCTGTAATTACTGTCTTTAATTACTCGACAGTCGCAGGGCCAGGGAGACGGGCTTGGCAATCACCTCTCCTGACAGGGTGGCTTCGGCTCCCTGTGTAAGCACCGACACGAACATGCTCACTTGAGGTCTAGTTGTTATAAAAAGGGCCATTCAGCGCTCCCCTCCCCAAGGCTCCTGTCTTCCTTGCTGGGAGAAAGGGTGAGCCACATAGAAGCCAAGCCAGTGCTTGCTTTGTTTGCTGCTGCTGCTGCTGCTGCTGCAGAACGCTGGCACATCTCTGAGCTGACTCAGTCTAAGAAGCTGAGAAAAAAAGGACAAGCTTTTTCCTGATACTAAAAAAGAAAGCCCCTGAGTGTTTCCATGCTGAGCACATCTCTGCTCCTTTGGCTTTCTTAGCATATATAGAAGATGATGTCTCTCCTATGTAGGCGGGGCTTGAAAGCTCAGAGAAGCTAAAGGATTATCTGGAAGTCACACAGGAAAATGATACTGGAGCCCTGCCTTGGGCCATAAGCAACGTTCCTGCAGTACAGGCTGGGTTGGGTGGGTGGCTTTCCAAGCTCTAGCTTTCTTGTGGCAAATAAATCCTCTGGTCCCCGTTCTGCTGAGGGCTGGGTGCCATGTTATTTCTAGAGCTGCGATGGGGAACACAGAGACTTTGTACCTTAGAAATGGTTCTGCCAGGCGAGCCTGCTCACTGCAAAGAGGCACTTTGTGGAAGGCCACCCAGGCTCTCTGTCATCACTCCAGGTCATGTTGGGAGGACCGAGTCACCTTAAGGCTCTGTCCCCCAAAGACCCCAGTTGGTGCCCAAGAATCTACATTGTCATGTGGGACTCTGGCTATGAGACCAGGATTCCATGTTTAGAGGGTCTCCTGGAACGTCTTGGACTCTGCCGTGGTCGGCCAGAAACTTCAGGGTTTTCTTCTCCCTGACTTCCTGCTTGTCCTACTTTCTGTTTTTCTATCTGTAGCAGGTGGGGGTGGGTGGTGTATGTTTGTTTTGATGTCTCCTTGCCATCCCCATGCAAGTCCCAAGGACCTTGTTGGGCTGAGAGAACAATGGAAACCACCTACTGAAGTGTGGTGGTGCCAGTTGTGTGTGTGGCGCCAGCCCTGTGCGGGCCTTGCAGAGTTACGGTTCTGACAAGGAGAGCCTTGCTAATCTGGGAAGAGAACAGGACTGCAGAGGATGGGGGCTGAATTACGAGCGGAGGGTCAAGCCCTCCCCCTTCTCCTGGTCTGACATGGACAGTACATTGTTCATCTTGGAGTCTCAGTTTTCTGTTTCTCCAGTCAGCGCTCTGACTTGACTCTGAGGGGACTTCAGTATTAGGAGGCTTGGGTAGATGCTCTCCATGCATGCCGATCCGATCCTACCAAGCTCACAAGCACCCTTCTCCCAGACACAGAAGCCTTCTTCTGGTTGTTGGTCTCCAGGGTGCCTGGCTGCTATCAGACCTCCATGTAACATGTGATGCTTGGCATCAGCAGCTTCCCCTCAACACCTCAGAAACCACTTGCGAACAAAAGACATGATTGCTTCCATGGGGGATATTTTTCTGTGGAAGCCTGCTTCCAAGCAGGGCTTTGTTTAACCATGCTTGCTTTAAAGAAAAAATGTTTTCTTCTTTTGAGACTGAGTTTCATTACTCAGCCCTGGCTAGCTTGGAACCCACAGAGATCTGTCTGCCTCTGCCTCATCAGTGTTGGAATTAAAGACATGTGCCATGCCCAGCTGCTTTAAAAATATATCTTAATTGTTTGTAATTGTACTTAATTGCACACACATGCACAGCATCAGAAGAGGGGAAGGGCGAAGCCATTGGAGTTTGGCTGTTCTGCATTGAGGTCTTGGGAAGGAGGGAGTGAAGGCTGAGTAGCCGGACTCAGATTGCTGGCTTGGGCTTCTGGGTTCTTACACTCCTCTGATGCATTTGTTTCCCAGGTCTGGCTGATCTCATGGATCATGTTACTCACTTGCCTCAGGAAGCCTTTGCTGTGTCCCATGGATCCACATACTTCCAGGTCTTCCTCCAGCCATTCCCTCCCACCCTCAGGGCTCCTCCGCCAGCCCAAGGCAGGGCCCAGCACTTACAGAAGCATGACAAATATGTATGGACCTTTTCTCTCAAGCCACCCCAGTCTTGCCTTTGAAGTCTGTTGCGTTGCTGCAAACAGAGTAACTAGTTGAGCTGTGTGATCTCTTTTTCCATCCTGAAAAAATGAGCATCCAAAAACTGTTTTGGGGACTATCCAAGCATGTGCTCTTCGGGATTTGAAAATAGGGCCAAGCTGAGACCATTTGTCTGACTGTGAGGGATGTCCTGAGTCTCTGGGGCGTCTGCGGTTCGGGGGAGTTTACAGCAGTGGAGCCAGCTGTGGTGAGGAACCCCAGGCCAGCAGGATCAGGGTCTACCATTAGGGCCTCTGGTTCCTATCACTTCTCTCACAGAGCCGCCCTGCTGCTGGTCATTATTTCTCCTGTTGCCTTGGAATTGGAGTAGGAAGAGCCCCAATCAACAGGAACGCTGTAGTCTCCGCTCTGCTCCCCTTTATGAGGGCAGATGAACCCGGCAACTGCTTTTAGAGGCCAAGCAGCTCTGCCACAACAGAAAAGTCACCCTGGCCTCTACCTGCCGCTCTGTCCCCAGCAATGCTGGATCCTGATGGTCACTTGGATATGGGAGCTGTGTTAGGAAGAAAACTGATAGATTTGTAGGACTGACATAGCCATAGCCAAAGGTGGAGTAAGTCACCCCAGGGAGCCAGTGTGGCTACAGCATCACAGGTTTGTGAGGAGTTGTGGCTGCAAGCCTGTCCAGTGACCAGGACTTTCCAATCCCATCTGCAGTGCTTGGGTACTGCCTGAGGTAGTCTGAAACTGCTGAGACTTTGCCTTTCTGCTCCTCCCTGATTCACTCAACTAGTCATTTCCCTGATTGCACTATCAAGCTCAATGGAATCCCGCTGATAGCAGGTGAGCACTGGCCACACGGCATGGTCGTCACATGGAGCTCCCACTCCCAAAATACAGAGGTCCGGGTGCAGAGCTAGTTGAGGACTAGAAGCTGCGTCCTCAGTGAGTCACACAGCAGTTTTTAAAGCCAGCACCTTAGAATTTTGGATGATTAAGTGACACTAGACTGGAACAGCGCTCTCCGTGCTAGTTCTGGACCCAAAGGGACAGATGGCCTCCGCAGGAGTGTCAGGGGTGGCACTTGGAGGAGGTGAAGTCTAGGCTGGCCTTGGAGTGTTGAAAAGAGGAGCTGAAAGGAAAAGCCACTGTTGGTGGTGGGAGCGGAAGCTGACCTGGACTTAGAGCAGGCCCATCAGTGGCTACCCTGAAGCTGCCACTCGGAATCTGTGCAGTGTCAAAGGGCTGGGGAACCAGGCAGTGTCCTCGAGATGAGGGCTGCAGTTTCCCATGCAGTGTTCACTGACCTAATGTTTATTTCCTCCAGCTGCCACTTTATAAATACTGCCTTGGAAGCTACACAGGCTCGCGCAGTCTGGTCATGGATTCTGCATGCTTTTGGGCTTGAAATCTGGGGCCCTCCGTATATGAATTAGAAAAGCTTCAAAGACCACACTGTCTGTTAGAACTGGTTCTCCCTCATAAGCAGACTTTGGCATTAGCCCAGCTGAGCCTACAAAACTCAGAAGGCTTCCCCTAGGGTATCAGGGGAGGCACAGTCACCTAGATGTTAAAATACTCAATTAAGCCCTGTGGACAGGTGGCCCACAATTTCATCAGGTAGCTGCCCTGCCTTGTTCCTACCTGTGGCCCCTAGCTAGCATTGGGCACACAACATGGCAGCTTGGACAGTTTTCAAAACAACCATTTCGGGTGGTCCGACTTGTAGTCTCTCTCCAAGTGGCATCGAGGTAGGTTCTGTTTTAAACAGCAGGAACTTCCTGCTGAGCCTGTAAGAAGAATTAGTTACAGATTAAAGCCCCAGGAACCAGAATGATTTGACCTATTATATGGAACTGATGGATTGGACCATCTGGACGTTGAAAGACATCTGCCTGAGATGATGATTTGGATCTTGGAGTTATACACTATTCCTTCTGGAACTAGAGTGGAGTACACCCAAGGAACCTAGTGGCAGTGACCTCCTCTGTGGAGTGGGTGGGGTGGGGTGGAAGGCCATTGGTCAGTTCAGTCAACCTGTGTTGTGGGCCCCTTGCCGTGAGTCTGAGGTTTCTAGATCCCTTACCCCTCTTTCTTGGCTCCCTGGCTTCCCATTTGATGACTTCTTTTATTAATGTATTTGACATTGTCAATGATAAAAGCAAACTAGACAAGAGCCTCCCCCGGTGGAGGGGAATGGTGGGAGACTCCCCAGCAAGATCTCTGGGGATCTGTGGTCCCTCAAGCTTGGCACATGCTGTGACCACTGCCTTTTTGTAGACTGGCAGGTGCCCAGCCAACTCTCTGACAGGGTTGGAGGTACCCAGGAATTCAAAGGTTCCTGGTGACAGAGGTATGTGTGTGTGGTGGGGTGTCTTACCTCTTTGTCTGCAGCAGGAGGAAGATGAGCCAGAGGCTTTGGTCATGTGGCCTGTGGCCGGTGCCTCCTTGTCAGGGGGACGTGAGTGAAGTCTGAAGTGTGAGTCTGTGAGGTGGCAGCTGTACCATGACAGCTGCCACCCTCCCCTCAGGCCCTGGCCAGCCCTTGCCTCCCCCAGCGCTGAGTGAGGAAGCTCGTCTGGCAGCAGCTCTCAGCTGTCGTAGCACATCAGTGGTTGTAGTTCCCAGCCCAGGGAACCATGCCAAATGCCAGCAGATGATCTCCTTAACGAAGAAGCACTCAGGAAGACAGGCTTTGCTCCAGACAGCAGCTTTGAGATAGATGCCACTCGAAGGTGTTCCTTTCCCGTAGGCGTGGTGGCTGCTTTGGTGCACAACTGTCAAACTTTTGAACCCTTGGAACCAGATTGTGTCTTCTCAGCACCTGGTTAGGATCAAGCAGAATTGCCTTTTTGAGGGAGGCGGATATGGAAAATACTGAATTGTGGGATTGAAGTTGACTTTGTCCGATATAAACTGGCATGCCTTCTCCTGTGGACTTGAACTAACCCGACTGGCTGTGAGTCATGTGTAGCAGATGTCAGTTAGGAACGTGGTTGTGGGACTCTGCCTGTGTGTGTATATCCCTCCCTAATGTGTAACATCTGCACGGGGTTTTATGGTTTACAAGCCTCTTTTATATCCTTTGTCTGGTTTTATTTTATAGCAGCCCCGTGAAGTCGATATTAATTTTCTCCCCATTCCACAACTGAGCTTACAGGACTCTGCTGGGACAGGCCTGAGTCATGAGCTGGTGTGTTACCGAGCTAGAGGTTGAACCCAGTTCCAGAGTATGCCCACGGATGTTTAGAGTTAGAAATTCCATGACTGAAATCAAAGAGAGAGAGAGAGTACTTAGCTGTTTGACTTGTGTTTACATTTATTCTGTCATGAACAGGGCTGAAGGTTAATGAGAGGTGGATAGAGCAGAGCTTGCCCAGCATGCACGAGGCCTTCCTTGAGTTAAATCCTCAGAGCAGTGCATACCCAGCGAGGACACAGGGAACAGGAGAGAATATTGCCTATGTGCCTCTCATGCCTTGTTTCTTCTTCCTGACATCATTTGTCTGTCAGCTACTGGAAGCCTAGAAAGGTTGGAGGACTTGCCAGGGTCACTAGCTAGAAGGAGGCTGCCTAAGAGGTCAGTCCACGTGCCCAGGGTGCCTTCTACTTGCCCGTGTTGTAGCGTTACATATAAATGCAGACACAAAGAGAACAGTTTGTAAAAGGATCATTCGGCAAATGAAGGAGCCACGAGGTTAGCAGGCCACTAAGTTTAGGCACTATGAAGATAAGGAAGCTGCTGGGGGGTGCTGTCTAGAGTCATGGAGCTGGCCAGGTCCTTGACCTCCAGCCTGTATTCACACGTTGTTTAGCCCATCATCTACCCACTGGTTCTCAGCCTCAGACAGGCCTTCATGTTGTGAGGTTCCTGTAAGTTTTGGGATGCCCTGAGAGTTGACCCCAGTTCTCCCTGATTAGGAAGCTGGAAGAGAACCTGAGGTTGCAGAGTACGAGAGCCCCTTTGCTAGCATGACTGCCACCACAGCCTCACAGTTGAAATGCCTTGTTTCTCAACGCTGAGTCCACATCCAGCCACCTGGTTATTTTTAGGTGGGAACTTCCTATCCTGTGTTGCATCTCACTCTCCCCCTCCCCAGGCTGCGCGTGTGTTTTCTGTCTGGCAATGGTGCTGGAGCTGTCTTATTTTTAGCATTGCTTGTTTTTCTTCCTGACTTTCCTTTTCTTCTAATTTAGCGGGCACACACTCAAATAGACATTCTTCCCAACCCTTTGTTTTTATTCACTAGGTCGCACGACTAAGGTGCTAAGTGCTAAGGTCCATCTAACTCCAGAGGAAAGGAAGAGGCAGTGACTCCAGCAAATCTTGAGGACATACTGCTTGTCTTTTTGTTAAAGTCTCCTCACCTATCACTCACCCCGTCCTGTCTCTAACTCTGGCCTGAGACACTCACATAAACGTACTGATTAGAAATGCCTCCAGTGACTGCTGGAGAGGCTAGAGAGTGTGAGCCTGTGTGTGCGTGCGTGCATGGACGGTGCTCCTGGGCCCTCATTCTGTCTATGGTGTTCATGATGTTTGATTCTGGCCAGAGGCACTCCACAGATGGCACTGGTCATCAGACCACGTTGATGAATTCCTTATGTTGTGTCATTTAGTTCGTCTGTGTTGTGGGGCTGAGTGTGGTGGCACATGCTGCTGTCCTAGTACTGGGGAGGCTGAGGCATAGAATGTTGTAGCTTCTGTTGCTATAATGAAATACCATGATAAAAAGCAACTGGGTAGGGGCTGGAGAGATAGCTCAGCGGTTAAGAGCACTGTCTGCTCTTCCAGAGGTCCTGAGTTCAATTCCCAGCAACCACATGGTGGCTCATAACCATCTACAATGAGATCTGGTGCCCTCTTCTGGCCTGCAGTCATATATGCAGACAAAACACTGTATACATAATAAATAAATCTTTAAAAAAAAAAAGATTTAAAAAAAAAAAAAGCAACTGGGTAGAAAGGGTTTATTTTAGCCTAATTCCAGGTTATAGTCCATCATGGGGAAATGAAGGCAGCAGGAACTTAGAACAGCTCATCGCATGTATCCATAATCAAGAGCAGAGAGAAATGAACACACACATACTTCTTTGCTTACTCTCTTGCTTCTGTTCAGTGATTTCTCCACACTCTCACAGTGCGGGACACAGTGCCACCAACAGTAGGCTGGGTCTTCCCATATCAGCTAACTTAGTTTAAATACAAACCCAGTATTAAACCCAGTGTAGACAACTCCTCATTGAAACTCTTCCAGGTATTTCTATGTTATGTCAACCTAAAACGAACCATCACATAGGCCAGCCTAGACAGGGGCCAGGGAGATGGCTCAGCCATTAAAATGTCTATGACTCCATCATAAGGACCTGAGCACCCTGTCATAACCAGCTTATGGTCGTGTTTGTCTGTGATAGTGCTGAAGTGGGGAAGATGGACTGGCCAGGCAGCAAGCCCAAATCAGTGAGCCCCAAGTTCAGAGAGACTCTGACTCCAAAATTACATCACGGTTAAAGAGCACCGGTCACTCCTGGACCCAGATTTGGTTCCCAGCACCACACGATGGCTCCCAGCTGCCTGTAACTCCAGGTCCGGGGGTCTGAAGCCACTCTCTGACATCTGCAGGTACTACCCTCACATGGCACACAGATAAACTTTTAGGCATTGTGTCCATATTCATAAAATAACTCAAATGTAAATAAAGCAAAACCGTTTACCTCAAACTTCATGTCTCAGGCTTTGAACGTGCAAACACATGGAATAGAAACTATAGAAATAATCGCCAAGACAGAACTGATGGTCCAAAGCCTGTCCTAGCAGAACACGGTAGATGGCGGCGACAACGTGGGACTCCACAGCACTCTGATGAAAGCAGATGCAGGAAGTTCGTGCTCCCACATACAATCTCAGGCATCTTTTCCTATCTAGGCCTCAGTTTCTCCATCTGCCCCGGGGCCAAGGTTAAACTAATGGTACCTGTCTCACTAGAGACGGGGCAGGTGTTGGCAGGAGCAGTAATGAAGACTGCTGCATCAAGAAGCTGAGGTAGGAGGATCGCACATTCCAAACCAGTTGGGCTACACAGTGAGACCCAGTCCTTGAGAAGGGTGGGTGAAGAATGGTGTGTGCCTAGTGTTTAAAAAAAAAAATTTCAGTGTTCACACATACAGTGAAAAATGAAAACTATCTTTTCTGGGACAAGGATGCTAATAATTTTTATGTTCTTGTGTGTGTGGAGTGTGCATGTTGGTGCAACAGGGAGAGGGCAGAGGTAGATACCAGGTATCTTCCACCTTATTCCTGGGTGACAGTGAAGCTGAAACTTGGCCTTGAGACTTGGAGGGAGGGCTGTCAGCAAGCTCTAGGGTCCCCTGCCTCTGCCGCCTCATGCTAGGATTGCAGCACAGCTTTCACACGGGTGTGGAGGGCGCTGACTCAGGCCCTGAAGCTTGCATGGCTGGTGCTCTTCACCACTCCCCAGTCCAACAATCTGTGTCTTCTCTTTAAAAAAACAAAACTATTCTTTTTACTTTGAAAAAAGTTATTTATTTGTATGTGTGTGTTTGTACATATGTGTTTGTGCATGGGTATGTGTACAGTGTGTATTGTGTGAGCATATGTGTGTGCATATCCATGTGCACATACATAGGTCAGAGGACAACTTGCAGGAGATTCTCTCCTATCTTGTGGGTCCTGGGACTCAAACTCCGGCTGTCAAGCTTGGAGGCAATCGTCTTTTCCTGTTGAGCCTTCTCACCGGCCCAGTTCACACATTCTCTTGGCCCTTCCCTCACTTGCTTACCACAGATGTCTGTACATACTCCTATGTGCAAGCACATTCTTTTCTACATAAATGCTGACTAGTCTCAGATCTTGTCTGAGGTCATTAGTTCCTGCAGATGCTCTATCAGCTGATGGAGCTCAGTTGCTCTCCGTCATTCTGTTCATGGTGAACATCCAAGTCCTTTTATTTCTGCCTGTGGGTCTAGGTGTTTTTAGAAGCAAACTTTGGGCCATGTGGTGTTGAACTCTTGTTAAATCTACAAAGCTTACCTCTGAAAAGGCCATCTTCAGTTTATATTCCCTCTAGCAATCTGTCAGCACTATTTCTTTTCTAGAGTAGACAAGTATTTAAATTTTTTTCCTGTGCTAAATTCTGAATTTGTAGCAGACTTGTTTGTTTATGTTGCTCCTTTGGCGAGTATTTTTGGAGCATCTGCAGAGCAAGATTCTGTTAGGAATCTCAGGGGTGTGTCAGGATGAATTAATTAGACTTGAACCCCGCCCTCAGAAGCAGAAGGGGTAGGGTCTGAGCTTGCTTCCCCAGTTGCTAGAACCCCTGTGGGTGGAACAGAGGCTCCACTGCCTGAGTTGGATTCATCTTTGAGTTCCTCACTGTCTCTAGCACACAGAGGTCCAAAACTAAACATAAACTTGTACTTGACCCTGGGGTCAGGTCATTTCAGGCATTCGGGTCACTACCAGCAGCAAATTGAAAGCGGAGGGAAGGCTGTCTCTGCTGGCTGTCTCCTAGGCCCTCTGCTCTTGGGTTCCAGAAATGGTGACACTTTTCAGTGTTGAGTCTCTGCAGGACACCTTTTCAGGACCCTAAGGAGGGCTCCTGTTTGTTTTCTTCGGCTTCATGACTGCCAGGTGCTTTTCCCACATAGTTCTTGGGATGGCTGTGTGCATGGAGTGGTCTAGACCAGCTGTTGTTCGGAGGAGGGCCCACTGGAAATTAACCTGGGCAATGGCAGCTTTCAGGGTCCTGGCTCTCTGGTCACCTTCCTGTCCTCCCTCCTCTTACTGGGTCTGTTGTGCTGTGACACCGAGAATTAGAAGAGGTGACAGTAGAGCTGGAAGAGCTGAGGAAAAGGATAACAAAACCTCTAACTCAGAACCTGACCTCACTGGGACTTTTGCAAGTGCTCTTTGTTGTGATTGTCACAGTTCCCCATTAAGTGCGCATGGCAGCTTTGCCTGCCAGGTTCCTCCTGTGGTTGGTGGCTGTAAGAACCCAGCAGTTTTTAAAACCCTCAGAAAACAGAGGGTTTTCTGAGCAGAGGAATGTTATGTAGAACAAGGGACTCTCTGCAGCCTGTTTTTTTTTTTTTTTTCTTTCAAGATTTATTTATTTTTATTTTATGTGCATTGGTGTTTTATCTGCATGTATGTCTGTGTGAGGGTGTCAGATTTTGGAGTTACAGATAGTTGTTGAGTCGTCATGTGGGTGCTGGGATTTGAACCTTGTTCCTCTGCAAGAGCAGTCAGTGCTTTGAACCTCTGAGCCATCTCTCCAGCCCCCTTTGTAGCCTGATCATTTGCTAAGTTCTTTTGGGTTGGACCTTGGCTGGCCATCATTCTTGAGCTGAGTGAGAATCCTGAGTGGGTAGGCTGGTGGCCGCCTGGGCTGAAGCCACAGCTGTAGAATAGGAAATGCTATGTGAACCTCCAGGGTACTCTGAGAAGCCAGGTTGAGGGACTCCACAGTGAGAACGGCCTACGGTCCTGTGCTCAGCCCTCCTGCCTCGCCTGAGAAGAAGCTCAGCTCTGAAGGATTGGCAAGCAAGAGGACCAGCAGCCTCACTGCCTCGTCCAGAAGGCTGGGGTTGTCTGTCAGTCCCAGGAAGGATTAATTCCTCTCTCTTTCATGAGGAAAGCCACATAGAGTTCTTGCCGGGTCCAGCAGATTGCTTCCGATGGACAGCTGCACTGAGCATGGGTCATGATGCCAGCAACGTCCCCCAAGGGCAGTTGGCGTTTGACCAGTGTGCCTGGGGAGCCTGGCAGGTTACCTGAGCCAGGTGACTGGGACCAGCAGCCAGAGGAGGATCCTGGCAGCCCTGGAAAGGAGCCTCTGTGCCTGTTGCCAGTTTAGGGCTGCAGGACTGGGGACGGGCACATGGATTGGCTGCCTATGGGTCATCTAGAATGTGCTGAATGGCTCCCCGGTAGACAAGTCTGCCCCCTGGACACTGTCCCTGCTTTCCTCAAAGGTTGATCCTTATGGTGCCTGTAGGCACCCGAATGTGGCCTTGCCAGACAGTCCTCAGGGCTGGGTGGAACCCATTGAGATAGCCCTGATTGACAGACTGTCAGCCAGAAGCAGGAAGGTAGCGTGTCTGGTCGCTCAGCTTGGCGGAGCCTGGTCCTTCCAGGGTTTGTGGCCCTTGCTGATGTCAGTTCATGTTCTTTTTGTGCCTAGTAGTATGCGGAAGAGCACTGACCCTGACTGGAAGGGAGTTATGGATGGCCAAGCATTGGGAGCTCGAGCTCTGGAGCCCGGCTGCCTCTACCTACCCCTCACTCCATGGCCATGGTAAAATGGGAGTCTGTGAATTACTACCTCCTAGTTGTCAGAATTAAAAGAGAAACTGGATGCACTGTGATCAATAGACGGGGCACCCAGTACTCAGAGTGACATTACTGTATAATTTCATGTTGTCTTCCACACCCTGCCCTACTGTTCCACAGTAAGCTGTAGGCTTCTATCTCGTCAGTTCAGGATGGTCCCATGGCTCTTCCAAAACTGTCTCTGAGCCTCCTTGAGGACATGTTAGGGCCTGCTCCATAAAGGTCAGGGCTGTAGCTCTGACTGGTCTGGCATTAAAGCTCATCCCCCATGGCTTTATCGCATTAGAAAGTGTCCCTAGCTGGGCGGTGGTGGCGCACGCCTTTAATTCCAGCACTTGGGAGGCAGAGGCAGGCGGATCTCTGTGAGTTCGAGGCCAGCCTGGTCTACAAAAGTGAGACCAGGACAGCCAGAGCTGTTACACAGAGAAACCCTATCTCGAAAAACCAAAAAAAAAAAAAAAAAAAAGAAAGTGTCCCTGGGTCCCTCTGGAAGCCAGACTTCATTGTACTCAGCAGACTGGAAGATTGCCCGAGAGGGGTGCAGGCCCTCTGTACCGGGACAGTACTGATGGACTTAGTGTCTGGCTAAGAGAGACTGATGTGTCCTTGCTGGACCCTAGCCTCTTTCTGCAGCATGAGGAGCCCAGAAATGCCCAGTTCATCCTCTGAGGGTTGGCCCGAGGATGGTGGTAATCCTACCAACTTGACCCTGGGCCTTGTATCTTTTTGTCAGAGCCCCCATTTCTGCATTGTACAGTGCAGTATGGGTTGAGTATTTAAAAATGCTTGGGACTGATAAGTTTTGAGATTTTGAATGTTTTCTGGATTTGGGGACATTTCCATGTATTGGGACCCCAGTGTAAACATGAAAGTTACATTATGTTATACACACCTACTGCAATAGCCTAAAGATGGTTGTATGTGATACTTCAGCATGCCCGCATTTTTGACTGCAGCCTGTCACATGAGACCCGGTACGGAGTCATGACGGCACTCACTCAAAGTTTCGGACTTTGGATTTTTGGATTTGGATGCATATTGTTACTCTTCTCTGTGTCTTGGGATGAGTAACAGTTTGCTTCCAGCTCCCAGGAGAGTGCCTGGTGTAATAATAAGCAGGTGCTAGAAGCAAATAACCATTGTTAGATTAAAATGATGGTGGATGGTAGGGTCTTGATTCTCCTGCCAAACCATGAGTTCACCAAGGGCTGACAGCTTTGTTCTAACTAACACCTTTCTAGTGATGGGGGGCAGTGTTGTGCATAATGGGATCTCAGTGGGTTCTTGGAGAAGAAAAACAGGTAGGCTCATCGCTTGCCCGTGAACTCACACTAGACTTTGAATGAATATGTTAGCTAGGTGATGGCTCACTCATGAGGACTCTAGCATTCCACAAATACTTGTAATTGTGGAATGATTAACTCATAACTCAGAAGGATCCACGCCCCTCTTTTGGTACAGATGCATTTACCCCCACACACGTGCATACACACGTGATGCATGCATGCATGAACTTGCGCGCGCCTGCGCTCGCGCGCACACACACACACACACACACACACACACACACACACAAATCTTAAAGAAAAAAAAGGCATTATCTCCTAAAACAGTGGTCCCTTTAAAAGGAAACCCATCTCTCATTTCCCCTCTCCCCACCACGTCTCTACCACAGACCTCTCTCTACAGCTAAAGGCAGTCAGTGGACTGGGCTCAGGACACAGCAGAAATGACACAGAACACTGTGAGCTCTATGGTGAGGCTCATGTGGCCTTGTAAGTCACAGGGGAGGCATGTTGGTACACAGGCTCTGGTATTTCAAGCCCTCCCTAGAAGGACTCACATGAAGGCCCTGGCCCTGGACCAATAACCAAGGCATGGGGGCAGACTGGATCTTCTTCTGGCTTCAGACTGGTCTGTTCTGTCTCCCCTGGAATGAGCACAAAAGAACAAGTGTGGGCTTGCTGGCTGTGTGGAGGTCATGTTCTGTCCACACCCCTGCTTTGCAAAGCCAGCCTCCATCGGCTGTGTGTTTCTGTGCACTCCTATGAGAGAGATGCCAAAAGAAGTCTAATTGTCAGCTTCGTGGCTTCTACAACTCTGGAAATGGAGCTAGATAGTGGAGGAAGACATGGGACCCATGTGTATGTAGGGTTAGATTGGCTCCAGCTCCTGTCTCTGAGATGGCCTGCCCTATCTGCCTCACACCTCAAGCCACTCAGGCTGCTCAATGGCAGCCTCCAAGGAGCAACTGAACAAAACTCCTGGGCAAGTGCCTCAAGTTAGTGGGGAGGGTCTTTCTCTGGCAGGTGTTACCCAATTCAGGTGAGGAGGAAGCCTGTCCCTTTGATGTGGTACCCTGGCACCAGGCTGGGTTTCAGCTGTGTCTCTAATTAGGAGCAGCCGCCTGCCTCTCCCATGGAGCTTACTTGGTTGAGGTACTGGATGGTGTTTTCAACACCTCAGAGGCCTGCCCTGCTTCCCAGAGATTAGAACGAGACAAGCTGATAAAAGAGATGTCAGAAAGCACCTGGTCCCTGGTCCAGGAGTGTGGGGTCTTCAGGCCTCTTCCTGCTTCTCTAGACCTCGTATTCCCCATGTATGCATTGTGTGAACAAACCGAGATCTCCCTGTGTGCGCTTCAAGTGCTGCGGAGCTTGGCCCCCACACGGTGGGGGGTGGTGTCTCAGACCTCCAAAGTGGCTGCTGAAAGTTGGAAGTTGTGGAGTCAGAAATAGAGACGGGTTCAGAGGTTGGTGTTGAAGCCCTTCTTTAAAGGGAAGTCCTACAGAAGAGGCCTTGGAGTGGGCTCCAAGGAAGCCCTGTGCGACTGAAGTAGTGATTCTCCTGGAGCTCTCTCTTTGCACCAGGCATCATTTGACCTGTGTAGATTTGTTACGCTCGTGACATCTCTCCAAGTTGGTTCAGTTGGCTCCCACCCCCAGATAAGGAACCTGGGGCAGCTTGTCCTAAGTCAAGCAAGTGCTGAAACAAGGGCCTCTGTCAGTCCAAGCAGTCTGCCAGTGGTTTTGTCTTCAGCCTAAGTAGTCAGCCTCCCTACTCCAGGCCCAAGGTTGTGCCTGTCTACAAGGACTCCATGTGGGGCAGTTTGGTCCACAGCAGCTAGTAACATAGCCAGCCTTTCCTAACCTTAACTGAGACTCAGTCTCACCCACCTACAGCCCCAGCACCTCAGGCACAGTGTCCCCATGGCTACACAGCCTGGAAGAGAGGTCTTACGGTGAGGGTGCTGGTAACGTGGCCATGTTGTACCCATCTCTGGTAGAGGAAAGGTTTCTTAGGCTGAGGGGACAGCAAGACTTGGGAGCGGAGGTCTCTCAGGGCCATGTCCCCACAGAGCTCCGCCATCCAGTGACTTGAGAATTGTTGTGGATTCTCAGGAAGATCTGGGTGGAAAAGTTGGAGGCGAGAGCTGCCAGTCAGCACTGCTGTTTCCAGCGAGGTGGCTGCAACCCACGCCACTCCATCCAGTTCACCTTGTCCAGGGTCTTCACTATGACTTCTACTCTCAGTGCTGCTGGACTTAGCACCCGAGGCCCCCCCAGACACCACTCCAGCTTCCTACAGCCTCATTCCACCCTTGCGTCTCTGTAGACTCTCCAGTCCCCTGGGTTTGTCTCTATCCTGTGCCCATACACCACTGTGCATGACCTCAGGTCTGAACTCTTGAAGGCGTCCGCAGATTGTCTCAGCCAAAAGCTGCTGCCTTGTTCTGTGGTTGTAACATCAAGTCTCTCTAAGACCTGGGCTTTGCCTCTATGGATTGGGCCTCTGACCCTCCCTAGTTCAGGAACACTATCTTCTCCTACACTGGGGGTCAAGAGTCACTTGACTGAGTGTGACACTAAGGACAGGTGGGTGCTGGTACGCTGGAGAAGGGTGATGCACCTGAGAGGAGAACTCAAAAGTGAAGCTGCTCACTCTTCTGAAGGGAAAAGACTCCTGAAGGGTAGGGAAGAGGTGGTGATGAAAAGACTTTGTCCCTCACAAACAAACAAAAGAATTATTATTTTTTTTTAACATTTATTTATTACTTCAAGTTACATCTCCATCATAGCCTCCTGCCTCCACCCCTCCCTCAAAAGAATTTTTTATTTTAGTCTTTGGTTTTTCGAGACAGGGTTTCTCTGTGTAGCCCTGGCTGTCCTGGACTCACTTTGTAGACCAGACTGGCCTCGAACTCAGAGATCCACCTGCCTCTGCCCCCTGAGTTGGGGGATTAAAGACGTGCGCCACCACAGCCAGCTTATTCTGGTCTTTTAACAGGTAAGTTATTACTTAGTACATTATATGGGTGTTTTTGTTTTACTTACATATGTCTACTTTCAGTACAGAGATTAATGGCTGCCTGTATTACAACGAGATGTTTGTATGAAGACTATACTAGAAATCAAATCTGTATAGAAAAGATGAGCACGTGTGGTCACCCCCTAAGTGAACATAGCCTCTGAGTTTACATGTCAAGATTGACTGTTTCCATGCAGCTCCCAAAAGTCTGCGCCTAGCTTGGCCTGTCCTGCTCCCACTCCGTTCCTCTCTCTTGTCTTCCTCCCTCTCCTTGGATTATCTCTTATGACCCTGGCTTCTTTAGCCCTTTAGTAGCATCCAAGCAGAAAGGAAGGGATATACATCAGAAGTTTGGGCGATGGTACAAAATGGTATAACTATTTTGGAAGACAATTTGACAGTTTTTTCCAAAAGTAAACACAATCTAGTGATCATGCTATCCAGGACCTACCCAAAGAAGTTGCACTGGGATATTTATAACAACTTCATAACTGCCAAAGCCCAGAAGCAGGAGAGAATCCTTCAGTAGGTTAGGTGACTGGATGGACTGTGGAGCCCCTAGACAGTGGAGTCCTCTTGAAACATAAGAAGTGAGAAGACTGGAAGATGGCTCAGTAGCTCAGAGCACTTGCTGCTTTCGCAAAGGACCTGAGCTCAGCTCCCAGCACCCATATCAGGGACCTCACAACTGCCTGTAACTCCAGCTCCAAAGGATCCAGTACCTTCTTCTGAGTTCTGCAGGCAGCTGCACTCATGTACACACACACACACACACACACACACACACACACACACTTTAAAAATCTTTTTTTTTTTTTCCAGCCTTGTGTGGGCGCAGGCCTTTAATCCCAGCACTTGGGAGGCAGAGGTAGGCGGATGGCTGTGAGTTTGAGGCCAGCCTGGTCTACAGAGTGAGTCCAGGACAACCAGGGATGTTACACAGAGAAACCTTGTCTTGAAAAAACAAAAACAAACCTCCCCCCCCCAAGAAGCAAGCTATTATTGAACTATAAAAGGGGGGGGAACGTAAAGGAAATTAAAATGTGTTTTGGAGAAAGAAGCTGATCTGAGAAGTCTGCATACTGCATATGCTTGATTATAGCCATATGTCATTTTGGAAAAGGTAAAATTATGGGGAAACACAGATTTCCAGAAGTTGGGGGAAAGAGCTGAGACCAGAGAACAGACATTTCAGCGTTAGCGGAAATGCGTCGTGAACTCCACAGCCTGGTATATCTGTCTAAGTCCATCATCCCCACTAGCATTGAGCCTCACATAAGCTGTGGTCTGTGGCTGATGATAGCGTGTTATCAGTGTAGGCTCATGAGCTGTAACAAGCTGCTGTGGTGGGGGTTGCTGATCATGGAGAAGGCTGTGTGATTAGGGGCACAGGATATATGGGACATGTCTCCACCTTCTGTTCAGTAGTGTGAAAACCTAACACTGCTTTAGAACACAGTCTGTGGTTTTCTGGTTTTGGTTTTTGTTTGTTTGTTTTTTCTTTTCTTTTGTTCAGGAGTTGAGGTTCAAGACGGTTTCACTGTGTATCACTGGATATGCTGGAATAGACTCTGTAGACCAGGCTGGCCTCGAACTCACAGAGATCCACCTGCCTCTGCCTCCACAGTGCTGGTATTAAGCGTGCACCACCATTGCCAAGCCTTCATAGTTGTATTTTAAAGGTGCAAAGCAAAGTTAGTAAGTACAGGGCGAACGGTAGATTGTTTTCTTGTCAGCCTCCAAATCTAACCCCCCAAGACCTAACATTCCAAGAGGCTTCTGGTTTGCAGCAAGCTCAGCCTGTCCTGGTTGTCTCTCTCCCTTCCTTGATTATCACTTATGATCTCAGCTTCTTCAGCCCTCTTGGTAAATGGTACAGGTAAATTCCTAGGATCCCTTCCAGGTTGACCATTCTCTTGTTCTGTGGAATATAGGACGTGTTTGTTTTGTTTCTGTTTTTTTCCTGGTTCTACTTAAACCTTTCTACTCCAGGGGTCAAGAGAAATCCCCATACTGTCAATGTAATGACTCTGCTTGCTGCCTACAAGGCAAGAAATCACAGCCTGCCACCCAGTACTGAAAGCCCTTTTCCTGGAAGGAGTGGATGATGATGGCGGGATAACTTGTGGCTTACAACATATGGGCCCCGACTCTCCAATTAGGTCCTCCTGGGGACTGTCACCTGTGGGCCTGGCTAATAAGGGGGGATGGGCCGTGGTCATTAGGCAAGAAACTAAATGTCCTTAACTTGCTGGCACTCTTGGCATCCTCTCAGGAGAGGGACTGCTCACCATGGGCCAGTTCCCAGGGGCTGGGCTGGTGCTGTTTCTGAGACAGCCAGCCCAGCCCTGGAGAGCCCCAGTCTGCTTAACACTTCATTGTTTGATTTCATGGGTTCCTGTCTTAATTACATCTTTTTCTTTACTAGTGTCTTTATTCGTTATTCACAACAACTTTGGAAACTAATTGAGCGGTGGTCTCTTCTCTCTGCAGCAGCTATTTACCTTCCTTTCATGTTTTCAGCTCTTTATTCCCGTGTGTCTGTACTGATGCTGCCATCTCATTTTCGATGTTACAGGCAAAATGTGCCATGCTTGTTTTGAGCAATTCCTAAGCAGCGGGCAGAATTCCCTTTGTGGGTGCTCACCTTGCCAGGAATTGTTTAGGAAGTTCAGCTGTACTCTTTGGCTCTCGACATACAACATTTCTGCATTTTGCTTTTCAGCTCAACATAATTCCATGTGCACGTTCCCATGTAGCTACATTAGCTTCCTATTTATCATTTTAATGACTGCTTAATATTCTACCCAGTTAACGTGTGGTAATTTACTTGACTATTCCCTATTGTTGAGCCCTAATGAAAATTTGAATCCATCCTGTAGTACAGAGGGAAGCTGGTTTTAATGACCACAGTGGCATGTTGACGGCCTTAGCTGCCATCATGAACCCAGCTTTGGTAAGGAGCAGATGCTTCCGGAACAATCCTGCATGGGAGGTGTCCCGCAAGTCCCTCTGGCTGAATGGCGGATCTGTTGTCAGCTCACTCCCTTCAGACTGGTGTTTATGTAATGTGCCTGTTCCTTCTTGGTGTTGCTTGACACTAAACTCTATGAAGTGGCATTTCCCGGCACTTCATTGTAGAATCTGGGATTTTAACAAATGGATGGTAATTTGAGGTACAAATTGTCATGTGGCTGTCCATTCTTGTTCTTGTACCTCCTCCCCATTCACTTGAATGTCTGTGGTGGTTTCTGGAGGGAGGTGCGAGGTGCTACCCACAGAAATGCATGTGTGAGCTGCTTCATATCCTTAGAGCTGTGTGCCTCCAGCCCTTCAGGGGTCGAGTGACCCTTCCACAGAAGTTACCTGAGACCATTGGGAAATAGATCCTTACGTTACGATTCATAACAATAGCATAATTACAGTTATGAAGTAGCACTGAGAAATAATTTTATGGTTGGGGTCACCACAACATGAGGAACTGTATTAAAGGGTCACAGCATTAGGAAGGTTGAGTGAAGAAAGGGTTGTTTTCCCAGGTCAGATGTATCAGCTGCACTCAGTGTCCCCAGGCTCTGTGTCCTCCTCAGAACCAATAGGGAGATGTCAAGGGCCCCTGCAAAACAGTAAGTAGCCTAGACAGTTGGGTTCATGAAGTGATTTACAAAGTTGTACGTGGGGCTTTACAGTCGGTGTCCTCCCCTCTGTGTGAAAAAAGGAAGCATGATGCTCAAAACTTAACAGTCCCATAGCACTCAATAAAGGTCACATTTTATCAAAGTGTGGAGTCATCTCTTGGGAGATTTTACATGGCTTACAAACCATAGTCAGAAGGTTTTTTTCCCTATTCATCCTCTCCCTTTCTAAAGAATGAAAATTTTTATTTGTAATAGTTTGTGCCCACATCCCCTCTAACACTTGCAAATCCCCCTTTCCACAAAGAGAAAGCTAACTTTGGCTCCCTCTGCATGTTGGTTTGTTTCTCATTCAGCCTTTGTGTGTTTCCAGCTGTTTTTTGTTTTGTTTTGTTTTTGGCAAGATAATGGTTTCTAGGATATTTTCAGAAAGTTCCCTTTAAAAATAAACTTAACAAAAAATGCAATGATGGTGCTGGAAAGAGCCAAAGCCATGAAGTCAGGATGAAACCTGGTGTGAGGACTGACACAGTACGCAGGGCAGGGCAGTTGTCGGCCTGTGTCATTGGGGCGTAGGAGGAGGGTGGTGCCATCTTGGTGAGGAAGCCTAGGCTTGCAAAGTGGAGACCAGAAGCGGCTCTTGCTTGGGAAGTCACCATCATTCACATGTCCTAGCAGCTGCCCTGCCAGACCTGTGGCCTCGGCCGTGTTTATGCACACGACCTCTGGTTTGGAGTGTGCTTCACACATACTATGAGACACATCTCTGTGCCTCCACCCTCACCCCATATTAGCCAGCCTTACCACCGCTCCTTCCTTGAATCTGGGACCACAGCACAAAAGCGAAAGTCCACATCATGAAACATTACTCACCTTGAAGACAAATGAAGTTCAGCCATGTGGCCCTGCCTTGAAAATGCAATAAGCCAGCCACAGAAGGGCAGATGCTTATTCTCTTGTAGGAAGTAGCCAGCCAGGGTAGTCGGGCTCTGAGAGGCGGGGTAGACTCACCTAAGGCGTGGGGGGGAGGGAAAATGAGGAGCAGTGCTTAATGGGTACAGAGTTTTAGTTTGAGAAGATGAGAAAGTTACTGATGGACAGTGGTGATGCCTGCACAAGGGTACATGTGCTTAGTGCCACTGAGCTGTCCAGGTAATAATGGCTAAAATGGAGAGATGTTACTTACAAGTATGGAGGCTCTTGTGTCTAATCCTAGCACTGGGGAGTGTGACGCCTGAGAACCCTGAGTGAAAGGCTAGTCTGGACCACATCAAAGTTTCACAGGCCACACTGAGACCCTAAAAAGAAAAGCAAATACACTGAGCTTATTCTGTACGTAATGGGGCCTTGGCTCACCCTGGTGCTACTACAGAAGCGCCATCACCTTCTGCTTCCCCTTGTCAGAGCTCTAAGTTCAGATGCTGGCTCTCTCCTCTTGCCCTGCCCCTCCCAGGCTCCTGTGCCCAGCTTCCCTTACTTTCAAGTCAGCGCCATGGTGATGTAGGTGTGCTGTCTCCAGAAATAGCAGCAACTGAAATGTCTGTCTGCTGTCAAGGATGACAAGTCAGGTCATTCTTGTCACCCTCCCTAGAAGAAGCCAGCTCCTGTTCCCACACCTCCAAATCCCCAACATGTTCAGTTGGGTTGGATGAGTGAGCTCTGGGGTATAGAAGTGCAGAGAGGCATCACTCAGTTCCACGGGGTTGAAGAGTAGCTGGGCCATGTCCCCTCCAGGAGAATCTTTGCATGTTGGCCCTTTAGATTAATGTCTGAGCTGGGTGGGAACAGGAGGGTCATTTGGCTCAGTGTAGCTCTGTACAAATGGGGTTGAAAGGTGGCAGTGACGTGATGGTCAGGTACAAGGGCTGTTCAGAGCCAGGTGACTCACAACTGGCCTGAGTCCTTGAAGACAGACAGACAGTGAGAGAACAAGGTGCTTCTGAAGCTGCTGTTAGGTTGACAGTTACTCAGAGAGCCAGAAGACACTCACACTCAGGGCAGGGCAGCCAGGAATGGAAGGGGGTGGTCTCTGCTGGCCTCCTCCCTGACTGGCAACTCTGACCTCAGGCCTTCCTGGTAGGGGCTGCAAATCCATGAGGTGTCTCCTTCCTTTTTGCCTGCAGAATTCCAGAGGCAAGAGAGCGTCAGATCCCAGCACAAAGGCATCCAGTTGTATGACACCCCCTATGAACCCGAAGGCCAGAGCGTGGACTCAGACTCAGAGAGCACTGCGAGCCTTCGACTGCGGGAGAGCAAGCTGCCCCAGGATGATGACAGGCCTGCCGATGAGTACGACCAGCCATGGGAGTGGAACCGGGTCACCATCCCCGCCCTGGCAGGTAGGAGCAGTGTCCCTGCTTGGGAGGCAGCTGCTGAAGAGCCCTCAGCACCACCTTAAGTAAACAGAAGATGAGTGGGTCCAGCCTGGCCCGGCAAATACCAGTTGAGAGGGGCTGTTCTTGTTTGGTTCCTGAGAGGAAAGAGGCCAAACCAAAGAGAAACTCGTCTGGCATCGAGGGTTCCCAGTCCAGTTTCCCCACCTTCAGAGTTGGTCCCTTGGGCTTCATGGAGCCCTGTGTTCTCATTCAGTCCTGCACAGCTTGGGTGGCCACTGTATTCCTCCTCTTTAGCTGTGGCATGAGCCTGCTCAGAGCGTAGTCCTCCAGCCTGGTTTTCCAGAATCAGAGTAGCCCCGCTGCATCCCTTCTACAAAGTGGCGTGTCCACATGTCACAAGTCAGAAACCCATGCTCATGCCTTTGACTTCAGTCCCACTCCTGAGACCCTGTGCTATGCTGACAGACTAAAGTCGGGAACAGACAGTTTACTCTCATGAGAAATCGGGCCTGCAGTGTCTGGCACAGGGCTTGTTTAGAGGAGCCCAAACATGAGTCAGCACCACAGGCGGCTGTTGGGGGTTCCCTTATGTTATACCTTCTTCTCATGGGGACCTCAAGGGTTGCTGTTGCTTATGATGTTCTGGTCTAGTCTAGCACCTCACTCCTCATCATGGTCTCTGACCAGTAGTATTGGCATTGCCTGTGAGCTGCTCAGAAATCTAGCATCTTGGACCGGTGAGATGGCTCAGTGAGTAAAGGTGCTTGTCACTGGCCTGCTGACTTCAGTTCAATCCCAGGGACACACATGATGGAAGAAGAGGATTCTTGCAAGTTGTCCTCTAATCTCCACGTATATGCCTTGGTGTGTATGAGCATGTACACACACACGCACACAGGCAGACAGGCATCATTGTCCAGATGTACCACAGTTGGAGTATGTTCTGCCAGATTCTGCATGGTCTGTGTTGACATTCAAGTGAGAAGCACTTACCCTATAGGACACGAGCTTTCAGAGGGTGGTCTGTCTGGAACCTGCCCACTCGTGCCTAGAGACGGATTTAGTACTCTGTTCGTGTAGTTGTTCACAAAAGGCCTCAGCAGAGCTAGCTGGCAGTGAGTTTCAGGACCCACAAGTACCCTTTCTGGTCCTGGTTCTTGTCACTGATTTACTATTTCCAGTGTCACTGTCACTCAAATCCAACCCTGCCCATCTCTCATCTTGGGTTACATGTCCCACTCCAAAGCAGACACTGGATGTGCCTGTCCCAAGCAGCTTTGGGCTCCCTTCTCATCTCCTGGGATGAAGGAGGAGGCAGCTGCTTCATTCCAGGGCTGGAGGATGCTGTGAAAACCAGCCTTCAGTCTGTTTCCTATCTGCAGGCAGCAGTGGGTACAGGCCAGTAGATCATCTCTCAAGCAGTGATGATGCTTTGCAGCACCTTGATTGGGTTGCTGAGTGTTTCATGGCTCCCTGAAGTGTGGCTGCTTGGAATACAGGGCACAGTTCCCTAGCGAGTGGCTGCTGCTTGTTGTATCAGTGTGCATGCTCATGGGAAGTGCGTGCACAATAGTGCACATAGGTGTGCATGTGCAAGTGTGTGCACTCATGCTTCCGTGCTTCCCTGGAGCGTTCAGGGACTGGCGGTGCTGCTGGAGCCTGTCCTTAACTGTGCATCTTCTAGAAACAACCCTAGTTTTTCTTAGGCCTCGGGAGCTTGCTAGGGAACAGCTGTGAGAGCTGAAGTCTGAGCAGAGCTGCCCCTTCCTCTCTTTTCTGCTCCATTTTTGTGACTCTGTGTGCTCATCCTAGTTGGAGAAACCTGAATGGAGACACTTTTCCAGATTCCCAAAAGGCATAGAACTGGGCCCTTGAAGGAAACACACCGAGCCTAGGGCCCAGACTGTGGTGAGCATTGTGGAGGAACCTGATTGTGAACCTGCCCTTTTCCAGCCTGAGGCTGCTGTGGCTGCAGTGATGGAGGTGGGTGGCAGAGATTTACTCTGCAGCAGGAGTTTGGATTGTAGGCAGTTCTAGGCATGCACTCATCCCCCTGGAACCGCAGCATGACAGTGAGCGCAGACAGGGAGATAGCTGGTCCCAGTCTGTGACACAGAGGTGCTTTATAGCCTGTAGGATGCTGTCCTGCTCTGCGCTGGTGACAAGGAGCCTTTTCAGCCAAGACCCCAGGTGTGTGTGTGTGTGTGTGTGTGTGTGTGTGTGTGTGTCTTGTCCCTGTTTCACTGGAAACTTAAGCCACAGGAAGATTCCATGGTCACTCTGCAGCTG
Organism: Lophiomys imhausi; assembly: GCA_907164525.1. NCBI lineage: Eukaryota > Metazoa > Chordata > Mammalia > Rodentia > Muridae > Lophiomys > Lophiomys imhausi. The sequence continues at coordinate 16,892,776 of CAJQZJ010032188.1, forward strand.
TGTAGAGGATATTGTGGGAGGATGAGGTATCCCTAGCTTCCAGGGAATGGGGGTCTTCCCTTCACTCAGAAGTCTGTAGTGCACATCGATTTCATTCAGGATAAGTTAGATGAGATCCCACCAGTTCTTCAGTGAGCCCTTGGTGTTCCTTTACTTTCGAATATTTTGAGGAAGTAAAGGTTGATGTGACAGCTTGCAAGATGAACAGGTTCTGCACAGATGGTGGCCTGTGACTAGGGCCAAGGATTGGGGATGAGGAAGACTTAAGTTGGATGGCAGCCACTGTCACAGCTCTGAAGGTATGGTCACACCTGTTGTGGCAATTTCAGCAACCCTGCTGAAGCATTGGTGAGCTTGCAGAGCCTCCCATCCAGAAAATGTGGCCTCATTGCTGTATCACCTGTGCATCTTCTGCATGCATTGTCTCTGCATCCTCGTGACCATCTTCTGCATGCATTGTCTCTGCATCGTCGTGACCATCTTCTGCATGCATTGTCTCATTGTATCCTTGTGAACATCTTCTGCATGCATTGTCTCTGCATCCTTGTGACCATCTTCTGCA
>CAJQZJ010032188.1:16893347-16920301 GCA_907164525.1 Lophiomys imhausi
TTCTGCATGCAGTGTCTCTGTATCCTTGTGACCATCTTCTGCATGCATTGTCTCATTGCATCCTTGTGACCATCTTCTACATGCATTGTCTCTGCATACTTGTGACCATCTTTTGCATGATTACTTTCCTCCTCTTAGGGATAGGGACAGAGCAGCCTCTGCCTGGTTAGCAGCAAAACCAAGTCTAACTGCAGATCCTGTACCTGAGCCTCCACAATGTCATGTAAATTATGTTGGGAACCTGCACCTGCTGCATCCCCAGCCTCACATGCCAGTGTGAGGTACTAGGACAGCTCCAGGCTAGGTTTCCACCTTTTAACACAAGGAGGGCCCTGCATGTTATACAGTCTCACTCTCTGTCCTGGAGAAACTGAGGCAGAGGGAAAGAGAACCACAAAAGGCCTTGTGGCAGAGTCAGTCAGCCATCCGTGGATATGGGAGATCTGTACCCTTTCAGTTCCAAGAATAGAGAAATCTGCAGTTGGGTGTGAGAATTAAAGCACTTGGTAGTTTGGAGTCTGGCAGCGGGAGCCAGGTGGTGGGCAGGCCTAAGAAGGGAGACTGCTGGGCCCGTGGAAGACAGCTATTTCATTTGTGACTCACCATCTCAAGATTGTCTCCCTTCTAGGTACTTTGCAGACAATGTCCTGAGCCCTGCCAAAGGCAGAAAACAGACACATGACTCATATAGGCATATCCCTCAGCAGTTACTTGGGGCCCTTGTCTGTACCCCATCCCAACTCCTCGGTCACATTGATCTGCCTTTGAAAGATTAGGACAGTGTGTCTCATCTGTTAAGAGCAAGGGGCAGGAGTCGGACAGTCCCATATTTGCTTGCCAGCTCAGCCATTGATCAGCTTAGACCTCAGGCAAGTTGCTCATCTCCCAGAGCCTCAGGTTCCCTCTCTGAAGAGTGGTGATTGTCATAAGTCTTGCAGCATGGGCCTCTTGAACAGCCCACTGAAAAACAATATCTTTTCATCCAGAGATCCAGGAAAATGTCTGGATGAAAAGACATTGTGAGCTCTAAAGGGTTGTGCCTGTGAGGTTTTATTACTGGAGTTCTGGAAGGGCTTGCTAAATTAAATAAAGTTTAATTTAATATAAAAACAGTGCTGCGTGAAGAGGCGCTTAGCAGCCCTTGGAGGCCTCATTTACAAAGCTCGGTCCTGATTATGCCTGGCAGTGGGAAACAGGGGTGGGTGGCCTGGAAAGCATTGTACTGTAGTGACCCCAGCCCTCCACTCCAGTGTCAGCTGCCACTACCCAGCCCTCCCTCCAGAGGCTCAGGCCAGCAGTCTGGGGGAGAGTGAGAGGGTCCTCTACTCCCCTGTTTTAGAAGTGATATGCTTGGTCTTCCAATAGGAATTTTAAACTTGAGTTGCAAGAAAGCCACTGCAGAAAGTGTCATGCCATCAGGTGCCACTCCTGACTAAGTGTGGCAAGGTGTGTGAGCTCACAAGTTCTCTAGGCAATTCCACCTGGAGAACCTTGTTGTATTGATGACATGCTCTGGTTCAGGTGAGGGGCTGAGGGAGCCAGAGAGGGTGTCACAGCTCAGGTGACACCAGAAAGCCTCCCCTAACACGACAATCTCCTCTCATCCTCTCGTATTGGGCTGGGCCTCCTGTCATGTTCCGGAACAGCCAGATGCACACTTGTCACTCATCTCATGGGGTGCTAGTGCTGTGTCCCATAGGTAGCCCCTCTGAAGTTTCAAGGTCTTCTCAACATTATCAAGGGCGTTTGAAAGGACAGAGAAAGGAAACGTAGCGTTTTAGTATGACTGTTTCCTAAACAGTTGAGTCATCTGAGCCAGCTCAGTTGGCTGATTTATTTAAAGGAACCCCAGTATGGTAAGCAGGGACAAACGAATGGACAGGAAGCTAGCTTTTATTGAGCAACAATTACTAACCTGGTTTAAATTAACCCTATAAAGCCCTGCCGTGTGGGTGTTGTTTCTCTGTGATGACATAAATGACAACACTGAAGCCCGGAGAGTAGGTGCCTCACCTGCAGTCACGCAGCGGTGAACTTGGGTCTGTCTGAGTGAAAAGTGCTTGTCTTCACCACTGTTACGTTGACCTCATCTGAAAAAGGTGGATTTGAACCTGGTACAGGGCAGCTCGGAGGCTTCTGGGGTAGAAACAGTTGCTGTGCTTGCTCTTTGGCCTTAGTGTGGTCCCCGCCCCCACGAGTGCAGATACCCTGAAGTTTGTACTCTGCTGTGTGCTCTGGGCCCAGCTTGTTGCTCCTTGTGCCTCCTTGGGGGCTCAGAGTAAACGGGCCCAGAGTCTGCAGAGGGTCCCACAGGGAATCTCAAACTTGGCCACGGATCTCCCCACACTCCAGCCACAGGCTGCCTCACAACAGGCTCCCCTCAGTCCCAGAATGCCTCCTGTCTCCTTCGTGACCTCCCAGAATGTGTTAACAATTGTGTTGGTACGGGGAGCGTTTTGCTGTGTAATGAGTAACAGCCATAATTAATGTTTAACATGCACGTGACCAGCGGGTCATTGAAGAAAGTGGGGGTTCAGTGAAAGCTGTGGGATAGCTCTCTTCTTTGGGTAAGTGTTACTGAGGGACAGGTTTCTTTGGTTGGTTTTTCTGTCTGACATAATAGTGAGTTCATTTAGTAATTTTTAAAAAATGAAAACGAGAGTGTCAGCATGTCATAGCTTTGGGTCCTTTATTATGTGTTCATAGAAATGTCCTTGTAGGGCTGGAGAGATGGCTCAGCCGTTAAAGGCTAGGCTCACAACCAAAAACATAAGAAATGTCCCTGTAAATGTCTTCTGTTCCTGTGTGGAATTCAGTGAGTAACCTTGCCCTTTTGCTTGGCAGGTCAGAGATCACTATGGGGATGGAGACTATAAGCTGCGTGAGGTCAAAGACCTGCCTGTACACATCTTGCTCCCCACCCAGTTCTGAGCCCAGTGCCCAGTGAGTTCTGGGGTGTTTGGGGAGTTACTGAATCAGGCCTGGCCACACAAGTCCCACACACTCTCCCAGGCAGGGCTCCGCCAGTGGCTGTGTGCCTGCAAGTACTTTGTGTTCTCATCCCTCTTGTGTGCTGGACATCTGTCTCTTAGCCGCACGAGGCCAGAGGAGTCTGCAGTGGCAGGACACTTGCACAGCTACTGGCCTGACCTCCTGCCTTCCTGCCTGTGTCTGAATTCCTTCTAAGAAACTGAAAGTGTGTCCTTCCTGTCTGAGGAGGAAGCCAATGCCAAAGCCGTGTGAGAGCTGTGTCTGTGGCCAGCACTGGCCTGTCTGTCTCCCTCCCTCACTGTCCACAGTGGGCAGCGTACAGACACACACAGTGGGCGGGAGCTTCGGCTTGTGGGCTGACTTCCTCAAGCGCCCGGCCTGTGTGGCAGGCAGCTCCTTGGACTTGCAGACAGGGATAATCACTTTCCCTGGGCTCTAGGAGTCTGGTGGGTGTCTGCAGGTGAAAAGGTTAAAAGCACACAGGGCCTTAGCCTTGAGCGATTCCCAGGGACAGGTGACAGGTGAGCCCAGCCCTGAACTCAGGAAGAACTCAGGCAGTGGAGCCATGGGTCTGCAGCGTTCATAGCTGCCATTTGCTGTCAGTGACAAGCTGAGAGTTTTCAGGATGAGGATGACACAAGGCACTAAAATTGGGGCTGTGGAGTGCTCAGTAGGTAGTGGCTGTTGTTCCCCTGTTGTCACTGCTGTGGGCTCTGGTATCTGTTGTGCTGTAAGGAGATCTGTGCTGAACTTGCTGAGACTCAGACTGAGGAGACTGGTCTAAGGCCAAGTTCAGGGCTAGCTGCCAGCTGGTTGAGTTGGTCCCATTTCTAGCCCACATTTCTCATCCGTGGAATGAATTGTGGTGGAAGAGAGGGCTGCTCTCAGCTGTGGAGTCCTCGGTGCTTCAGTAGTCACAGGTCTCCTGCAGCCAGCACTCAGGTCTGGTGCCCATGGCTTCTCTGAGGGAGGGGTCACAAATCACATGACAGAGGTGAGCACCTTCTGCCGTCCTGTGTTCACCTTCCCAGGCCAGGCATAACTGTGTGATGGGTGTCCTGGGACCTTTGAGGCTCAAAGCCTGCCGCTGAGCCTGTCCAGGTCGCCAGTCCCCACTCTTACATCTGTCTCCACACATCCGGTGAGGGTGACAGCAGTGCCCCAGGGCCTGCATGTGTCCTCAAGGTGAGCTCAGAGGCCTCTTTTTTTTTTTTGGTTTTTCGAGACAGGGTTTCTCTGAATATCTCTGGCTGTCCTGGACTCGCTTTGTAGACCAGGCTGGCCTCGAACTCACAAAGATCCGCCTGCCTCTGCCTCCCAAGTGCTGGGATTAAAGGCGTGCGCCACCACCCCCCGGCATTCAGAGGCCTCTTTATAATCCCAGAAATGCAAAGCTTTGGGGGGCTGCCTCCTTAACAGCCCTCCTAGAGGGAGGGCAAGGGGTGCACCAGGGAGTAGTAGAAGTGGCCTTTCCTCTGGGGGGAGTCTCTGTCTCACCACCTGTGAAATGGTTGTGTGTTGTAGGGGTCAGTGGCATCATTCTGTGCTCAGGTCCAGAACACCGCAGCTGTAGAGGTTTGTTCCCACAGAGGCAAAGTTTTAGTCATGCACAAGTGCTGAATGTGTTGGTGCAGATGTGCATAGCCCTGGGGCAGGCAGTGCACCCCACCAAGAACCAGTGTCCCCTCCTCACCCTGCTGACACCCACCTGGCTCTCGGTGGCATCCGGGCTTGTATGTAGAGCTCTGCATGAGAGGGGCGCCTGGACTCTTGACCCACTCTCTGTCTCTTTCAGAGTAGTAGGACATCAGTGAATAAGCCGCAGGCCCAGAGCAGCCCCAGCCCCTCCTGTGCATCCAGTTAGGGGGCGGGTCTGCGATTTGGGTTTGTCCACTGAGAGGCTGAAGGGATCTGTGGCAGCTGAGCGTCCCCTGTCAGTCTCCTCCTCTTCAGCCTCACCCCTTCTGCTAGGGCAGCTCAATCCCAGGCTGGAGAACGGAGAGCCAGAGGCTACAGGCTGCTCAGAAATAAGGAGCAGGGGTGGGAGAGCAGTGCCAACCCCACCTGGGAAACCCTAGGTTAGAGGAGGCCCCAAGGCTGCCCTCTAGAACCAACCAGTAGAGGGCCAAGGCCCAGCCAGTAGCCTGGCATGGCAGCCGGCATCATTAGCTGGACCACACGGGTCTGGTTTGTAAAAACATGAGCACAAGAGCACCAAACTCACAGAGTAGAGGAAAATGTGCTCCCCGGGTCTTCTGTGGTATCCACCCATTTGTGGGAAGTGCTAAATATAAGAATGAAACCATTTCCAAGAAGATTCTAAAATAACTTCACTGGGACTGGCGAGATGGTTTGGTGAGTACTGGGCACCGCCTCCAAGCCTCAGGGCCTGACCTCAATCCCCAGAACCCACTGGCACAGAGCTAGCCAAGAAAGTCCAGCTTGAGTGTCTTGTCCTGAGGGATGGGTGGCAGTGTGACAGCCGTGCTGCAGAGCTAGGCAAAGACTTCCTCATTCGACAGTCACTGGTCACCACCCATACACCAGGTCCTGTCCTGGGCACTGCAGATTTAGCGGTAAACAATACAGAGTAAGATGGCCTGACCTCTTGGAACTTCTTGAGATTTCTAAAGAAGTCGGTTCTGATACAGGTTCCCTTACCTTTGTGACTATATGAAAACATACACCCCTGTGAATGTGACCGCGGAGAGGGGTCTGCCACTGACAAGAGGACCTGCCTGAACCGTTTCTGCAGCTCCTCACTACTTAGGTTGTTATCAGCCGAGGCAGCTGAGCTTAGAGAAGTTTAAAAATACCCCAGCATCAGGATGACTAATGGCACAGGAGGATAGAAGCCAGGTGTCCCTGACTCTTAAGTTGGGCTGCAGAGCTCCTGCTGTTCCTCCCTGGCCTTGCTTGAGTCTGTGGGCCATTCCCTGTAGCCAGCTGCTCTGCTGAAAGGGATGGGACTGAGACCAGCTGGTTCTGTGCAAATTGCTACATTCCTTGCTGTAATAGAGGCAGATGCAGGGATGGCAGACAAAGCACTTCAGGCTGGAGGAGGCTAAAGGAATTCTACCTGGGGGGCTAGGTCAAAGCTACTCCAGGAGGTTCAGGCTGTGCTTTGTGAAATAGGATTTTTCCAGCCTAATGAAGAAAGACATTCCAAAGGCTAGACAAAAACCGAGCAAAGGCCAAAAGGTAGGTGACAGGTGATGGATTTAGGGACCAGCCATCCTCTGAGTAGAGCGTAAGGTGAGATCAGGCTGCCTCCAACTTCCTAAAGACCTTGAGCATTTATTTATTTGCCTTTGAGCCTAGGCCGCTGGGCAGCAGCCAGGGGCTGTGTTGTGGAGGCCTCTGTCTGTGGTCTTCTCTGAACAGTGGACAGGAAGGAAATGACCCTGAGGAACTTTATGTGAGCTGCAGCTGCCTGTGGCATTTTCTAAGCCTCCTCTCCAGGGTGGACAGTAGAGTAAATTGAGTAGACAGGAGGCTAGAGAGATTGGAGAAGGCAGAAGGAAAACCTGCCCAGATGAGGGCTGGGAGAAGCAGATGACACACTACCAAGGACTAGAACCATGGGGAGGCCAGCTCCTATAGGAAGTTGTGGGCAACATTCACAGCAGTCCTGAGAGGCCTGTATATGCCATTCAGAAGGAGCAGCTGGCCAGATGAGGGAGACCACAGCTTCTGCCCACCCAAACCTCAGCTTGTGAAGAAGGAAGACAGATTGGGCTAAGCCTGGCCCTGCAGACTCAAGAGTCCTGGGCTCATCCTGGCTCTGCCCCTGTGCTTTGGGACCCTGAAAGAGCAGTTCACATTTGCCAGGTACACCATGGCAGGACTGTTACGGGGTCCGGTGCTAAGGAGGTACTTTAGACGCATCTTCTGTTATTAGAAGGGACCAGACAATTATATGTGGGTATCAGATTTCTAAAACAGAGAGGAGAAAGACCACAAGCTTCCAGGACAATCCAGGAGGAAGCCTAGTAAAATAAGTGGGAGCCGCTGAGCAGTGATCCCTGTCAGCTGTCCACAGCTCTTGGGTAGACATTTATGGCCAAGCTAAGATGCAGACTTGCTGACCCTGAAGATGCTGTTCTACCCCTACCAGGGCTAGTCTCCATCCTGGGAACGGGACTAAGAGATGCTCAGTGCTTCATTCTATATAACTGAGTTTCCCTTCATTCTACATAACTGAGTTGGTTGCCCTCCCTTCTCAGGATTCCAACTTGCTCTTTAATTGCCTATTGGTGAGACTCATTAAGTTCTGTCATTTGAACAACTCACAGGGCAGCATATTTTCCTCTGGATACAGATATTCTTTTGAGGAATTGAGTCTTTATCTCTTGCAGAAAAAAAATCACTAAATTAAAAGAATTGCCATTTTAAATTGCAGATTAAAGAGAAACTTAATTAGAAGGGATAGAAGCAGTTGTATTTGGAGCTTTTATTCTGATTCCCCCTCCCCCTTTCGGCTGTGGAATCACTGCACTTGGAGTTTGTATATTTGTGTTTTAGGTGAGATGATTTGCCTAATTAAGCTTGTCATTCATCACCACCTGTTCTCACTAAAATATATGCCTGCAGTATTAAGTATGCTGGAGGATGTATAAATTAATTCAGTAAGGAATTACAGTGTCGACTAGGACATTCTTAGGTTTTATCCAATTTATCTGGTAGGAAACCTGATATTTTTTCCAGTAAAGCAAAACACCAGCCATTAAGTTTTTCATTTAGTATACACTGAGCACCTGTTACCTTGAAGGTGCTGTGTGGGGCGAGCAGGACCTGTGCTGCAGCCCATTCTCAGTGGCTCGTGGGAACCAGGCAAGGAGGCTGGTGATTTGGATGCCATGGCTGAGGGAGCTCTGAGAAGGCTTCCTGGGGGAAGTGGCTTCTGAAGGGTTATGGAGTTGGGTGAGACCTGAACCCGAGCCAGATGTCAGAAGGTGTCTGTACCTCAGAGCTTGAGTGGCAGCCTTGTGTCAGGGTGTCTGCACCTCAGAACTCAGATGGCTCAGTGGTTAAGAGCACTTGGCTGTTCTTCCAGAAGACTGGGTTCAAGACTAGCACCCACACTAGATGGCTCACAGCTGCTTCTACTTCCAGCTTTGGATCCAGCACCCACTTCTGTCTCCTGTAGGCATCTGTATACAGGTGGTGCGTGCATATTCACATTCACTCATTCATTCATTCATTTATTTATTGACTTACAGTTTGGGTTCCTCTACAGCAGTGGTTCTCAATCTTCCTAACGCTGTGACCCTTTAATATAGTTCCTCGTGTTGTAGTGACTCCCAACCATAAAATTACTTTCGTTGCTACTTCACAATTGTAATTTTGCTACTGTTGTGAATCCTAATATGTTTTCTGATGGTCTTATGTGACCCCTGTGAGGAGGTCACTTGACCTCCAAAGGGCTCATGACCCACAAGTTAAGGACCACTGCTCTACAGTCTCGGCCTGTGGTCTAGACGGGAAGGCCTGTCCCATTATGCAGCATTCTGCTGTGTGTTCACTTGTGTCTGTCCATGCACGGTATCTAAATGAGGAGGAGCAGACTCAGGAAGCAGTGGCTCCATGTGGAGCTCCATAGGATTTGCCAAGGAGGAAGGAGAGGGTCACCTGAAGTCAGAGTCTGCACCCTTTGGAGACTCTCCCCACCCCTGCCACAGCTATTTAGAGAACAGAGGCCCTGTCGGAATGCTGTGAGCCTTGCTGCAGATTGCAGGGAGATTCTCCTGGGGCAGCACTGGGTTCAGTAACCCAGATAGAGCCAGCCCCTCAAACATGCAGCCTGACTTGGGCATCTTCTTTGTGTCCTGTCTTGGGAAGCTGTCTTACCCTATTTTATGTTATAATAAAATGCTCAAATCTAGGTAGTTTAGAAAGAAAAGTGAGTTATGTGGGATTATGGTCCCAGATGCTAGCAACTCCAAGGGCCTGATATGGGAAGAGGAAGGGTGATCTGACAGCTGTGGAAGAGAACTGGGGCCTCTGGGGGCATTCCTCTTGCTCACGGTAGCTGATCTAGTTTGAGAACTCAGAATTTATTCTTGAGGTGCCCATAATACAAATACTTCCCTTAAGATCCTGCTACCCAACATTAACCCATCCAGCATAGGGACTTTTGGGAGACACTTTAAGCCATAGCAAAATCCAGTATTTTTGGAGCCGCTCTTGCTGTTGCACAGTGTCAACTGCCAAGCAGAATATTGCCCCACTGTGTGCCGTCCAGTGTCACCTGGGCTGGGCTCCAGGTGACAGTGCCTCATCCTCCTCTCTCCGTTTTCACAGCCCAGTTCAACGGCAATGAGAAGCGGCAGTCCTCCCCATCACCCTCTCGGGACCGACGCCGCCAGCTCCGTGCTCCTGGAGGAGGCTTCAAGCCCATCAAACACGGGAGCCCTGAGTTCTGTGGGATCTTGGGAGAGAGAGTGGATCCCACCGTCCCACTGGAGAAACAAATGTAAGTTCACTGGTGCAGTACGGGGGCCACCCTGCTTCCTCTAGCTGCTGTGTCCTCTTCCGTGTCTTTATCAGAAGAACAGTTATCACGGCCGCTTGTGACAGAGGAGGCTCTTGGGAAGTAAAGGCCCCTGACTCCTGGCCAGGCCTGGCCTGGCCTCATCATACCGTGTCGCCACCCTGACCCTCAGTGGCTGGCAGGAGGGACTGCAAAATCTTCAACAGTAACTTTCCCACGGGTTTTATACTAGTTGTTAAGTCTAAACTAACCCTGCCCTCAGTGCAAGTTTGATCTCTTCTCTAGCTGTTGTGTGGTATCTGTGCTACATACGCTTGCTGTTCATCACCTCAGGCCTTTACACTCTTGATTTGCGTTTCCCCAGTCTCTTTCTCCAGAGGTTTCCCACTGTTTGCCACAGACTGAGGCCCACCCATGCTCTCCTGCCCCTCCTCCCAGCGCTGTGCCAGGACTGGCTCTTCAGTGTCCTTCCTCTTGACTGTGATGGCAGCTCCCTGTTCTGCCAGGTTCCTGTCCTGCTCAGAAGCCCCCTGTGACTCTCCTTTACTCCAGGATGAAGCACCAACTCCCTTGGTGTCTTAGCACATCAGCACTAGGATGAGAGTGAGTTTCTCCAGGTGTATCATCTGCTTAGCAAGTAAACGTCCTGAAAAGGGCTCCCTTGCTGCCCAGATGGGGAAATTAAGTTAGCGGTTGCTGATGCTAGTGCACAGTAGGTCTTCATAAGGTGAGAGATAGCTGACGTTGGCACAGTTACCAGGAGCATTCCTTCCGTATGTGGCGAGTTCTTCCCAGTCTTGACCTGGGTAATGCAAGTTCTTAGGCAGTGTCGGTCTCCGAAGCTTCCCTGACCATTCATGCCAGAGAAGATACCTCCTGTTGTTCCAGTCACTGCCTCATCATGGCTCTTGTGTTCCTGTGGAACATTTACGCTCTCCAGAACAACTTCTTGTATCTCTCTGTTGACCACCCCACGTCAGCTCTGTGAGATCAGGGTAGAGTGAGTAAGTGCTGGAGAAACCAGTTGCTGTCCGGTGGGATGAATGGCAATGTCTCCCAGATCCTTGAGTCTGACCTGACTGGCTGTCTCCACAGGCTCCGGCATGTTTCCAGGGTGGTCCCCTGCCCAACAGCAGTAAGCCCAACCCCCACAGGACCACCCAGGACAGCCTGCAGTCTACATCCTCCTTTTGACAGGCTGCCTGCTGGCCTCCTGACTCCTGATCCAGTGCCCTGTGTCCCTCTTTTTTTGATCATCCACTCCAGGCCCTCCTTCCTTTCAACATGATGTAACCAAGAAAGGGCCTTGTGGCCTATCCTGTTTACCACCAGGGCCTACCCTTAACGAGTCCCCTGGAGACCCTTTTCTGTGTCTGTTCCAGCTTCTGCATTCGGGGAGGGCAGACAGTGGGCAGCACTTCCCTAGGGACCCTTTCCTGCCTTCCCTGAGGACTGTTGGGTTTCAACTGGCTAGAAATTGTGTTCCTAATAAAATGCTTTTGTCAGCTTGCTGAGGGTGTCACTCGGGCCACCCTCCTGAGCCTGACCTTATTTGTGAAACCAGCTTTGTTTAGCCGTTTCTTCCAGTGACGGCCTGAGGCCCTGGCATCTCGGGAAATGTTCTCACTAGTGCAGCCTGAGCATCCCTGTGTAACCATAGACAGACAGTCCTGTTGGCAGTCCATAGCACGTGCCTGCCCACCCCACACCCCGGTCACACACCTGGCATCCCTGCACACAGTCACGTCTGGTGCACTGTTCCTTTCATGGGCCCAGCATACACACAAAGGAGCTTCAGCGCTACCTCCTCCTACCAGTGAAGGCCTTTCCTGTCCCATTGACATTTTGTCTCCAGCTTTCCCGGTCACTGAAACACGGTTTTCATCCCATTCTGTGGCCAGGTGGGGCTGAATACTCTCTGCCCCACACGTTCCTCCTCCTTCTGGTCTGGCTCACATAGTATCCAGAAATGTGATGCTGTGATTCTCATGTGCTCAGCTAGTGCCAGCACCATTTGGCAGGAACAGGGTCCAGCCACTCTGTTTCAGATTAGAGAGCTGCCCTGTGCCTACCCCTTGTGAGGCTTTCTGTTGTCATGTTCTAAGACTCCCTTTCATTGAGAGGAATGCTCTGGTCCACCTCAGGAACCCCTGGGCCATGCTGCCTGCCCCTGTCTCCAACACTCCTACCCCTGCTATCTTGCTAGCTGCTTTCCAGTCTGTGACTCTGTCCAGCACCCTCTCCAGGCTAGTCTCTCACCCACACTCTTTCTAGCAGCTGTTCTTCATAGCTTCTCTCTCCTCAGGTCTGTACTGACCCACCTTCTCCCCACAGTCCTTCCTGGTCATCATGCCTAAAGTAGCCCCAGCCATGTGACCCGGCCTCACTTCAATCTCCTTACACTTGTCACCATGGGGCAAACTAGATAACCAGAGAGTATATGGTGTTGGACTGCCTGCATGGAATAGGAGCCTTCCATGGGAAGGGACCTGGGGGTTTGTTCACTCTTTCCCATTAGAGTCTGACAGGTGGCAGACACCAGCAAAGCAGCTGCTGAACCTCCTCACAGGAGACTGGAGCCAGCAGCTGCCCTCTGAGAGCACCAAGCTTCCTCAGAGGTCACTGTGGGGCCCCTGTCCCCAGTCAGCTCTAACTACACTCTTGTCCTCTCCCCAGATGGTATCATGGAGCCATCAGCAGAAGCGACGCTGAGAACCTGCTGCGACTCTGTAAGGAGTGTAGCTACCTTGTCCGGAACAGCCAGACCAGCAAGCATGACTACTCCCTCTCCCTGAAGTGAGTACTGTGTACCCCGCCCGCCCCAGCACAGTGCAGCTACACTCAGTTCCCCCAAGAAACTTGACCCCACCAGTTACTTCAAGCCTTGGTTTTTAATTTAGTTCCATTCAGACAGTGCAGAGAAACTATGGTGGTTGCCACAGCTGCTTTCCCAGGGAGGAAAGGCTTATCCTCAGAGCATAGCCACTGGCCAGGAATAGTTCTCATGTGCAGGGAGCCCAGGCTTGTACCTGGCTCTTAGCAGGTGTTGCCTGTCTTCAGCTTACACCAGTCCTTTGGTGAGGAATATGTTGTCCCACTCTGTAGACTGGGAAACTGAGCCTCACAGACAGCGGGTGATGGATGGGCGTCTGTTTGACCCTCCATAGTGCTTGTGAGAACCCTTTCCTGTTCTCCAGCTTGTCTTCTGGGTGGATCTGCTTTTCATATGCCCCACAAAGCTCGGGAGGAAATGCTGTGAACCAGAAGACCCCCGCTAGTGTTCTTGCCTGTGGCTGCTTTGCAGATGTTCGGGTCCTTCTAATCCATGAGCTATAAAAATTAATAGGTTTAGATATTTAAAAAGGAGGTTTGCAGTATTTCTCCTCTTGCCTGAGTGTTCCATTGTTCAATGCTGTTGCTAGATGAGACCCAAGAGATCTTCTAGAATCCATTGTACAGGTAGGAGAATTGAGGCTCACAGGAGAGGAATTCTCCAAGGGCACAGAATTAGTAACATAAGTGGAGTGTGAACCCAGGCCCTGCATCCAGACAGACTGGGTGTTAGCAGAGCCCTCCACCTTGCCTCTCTGCTGCACTACTCATTGCCAGAGGCTCACGGTGAAAGGTTGCACCCATGGACACCCTGTCACATGGCCAACTTTCTCCCCACAGTCCCAGACAGCCTGCTGCCAGTCAAGGGCACTGAGGGTGATGGCTTGTTGTTCCTAGAATCTCCATTGTCTGGGGACTGTGGAGGTGCCTCTACAAAAGACCTGGTTAACTGCTCAGTAAAAGGTACAGAAGTCCTGTGTGCCAGGTCAGGCCCCTGTCAGGTACCAGCCTTCAGGTTTCTTGCATGGAGACATGCCTATCCCTAAACCAAGCAGTCTTCTGGGTTCTGAGACCCCGTGGGAACTTCAGCACAGCTCTGCCTGTGGAAAACAGTGTACTGAGAACCTGAGATGTACCAGGACTGGGCACCAAGGCTGTATTGAAGGAGTGTGTGTGTAACCAATTGCTAAAAAAAAAAAAAAAAAAATGACCCCAGTGAATCTATGTTTCCACTCTTTGAGCAGCATCTTCTCATTACCCAGTATGCATAGAAACCAAGTCATAGGTGGGTTCCAGAGGCCAGAGGCTTGGCCCCTTCTTTATCCCTGCCATGAGTCATTCATTGAGTTGGGGCCCTCTGGGGGAGTAGTACCTTGGTTCTGGTTTTGTGGTGATAGGCTTGTCCTTCAGGTGGCCTGGATACTGTGGTAGCCAGTGGGAGTCCACCTCCCTCCCTGACTTCTGAGCCTCCCTGCTTTCATCTGTGCACCAGGATGATGATGATCTGTTCCTAAGCAACAAGCATCCAGTCTAATCAGAGCCTCACCCATGTGGCCTACTGTAGTTCCCACCCTGTCCCTGCATCCTGCCAGTAGCCTTCAAGATTACTTGCAGTCCAGTTAAGACACTTGTGTTTCTGGCCAGGCGTGGTGGCACACTCCTTTTAATCCCTGTGCTAGGGAGGCAGAGACAAGTGAATTTCTTGAGTTCGAGGCCAGCCTGGTCTACGTAGCAGGTTGTAGGCCAGCTGGGATTATATCATGAGACTTTGTGATCCAAGATTATAAAAGGCTTCCTGTCCTGCCATTTACTGCTCACTACGGCTTGGCAAGTCCTTCCCTTTTCTGTGTATAACATTGCATGTGACCAACAGAAGTCAGACTTTGACAGTGACTATAAACATCACTGTTTCTGACTCCCTGTGTGTCCCTGTCTATGGATTCAGCCCCCCTTAGTGCTTGGTGTGTATTCTCTGGCTAAACTTTCTCTGGATAAACCAACTACACTTCCCCATCCTGTGGCATCCAGTGTGGTGGACAAGAGCACCGTGGCACTAGGTGCCTGAGGTCTCTTTTGTTGTACGAGTCCTGCCTGATCTAACCACATAGGACCTCTGTAGTGACTGCTCTTCTAGCATAAGGAGCTGGAGAGTTGGTTTTATGTTCGTCTAGAGCCATTAGAGTACCGCCCCTGGTGGTCAGGAGGATGTGCTCACTTAGGTAGCCTTTGCTTGAAGAAAGGAGAACTGGGGAGACATGCTTCCCAGAACAGCCATGTTCTGTGACCTTTTGCCCACAAGCAGAGCAGCCTGGTACTGTGGGTGCTGCTGTGTGGGACAATCACCACCTTCACCAACCTGTGCGCAGTCTGCGGTCGCTCACATCCTCTGGCCTGCTGCCAGCGGCTTGGAAGCCCCCCCTCCCCCAAACAGGTTGCAAGCTGATGTTGGAATTCCAACTATGCTGCTGCTCAGCCTCTGGCCATTTTCATGTGAGCTTTGGGTCCTTCTGTGAAACAGGTCTGTGGGGGAGAATTCACTTGGGGAAGCCTGTCCCCCTAGGACAGGGCCTTCTACCTGCTCGGTCCTTCTCTTGGAAGCGTTTTGTGGGAACCCTCTGTACCTGGGGCACTGGACTCTGTAGAGAGAGAGCCAAGGAAGACAGACAGGCGCAGCTCCAAGGGCTCACAACCCTGTGCATTCTGACTGCCTTGCTGCTTGCAGGGCAGCACAAAGGGCTTTGGGTGCCCTGTATGGGGCAGGCATTGCCACCAAGGGCCAGAAGCTGCACATGAGAGAGAAACTGTTTCCCACGCAACAAGGGCGTCAGGAGAGGTTGAAGCCAGGAGAAGGTGTCTAGTGTTGAAGAGCCTCACTACAAGAGCTTGTCAGATTCTTGGTGACAAGGTCATTGAACAGCAAGCCCTTCTCAGAGTTCTGTCCCTTCATCCATCAGTAGATGGAGGTCTGTAGCCTGCACACTTGTGCTAGGATGGCCTCATGCAGAGGCTAGGGCAGATTTCCAGGTCTTCGTCAGAGGTCTGAATGGCCAATGTCTTTATAACGCTGAGGTTGGAACGTGACTGGCATGTTCTCTCTCTCTCTCTCTCTCACGCTCATACTCCCTTATAGTTATCTGACCAGAACATCTTAGGGTGTCAGCTGAGGAAATGATTTTTAAGGATTTTCCTAAATGAGGAAACAACCCCAGTGGAGACCCACAGTGGACATAATGCCTTTGGGTGGCGTACATTTGACCACTCCAGACAATGGAAGCAGTGACTTGCTTGATCTGTCCACACTGCTCCCTCAGACTTCCCTACTGTGCTCAACACCCTCCTTTGAAGCTCTTTGAGTTTTGGTTCTGCAAGATTTTGCAAAAGAATCTGGACAAGATCGGGAAAACAATACTTCAAAGATGACAGTTAGTCCTACTAGGGGCAGTAGTGGTAGGGACTATTCCTGTGGGGCCTGAGATGGGTACACACAATCACACTTCTGAAGCCTTGGCAGGAAGCTGACAACAAGGACCAGCCCTGCTCCTTCCCACTGCACTGGGGCAAGAGGCCTTAGAGCCTTCACAAAACAGGCCTTTGGTTTTCAAGTCCCCAGAAGGTTAGTTGCCTGCTTGCAGGGTTTGACCTGCTCCCGTCATGCCCCTACTCCATCCTGAGCATTGGACACCTTCCTCACCTGTGTGCTTTGTCCTATGTGGGCCCGGGTACTTCCTGAGCTCTAGCTCCTCAGAGCCTCACAGCCTGGCAAGGAAGAGAAGACACTAGGAAATACACTAAAATGTTAGGAGCCAGGTCAGAAAGGGAAGGGACCAGAGAGGAATTTGAAGGACAGTAGGTCTTAGAGGGAGAACAGGTACAGAGTATGCCAAGAACAACAGATCACACACTGAACTGTGCCCAGGAGTGGCTGAGAGAACTGAGGAGCCCCTGCAGAGTGTGCACAGTGTACAGTGATGCTCTCCGAGCTTCAATCTAGGGTCAGGGGTGAACTAGAGACGTGATGAGTGTTGCCAAAGGGAAAGGCCACAGCTTTAGCCTCCCTGTGTCCCACATGCCACACCTATGCCACCTGAGTCTGCACACTCAGAGAACTGGCAGGGGACCTACTGTGAACAGGTTGGAGGCAGCATGAGAACATCCTGGGGTAGAAGCTCAGGAAAAACCCTGATTGCTCAGTCAGAGGCATCTTGGGTGGAACTCAGGCTCCATCTTTCACCAGCCCTCTGATGCAAGGCAAGAGGTTGCCCTGCCTGAGCCTCACCTGGACATGAGGCCTATGGGTAAGAAGTAGGCTGGGCAGGTGAGGCCCACTGTGGCGCTGGCACACAAGGAGTATTTAGAACATGCTGAGCTCTATTCTTCTCTGTTTTTCCAGAGCCTTTCAAAACTACCCTGGAAGTATTGCGTGCTTAGAGGTAGCACCATTCTTGTTAGTGTCCTTAGGATGAGCAGCCGTGGGCACAACATGTGTGTGGCGAGGGTCTGGGTTCAGCTCCCATAGTGCAAACAAATGACAATAAGGTGTGGGTCTGAGGTTTGGTCATTACAGATGCGTCCAGCTCTGTGTCCTGCAATGAGGGCACAGGGCTTTTCCTTCGTCTGAGGACAGAAGAGGGCCCACTCCATCCTGTGCTGTGGGGTAGGCACTTTATAAAGAAAGGCCTCCATTACTTAGGGACGTCCCTTTGTATCACCTGGAGCAGCTGCTGCACACCAAGTCCCCTGGGCTGAAGGGGACGGTAGGTGGGTGTCATGGGTCAGGGAGGGCTTAGGGTATGCATTTCAGCTAGGGTTATTGTTCTCTCTTCCCTCTCCTCATTGATTTGTACAGTGAAGGAGAGAGTTTTCAAACAGTAGGCATGTCCAGGTCCAGCCAGGCAGGCGAGTGATTAATCTTAGTTTGTTGCTGCTGACAGCCAGGAGCAAGAAATAATAAATGTTTGCTGGGAGAGGAGGGAGCGGGTGAGGAGAAGCTGAGTCCTGCATCCAGCAGTGGGGAGCACAGATTTCACTGCCTTCTGTGGCTAGGGCTCCAGTCCTGTGAACCCTAAAACAAACAAACAAAAAAAGAACAGTGGGAGACTCCTAAAGCTTCACTGTTCTGAGGCCACCTGCCTCCTGGCCACAGCAGGGCTCCTCAGCAGCTGTTGAACTCTCTTCATGGGCCCCTAGAGTGACTTCAGCCTGGCTCTCTGTCTCCCTGGTCCCCAACCGGTCTCTGAGAGCACAATGGGCAAACCTTCCCAGGAAGGCAATTTGTGTGCAGTGTCCAGCTCCCGCACAGTTATTACTTGCCTGGCTGGGGACCACCACATTACCCACCTCTGACCACAGGGCCTTGTGTTTTGTGTGCCCTGTGGTCTTCTGAGCTGCTCAGTTGGATGGAAGCTGGAGGAAGAGGGATGCAGGAGACAGCAGTGATGGTGCTGAGTGGGCAGGGAGAGGAACTCTGGCAGGTAAAGAGGGTTTGCACAGTCCAGGGTAGAAAGATGGTAAGGGGCATTAGGCAGGAGCCTGTGAGAAAGGGAAGTGCCACCCTCCAGTGCATGGTGTCTAGTGCCATCTCCAGGGCAGAGGGGGCCGAGTGCAGTCCTGGTGCTCTAGCTCTGGATGAGCCTGGCTCGGACTCTTAACCCAGCTCCCCGAGTGCCTGCGGCATAGAATGTCTGCTCCTCCCAAGCCTCAGTTTTCTCTCAACCGTGACATGTTTCATGGGCATTTTAACGAGGAGACAGAACAGAAGTGTCTCACACGTGTACACCTTGAGCAGGACCCTTCTTATTTATGGCTCAGCTGTCTTCCTTGTAAACTTTGGAAAGCCTCGGGTTGTAGGGAATGAGGATTCTGGCCATTTATCTGTTACAGTGTGGCAGAGTCGGTATGGGAGCTGGAGAGAAGCTTCTATGCTTAAGGGTTAGATCGCAAGCATCCATGTGGCCACTGGCAATCTTTGTAACTCCAGTTCCAATGGACCCAACGCCCTCTTCTGACCTCTGCGGCCATCAGGCACACACATGGTGCATAGGTGGACATGCAAGCAAAACTGTACCTGAACCAGAGAAATCTTCAAATGAAAGAGAAAAGGTTTATATACCTAGAACATACCTTCCACCCCCATGACTGAGAACTTGAGTCTCACAGCACCAGGGCCAAATTTGGGCTGTCCTTTTGGATTGTGGCAGCTTGGAGACATTATTTGACCTCTGACCTGTACTCCTTGGGTAGCTGTAGGGGATAGCTGTCTCAGGAGGCTGGCTTTCTCTTTCTTGTCTTCCTCACCACTCTGGTTCCTCATGAGACATGCCAAGGGCAGGGGTGCTCATGATCCTATGAGCAGAAATCTTAGGGTGTAGGCAACAGAAAGAGACCCTTTAGATGAAACCAAGGCTCAGAGACAGGAAGTCGTTCTCCAACCCCATCCTGAACCTCAGTCAGCATTTGAGACCAACAGGTGAGCCTGGGATGGGGTTGAGAATGGGGCTCTTAGTACACAAAAGATCCCTGTACTTTCAGGGCTGCTGAAGGAAAAGACAAATGTTCTGCTCTATGAGTGTACTTTGTATTTTCTCCTTCTTGAGAGTTAAAGGAAGTGTGATAATTAAGAATTGCAGCTTTAGGTGCTGGGCATGGTGGCGTATGCCTTTAATCTCAGTACCCTGGAGGCAGAGGCAGGAGGATCTCTGTGAGTTCAAGGCCAGCCTGGTCTACAGAGTGAGTCCAGGACAGCTGGGGATACACAGAGAAACCCTGTCTTGAAAAACCAAAAAAGAAAAAGAAAAAAAAAGAAGAAAGAAAAAGGAAAAAAAGGAGTGCAGCTTTAGGCAGAGGGACCCTCAGCGCTCTTTTGAAGGGTGTTGGGGAGAATGGTGAGTTTGAAGTGTGCCGATGGCCTACAGAATGAAGGGATGCATTGATAGCTTTGGTTCAGAAGAAGTGAGATGTGCCTGGCAGCCAGCAGACACTTGCCAGGTCCTAGAGCCTGGGTGTCAGCCATTTGGAGGGAGGGAGGTAGGTAGGTAGTATAGAAAAGGTCCAGGCAAGTTCAGAACACATGGGTTCAAATCCTGCACTAGCCCAGGTAGTTGGGCATTCCACAGCAGTCCTGGCTCCTTTGGGAAGAGATTCAGGCAGACCTCAGTTTGTGTTCCCCAGCAAAGCAGGTGGGACATGCCCAACAGTGGACAGCTCTGGTTTACCGAAACACCACCATGAGGTGGGCCAGTGGGGACTTGGAAGGGATGGGCACTTAGGAAGGTGTAGCTCTCATCTGAGACAATGTGATGAGAAAAACAGGAACTGCGCTTTGGTTCTCTGCAGATAGCAGAGGCCATGGGATGCGGCAGCTGTGAGTGAAGCTCAGATTTTAATGCAGCCCAACATTCTTCCTGCCCTGTGGGGTCCATCTGAGCAGAAGGCATTCCCTTCCTTACCACCTGGGCTGCACCAGATTTGCTAGCAGGACCCAGCTCAGGTATCTGGCAGCTTTTCACAGGCAGATGTGACATGTCAAAAAGTCCATATAAGGTGGAACCTGAAAACTCCCTCTGGACCTTAAGCCGTGGGGTTTCTGCTTTCTTTTCAGAGTCCAGTCCTCAAAGCACCAGTGGAGAGGTGCAGTCCTCATTGCTCCCCTATAGTGGAGGAAGCCAGGTTCAGAGAAGCTAGGCACCTGTTCTAAGCCATGTAGCTGGGGGAGGGCAAGGCAGCTGCCTGACCCCAGGCTCTGTTCTTTACTGACTCCACCTTAGCTATTCACTCAATAAATGTGGAGGTGCTGCATGGGAACTGGGGGTGTCTAGTAGCAGAGAGAAGCTGAAGCCAGCTCACAGGCTGGGGTACCTCTATAGGTCTTAAAGGAGCGCTTCCACGCATGGATCTATTGCTAGGTTAGGAGGGAAAAGCCAGCCACCTGGGAGGTAGCTCTACCAGCTCAGTGGAGGACAAGGACAGTTACTGGGTGGGTGACAAAGCAGGAGGGGAAAGGAAGGGCAGAATTGAGGGCTGTCTCCAGGTTTCCGAACAGCTAGAGGATCAAGTACATTTGGCTTTGAAAATGTCCCTCCCCAGCCGCAGCTCTCGGCTTCCCTCTTATTGTCCAGGCCCAGGAGGCAGCATGTGCTATGCCAGTCCATGCCATCTGTGCCAGGAGGTGATGGTTGTTCCCTCCCAGCCTGCTCCTTCCTTGCCTCCACCAGACGCACAGTGTGGCCCTTTGTTCATCCTAGGTCCCCTCCAGCATCTGAACCACCCCGATTACATTTCCAGCAGGCTTTTAATTATTTCCTATCAGCCTGCTTCATCTGCCTATGTAGTTCAGCCACCGGGTAGGCATTCCAACTGCTCATTTGTCACCAGGAAGCTTCCATGGCCTGGACACTCTCCTTTGGAGGTGCTGGCTGATCTCTCCAGACCAGAACATTTCTTTCTAATCACCCTCATACCAGCCTGTTAATACAATGTATTTAATGAAATTTTTTTTGCCAGAGCCATCCGGGAAATGGCTGCTTAGGGCCTTCAGGGAGATCCCATGGGATGCTATAGGAAGAGAGGCCATGGGGACAGATGTAGGGCATGGCTGCATGAGAAAGAAGAGCCCTGGAGGCAGGCCAGGAGTCCCCTATCAGTGGCTTCCCACCTCAGTGCCTCCCGTAAGGATTCGAGGACTTTATGGACTTTTGCTCTCTGGTGATGTTGAGATGATGCACAGACAGGGGGAGGGAGGGTGTCCACTGCAGTCTTGGTGCCAACCTCAGTGAGGGATGCATACAGGGCTTTGTTCTCTTAGACTGTGGTACACAACTCAGTGCTCCCACAATAAACCCCATCAGCCTTAACTCAAGGGAGGTATCTGGTGGATCTCAAAGCCACAGTTATGTACGGTAAGACCCCAGGGTGCACACAGGGTTAACTGTTCCCTAACTGGCAGTTAGGGCGGAGTCAGGATATGAGTCTGTACATCTGCCAGCAGCTTGTCACAGTCTTGTCCCCCCTCCCAGCTCTGCCAGGTTATGACCCTTCTGAGCCCACAAGCACTGTCTCTCCTTCTGTTTTCCTCATAATGTTCTTAGTATTTGAGACAGATTTATAAAATCAGACATAAGGGTTCACAACCCTCATCTTTGCTCTCATAGCTCAAATGCTAAATCTGTAGAAGCTCCGTTTGGCTTTGTGGATGGTTATGCGCGCGGGGGGTGGGGGGGGGGGGCATGAGGATGGCATGCATGCACATCCTGGCACTTCCCCTCCAGCGTGCTCATGTCCAGGTAGGTCCCCCCTCCCCCGTGGGCAGTCCTCGCCCCCAAAGCATTTGTCACTTCTAACTATGTTTATGCTTTTGTCCTGTTTCTTTTTAAGATTGCTTCACCCGAGAGGACTATTTGGGTTTGGCATAGCTGGCTTACTAGAATGCTTTATGTAGAATGTCTTTTCTTTTCTCACCCCTTTTGAAAGTTTTCCTTTATGAAAATCCACATGTGACTGATGGCCCCCAGGTATGGGATTCATCCTGTGACATTCTCAGCCCAGATTCTCAGTCAGGGTAGGATGTACAGACAGGCAGGCAGAAGAGAACTACTCCGATGGGGCACTAGGGGTGGCTTCTTGCAGGTGGTGACTTGTGGACAGGGCCTTATGGGATATACAAAACTTGTACCAGCCTTCCTGTTGCTGCGACCGCAGCATCTGAAAAAAACCACTGCGGGAGGGATGGCTCATTTTGTCTGGTGGTTTCGGTCCATGGCAGGCAGAGAGGGCAGAGCAGCTATGTGTGTGCTGGCGGGAGGGTATGGAGGAGACTGTTCACACCATTGCAGATCGGAAACAGAGCCAAGTAGAACCAAGGCAGGTGTAATCTTCAAAGACTGACTCCCAGGGACCTCCCTTCCCGGCTCAGGCCTGCCCCCCCAAGGTTTTCATAGTCTACCAAAGCAGCTGGGCAGCAAGTGTTCAAACCCTGAGCCTGTGGGAGAGACAGATTCCAGACTCACACCATAACAGATTTGGAAGGAAAAAGCTGAGTAAGTTGGTGACCCTGCTCAGTGATTGAGACTCCCCAGAGCACCCCCACTTTGCCTCTCTAGATCGGGGCTCAGGGAAGTCAGCAATTCCTCACCCGAGGCTGTGCCAGCCACAACAGTCATAGCCCAGCGTCTTCCGCACGATTCTCCAGCACATCTTGGCTTCCAAAGAGCAAGCAGTGTGCTAGACATTGCCTTTCATGAAGTGAGGCGCATCTGCCCTGTAACCCTGAACCTTGTGCGGTATCCGGTCACTGGTGTTGGGAACCATGTGAACAGTGTCCTCTGAGCCAGGTGTCAGGATCAGTGATTTCAAGCTTGGGACAGTGCATGTGTTCTGACCGAGTGAGACGCATACACACACCTGGACTGTGTGACCTGCCTCATAGACCGTGTGTCTTGCCTCCACAGAGCAGCACACTCCTTATGAGCTCGGATTTTTGGACTGTGGACATAATCGTTACTATCCTGAATGGTTCTGTCCAGGGCTGACTCTTTGTGGGAGTCGCAGTTTTAACACTCACTCAGTCAGTTCTGGTAGTGAGTAACTAAAACTAATTACTTGCAGCCATGCTGAAAAAAATATAATTAATGTGGCCAAACCCTGGCCAAATAATAAAATGGAGGCTTTGTGTGTATCAAGGCAGGAATCAATTTCATTAGGGAGCAGAGAGCTGGAGATTTAATTTTGAGGAAGCTCTTTACCTTGTGGAAAGATACTGTCAGGAAGCTGCCAGAATGAATGTCCAACAGGGGCAGTATTGCCCTTCAAAAGCAGAAAACCACTGAGAAGTGACCGCGACCTTCTGGAATTGTTTGTCAATATCCTGAGTGTGGCCTAAGCTTCAGCTTTTGCCTGTTGGCAGTTTTGAAAATGTGTCTTTCTGTTTGGGTTGGGAGGCAAGAATTTTCTGCACCTAATGGCCGTGGCACGGTCAGTACAATCCTATCCTCTGAGACTGAGGGGCGGGTGCTGTCAGGTCGGCAGGCACCCACCGTTAATGGTGGGGTTTGTGCACAGAGGCCCAGTGCCTAACTAGGCAAACCCACCAGGGGCACCAGGCAGGCTAATTGGATGTAAACACAGGAGTAACTACCATGGGAAGGGGAGCACCTTGTGCCCCATCAGGACAGCTGGAGAGGAGCTGTCTCCTGTCCTCCTCTATGGCCTTCCCAGGGCAGAAAGAATACCCAAGGCCTGCCAGAACCAGAACCAGAGCTTGGAGCTGTAGGCGTATTTCAGCTCAGCATGGGGAGAGACCTTTCCGTTGCAGAGCTGAGACTGGAAGGTGGGGTATTTGGCCTCAGCCTGAGCCCCCAGTGCTGCAGGTGAGCAAGAGCATGCGGTGCTCACAGAAAATGTTTGTGTATCATGAAGGCATTTTCCTCCTCGGATGGACTAGAAAGGTGGTTGTCAAGCTTCAGTGGTTCAGAGTCCTCTGGAGAACACACTGAAGGCACAGATTCCGGATCCAAAGAAGTCCAGGAAGCTGCAAACCTGGGAAGGGTCTTTATGGACACGCACTAAGAAACAGTTTTTTTGAGAACCGGCTCTGCTCCTCCAGCCTTGGGGCTCTGGTACCTGTGAGGATGGAAGGCTTTTTACATTAAAAACCTATTTCTCAGCATGTGTCTGATGGTACACCAGGCTTCGAAGTTTGCATGGGTGGGACCTCCGTGGTCATTGGGTCCCATCTCATTGTAGATTGGGAAACAGGCTTTGGAGGAGGAAACAGGCCTGGCCCCTGGGCTCTCAACACTGGGCTCAGGGACTGCTGCCTCGTTCCTGGAGACAGCTGGAATTTTTCCCACTGGGAATCACTGTTGTTCCTATGTCTGAGCTATTGGCAGTCCACCTTATGCCTTTCAACTTCCAGAGAGAAGAAAACCATCCTGAGGTTAGAGGGCTGTTGAGCCCAACCTAATCCAGACTCCAGACAGTATGGGAAAATGGCTGCTCCCTCTCCCACCGTCTTGTTTCTTACTTGACCTCATAGGGCTGTGTCACTGTGGTCCTTACTGCTGATGGCTTGGCCAGATTGCAGTGAGAGGGAGTCGGCCCCTGCCACTTGCTGAGTCTTTTAGTGGTGTCTTCTCTCTTGGAAGCTCTGAATAGGGTTTGTACTCTCAGTGAGCACTCAACACCCGCTAGGGTCATGTTTACTGATAGGCTGTGTTTATTGATAGAGACACCTCTCCTCTTTGGCCTTTTGAAACAGGTTCTCAGATCACATGGGTTGACCTCACACTCTCTCAGTAGCCCAGGCAAGCCTCAGACTCCTGGTCCTCCTGTCTCTGCCTCCCAGATGTTGGGATTCCAGAACTTCCCACCACACCTGCTTTCCTCCTTCTGTTCTCGTGTGTATCCCTCACACAGCAATGTGGGTTTGTTTTGTTTTTGCAGTATGGTGGGGGGGGGGATGCTGAACCTTGAGCTTCAAGCATGCTAGGCAAGTGTTCTAACACTGAACCACACACTTTTATTTACTTTTTATTTTCAACAGGCTCTTAAAGTTACCTAGGGTGACCTTAAACTCAGTCTGTAACCTGGGCTGTCCTTGAACTTACAGTTCTCCTGTCTCAGCCTACCAAACAGTCGGAATTACAGACCTGAGCCACCAGCTGGGTTTCTACCCAGTGTACTTTGGAGTGTCATGACACACCACTTGATGTGAGGAAGTGATTCTCAGATCAGTAAACACCTTGCCAGTATCACCTACTCTGCCCACTGATAGTCAGTGACAGAGCTGGGGCCGACGCCCAGACCTCCCAACTACCTAGGGAGCCTACAGCCAGAGGGCAGCTTGGCCATCTTGGGTTTGAGGTTGCCAATTTGGCCATGAGCGACAGACCAGACAGGCCTGGGGGTGCATGTTGGCCCTGGGCCGATACAGTCTGAAGCCAGATGGAGAGCAGTTGTGTGGCAGTTTTTGCCCAGCAGAGGACGTGAGGCCCATATTGGGGACCCAGCTCTGGGCCCTGCATTTGCACCAGAAGAGACCCTGCCTGCTCTTCATCTGCCTGCTCAGACCTCGAAAACTCAGGGCAGCCTTTACCACAGATATTGAGAACTCCTTTGCTCAGATGAGACAGTAGACATAAAGGGGCAGCCTGGGCCTCAGACCCAGGGCTGTGTGGCCTAGGGCCCTGGGTTTATCCATCCAAAGTATACTAGGTCCCAGGTCCAGGAGTGTTCTCCCTCCTGTGAAATAGAGTCCCAGAAATTCAGTGATGGCAACAGGAGGGCTAGGTGCCAGGATTGGTTCTTGGAAGTAGTCTAGAAGCCGTTTGGCAGGTCCTGTGTTACGTTTTGAGCCTTGACCAGGCAGTCACATTTGTTCATCCTCAAAGTGTCTGGGCAGACTGCTAGTTGTGATTTCTGTGCTGGTGACTAGGGAGGACTGTGGCTTTACCTTGACACAGTTGACATTCTGGGCTAGGCTTTTGTTTTGTGTGTTGCCATCCAGTCATCCTTGGCTCCTTACTAGATGCTGAGCCCTGGACTCTCCAGACATTGCCAGATCCCTCTCCAGGAAGGTAGGGTAATGGGCCCAATTGAGAGGCTCAATTTCCTAAGGAGAATGTGGACTGAGAGAGACCTGTCCTTTTGTTCTTACTGGATTCTGTCCATCCATCCTGTTTGGCCCAGGCTCATGACTCCTGCTTTGTGTTGTGTCTGAGTCTCCAAGCCCCGAGAGACACACGGACAATGCTGGAGACAAGGGCGCCCATTCCCTCCCTGCCCCACCGGTGCAGCAGCGTCTCTTGCTGACATCAGTGGAATGATCTCCTCTACCTCTTTGCAGAGGGGACCCTGATGTCCCCATCAGTGGGATGGGGACTGAACAGAGATCTGTGACTGGAGTCAGTGCTCGAGCCTGGGCCCACTGCCACTGCCAGCCTTCCCGTGGGTTTGACATGCTCGCACATGAATCAGAGGGTGGATGGAAACAGTGACCCAGGGGGAGACACCATCAAACCTTCTTAGCCTGCTCTCTGTCCATATCTCAGCAAACAAAAGGCCCAATCCTTCTTCCCGAGTCTTGTTGTTAACAGATGCTAGGGTGACATCTCATGGGTTTCTTCACTAAGAAAATTGCCCTTAATGGTCTCATCTTGCCCTACCTCCTCTTTGTGTGTGAGAGCAAGCCTTCTGCTTGTCTGTGTCTACCTGCCTGTTTGTCCCTCTCAGATGGCACTGTGTCAATGCATCGTGATTTACAGAGGCCTTCACCCTGGGCTGTCACTTAAGAGCTTGAGGAACGCTGGTCGTCCCCAGAAGCCTGATCCCTGCTGGTGTCTTTATTGAAAGTGTAACCATTTGGCTCTAAATCAAGCTGTTTGCCTCGGCAGGGCTTACATTTAGACATTGTTCACACTTGGACAGTCTTTAGGTTCTCGCTGTGAAGGCTCCTTGGAGGTTGTAGGGTGCAGATGTTCACCCTATTGCTCTGCCAGCCTGTTCAGTCCCCCCCACCACTTTGGACTCATAGGACATCTCTGCTGGAAGGCGTCTTGGGGCTGCCCAGCTTGTGGACTTGGAGAGCGCAGTCCGCAGTAAAGGCGCCTGTTCTGTTCTCAGTGCTCGGGGAAACTCCAGGGAGAGC
>CAJQZJ010032188.1:16920311-16943539 GCA_907164525.1 Lophiomys imhausi
GAGCGCAGTCCACAGTGAAGGCGCCTGTTCTGTTCTCAGTGCTCGGGAAACTCCAGGGTCATTGCCCTTAGGACCCAGCAACTTGTCTCTCCCTCACTTAGACATGTGTGTTTCATGTCTGTGCTGTGGGCGTCTGCATGTGATGCCAGTCACCTTCCTTTGTCACGAATCAAGAGAACAGTCAAGGTCTTCTCAGGCATCTCAGGTGGGCAGGCCCTGGGCAGTTCTGCCTACTGTGGGGACCACACCTGTGATTCCCAGCACTAGAGGGTGAGGAAGGGGAGGGCATCAAGTTCAAGGCTACCCTGGGCTACTTAGCAAGACCTTATCTTTAAACGGGCACTGCCATGATGTTTGGGAGGTGTCCATAGAGAAATCACCTAGAGATCACCATGGCTCTCTACAGAGTAGAATTCTGTGTTTACCTCCTCCTCCCAGACCCTGAGGCCTTATCTACTGAATGCCATCGGATTATCTTGTCACAGGGGCCTGTCTTTACCCACTTTAGTCTAAGGTGTCACCAGGAGAGATAGATGACTTACTCACTCCTTCAGTCTCGCTTAGGTAAATCTTGAACTGACTCTGTTTCTCCACCTGTAAGTTAAGACTAGGGGGACCTGTCTTTTGGCTGCCGTGAGATCTATAAACCCCTCCAGGGCACCCATACAGTGGACCACTGGTGACACTGTACTCTCAAGTCACATGGCAGAACATGTGCCCTGCTGGAGCACCCGGTTCCCAGGTGTGAGGAGTGTTTCCCTAGAGATACAGTCCCAGCATGATGTCCCTCAAGGTCAGGGTAGGTGGGTATCTGGGTTTACCTCCATAAAGCCCAAGCACTTTCGGAGGATCACAGAGTTCAAAGCCAATCTGGGCTACATAGCAAGACCTTGTCTAGAGAGGTGAGAGGGGAATAGAGGTCCCTCATAAAGCTGGTGGCTTTCAGAGGCCGGGCTGCCAGCCAAGAGGCAGGGTTATGATGGACAGGCTGCCTGTTTTGCAGCCTCTGTGTGGCCATGGTCACTTTCCAGGCCAGCCTCTATCTCAAGGTCATAGAAGCTTGCCATTAGAGTAGGGCCATGCTTCCCATCAGTTTAAGGACAGATACCTGATACAGATAACTGTCGGGGCAGATGGTGTCCTGCATGCTGAACAATCCTCCTTCTGTTGAGAAGGACAGGGCTCTGCACCCTCCACCTCCCTCAATCCTTGAGTGTATTTAAAATGCATGGCTTCATTCTTTTCTCTCCTTCACTAATCTGCCCCCAATCTGGGTTCCGTGGTGTGGTCAGGTTCACATTTTTAAGTGGCGTAACAAGAAGAAACACAGCCCCTGGATTCCCCAGCATGGGACTGCCCTGACTGAGGCTTAGCTTCTGCCCTCCAGGAAGACAGAGTTTAGGGGGAAACTGGTCTTATATGTGTGTGAGACCATGGGAAGGGCAGTGGCTAGCTCGGGGATTCCACACATGAGTTCTGAACTTCAACGAAGGAGTCTGACCCACTGAAGAAAATGTCATGGTTTGAAAGGCATGGGTCTTTGTACCCACTTTACAATATTGTCCTCTGAGACCCCCTCTTCCCTGCAGGAGCCTTTCTGGGCTCACTCTCCAGCTTCTCCTTTAGAGCTTACAGCTGGGGAGGACCCAGAGGACCTCAACTCTCTGCTCTAGGAGACCCTGACAGGCAGCCAGTGGAGAAAGGATGGCATGCCCGGAGTGCCCTGGCTGAAGGCGAGGCAGGTGTGTGAGCCCAGAGCAGGGAGTACGTTCACTGGGAAGCATCTCCATCACAGTGAGCAGATAGGGCCACCAACCTTGGGGTCTCGCCACGCTTGGTGGAGAATGCTCTCTCTAGGGACAGGGCAAGTTCTTAGACCCACCTGGGCCCATCTGACTGGACGGCTGATCAGAGATGAGGTCGCAGTGGTAGCTGCAGGTCCCGAGGCTGAGAAGGGGGTTCAGGCTGCTGAGTCCAAGAGACATAGCTTTGAAGCTGAGCGTGGTTGAGGACACCTAATGCCAGCACCTGAGAGGTGGCAGGAGGATCAGGAGCCCAAGGTGTGCCCTTGGCTATACAGCAAGTTTGAGGCCACCCCAGGCTACGTCCCTGGAGAAAGAGAGAAAGGAAAGATTCGGATCCAAATCCTGGTCCCATCTTTTCAGCGTGAAATAAGGCACATGATTTTCTGAGCCTCAGTTTCCTCATCTGCAAATGATGCTAGCCATGTCAGTTTAGCTCTGCCCGGGGGGTGGGGGTTTCAGTGCTAGCAATTCTGAATTGCTGTTGGGGACCATGGATGGTCCAGAGCTGAGGGATGTGAAGCACTGGGCTCAGGGAGACTCCTTGTGTGCAGATCCCTGTGATGGCTCTCCATGCTCGTCCCATAGGGCCACTTCCTCCTTCCTCCCACATAAATATTATATGCAAGTGTTTTTAAGTCATTTCATCATGAAAAGAAACGATTTAACATAACTATTACCCAGGATTCTTCATGAAATATGCATCAAGCAATTAGGTCTAAAAGCGAGAGGTGAGGCCTCGCACCCTGGCTCTGCGGCGGGCAGCTGTGGGCTGAGTGATGTTTTATTAAAGCTCATGATTAGGAGGCGAGGTGGGGCCTGTTATTAGGCCGCCACACACCAGGCATGCTTGCTAATCCCAGGGACAGTGACAAGGAGGTGCTTTTTGTGATGGTAATGAGCGATCTGAGTGCCCTGACAGCCCCAGCACCCTGCCTCCCGGGCCTTACAAGACTCATTAGACAGGTCACCCACCAGAGACACCCCTAATTGTGACTTTGCTCTTGCAAGATGTCCTATCAAAGGAGACAGAGCCAACAAAGAGACAGTAGGCAGGAGCCTGTCAGATCTCCCTGGGAAAGGAGCTGTTCCAGAACCGCCATTGGCACCCTTGCTGATGCACCATAGCTTGAAGAGCGGAGGAACAGGCTCTGCCTAGAGCCCACCCACTTGGCCCTGAACATAGGCACAGAGCTCTGGTGGCAGCTGCAGCCCCCTTGCTGGGTGGCTCTCTGACCGATTTCCTCCAATGCATCAGGGGTGACGGTACAGAAGGCCACAGGCTACTTCTCACCACAAAACCATCTTGTCATGAGCAGCCTCGGCCTCCCTGTGCTTGCCCTTCTTAACGCCCGTCTGTTCCTCACAGATTTGAATGCTTTCCCCTCTATTCTAGTTTGATTTCTGTCACTTTGAACATACACAGGCTGGATATGTTGGCACACTTTGGTCTCAGCACTTGGAAGGCAAAGGCAGGCAGAGCTCTGTGAGTTCAAGGCCACCCTGATCTACATAACAAGCTCAAAGCCAGCCAGGGCTATATAGTGAGAACCTGTCTCAAAAGAAAAGAAAAATTAAACCCAGACCAAAATGACTCAGGTGAAGAAGAGTTTATTTGACTTATAATTCCAGGCTACACTTCATCACTGAGGGGATGTCAAGGCAGGAGTTTGAGACAGTTAGTCATACCACATTCACAGTCAAGAGCAGAGAACAGTAAATAGGACAGACATCCCACCCTCTGACTGACCTACCTGCCTACGTGCCTTCCCGATCTAGACAGTTCTGGAAATTGGAACTTCCCAGGTGATTCCAGGTTATGTCAAGAAGACAGTAAAAACAAACCAGCATACCTGGTGCCATCTATTTGTGTAGTATTACAAGTGGTTAAAGCCACCTCAGGTGGCACTTTTAAATCTCATGACCAGCTCGGCTGTGGTACCACACCATATTTCTTCAGTGTGCACATGCACACACACACACACACACACACACACACACACACACACACACACACACACACAGTGTCACATGACTTTTGAAGTGGCTGAAGAGCCAAGAACCTCTTGGGGTAGAATTACCAGCCTATCTTCATAGCTAGGAGCTTCAGTGGTTGGGACGGGCCATTCCTAGTTCCTGGGACAGTTGTGTGTGTGGTCTTCCAGCCCACCTCTCTGGCCTCTGACCTGCCATTGCCTGGTCAAGGGTGTAAAGGCTGTGCATGGAAAGGCCATCTGCTTAGTCCCTCCTGCCACTCCTGCCTGGCTTCATGTGGAGCACTAGGGCCTGGAAAGTATTCTGGGAGAGGATTGGGCCTTGCTACTGATTGCTGTGGTGACCTCAAGTTCCCTGTGTGCATAGGAAATGTAGGAGGCAATTCCCCTGCCCACTGCCTGAGAATAGAGGCACACCTTCCTCCACCCTTCGTGTAGTCATACCTGGCATCCGTGTGTACCTGGCCAACATCCTCTTCCAGCCAGGCCGAGCAGGAATGTCATCTGGATGTCACACCGCTGCAGCTCCAGGTCCTTCTCAAGCTGGCTGGTGTTTGCGGGCTCTACATCATGCTGAGGACATGAGTCCTTGGCACCCTGGGCTTTAAGTTTTCTGTGCGACATGCTGGCCTTTCCAGGTGCCTAAGTAAGCACCTCCCCCCCCCAACACCTCGTCCCCCAGCACAGAGGTGATTTTGGGGTACAGTGGCTCCTCGCTGCAGAGCAGAGCCTGCCACAGGCTCTCTAATTAGAACATCACAGCCTTAAAACTCTTGATTTAAATTTCAGTTCTTCACAAGAATTATTCTCTCTTGAAATGTAGTTGCTCTCTGAACAATTTCCTTTAAGCCCGGGTGACGTCTCTAAATACACTATTGTGTGCAGATGCATTGCTCTGTGCCTGCACTTCATTTAAGCATTTTTTTTCTGCCCATTTGGAGAGCATAGCAGGTTTTGGGGGGCATTCCACCCACAGGACAGGTAAAGGTTAAGACCCCCATTGGAACATAGAGACCGGAAAGGGAACTGGGGCTCAGGAAGACCACAGCCCTCAGGGGCTCTTGGCTTCCCTGGGTAGCCTTGGGTCCCCAGGACTGTTTCCCAAGTTACCAAGGATGGGCCCTGAGATGGTGGCACACTCCCAGTCAGAAACCTTAGGTTTCTTACACATGACAGACACTGGGTAAATTGCACAGTGCCACGAGAATGAAGTGGAAGCCTACACAAAGGTGGGATGATGGAAGCATATGTGAGCCAGGGTGTGACTGGAGCACGGGACCTCAAATGGGAGAGTTCTTCCAGGACATGCAGTGCCAACGGTTGAGACACTGGCCTTCATCATCCATGCCCTGTACCCACCTGGCATGCTGATAGAGCACAGGCTGTGATGGACAGGACACACAGGCTCCCAGCCACTGTGTTTCCTCAAAAGTTGTTCTTCCTGGACAGTTGTAAGTGAACAGAGATGTGGCCCTGCTCTTGCATAGGGTCTTGGGGAAACTGAGCGTGGGGGTAGGGTGTTATCACAGCCTAGAAAGCCGAGTGCAGATAGAGTCAGCATTATCTTTAGGGCAGTCATGTGAAGGAAGGAACTCTGGCCTGGGTCTCTGGGGAGACTTTTGGCAAAGAGCACTTACCTAAAACATCCGGAGCATCATAATTTTGCCCACATTACATTGGCTGTAGCTTGTCTTGTGGCTAACTATATCCAGGGGAACCTGGGAAATGTAGTTCTGGCTGGGTTGCCCCTTCCTGGAGAGTTTCTCTCTAAGAGAACAGCTTGCCCGCCATTGCTACATACCACACTGGGCAAGGCCACCTGTCAGTTTGGGACATCTGTATACCTGTTTACATAGGTCCCTGCACTGTTACAGGGAGAAGAGGTGGTTTTTACCCTATGAAGTCCCCAGAAGCTTTCAGATGGGAAGTCTTTACATAATCAGTAGTTTTCCCCTGGACCCCAGTCAGACGCTGGAGTGGAGGGTATTCCTGAGTGTGGCTGGGACCCCTTGTCCTAGATAGCTGGGAGACTTCGCACCCTTGCCCCAGTGCCCGAGGCTCGTGCCCAGGGAGTACATGTGGGTATTGGGGCTGTGCCTCTCTCCTTAGGCACTGTGCACGCCCTCTGACCTCTGTGTTTTCTTCACAGGAGCAACCAGGGCTTTATGCACATGAAACTGGCCAAGACCAAAGAGAAGTATGTTCTGGGTCAGAACAGCCCCCCTTTCGACAGTGTCCCGGAAGTCATCCACTACTACACCACCAGGAAGCTGCCCATCAAAGGGGCCGAGCACTTGTCCCTCCTCTACCCCGTAGCCGTGCGGACTCTGTGAAAAGACCAGCCTCACCCTGCTCTGTGACCAAGCCTCTACTTGGAGGAGCTGGCAGGGCACCGACCAGCTCTGTGTTGCCAGCGGTGTCCAGTGTGTGTCGTGTGTATGGTACTAGCACACCACTGCATGTCTTAGAATGCTGTTGCCATTACAGGGTTGGAGAAGGCCGGATGAAGAGAGACAGCCTGCTGCCACATCACCCCAGCCCCTGCCTGACCCCTTCCTTGAGTTTCTGTGAATTAAAATATTTGTAATCCAAAGAGATGCCTTCCAGGGTGAACAAAGGTGGGGCTGCTCCAGCGGTGGGCGGGGCCAGCGGTGGGTGGTGTGGGGCCCTGGCCCGCTTCTCTTTGTTCTGTGCTTGTCAGGAACTCACCTGTGTATGGGCACCGTTTTCCCGTTGGTGCTGGGAGCCCAGGGGGCCCTGGGAGCCACCCTCCTCTGGTGCGTGTCTAAGTCTCTGGGTGTGCCTATCGAGTGTCCCCACAGGAGACTACGTCATAAACCAGAGTAACCCCCCATCTACTATTAGATGTGCAGTCTGTAATTGTTAGATGTCAAGGAACCATTGTGCGGTCAAAAAGGATGCAATTATTTATGAATAGGGTGTGTAAATAAAATAGTCATTTAATATATATTAGTAGCCTTTTTTTAATTTTTAAAAAATATATACAAGAAGGTGTTTGCAGAGGGAAATGCCTGCCTGCTGGTTTATTTCCCAAGCAAGATGTATTTCCTGACCTTGTTGGTTGGTATAGCAGACCCTGTGGAGGAGTGTGGAGAGCTCCGTTCAGGCCATGGCAACTTTCTGGACACCTGAGTGGTCACTACCTGAAACTGGACCTACGTGGGAGGAATAGTGTGGCCAGAGGAGTGAGTCAGCCAATGTGATTGTGCTGCTGGACTGCCTATTCATACTCTAGCCATATGGCCTCAAAGTTGACCAAGCTACAGACTGACCTCCTTCTCAGGCAGCTGATGGCAAATCTGAATTAACCCTTTGGGTACATAGTGCCAGGGATCTACAAAAGGTTTTCTCCCCATTATGAGTCAGTCACACTGCCCTGAAAGATGTTTGAAGTGGGGAAAAGAGAGGCTCAGAGGGGGAAGTAACCTCCCAATGTCACAGCTCATCAGTAGGCTCCACAGCTGGTGTGCCACTGGCTCCTCCTAATGGCTTCACTGTCACCTTGTTTAGGGTGGAGTGAATTCCTGGTATGTCAGGGGACATGGTCTTGGTCACCACATGTTACCTATCTCTTAGTTTTTTGTTTTTTTTTTTTTTTTTTTGGTTTTTCGAGACAGGGGTTTTCTGAATATCTCTGGCTGTCCTGGACTCGCTTTGTAGACCAGGCTGGCCTCAGGCTGGCCTCGAACTCACAAAGATCCGCCTGCCTCTGCCTCCCAAGTGCTGGGATTAAAGGCGTGCGCCATCACCACCTGGCTTATCTCTTAGTTTTTGAGATAATATAATTCCATCATTTTCCCTTTTCTTCCCTTCAAGCCCTCTCATACCTCACCTTGCTCTTTCAAATTCAAGGCCATATTCTTAGTGGGCCTTATCCCTCCTCAAGCCTCTCTGGAATCACCCTCCCAGACATGTCCAGAGGTGTGTCTCCTAGATAATTCCAGATTCAGTCAAGTTGGCCATAAAGGTTCACCGTCACCCTTGGGTCTGTTGTGTCCACGGGCAGTGGGACAGGCATGGCTGCCCTCGGCTGATCAAGGTCCAAGAGAATCGGTTACAACAACATTCCAGAGCCTCTCCCAAATTAATGTCCTAGCCGTCTGAATGGATTGGAATTTGGTGACCATTGTCCCCAGTACATGCCAGCAGAGCAGAGTACACATGGATCACAGTTTGACCATCTCCAGCAATGGATTCAGGCCTATTATTCAGAGGCAGAGGCCTGAGGCAGGTCTAGACTTGCCAAAGCTGCCTGTCAGGTTGGGGCAGAACAGAACTACCACCTTTGGGTAGCTGCCATCAAGTTCAGCAGCTTGAAGCCAAACTACTACTTTGGCTTCTCCCATGTTTGACTCACCTCCTGCATTATCTTCCTAGCCCCTTTGCTGTGCTGCAGTGGCCCCAGCCCCATAGGGCTGCCACAACTGTCACCTTTTCCCTGATTTGCGTTTTCCCAAAATGTCCTCCAGGGGAAGTGGTGAGGAAGTGCTTAGTGGCCTGTGTCTCCTCATGGAGGATGAAGAGGAAAATGAGCAAGCAGCTGCCAGGACCTGCCTGCACCCTGCCCAGCTAGAGGTTGGAGATGTGGGAGGCTCTCCTAGGGTCTCAGTGGCTGCTTCATGTTGGCAAGTTCAGAGTTGGGCCTCCAGGGCATTTCCTGAAGTGCACTGAGCCACAGGGCCCTCCCTGGAGGCGTGTCCCAGGACGGCTCAGAAAGGCCCTGTGGGCAGGACGAGGGGTTCTACAGCCTTTGCCGGGTGGGCCTGTAAGGGACTCCTAGTCTCCCACAGCTGCTTTCATCTTCCCGAAGTTTCCCCCAGACCCAGTCTCTCCTTCTCCTTAGGAACGGAGGCATACAAAGGAGCCAGCCTACAGGATGGGAGATGCTAAAAGGAATTTTCCCCTTAATTTTATGAACCCCTCCCTTTTCCTCTAACTGTGGCCTGTTTCCTCTGTCAGCATGTATTCATGTTTTCTTGGACATCTAACAATTGAAAGGGCTTTTCCATTTCAGAAACCCTCACATTCAGGGTACTGGCATTGATTTGGTTTTTGTTTTGGCTTTTTTTTTTTTTTATCTGCCAATTAATGGGGGCAGGGAAGATGAACTGGAGTTCTTTGAGGAAGAAAAGCTGCTGCTACACAATCTCTGGCTCTCAGCTTTTTGTCTGAGCACAACTTCCAGCCACCAACAGGCCCCTCACTGCTCAGAGCCTCAGGCTGTTTTTCTTTCTTTCTTTTTGCTGGCTTCATTATTGACCACAATGTTCAGGCCACTTCAGCAGCTCATCCTTCAACACTGAAGAGTCAAGGGCCCTTTTGGCAGCCCAGCAGAACAGGATGGCATCCTCAGAAAGGAAAAAGGCTTTCTGGGGGGAAGGGCCCACCTGCTAGTCCTCCAGGATATTCTGGAGAGGCTCTCTCAGCAACCCTTTGTAGGAAAGCTGCAAAGGCTGGTGGCCCTGGGTGAGCAGACTCTGAGCAGGAAGCCCTTGTGTCAAAAGCAGAGACATCCTTCCACCCTCAGACTCTGCTGCAACAGTGGTCAGAGGACCGAGGTTTTGGATGCTAAGACACTCAGATGTTCGTTGTCAACTTGGCCAAGGGTCTGAGAAGGACGAGTGCACTCAGTGACCCTGGGGAAACACTAGGGTAAGCAGGCTGGCTTTTGGAGTTGATCCATGGATGCCCCTGAAGGGACTTGGGTGACTTTGAACTCCCTAAGCAAGTACGTTCAAATCTCAAGGGACCTTGGGACCCTGGTGGCTCCCTTCCAGCTGAAATGTGCCCTACTGAGTTCTGACTCTGGATGATAAACTCTGAGATTCATTTTATGTGGCGCTTTGAATCTACAAGTGCCTTGTTCAAACACCCTGTGTCCATTGCTCCATATTTAGCTCCTCTCAGATGCAACCGTTGGCCCCAGGAATCTCTGCTGATGGCTGCCTGCCTGCCAAAGCTGAGCTCTACCATCTCTCAAAGGGGTGGTTCCAGGAGAGAAGGAACTTTTGAGCTCCCTCAGGGTGAGGAGGCTGGGTCTCTAATGAGCTTCTTAAATGGAAACAAATTAATTGGCTCAGCAGATATCCATTGAATACTTCCTGGTGGATATTGAGGTGAATGGACCAACCCCGCCTCTGGCCTCAGGAGGTTTCCTGTGTGTTAAAAACAAACATGAAATAACACAATACAGGCCATGTGTGTGACTGGATCTGCTTACAACACATCAGGCTAGGGTGGGCCCTGGAGAAGAGTTTCCCAGGGAGGGGTATGGCTGTTCCAGGTAGGGGTAGCAGGTGTCAGATTCATCAGGAGACTTGGACAGGCAAGTATGGTGTCATTATAGCAACACTTGGGATCTCCTAGGGCTTCATTGGAGGTAAATAACCAGGGCAGAACAAAAGGAAGAGCTGTCACTTCTTCCATAGAAGCAACTCTTTTTGGTTTTTTGTTTGTTTGGGACGGTTTCTCTATGCATCAGTACTGGCTGTCCTGGACTCACTCTGTAGACCAGGCTGGCCTTGAACTCACAGAGATCTACCTGCTTCTGCCTCCCAGTGCTGGGATTAAAGGCTTGTGCCACTGCACCCAGCTAGAAGCAACACTTGATCTGAAGTCCTGGAGATGCTGGCCTTGTGTCTGTGGTCTCTCTCTCTCTCTCTCTCTCTCTCTCTCTCTCTCTCTCTCTGTGTGTGTGTGTGTGTGTGTGTGTGTGTGTGTGTGTGTGTGTGTCTTGGATGGAACCTGGGGCTTTAAACATGCTAGGCAAGTGCTCTGCTGCTGAGCTGCTTAAGGTGGGTCTCCCACTGTTCGCCTGACAATCACACCACCATCATCCTGCAGCCTGGAGTCTTCCTGAAGCAAGAAAGCCCTCTATCACATACAGAGCAGCACAGAGGGCCCTTGTGTGACAAGGACCCTCACCTCTGAGGGAGGAGAAGCCACTACTCAAGGGTGTAGCCCTGCCTCCCCCCCCCAAAAAAATAACCCTTCTCCCACTGCACAGTGGTGGTCCCTAAGCACACATACATAAGAAAGGACCTGGAGACAGAAAATGTTCTTGGGCTTAGCCAGGACCCAAGTGCCACTGATCTGCACCCAGGAAGTCTTAAGGGGAAGGAAAGGAAACCCTTCTTGCTGACTGTTGTCTGGGGAGGTTTTTTGTTTGTTTTTGTATGTATATGTGTGTGTGTGTGTATATATATATACATATATATATATATACATACAAATATATATCCTTTGGGAAGGTTTTGTATGCATGCATATATATGCACATATATGTGTATAAACATATAGGTGTATATGTATATATATACATATACAGTCATATGCACATATATACTATATATAGCTATGTATGTATGTATATATAATTAACAAACAGGGAGCATGAAATAGATGTGGACCAGTGGGGCCAGCGGGGGAGGGAGATGAGCACTTTGCTGGAGGAAGCAGTGGGTGGAGGGAAACAAGACCAGAGAGTCCTAGGCTTCCTCAAAGCCTGGCAGCAAGTGGAGGCTCCAGGACCCTGAGCCGACAGCTTGGAGGGTTACTTTGACCAGTGCCATTCCAGGAAGCTGGGACGGGATTAAAGGAATCCTCTGAGTTTGTCAACCAGTTTTTCCCTCACTGTCACCCTCTTGAGGGGGTGCCATGGCCTATGCGATGCCTCTGCTTTGGAGGACAGTTTCAATGGCTTTGGTGCCCTCCTGTGGGTTTTGTCTGCATTACAGCTGAGCCTCGGAATAGGCAAAACGCAACATGGAGGTGAAACTAAGAACCCCTGCCCCCCAAGAAATAAGTGGCAGATTGAATAGGTAAATTGAGCAGCAGGCAGTGTGAAGAGGTGGATGACGGGTATTCTAGCAGGAGACAGAGGAAGTGGCATCTGAGGTGTCTCTTACATGGGGGAGGATAGCACCTCAGGGAAGTGGTGAGTGAAACTGAGAGGCTGCCTGGCTCCCAGCAGCAGCCCCCCATCTCCTCACTCCACACTGTACCCTGACAAAGCCGTATGAAATCAATTGATGCGGGGGGGGGGAAGAGCAGGGCTGAGGGGGGAGAGGAGGGCTGAGGGGGGAGAGCAGGGCTGAGGGGGGAGAGAAGGGCTGAGGGGGGAGAGGAGGGCTGAGGGGGGAGAGCAAGCAGCCTGAGAAACAACTCAGCTCAGAGCAATCTCATGCAGGCACTTCTCCCAAGTTCCCAATTTTGTGGTTTTAAAATTCAAATGTTCTCACCAAACTAAATTTATATTTCAGAAAAATGTAAAGAAGACAAAAATTACCGACACCACTGCAGTTCATGTTCCAAAGAACCTCCTCAGTCTTCCACATGCATGTGTAATTGTTTTACTTTAAACAAAGTTGAGCCCATCTGCGCTTGTGGCTTCATACCCTTCACTTTCCACTTAAGAAGGTCTTGTCCTTTTTCTTTGTGTTAGTAAATCCCTGGAGGTATTGGCTTCTTTGCCATAGTCCTGTGATACACTGTTTTAATTTAGCTAGCTTATATTCAAGTTTTTGTATAACCAGCCTTGTGGGGAAATATCTTTGTTCAGAAAATACCATCCATAGTTCTGGTTGGGTTTTTTTGTTTTTGTTTTGTTTTGGTTGGTTGGTTTTGGGGTTTTGTTCCAAGAAAAATAGAAGTGCATTTTGGGGTCAGAGAGTAGACCCATCTTCAAGTGTTTCTGCTCTCCTGGGAGGCATCAGTTGGTTCTCTATTGTGTGCTGGAAAATGCCCCCAAACAATAGCTACATGGTTGCATCTGGAGATTTCCTTAATAACTCAGGCTTGCCTAAAGCCTGAGACATAGACTGAGCAGTTCCCTCCCATCAAAGAGAACTCAAGTTCCAGCAGGTGCTAAGAGTGGGAGCTACCTGGGCTTAGGCTGTGGGGTCGACCAGTTGTCCCCCAGATAATTGTAGGTAGAATACAAGCCTCTCAGTGCTCAATCCAGGAAGGTACTAGGGGAACCAGAACTGTCACTCTGGCTGCCAGCCCCTTTGACTTCCATCTGGCAGTAGCTCTTCTGTCCAGTGACAGTGTGAGGCAGGGCTAGGAGACCCGGGGACACTTAGAAGAGCTGTGCCCTCGTGGGTGCAAATGCAGGATAGAAGAGCCGTTATTCTGGGGAACAGGAACACAGCACCCTTGGCTCATGCTCTTCCGTCTCTTTGCAGCTGTGTGAGCCTATCAGCGATCCCACATGGTTATCATGAGTGAAGACATGTGCAGTTTGCAAAAATGTCCTCATCAGTCTCCAGATAACACCAAAAAGGAAAAAGAACAAGGTACAAGGTATGATAACAGCAGAGGCCATGGCAGCCATGTAGTGTTAATGGCTAGAAGATCTAGAATACACAAAGACTTTCAAAAACATGTGAGTGTGGGGGTTTACTGAATGACAAACTGAAGCAAGGACAGCTTAGGTTCTCTTAGAGGGGCAGTCTCAGAGCAGCACACTCTAATATCCCTTCTTTGTTGTTTAAAACCACTCTGCCTAGATGACTTGGTGGCACACACCTGTAACCCTGGCAGGAGGATGAGATGTTAGAAGTCATCCTTGGCTACATACTAGGTCTGAGGTCATCCTAAGATACAGGAGACTCAACTCGTTAAGGAAGGGGGAAGGGCTCGGGGCTATGGTTCAGTTGATAGGATGCTTGCTTAGCATTGGGTATCTCCAACACCCCAGAAGCTCATGCTTGGAATCCCAGCATTCCAGAGAAGGAAGTAGGAGGATGAGGAGTGCATCAAGATCAGCCTCAGCTACATAGCAAATTTGAAGTTAACCTGGCCTACATGAGACAAACAAACAAACAAACAAACAAAAAAATGGCCAGCAAGATGGCTCGGTGGGTAAGGGCACCTGGCAGCAAGCCTGACAGCCTGAGTCCAGTCCCAAGAATATGCATGGTGGAAGGAGAGGAGCGGCCCCTTAAACTGCCTTCTGACCTCTACACACACAATGGCACACATCATACACACTAAATAAATGGGGGAGGGGAACAGAAACTAAAAAAGTCAGCTTTACCACATTATAACATTATAGCTATTATCTAAGGAGTAAGCACATTGGAATTAGAATTTAAATAATTCCCAGAGTTAACATCTATTTCTCAACACTGCATTTATTACCTCTATTATATAAATATGAACTCCCTGCATCTTTATTGTCTGAATATTAAAACACATCACGTTCATTATTTATTGTCGGTCTTCCCCCACTTACTAGAATGTACCTAGATTGTCAACCCCACAGAAGCAGGGGCCAAGAGAGCAGTCAGTGACTGAGAATGACGTAACTCGGACACAGGATCCCTTGTATGGCAAGCTGACACCGCACATGCTTTCAGGCCCCTGCTGGGCAGAGAAAGGAGTCTCCGAAAGATAAGTGACAGTAGGGAAACAGGAAGCTGGACCAGGCGGTGGAAAGCCAGAGGAATGCCACACACAGTCCAGAGGCGAAGGTCATCTGCTGGCAACTCTAGGGCCCCACCTTCCCCAAGACCGAGAGGAAAGAAGGAAAGCCGGCTCCTGGAACTCTACTCTGAGGGGCTCTGCCATTCAGGGAAGTCTCCCCAGGTTCCCCAAACCTGGGCACTAGAAGTGTTAGGTGTCAGACCTGGGACAAATGGCTGCCTGAGTTGTCTATTAACATATCAAAGCCGGCATTACTTGCCAGCCTCTCTTAGCATCCCCTGCAGCACCTGTTACAGAGTCCTCTTGGCTGGCCTGTCTGCCCCTACCCTAGGCCTGGGCTACCCTTCCCCCAATTGCTCTTCCCTACATAACCTCAGTCATTTTGGTTACAGGTCCTTTGCTCTCTTGGTCTCCTGGCCTTCTGGCTCACTCCTAGCCTTTTGGCTCCAGGTTCCTCTCTTTCTCTTTACGCCCTCAACACACTCCACCTCCCCAGTTCAGTCTTCTGGTCAAGTCCGCTATGGACTCTTCTGGATGCCTCTATCCCTGGCTGTGCTCTCCTTTATATCTATAATAAAAGCCTCAACCCCTTAGGAGCAGTCATGTCCTCCTTTTCTCTTTCTTCCTTCCTTTCCTTCCCTCACTCCCTCCCTCCCGCCTCCCTCTCTCTCTCAGTCAGGAAAGGCCCCACATGTGCAGGTGGAGATGCAAAGGCTTCGCCTGGCTGCACTTTTGGAGGTCCTGGTTCTGGGCTTCAGGTCCCAGTGGCCTGATCTTAGTGAAGGGTAAGCTATGTCTGGCTCAGCTTTGCCCAGCTTGCCTGATCATAAGGTCCCAGAGTGGTTCTTAGTCATGCTACAAATCACTGGGCCCTGGTGCTTGGTGATTTCCATTCAGATCTGAGGTTGGCCTCAGGAATCACAAGCTCCTCTAGGGCACCAGATTTTGGGGAACATTCTCTGAGGTAAAGGGAAGTTTGTCCTGGAATTGGCTTCTCACTCTGGACCTTATACAAGTGCCAGGGAAGCATGAGAGATCAGCTACTGCTAGAGAATTGCATTTCTGTGATCTGATCCCCAGGTCTTGGAGGCGGGACATCCCTACTTCACCTCTGCTAGGTAAAAACAGGTCAAGGGATTTCTCTGAACACAGAAAACATGTGACGACCAGAGGGAATAATCATTGTGTAAATGCTTGGAAATCTCAGAGTATTGTGCAAATGTTTGTTGGTTGTATTGACTGGCCTCTTACTAGATAAAAATGTGTTTGTATTTCACAAGTATGTGTCACTTGGATACCAAATGAGGTGTCTCCTGGTCCTACTCAGAGATCACCAAACTTTCTGGGACTAAGCTTGACACTTAGGTGTGCCTGAGAGAAAAGCAATATTGAAGGACAGAAGGTGCAGCCTGATGTTTCATCACTTGAACACTTCTTCCTAAGCTCTGCTTTTCCTGAAGCCACCTTGCTGAAGTCCTGGCCATCTTTTGTGACTCCTTTTTGCAAGTAGCCTTCCCTGACTGCAGTTGGTTCCGCTTCTTTTGCTGGCATTACTCTCAGCACTTGGCAGTTCCACCTCAAACAATGCCTCATGCCTCCTTAGGACTCTTGCTTTCCTGGGCTGTGAGCTCATTCACATACACATTCTTGATTTCGAAATGACCCCCAGTCATTATCAAGGGTCAGGATGTCACTTTGGAGCTAGTGTTTCCCCAAAATTAACTAAAAGTAACTGGAGACACATGTAAATATATCTGCCAATTGACTGGGCTCTCCCTTGGAAATTCTGACCTAGGAGTAGATCTGCCTTGGAACTGGGAAGCCACATTGGTGTGTATGTGTTTGCTTAGTAACCTTGAATTTGATCTGTAGTCCTGGCTGGCCATGCATTCTCATCACCCTTCCTCAGCTTCCAGAGTACTAATTAGGATTACAAGTGAGCATCTCATCGATTTGGGGCAGAAGTGTCTGGTCTCGCCTCTAGGACCTAGAATCTAGTCAGTCTCTTCAGCCTGGACTATGCACTCAATCACCCAGCAAGCCTGTTAAAATGCCAGCCTGGGTCTCACCATCTAGAGATCCCAGCTGATATCAATGGCACACCACTGCAAACACTAGTTAAATTTGAATCTCCAGGAGGGGCTGGGTTTTGTTTGCAGCGCTGGGAAATAGTGCCCAGGGTTAAGCACACACTGAGCCAATGGTCTACAACTGGGCTACACCCCCAGCTCCTTTTTTAAAGAGATGTTCCCCCACCCCCCAAAAAAAGAAAGGGAAAAAAGAAAGCTGGGCGTGGTGGTGCATGCCTGTAATCCCAGTACTCGGGAGGCAGAGGCAGTCTGATCTCTGTGAGTTCAAGACCAGCCTGGACTACAGAGAGAGTTCCAGGACAGCCAGGGCTATGCAGAGAAACTCTGTCTTGAACCCCCCCCCCAAAAAAAAAAGTCCAATGTGCACATATTGAGGGGAAAAGATCATTGATTTGGTGGGTTCCCTTCCATGGGGAAATAAGTGAATGAATAAACAGAACAGAACAGACTGGTTGAGGAGTTAACCTTGACTCCTGTTTATAGATACAGGCTTGGAAAGCAGCCACGGGACCTGGGGTGTGGCCCAGAGCGGGAGAACACTTGCCTAGCCTGTGCAAGGCTCTGGGCTTCATCTCTAGCTCCTCAAAGGAAAAACAAGTTGAAAGTGAACCAAGGAAAAGTGCAGGTCTCAGAGCTGACGCAGCCCAGCCGGCATTTGGACAAACAGGCTCCAGAATCTGGGACATGCAGTTTTGGGAGAAGGGCTGCCAGCACAGAGGGCTCTGCTGCATGAGGTAGTGAGGTCAGGTCAGGGACAACAGGGACAAGGAGGCTGCTGGAACTGAGGGTGAAGAAGGAACA
This sequence comes from Lophiomys imhausi, assembly GCA_907164525.1. Lineage (NCBI taxonomy): Eukaryota > Metazoa > Chordata > Mammalia > Rodentia > Muridae > Lophiomys > Lophiomys imhausi. Next base: position 16,937,448 of record CAJQZJ010032188.1, read on the forward strand.
GGACATTATCTTCTTTGCAGAGTGCTTCCCAGTCCAGGGAGGGAATTGGGCCTAGGGACAGAGCCTGGTGGTGTGAATCGGAGTAGCAGAGATAGGCCCAGAAGATCACAGAAGCCTGGGAAATGTGGGCAGTACAGAAAGTAGGGCAGTGACCCCCGCGAGAAGATGACCAGAGGTGACCTTATCTGGGCCCAGCCACTCATAGAAGTTAAGACTTCGCTAACAGTTTGCATAAAGCCAACTTGTTAGGTTGGACTGATAGGCCCTGGGGGCACATGACAGATTTCTAGAAAGCACTGGGGGTGGGAGGGCAGGCAGACAGTACTTAAACTAAGAGCCTTGGCAGCCTTCCCAGGTACCTTTTCCCAAAGACCCAGAATCACAGTTCTAATATGCTGGGCAAGCATGCGACCACCAAGTTAGCATCCAGCCTCCTAGAGGCCCTTTTAAATCCTCTGCTTTCTTTTTGACAGGGTTTCTCTGTGTAGACCTGGCTATCCTAGAACTCCAACTCACAGAGATCCACCTGCCTCTGCCTCCTGAGCTCTGAGATTAAAGGCGTGCACCGTCACCAATGCTGGGCTTATTGGCAAACACATTCTATGCTCCCCTTTGGGCTAAACCTTGAGTTGAAGAGCCAAGAAGGAGTCGGAAGGCACAGTACTTGTGATTTGTCTGTGGGAAAGAGACACCTTTATATGAGGACCATAACATTCTGACCTCTCTGTGTCTGGGAAGAGACAGGCAAGAGAAGTAATTTTACCCAAGGTGATGAGGGGAGCCTTGGGGTGGAGGAGGCAATTGAACCTTACTAGGCTGCCATGTTTGATGATGCTTTGATGGTGACGAGGGCAAACAGGCTTCTAGAGCACAAGGATTTGCAAAACATGAGGGATAGCACAGGACTGCATCCCAGAAGGCTAGCTAGGATAAGGTCAGAGCAAGGCAGAGGAGCCAGACCGTGGACTGCCCTGTGTGCCAAGTTAAGGAGTGGGCTGACTGGGAAGGTTCTTAGCTGAATACTGACATGAACACACTTGGGCTAGAGGATGCTGCATGATGCCCTGCGGAGGCTGCAGGTATGTGGAAGAGTTTTAGGATCTGAACAAAAGATGGAAGAATAATGGTTGGGGATGAAAATGGAAAGCAAGTCTTACGATGAATTGTAGATTTTAAAACAGAGGGTTCTGATCTTCAACAGATACGTAGGAACAGTGAATAAGTCTCCAAAGGTTTCTGGCAAGAAACTAGAGGCCTGAACTGTGGCCTGCAGCACAAGAATGTGCTGGCTCCATTCCAGTGTTCTGGTGATGAGGGACTTTCGCTCTTCTGAGTCAGTCACACCCCAGTTGTATGTTCAATTTCAGTCTTTCCCTTCTCTTCATGTTCCCCCCCCCCCACCCAGGAGAAGCAGCATCCCATTCTGATCTGAAATTAATTATTATTTATGTTTATGAACACACTGGATACCTGCCTGGTTTCTTTGCTTATTGAATAATCCATTTGAGTAGAAATTTACAGAAGCCAAGGCAAACATAATTTTGAGGTAAATGCCCTTTTCCCAAGTGTTGCCTGACTAATTGTTCTAAACCACAGTGTGGCCTTATCATTATTCTGTGATCCAAAAACCTGTCTTTTGTGCATCTCACAGGGGAGGTTCGAATTAACAGGCCCACCATTTGACCTTTGCTGTTTTATCTCCTCCCACTGCTGAGGTGACTTCTTCTACTGGGCCACATTCTGTCTGCTCACCCTCTGAGGACCAGTTCAAACACCTCCTACCTCATGAATCCACCCCTGGTTCCCTCTCAAGGGGAAAAGCCCCTCATACTTCTGTACTTGTGGGGTTCATTTATGCATATCCTCCATTAGACCACCTTGGAGGCACCCCCTGCATTGCAGGAACCTACCTCCTCAAAGATGTGTTCTCTGGAGCCCATGGTTGTATATGTGGCAGAGGATGCTATCAGTGTGGTCCAACACCAAATCGTGAACGTATTCTAAGAATTGAGGGTTGGGTGCTGGAGAGGTCACTCGGTGGTTAAGAACATACGCTGCTCTTGCAGAGGACATGAGTCTGGCACCCACATGGGACCGCTCACAGCCATCAGTAATTCCAGCAGTAAGGAGCCTGAAGCCTCCTATTCTGGCTTCCCTGGACACCTATCACACGCACTACATTAAAGTAACAGTTCGGTAAATCTTCGAGACAGGGTTTCTCTGTGTATCCTTGGCTGTCCTGGACTTTGTAGACCAGGCTGGCCTTGAACTCACAGAGATCCACCTGCCTCTGCCTCCGGAGTGCTGGGATTAAAGGTGTGCGCCAGCACGCCCGGCAATTACAGACAGCTGTGAACTGCCATGTGGGTGCTGGGATTTGAACCTGGGTCCTTTGGAAGAACAGCCAGTGCTCTTAAACACTGAGCCATCTCTCCAGCCCCGGTAAACCTATTTTTAGAAATGTTTTGTAATTATTATTATTTTTCCTCTTAGAAACTCGATTGAGTGTTTCTCTAGGTGAACTTCCCATGAGGATGCTTTGCGACACCAAGATTGACACCCCTGTTTGCTGACGCGGGGAGGCGTGGCCTCGGACAACTTCAGAATCATATAAACACTGGGCAAGGGGTGGTCACCCACCTGGAGATGGTCCATAGTGGGAGGATAAGCCCAGCCCTAAGTGGCATGCACTTCACACATCCACGAGTCTACTGAGGAGCCTCCCCACACAGCCTGACCTCGTTCCCTTCCGTCAACTCGTTTTTGTCGCCTGAAGCTCTGTGCAAATCCGAACCACTGTTCGAACGTCACAACACCAAGGAATGCATTCAAGTAAGAGACGAGTAACTTGCCCAAAGTCACTCAAGAAGAGCCAGGGCTAAAATTCTGACCTGGGTCTCCTAACTCACGGCATAGTGCTCCTTCCAGGAGCCCACAAACCGTGTGAGCTTCTAAGGAGAGAGCGGCTAGCTGTGCATGGCCGCACGCAACACACAGGTATCCTGTGAAGCGCCGTGGCCAAGAGCTCTCCACCAAGCTTGGAGAAGAACACCGAACCCGACGCTTTCCAGCCTTCACGCACGCGCGGACGACCTACAACTCTTGGATCGCCGGGAACGCGACAGACCGCACGCTAGAGGGCGCGCCGGCTGTTTTCTGGCACAGTGAGGCCACCGTCTAACCAACTTAGGGCCGGAGGACCAGCGGCACCCCGCAGCCTGGCAAAAGGTGTGACAAGAGTCGCCACCCGGCCCTCCGCAGCGCTGGGCAACCCCGGCAATAACCCTCACCCCGAGCGAGGCGGTGCCCGGGTCACGTGGCCCGACGACGCTCCGCCCCGCCCCTGTCCGGGTCCCGCCTGGTCTGCGCCTGCGCGGGCGGGGGCTCGCTCGCCGGCCTTCCTGCGGGCGGGTGCCCGCGGCCGTGGGTGAGTCCTGGGTGGGGTAGGATGGGGAGCGGCGGCCCGCGCACCCTGGCTTCTGGCGAGAGGGAAGGGAGGCCTGCAGCAGGGCCGTGAGCTGGCGAGCTCCAGGTCCTACGCGCTCATCGCGTCCAGGGCCCCGCGGTTCCGGCCGACCGGCCTGCCGTGCTGCGGCGCGCGCGCTCGGGTCGGGAGGCGCCTGTGGCTCCGGGCTCGGGAGCCGCAGGCCGGGAAGGAGGGGTCCGCCTTTGTCTGCACCCCGCGGGATCGCGGCGCCCCGTGTTGGCGCCCGCAGTGCCGGCGATTCCGCCCAGCGCTTCCTGGTCCTCACGGAGCGGGCAGAAGGAAGCCTGGAGAATGCTTGTTCTGAGACACCATGTCTCCTCGCGCTGTAAACAGTCGATCTGAGCTGGGCGGGCGTCACTTGTTCCGTTCTGTGTGGATTGTTCTATCAAGTTTAGGTAGATGGTGTCAGCGCCTCAGCCATGTTTACGCCTTTTAGCTTAACCTTTGTCTTGGCCCCTTCAAGCAATCCAGCTGGTCCTAGCGCCCACCGTATGTTTGCTTTTTGCCTGTAATCTGTTGAACAGAAGACTAAACTGTATGTGGAGTGATCATGCCAAAATGGACCTCCAGCGCCTCTGCTTTGAAAGGACTCGTAGACGCAGGTCTAGGGCACATAAGAAACAAACCAGAGTCACCCTTAGCGTTTCTTAGGGCGACATGACACTTATGACAAGAATTGGTTCTGGTCTCTTTTGACAGATAGAAGGAAGCTAAGATAGTGAATGGATTTTCTTCGCAATATTATTTTGTATTTGGACTGGCAAAATCGTGCTGTAGCTAGTAAAAAACCTGGCTAACCTTGGTTTTGAATGCTGACTCAGACCTGCTGACTTGTGGGAATTCACATCCTTTGAGGATTGCAGTCACCCTCTGCCCTGTTTTTGGACAAAGATCTTTGTACGAAGGTCATATCTGCGTTTTGCATATCCCTGTGGGGTGCACGTTACATTGAGTATTTAAAATTTACACTGTTTCTTACATTACAGAAGTTTGATCCTTGGATCAAAGTCGATTTTGCTCTCTCGTGGTAGGGAAAGTGCCTTATGGCAAACTAGTGCAGTTATGGCAAATAAATTTTGTAGTAAATTGTGAAGGATTATCATTCATAGAAATTTCAGTAGAAACCAGTGTAGCAGGATTTAGTTAGGGTTCAGAGTAATCAAATGTGCCATGTTTTAAGTTTAAGAAAACCAAAACACTTCTGGGTTGGGGGGCTCTAATGTGCCACTGTGCTTGTGTGGACGTCAGAGAACAACTTTCCAGAATCTTCTACCATGTTTTGAACTCAGGTCATCAGACTTGGCAGCAAGCTCCTTTATCTGATGAGCCATCTTGCCCGCTCCCATATTCTAAACTCTTCTCAGAACATTGCATAGTGTCCTTCCTGCTGTTGCTGCATTAAGAACTTGGTCATGGGCTAGAGAGATGATGGCGAGGCTCCTAACCAAAAATAAGGAGTTAGTCACACCACCCTAGCGGGTGGAGTGCAGACAGCTTTAAGTCTGAGGTCTGGGAGGTTTTCAAGACATTACTTTTTTGCTAAGCATGGTGGCGCACACCTTTAATCCCAGCACTCAGGAGGCAGAGGGAGGTGGATCTCTGTGAGTTCAAGGCCAGCCTGGTCTACAGAGTGAGTACACAGACCCTGTCTCGAAAACAAAACCAAACAGATTGAATGAAACAACTTTAATTTGCAAACTTTTGTTAAGTGGCAGAAGGACCAGTTCTGTAAAAGTGAAACGTAAGTATGGCCTTTATTTGTTTTGGATCATGGGGGAGTGAATACTAAATAGGTGTGCATTCTCGGTGAGCACCCCAGAGCTGAACAAAATTCTGTTGAAGTACACACATAATTTGAGCTTTTCCAAGACCACAGCTGTAAATAGCAGCTAGATGGTGACTTTAGAACTTTCTTCTTATATTGCTAGTGGGCATGCTGGGAAATACTAACCAGCCTTAGCTAGGTGATGAGACCCTGTAAATAAAGTGTTCACAGTGGAAAACTGAAGTCGTCTTTCAGTTTGTAAATCGTTAGAATATTGTGTGATTGTGTGCATTAAATGTGTTTGTTGATTTGTGAGGATTTTGGGGGGCGGGGTCTCCCTATATAGCCCTGGCTGTTCTAGAACTCTATATGCAGACAAGGCTAGTCCTAAACTCACAGAGATCCTCCTGCCTCTGCCTCTGAGTGCTGAGATTAAAAACCTGGGCAACCACAGCAGGGATTTTGTTGATTTTAGGGTTAACTATGACACTAAAAAAGAACAAGACATTATATAGTATCAGGTATTTCTGTGCCAGATTTTAGTTTTTAAAATCTTACTTTATGTAAGATTGGCAAACATTAGTCAATCTTATATTGTCAAGTACAATACTAATATGAGCCGGGCGTGGTGGTGGCGCCTTTAATCCAGCACTGGGAGGCAGAGGCAGGCGGATCTTAGACAGGTGTGATAGTACGTATAATCACAACATTTAGAGGCTAAGGCAGGAGGATTATGAGTTTGTGGTCAATGTGGGCCAAGCTGTAAAGCAAGACCTGTTCTCAAACTAACAGAAGTTGTTACCTCGTACCTTTGAGTTGGAGCAGTGACGAGCATGGGTG
>CAJQZJ010032188.1:16943549-16969173 GCA_907164525.1 Lophiomys imhausi
GAGCATGAACTGCTCTCCCAGAGGTCCTGCTAGTTCCCAGCACCCACACCAGCTTGCTCACAACCACCTATAACTATGGGGGAATCTGACCCCTGCAGGCATCTGTACTGATATCTGCATAACCCACAAACACATATACACAGAGCTGCAAAAAAAAAAAGCTGGGCATGGTGGTGCACACCTTTAATCCCAGTGCTCAGAGGCAGAGGCAGGGGGATCTCTGTGAGTTCAAGGCCAGCCTGGTCTACAGAGTAAGTCCAGGACATCCAGGTCTACACAGAGAAACCTTGTTTCAAAAAACTAAAATAAATAATAAAAGCAAAATAGCATCGTCTCAAATACTCTATAGAGGCTTGCAACCACATTAGATATTGAAATTAGGGGACTGCGGAGATGGGTAAAGGTGTTGGAAGAGCTCCTTCTGTTTCAGGCATAGAGGGACATTAAACAGCTGGCTGCTGTGCTCAAGAAAAAAGGCAGCAAATACAGACACATCTTTTTAAAACAATTTTATAAAAATAGAGAAATTTAACCAGATTTTTTTTGCCTTTTTTTTTTTAAAGGAAATGTGGTTATCAGAATTGACTTCAGAAGAGAGAAGGCTAACAATGGAAAACATTGGGAAAGTTACCAGAAAGCTGTGTACCTCGGTGCCTCGCTTAGTCGATGTCAAAGGTAAATTCTTGTAAACTTTAAAGGAACAAATAATGTTTCATCCCGGCACAGATAGGTGGATCTCTGAGTTCGAGGCCAGCTTGGTCTACAGACTGAGTTCCAGGACAGCCAGGGCTACACAGAGAAACCCTGTCTCAAAAAACAAGAAAATACAAATAAAGGACCAAATAATGTTGGTAGCATTTAAGTTGTTCCACAGTGTAAGGACAGAGACACACAGCTTTGCTGTTACAAAGCCAGTGAACAGATACTGGAACTTGATGTGAAAATCAGAACCTGGGATCTCTTGGGAACAGCGGTGGGAAGGGGAGAGTAAACGCCAGCAAATGGAGGTTGGGGAGGTGTAGTGGCAGAGCCCTAGCTTAACATCCATCAAAAACCAAAAGAAAGATCTGGCAAATGTTATTTAAGTAAAAGAATATTTGACCTTGTAGCAAGGGGCCATCTGTGTTCTGAGGGTAAGTGGCACTGGGCTCTTCCGTTCCAAGGCAGCAGCAGTGAGCTGGTTTCCACTAGCCACACAATCACAAAGGTAAACAACCAGTCCTGCCTTGCTGAGATATGGTGTTCAGTATGTTAGGTGTATTAAACCTCCTCAGGGATTGCGGTAAGGTCCAGCAGTAGACCGTGTGATTAGCATTTGTGAAGCCCTGGGTTCAGTCCCCAGCACCAAAAATCAGTAAATCATTTCTGACATATTTTTATTTCATAATATATTTATCAGGATGCAACCTGAGGAACATCTGTACGTCAAGTAGGTGCATCAGAAAAGAACAGTAACACAGTTCAGCCCTGTTGGGAGCCTTCTGTGCTGCAGACCACTCTCAAGGGTGCTCTCCATGGATTAACTCATTGAGTTGAGCCAACCTCTGAGGTAGGTAATTTCCCTGCCTTATAAACACAGCAACTATGACTTGCCAAAGCTCACAGGAAATGTGTGACAAATGGGATTTTAACCCAGACCTTAGTAATTCTGAGGCTCTGTGTGTTACTTAGGTTCTGATTCCAGTATCTCTGTCCATTTCATAGCTAGCTAAGAACTTTTTTTGTTTTTGTTGTTTTTTGAGACAGTTTCTCTATGTAGTGGTGGCTGTCCTGGACTCACTCTGTGGACCAGGCTGGCCTTGAACTCACAGAGATCGGCCACCCTCTGCCTCCCGAGTGCTGTCACCACGCCCAGCTGTCTAAGAGTATTTGACCAAAGTTCAAGATAAGTTCCAATTGTAGGTGCAGAAGCTAGCTGGAGTGCAGGATCTGGTCTTGGCAGGTGGCTGTAAATGACGCCCCTAAGTTGTGTCCTTAGAAGAAAAACTATGAAACAAGCGGTGGTGGGCATGCCTTTAATCCCAGTATTTGGGAGGCAGAGGCAGGTAGATCCTGTGAGTTCAAGACCAGCCTGGTTTACAGAGTGAGTCCAGGACAGTCAGGGCTTGGTACACAGAGAAACCCTGTTTCAAACAAAACCAAAGGAAAACTATGGTTGTGTGTGCCACATTCTGTTACGTGTCTGCAGTTTCAGATTCTTCGCTGGGCCTGGTCTCTGCCTTCTGTCTTCTCTTTAATGTTTTTTGTCCTGACTGTTAGCAGTTTTCAACAGCATAGTGTGGTAATGGAGGAAAATCATGAAGAATTTAACAGGCTTTTGCTTTTGTTCAAATCAAAGACTTAGTTTGTCGGACATGTTTTCTTTCCCATTGAACACCTTACAATGTGGCTACGATTGATAACTTCCCACCTCTGGAGTGCTGCTGCTGTGAGCATAGGTATTAATGACTTTGGTTACTCACCCCAGCTGAGATGCTAGTCATTTGACAGTTCTGTTTGTAATTTACAAGGAGTCACTGTGCCGTTTTATAGTCCCTTAACAGGACACTAGGATCTTATGTCACAGTCCCACTAGTGTTTGTGTTTTGTTGATGGGGTTTTGTTGACTTTTTCAAAAATGTGTTTGTATGCATGTGCTGTACTGCGGAGGTCAGAGGACGGCTTTGGGGAAGAAGGCGTCCACCTTGTTTCTGAGGTGGTCTGTGTTGTTTCAGCCCTCTGCTCCAGGTCGCCTGTCTTGTGAACTTCTACTGCAGCAGCTCTCAACCTTTGTTTCTCTACCTTTTTGGGGTAGAGAACGAAAGACCATCGGAAAACAGATGTTTACATTATGATTCATAACAGCAACAAAATTACAGTTATGAAGTAGCAATGAAAATAATCTTACTGTTGGTGGGGATCACCACAACATGAGGAGCAATATTGAAGTATCAAAGCTTTAGGATGGTTGAGAACCACTGGTCCAGCACATTCTTCTGTCCCTGTCTCCCAGCTCTTTATCGGGTTCCACGCATCAAATTCAGGTCCTCAGGCTTACAGACAAAAGATTTTACCTGGTAAGGCATCTTCCTGGCCCCCTAGATTTTTGTTTGTGTGTTTTATTGTTTTTGTTTTTGGTAGTAGACATTCAAATAGGTAGAAAGTGATGGTTTGATTTGTGTTTTTCTTGTGGTTTATTATAAAGTTGACCATTTTGTACACAATCTTTATTTTGACATATTTATTCAAGTCCTTTGCTCATTTTCAAATTGGGTTTCTTACTATTTTGCTGCTGCTCTTAAATGTGGTCTCTTACTATAGAAGAATTAGTTCATTTAAAAATAGAAGGGCAGCTGGTCATGATGGTGCATGCCTTTAGTCCCAGCACTTGGGAGGCAGAGGCAGGCGGATCTCCTTGAGTTTGAAGCCAGCCTGGTCTACAAAGTGAGTCCAGGACAGCCAGGGCTACACAGAGACCCTGTCTTTAAAACAAACAAAAAAAAAAGCCAAAACAATACAAGGGCCTTGAGTTGTATCTCCATGGTTCAGAGTGCTTGTTGCCCTTCCAGAGAGCAGTTTCCAGCTCCCAGCCACCTGTGACTCCAGGTCCACGGGCACCTACCATCAAGTGTGTGCACATACTGGTACATAGGTAAAGAACAGAATAAGGCATGTTGCAGGATCCTTTTAATCCCAGCACTCTGGAAGCAGAGGCAGGAGGATCTCTAAATTCAAGGCAAGTCTACAGAGTGAGTTCCAGGACACCCAGAACTGCACAGAAACCTTGTCTCAAAACAACAACAAAAAAATGCTAAAAATCTAAAGTTAATCAGATTTCTGGGATAGTCCTTGGGATGAGGGAATTGTCTCCAGGTGGAATCTTGCTTTATAACCAAGCTGCCCTCTAACTTGGCAGTTTTCTTGCTTCAGCTTTCTGAGTGCTGGGATCACAGGAGTGCGCCAGGCCTGGCTAGAGCCAGCTGTTTGCCTGTTTTAATTGTTGTTTTTTTTAAAAATTACATTTTAATTTATCTTGTGTGGGGGTGGCACACATGTTATGTTGAGGTGTGAGGACAACTGGCAGGAGTTGGTTTTCGCCCTCCACCATGTGGGTCCCAGGGATCAAACTCAGGTCACCAGGGCTTGGTGGCAGGTGCCTTTACTGCTGAGCCATCTCAGTTCTTTTCTTTGGAGGGAATGTTGCATCTTGTGAAAACGGACATACAGCTAGGACTTGGCTTGCTCTCAGGGAGAGCAAACTGTTTATGTGTCCTCCGATCTCCATGTCACTATCAGACATTGCCACCTAATAGTGCAGGGCAGCTTTTGGGTGTCACTGCCATGTGTAATAGCAGGGGGACACTCCAGTGTCAGACATCATCGGAGTGTTTGGCCCTACCAGGTACTAGTTGTGTCTTGAACAATGAGGATCATTGGAGCTCTTTTTCTTTTTCACATATAAAACTAGAAAAATAACTTTATAGTTTGAAGAATTAAATATATGGAAAATAGAGTGTAGAAAAAATAAAATAGCTAATTAAATGATTTAACCAGTATTTATATTATCTTTAATTGATTTGGTGGTGTTAACTTAACCCGCCATTATAAATAAATACACACAGACCCCGGATGGATTTTAACAAGCCTGGGCCTGAGTTGTGCAGCCCTAGCCCATCTAAGCTAGCTCATAATTCTATTACCCAAATATAACCTCATATATACATACGTCCCTTTGGACTATTATCCTCCACATATGCCAATGTTCCAGGCCCTGTGGAAGGATCTTGTTTAATCTACCCCATGGCGTGTCTTCCTTGTTTGCTCCTGGCTTCTCCTCCAGCAAGCTTCCTCCCAAGATGCCCTCTGTCTCAAAAAGCACGAACTCTTTAGCCCACCTTTCTCTGTTTTGCCCGGTATCCAGGCCTCAGCATTTATTTAACCAATCAGAGTCAAAGTAAGTAACAGACAGCAAGCAGGACCAATCAACATTTAGAATGCTTAACACCACCCCATCAATAGAGCATCTCTTAACGTCATTCTCCCATAAGCCTTTGCATCCCAAAATAGGCACCTGTACCCATAATCGCTTAGTTATCATAGACATTAATGCTCTGTTACGGACTTGCTTACTTGGCAGAGTCTCTGTTTGTCCATGGCTTTATTGTCTTTGAGAATGCAATGCTTAGCAAAAGGCCAACTTCACAGGCATTAAATAAGTGTGGAATGCAAGTTGAACGCAGCATGGTAGAATTCGCTGTTGTGTCTCTCTGGAGGACTGTGACCTGTTTGGTTTCTTGGTTTGGTTTTGATTTTGTTTTTGAAACAAAGTCTCATTGGAAGCTGTAGCTGGTCTGGAACTTGCTGCGTAGACTGTAGGCTGACCTTCTAATTTCCACTGATCCTCTACCCTCTGCTTCTCCAGGCTGGAATTACATATGGGCTTCTGAGCCGGGTAGCTCCTGGGAGAACTGTGAGTCTTGTTTTGGTAGGATGATGGACCTATACCATTGCGTAGGAACTGTGGGTCAGTGATCTTAGCTTCCCTGTTTCAGGACTTTCTAAGTTTCCTTAAGAATTACTGTGAACCTAAAAGTTTTCACTTATATAGCTTGGCATTCAACGTTTTAGGGATTAAAACAAATTTGAAATAGTAATTTCTGTTAACAAAACAGTGATGATCCTATGGCCTGTTTATATCACATTTTTATGAAAAATAACTATTGCATATTCTGTACCTCCATGTGTTTTACAATCTTCCATACTTCCTGTCAGGCTAACACATAGGTGGTGCCTTTGGTCTGTCTCCTCAGTCTATTGTAAGGTTGTTTGGGTGAAGTGATTGCAGAATATCCAGTTTTTTTTTTTTAATGTAAAAATACTGCATTACTAATCCAGTTTTAAAGGGCAAATGTAGAGCCTGGAAATTGGAGTGGGGACTGGGGCAAAGTCCGTGTGTTCCACCATCCGTAAGCCTTTTGTCGTGCATTACCTAGGTTAAGAGGTCTTTCCCAGAGAAGAGAACAGAAGCGCCATGATGGACTCAGAAGCACATGATAAGAGGGGCCCGATGTTGACCTCTTCAAACCAGGATCTGTCACCTCACATTGCGGACGTGGGTGAAATAAAGCATTACTTTTGTGGGTGCTGCGCAGCGTTCAACAACGTGGCGATCACATACCCTGTTCAGAAGATCCTCTTCCGGCAGCAGCTGTATGGCCTCAGGACCCGGGATGCCATACTCCAGCTCAGGAGGGACGGGTTTCGAAACTTGTACCGAGGAATCCTCCCCCCACTGATGCAGAAGACAACCACGCTGGCGCTTATGTTTGGTCTGTACGAGGACCTGTCGCGCCTGCTCCGAAAGCATGTCAGCGGTGCACCCCCGTTTGCCATCGGAAGTGTGGCAGCGCTGCTCGCCGGGACAACAGAAGCCATTTTCACTCCGCTTGAGAGGGTTCAGACTTTGCTTCAGGACCACAAACATCACGACAAGTTCACAAACACTTACCAGGCCTTCCGGGCCCTCAGATGCCATGGAGTTGCAGAGTATTACCGGGGCCTGGTGCCTATACTGTTCCGAAATGGGTTCAGCAATGTCCTTTTTTTTGGCCTTCGAGGGCCCATTAAGGAGCATCTGCCTACTGCCACTTCCCATAGTGCAAATGTGCTCAACGACTTCATCTGTGGAGGTGTGCTCGGTGCCATGCTGGGGTTCTTAAGCTTCCCAATTAATGTTGTAAAAGCTCGAATACAGTCTCAGATTGGTGGGCCATTCCAGTCTTTCCCCAAGGTTTTCAAGACAATCTGGCTAGAACGGGACAGGAAACTGATCAATCTTTTCCGAGGTGCCCATCTGAATTACCATCGCTCTCTCATCTCCTGGGGAATAATCAATGCAACTTATGAGTTTTTGTTAAAGATTGTATGATAAGGTTACTGCGTGAAATGCTATTCTCAACTGGCCAGACCCAAGGAGAGTGCAATTTGGTTTTGTTCCTAACTGACTTAAATACAGGTTGGTGTCATTAAGTCCAGGCCGTAATTGACAGACAGAGCTTTGGCACAAACGGAATAAAAGGTTTCAGTGGCACATGACAGGGCTTTGGTTTGGTCATTACTCAGGAGCGTTACGCCATTGCCTGGTAACTAACCTGTATCTGATGACCTTTTCAGGGCAGCTGTCAGCCAAGATAGATCCCTTTTTCTCCCGGAAACTGTGGCATCGGCAGCCAGAGCCTGTGCTCCTCTCCCAGGCTGCTCAGCTCTCTCTCTCACCTCAGTTACTGCTTCTCTGCTCTCAGGAGGGTCATCCTCATTAAACCCAAGCATGGCATGGTGGACTCGAGCAGAGAAGACGGAAGTCAGTGTCATAGCTGTAGTTCCGTGGTGAATTGTTGGGGTTAGCTTTGAAACTAAGTGCTGTTGAGATAGTTATTATCCATACAATTTCTGTTTAGATTTGATAGAATCAAGCAGCTAATGAAAGCTTCCATTTTGCTGTTTAGCTTTGAACATTCTCTGTTTAATAGCGAGTGTGACTTTAAGCCCTTCCAGGATGTCCTTTTGCTGTCTTTACTGAATTCATTGCCAAAAGATAGGGCGACCTTGTCAGCTTACGTTGTGTGCTTCACCGTGTTAAGCTGTTTCCTGCAAGATCTACTGTTTTGCTTGGCTTCTTTGTGCTACTGGTGGCAACATAGCTGAGCAGTGGGGACATTGTCCCTTGTGAGTAGTAACTGTCATGTTTCTCTGTCCTTTTCTCTGGTACTAGACTTTAAAGGAATAAACACTTCCATAAAGTTTTATTTTGGGAGTCTGTTAATACAATCCCAGGTTTTCTTTTTTCTTGGTTTCTCAGTGCTGCAGAGTAGGATGAGAAGTGGAGGGTGGTTTTTCCCAGTGCTCGCTCTCCTATTTCTCTGGAAAGAGAGACTTCTAGGAGCCATGTAAGAGAGGCTCTGCTCTAAGTAACAGCTCCTGACTTCTGAACCTCAGGCAGGCTTCAGCTGGCACACACAGGGTCAAGGAATCACATAGTTCTTTTTAGGGCAAATGTAACCCACCTCACAGTCAAACTGCCGTGGCGTCCATTCTGGAGAAGCAGCCTATGTATGTTCAACAAGCTGGCTAATATTAGTTAAACTTCTTTCCCAGGGTTTGTCATGAGAAGGTCAGTTTGTTTTTTCTACTGGTGCTAAGGATTGAACCCAGGGCCTTGCACATGCTAGGCAAGTGCTATTCCACTGAGCTACACTCCAGCCTCCCCAGTTTAGGTTTTGTTTTTTGTTTTGTTTTGTTTTGAGGCAGGGTCTCAACATATAGCCCAAGCTGGTCTTGAACTCACAGAGGTCCACCTGACTCTGTCTTCTGAGCGCTGGGATTAAAGACATGAGCCGCCATACCAGGCATCCCCTGTCTTTACAGATAGGTTTCCTACTAACTGTTTTTCATCTCTGGGTAATTGCATATAAGTATGCACATACACCTACAAGTTGAAATCAGACCATCAACTGCAGTTCTCAAGAAGTTTCTGGGGAAAGTAATTCAAAACAGCTGTTTGCCTCTAACTACCCTAAAGCTGGTTAAGTAAAACAAACATTCTTCCAGCTGTAAAGGTTGGGAGCTAGTAAGTATTGGGGTGGCAGAGATGGTGGTCAGCGGCTTTGGAGCAAGGCTGACGGAGACCGTGTGTGGTCCAGTGCGGTCATTAAGGGGCAGATGTGAGGACTCAGAAGACGAGAATTTGACCCAGATACATTGGAGTAGTGCTGCAGCTTCAGTTACGATTTGAAAGGGGTGAACTCTTAACAAGTGAAAGAAAGGTGGCACCGTGCTTCCTGACCCACATGTTCACTCCAGACGCGGCCTGGGGCGGTGAGGTGCCCTGGCCTGAGCGTCATTGGCCTTCAGTAATAGGCCTTGTTTTCTTCACACTCCACGTAGGTGGTGAAGGTTTTCGTTGTAAACACTCCTGTGAAACCCATGAGGATTGTAAGGGCAATGCATTGGCCTTTGCTGTGTCGATGATGTGGCGTTTGAAAACAACTACTAAACCTTTTAATGACTTTTAATTTCTAAACATTTTTGTCACTCTTAGAGCTCTTGAAGCCTAAACTGCAATATATTACAGAGATGGCTTTTGCCTCCTATAAATTTGTTTGACAAAAAAATTCAGGACTTGTAACCCAGTTGGTCTGAACTTTTATGTCAGAATGGAATTAATAGATTCTAACTAGTGCGGTGATGTTTTTTAAGCGCAAAAAGACTGAAGAACTCTGAAAGCTTTCAAGTGGCCTTTTAGTTACATGCCCAGCACAGTGGCTCATGAGCACAGGACACCAGTGTCCTAGGCTTCTCACCTGATGCCATCAGAAACACGAGGTTTGCATTTGACCCTCTTCACTCCTGTGAACCCTCAGGACTACACCAGAGTGGACACAGCCTCTGCATGGCGACAGATTGTTGTCTTACTTCATTTGTGGTTAGAGACAGATGTTTGTGCCTATCAACATTTATCTTGTGGTTGGTTGTATAATCAGTTGCTATATGTTGTGACCCTGTGCAGTAAAGCAGAATTGTACATAAATCTGTACACTTGAGTGCCTGAAACTCCTCAGCTTAATTACAATGTAGATAAACGTGTAAGGCTTGAGGACTGGCTTGTGTAAGTGGCTAACCCTGAGTGAACACTGATTGGAAGGGGTCAGTGCAGTGTGGGACACAGTCACAGCCAGGGCCATATTGCCGGCAGTAAGGCACTCATACTTGGTTTCTCTCTCTGTCAAATGTATTTTTTCTCATATATAAATAAATACATATCAAAAACCTGAATACGCTTTCTCTAGATTTAAAGTTTTTTTTAAAGTTTTTAATCCTCTTCTTTGTATAAACTTAATGTTCTTATTTGCTTGCCAAATTGGTGATGAGGGTGTACATATATTTTTCATTATTAAAAGTGGCTAAACACATGGGCTGGAGAGATGCTCTTCCAAAAGACCCAGGTTCAAATCCCAGCACCCATGTGGCAGTTCACAGCTGTCTGTAACTACTGGGAGGCAGAGGCAGGTGGATCTCTGTGAGTTTGAGGCCAGCCTGGTCTACAAAGTGAGTCCAGAACAGCCAGGGCTACACAGAGAAACACTGTTTTAAAAAAAAAAAAAAAAAAAGTTGCTAAACACAAAGCCTTGGTTCTTTTGAGTTGTGAGGGAGTTTAAGTAAATCTCTTAAATATTTGTGTTAACTTTTGGGAAGTTGGAATACAATTTGGTATTTTGTGACTAGTCTCTTACCACTAACACTTTTTTGGGGGGTGTGGTAGGTTAACCAACTAGTCTTTCTGGTGATCATTTACCTGAAGACACAACACACATCTTGTTTAGTAGAAGGGTTTGACCTAACCTTTACTGCAAAGCATTTTGTTTCTTAATTGCTTTCCTCCACTGTGATACACTTCCCCACATTGTGATTCAGTCTGTCAGTCATTTCTGCTGTGTGGCTGCCCTCTAAACCATACTTCCTGAGGTAAATGGGTAAATGGTCTGTATATTTCTGCTTTTTCACATCTTTGGTCTCCACTGAGGAATTGTTGCCATCAAATACTGGTCCGTGGGCATGTCTATAAGGACAATTCTTTTTTCCATTTTTTTAAAATGGGGTCTCACTGTGTAGCCCCAACTGGCCTGGAACTCACTGTGTAGATCATGTTTGCTCGGAACTCATAGAGAGCCACCTGCCTCTGCCTCTGAGAGCTGGGATACTGTCTTGATTACCAATTGATCAGGAGGATCCAGCCCACTGCAGGCAGTGCCAAGTGTGCCTGGACTATTAGAGAGGAAGCAGAATGTGAGCCCGAAAACAAGCCAGTGAGCAGACAGTTTTGCACTATGGGCTCCAGGTGTGGGCTCCAGCCCGATTCTCCATGGTGGACAGTGAGATGGCGGAAGCCCTCTCTTCCCCAGGGTGTGTTGTTGGGTTACTGTTTTATCATGGCGACTAGGAGGCAAACATCCAATTTTAAGTTACTCCCAGTTTCTGGAAAAAGCTGAGGTCCTGTAAGGGTTGGCTAGGCAAGGGAGGAGACCTACGTCTAGCATTTTAATTTCTGATATTATTTAGGAAGTTTCCATATAACTGTCCAGTATTGTAAAACTGCTTTTTTTTTTAGGGCAAAGCATTCTAAGCATTAAGGATCTGCCCTTAGAACATTTACTGACTAACAAATTCCAAGTGAAAATGGAAACCTCTGTTGAACGCTGCCTCCTAGGCCTAATTAAGTTGTGTGCATCCTCCTCGGGCCATCTTAAATCAATCACAGTCATCCATGTTCAGTAGATGCTTTTAGAGCTCATCAGTGAATCACAAACAGTGGCACAGGGCCCTTCTTCCCTTGTGAGCAGCTGGAACCTGCTCTCTCGGGAGCTTGGGTGACTTGAAAAGTTGTAATTTGCTATGGGACTAAACATGTCAGAAAAAAGGAGGGGAATCTCAAGGTGCCAGATGATGCTGAATACTTTTATTTCCCAAGGCTGGAAATCTAGCCCTGCCTCCAGGCTGCTAAGCAGGCTCTCTACCTAAGCCCTACACAAATGCTTTGAATATGTATTCCTAGCTGTTTTCTTTGTTACTGGCAACAGCAGGGGCAGTTACCCAACAGCTCCTAGCAAGAGTGCTTGAGCACCAACTCTCTTCTTGATTTAGAAAAGCCACACAGCACCAAGTCCCTTCCTAGAAAAGTGATTTCAGAGTAACTGCAGTAAAGTAGAAGTTAAACTGGAGGAATCCTGGCTCCAGCTGAAGGAGTGCCGGGCTGCTAACATGCTGTGAATGATGGAGCTGATGGAACACGTCCAGCCACACTGTCATATGGGTGGGAGTCAGAAGTCAATTTCAGGTGTTGTTTCTGAAGCTATCCACCTTACTTTTTGAAGCAGGGTCTCTCACTGGGGCCTGGGGGCTCCATGTTTAGGCTAGACTAACTAGCCAGTGAGTCTGTCCATCTTTTCAGCTCTGGGATTCCCAAGCACAGACCAGCACATGTGGATTTTTTATATAGACACTGGAGATGAATCTCATATTCTCATGCTTGCATAGGAAACACTTTATCAACTGAACATCTCTCCAGCTCCAAAACAGAAGCTATAGCTAAAAATGACCTAGGATGTAAAAACAAGTGTGTAGTCTGTCTGGGCCCACAATGCTTACTGGGGAATACTGCCATAGAGTTGGCGTGTCTTCATGTGAGACAACCACTGACTTCCCTCTGCCCTTAAATAATAACACCGTGGCTTTTCTGTTCAGCTCTAGGATGTAGTCTCTGAGATGTAGAAACCAAGTACACATAGTGTTTCACAAATAAATGAACCCAAATACCCGCTCAGATGGAATTCCAGAAGTTATAGTTTTAATAGCAGAAACAGCTGTTCACCCTAAATAGAAAAATGTCAAGGAAAAGCACTTGGGCCAATTCTGAAAACATTACTGATCTTAAATATTCTGGTCTTTCCACATTTTTGTCCTGATACTAGAAAATTTTTACTTAATTATACAGCAAAGCTGCAATGAAGTTCTGTTATTGTATGAAAAACAATGTTTTATGCAGGTTGAATCCAGTGAACAGTATCAAAGTAGTATGGCTATTAGATCATGAACACAGAGATCTAAATCTAACTCACTGAGGATGGGACTAAGGTAAAGCTTTAGTTAATTCTGAAAGGTGAGATAACAGTACCTGCTTCATAAGGATCATGTACTGAGTGTGGCGGCACATGACACTAGGCCTAACACTCAGCACACAGCAGAAATAAGGACCCCCCACACACACACACACATGCTGGTCATGATTTCAAAAACCTGTACCAGAGAAAAGATGAGAGCTACTATGTCATTGTTTTTGCAGTGGGGAGAGACAGTGAACTAAAGAATACAAGTATTCTCACTGGAGTCCCTAGAAGGTATGCAGCCCACTTGATGCCTTGGCTTGCCTTTTGAGTGGGGACCCATTTTGGACATGGAACTGTAATCTCATCTCTGGAATGGTTTAAAACACTAAGGTCATCAGAGTCTGCTATAGCACTAATTAGAAACTAACATATATCATTAATATGCATTAGAACCCAGATTTCTTGCTCTTTTGGAAATCTCACCAATAGTGACTGCCCTTAAACTTGTGATCCTTTTGTTTCAGCTTCTCAGCTGCTGCAATTATAGGCATGTACCACCATGCCCAGCTAAAAAGTCTGATTTTTAAGTATCTTTAAATATGTCAATGAAAGAGGTGATGGTGAAAATTAGAGCTACAAGTTCTTAAATCAGTTCATCTAGTTTGGAAAAAATAATCTGAATTGAATGAAATTCACTCTTATTTGCTTAGTTGTGAGATGGGGTAACATAATGTCACCCAAGCTGGCCCTAGACTCTTAATACCAAGGTTTAATATCAAGGCTCCTGAGTTGGCCCTAGACAATTTGTTCCAACCTCAGGAGACTCTGAAGTGCAGGTCTGGGCCACTGACCTGGTCAAATCATTTTCTCTTTACTCTAGTACAGGGAGAAATTTAGAACCTTGACTTTAAAGTCTTATACCTTTTCTTCTGCATATGTTTTTAAGTGACAACAGATTAATATAATAGTATAACTGGTAAATAATCAGAAGTGCAGAGCCAAGCCTGTACTGGTGGCACACACCTTTAATGTCAGTACTCAGGAGACAGAGGCAGATGGGTTTCTATGAATTTGAGGCCAGCCTGGTCTACATGGTGAGTTCCAGACCAGTGAGAGTTGCGTTGTGAGACCCTTTCTCAAAGAAGCTCATGAAAAACAAAACAACAAACATTTTGGCATGAATTCATAATTTTTTTCTGGAGGTTGCATGATCAGAAAAATTATCAGTAGTAAATTATTCTGCTCTTGCCTTGTGCTCAGATCCTGGTCTAAAAATGCACACTCATGTGGAGAAAGCAAAGTAGTTCAAGCCGCTATAACATATGATAGTCCATCAACGTTTCACACATGTTAATCACACACAAAAGTGTGTCAAATGTTTGTAAGTAGCATTTATTTCTTAAAATTACATTATGAGGTAGACCTGTATCAAAATATTCAGTGCACATATAAAGGTTTAATAAAACCTGAAGATTTTGTATAGATATGTGTAGTTGTCATCTGTAATTCTGTCTGTTTACTCAAAGGCTGAAAACAATTCAGTGGGAAAGGTAAAAACTATTTCCATTTTTAGAAAGCGTCTCTATTCTGAAATGAACATTTCACATACCACAAACCTTCATACAGACTATGGTGTGAAATCGTGCACTTTGTAGCTATCTTTGAATGAGTATCTTTACTTAAAGGTAGGTAAAAGATGTGTAACTCATGCTTCTTACAGTGTCCCCTCTAGGGAAGAGCTACTTAGTGGAGCCCAGAGCCATACAGTAATGTGGGGCTGCTGTTCACAACAGGACATGGAACAAGTAGGGATCCTCTAACCCCACAGCCCTGTAACGCCAACCCTGGATTTATGTCTGTTTCATATGCTTCTATATAAAGACCTTAGTTTTATCTCTGTCCCCCAAGTACCTAGAACTAGACTAGGCATACAGTAGAGATTCAAATCCATGTTCAGTAAAAAGTAGAGTCCTAATTTAGTTTTCTCTTTTAGATTTATTATATATTCTGTCTGCAGTTATGTCTGAAGGCCAGAAGAGGGCACCAGATCATATTGTAGATGGTTGTGAGCCACCGTGTGGTTGCTGGGAATTGAACTCATGACCTCTGGAAGAGCAGTCAGTGCTCTTAACCTCTCAGCCATCTCTCCAGCCCCTAATTTAGTTTTCAAAATCAGTAAAAAAAAAAAAAAAAAAAAAAAACCCAAATGAAGATCGCATGTTAATTATTAAAAAACAAAACAAAACCAACCCAAGGCTACCTCTGGGGCTCAATAATTTTTCCATCACATTCTGGCTTCATGAGAACCTGAGGCCACACATAGTAAAGGTATGTTTGATTCATTCAACAGATATTTATTGGACAACTACTCTATCAGATTCTATCCCAGGCACCGTGGATACAAGAATAAAGAAGATAACCCTGCCCTCAAGGAGCGCACAGTCTAGCAGAAGGACCAATAGCACCTTATAACCTGCGGTGAAAGTGTTCTGGTTGATGGTATATTAACTAGAATATTCAAAGTTTGCTGAAAATACAAACCTAAATTGCCCCCTTCACCCCAAAAAGAAGCAGAGTTTGGGGATGAACGACACAGTCAAATTTAAAAGAAAATTCAAATGTCTATTCTTTGTGTAAAAGCCATGGAGTCTATGAGCCAGAGCCTTGGGAAAGTAACATTTATTAATCCTGGGGATAAGCGTCACTTACAGTGACATTTATATATACATACATTCAAAAGATGTGTGCATGAGATGTGCTTCTTGGGGGCTTTTGATTAAACCTCTGAGGTCATTTAAAACTCAAGACAGCAGCATAAAGGCAAACTGGAGATTTTCCTCTTGTTGCTAATTTCCATTATCATTTGAATGGGAGCAGTTCTCAGGACATAGTCTGAAGTTATCTACAGGCTATACATGTTAGTGCAATCTTTTTTTTTTTAAGATTTATTATGTATTCAGCATTCTGTCTGCATGTATGCCTGCAGGCCAGAAGAGGGCACCAGATCTCATTATAGATGGTTGTGAGCCACCATGTGGTTGCTGGGAATTGAACTCAGGACCTCTGGAAGAGCAGCCAGTGCTCTTAACCGCTGAGCCATCTCTCCAGCCCTGTTGTGCGATCTTACTCTAGAGTGAAACTAAACTGTCTTTTAGCATGATATTCAGGCATACATTTTAATGGTTATTCAGTGGTGTCTCCCATAGTCGTAAGCCGACCTGGATTTTCCTTTTCCTTCCTTCCTCTTCTGCACTGGTGGTCCCTGTTCTCAGAAGCGTGGAGACCCCGTAGACACACAGCCTTTGCTATTGCCACACTCTGCCTCAGTTCAGTACTAGTTCTTAGTCCAGCAGCAGCCTTAATTTATACATCCCTTAGTTGGTTTCAACTGAAAAGTAGTCCCACCTTTAACTGGGAGTCCATTATTCAAACGGTGAGCAGAAAACAGCTGAAGGAGCTGCCTCACAAACTGTGTAACCAGAATTTGCGCAGTTAATTTTGTAGGCATGGACCAGGCTGGTTAAACTCATCTCACAGCCCATAACTTGAAGACAGCACAGAAGAAAGTGGAGCCTGTTAGAAACAGGCACAGTGATAGAATACATTGCTTTGCAGGTCTAAAACATTATTTTAAAAGCCAGCAATGAGGAAAATAATCACACAGTTGAGGGAATCACTTGCTAAGAGATACTCCTCGCAGTTGTTATAGCCCTTTGTGTTTATGAAATGTTCTACATGTAGTAGAGCTCAGTGGGTATTTGCAATAACGCATCATGAATGTAACTTCATCATGATAAAGTGAATTAGACTGAGCCTGCTGTTTAAGAAGGAAGGGAGGAGACTACCATCCCTAAGGAGACTTGCATCAAAAACAACTACAAATTTAAAAATTTGGCACTTAAGAGATATGCATTAGTTATCCAAACAGTCCGACAGAAGGTGTTACTGAGTGGACTTCTACAGCACCCCAGACAGCCACTGAGTGAGGATGACTGTCATCAGGGAGTTAGCAGGCCATGTGTCCTGCTCTTATAAAAGCCAGATGAAAGCCGGGCGTGGTGGCGCACGCCTTTAATCCCAGCACTCAAGAGGCAGGGGGAATCTCTGAGTTGGGGGTCAACCTGGGTTACAAAGTGAGTTCCAGGACAGCCAGGGCTACACAGAGAAACTGTCTCAAAAAACAAAAAACAATTGTGATGGAGATGTAACTTGAAGAAATAAAAAATAAATTATTAAAAAAAACAAATAAAATTAAAAGTCAAATGTAACGGATACTTGTAGACAGTGCTGCTCATTCCAATGTGAGAAATTTCAGTCTTATAAGAGATTCTTGAAGTGTTTTACCTATTCTCACCTTCTAGAGAGTACAACCTTAAACACTGTATGACCTGGTACTCAACGCAGGAGTAGGGAATATGAAATTTATCTTTTTCTTGTGGGTTTCTTAAAATTTTTGCTGTGCCACCTTCTTAGGGATACAGCAGAGAGAAATAAAATTTCCATATGCTTTGGGCTCTGAGCAAAAGGAACACTATAAAAAATAAACAGGGTCTTACTATATAACTGTGGCTAGCCCAGACCATTACTATTGTAGACCAGGCTGACCTCAAACTCACTGAGGATCCATCTGCCTCGGCCTCCCCAGTGCTAGGACTAAAGGTGTGTGCCATGCTCCCCGCTCCCAGCTGTGATCACACATTTAAAAAAAAAAAAAAAAGAATAGTTTTTCTTTTTTAAACATTTTAAAAATTTGTTTTTATTTTGACTGCATGTATGTCTGTGTGAGGGTGTCAGATCCCCTGTCAGAACATAAGTTACAGAGAGCTGTGATCTGCCATGTGGGTGCTGAGATTTGAACCCAGGTCCTCTGGAAGAGCAGTAAGTGTTCTTAACTGTGAGCCATCTCTCCAGTCCCAATAGTCTCTTTCTTTATCTCTTCATTTCCTGATTGAAAATAAGCAACTACTGTATATTTGATACACCTATAAGTCATTTCAACATAGCATTCCTGTTAATAGACTGTTCTGAAGGAAGCCTTTAGCCAGGAGAATGACTGACTTACCAAGATTTACCAGCAGTAATGGTAACTTAATTACTAATTACAATATACTTTTGCCAATTATAATAAAAATAACTGAATAAAACAGTAAAAAAATACAGACTTTTAGACTCTTAAAATGAGATCTTAAGACTGGGCTGTGGTGGTGCACACCTTTAATCCCAGCACTCGGGAGGCAGAGGCAGGTGGATCTCTGAGTTTGAGGCCAGCCTGGTCTACAAAGTGAGTCTAGGACAGCCAGGAATGCAGAGAAACCCTGTCTTGAAAAATCAAAAAAAAAGAAAAATAGTATAGATTTTCTGAGGTCTTTCAATTCCTTGGTTAATACTGTCTGATTTTGTCTTGATCCTGACTCTACCTCAGAGAAGGCAAAGGTCCCCTGCTAAGTTTGCTGGTTCTTGTCAGATCACATCTGTGTGGCTTTGCTTTCACACAAGGCTGACTATCCTCCACCTTTTCTACATCATGGGTGCTTGTCTGCTTAATTCTTCTGTTAGGAATAGCCCATATGATGCCTGACTTTATGATCTTCAGTCTCATGGAAACATCAGTGTTTGAGATGTTCTTTTATGCAGTGCTGAGGGGAATGAGGCCAGCCTTGTAATAAAAATTTGCAGAAGATACTGCACAGATTAACAGGAGAGCGTATCTCATCCTTCATGAACTAAGGGGCCAAATGACAGGAGTAAGTACAGACTTAGCAGCAACAAAACAAACAAACAGGCAAACCTAAGTCTGAAGGCAGTGCTGCCACCCACTAGCAACTCTGTGGCTTCAGGCAAGTCACTTCATTTTTGTGACCCACTGCCACCTTGATTTGAGGCTCATTCCACCTACCTTGTAAGGGTCTTTGTAGGGGCCAGTAGTAAAGCAGACACATTCTTTAACACATAGTAGGTATTCAAAACCAGTACTTCAAGAATCCCTGGCTTGAGTTAGGTGCCATGGGTATAACATCAGACACAGAACTCTTTCCAAAATTCCAAAAATTCCATAATTTATGGAATCTTATTTTGAGTACAAATTTAATGTTTATATGTAAAAGTTTTTAATTGTGAAGGTTTTAATTGCAATATTTTCCTCCCAAACTATCCTCTTGGGAGAGGAAAAAAGCTTTCTTCAAAGCTGTGGCAAAGAAGCCTATGATTTGCATTGAGCTTTGTTGTTTTTCTTAATGAGTACAAAATTTCTAGCTTTTCCAACATCTATGAGAAAAAGTTTTCATTTTTAAAGACTGTCCCAGAGCTAGCATTGTTCTCAGTGAGACACAAGCTCTTACGGGTGTGTGAATGGCTGTTTGATGGGCACCATAAAGAACTGTTGTGTTTATTCAGGTATTAGGCTAGTATGTTTCTGTAAGTATTAAAATAATTTTTCCTATGAATGAAATGCTCAGCATCTACTCCCAAGCCTTACTTTTTCAATCTTAGCATTTTATTTACATTAATACAACCTACGACAAAATGTCCACAATCATTTATGTTTTAAAAAGCCAGCATAATCCAGTGGGAAGCTGCCCTGAGCAAGGAATTGAGAGACTTGAACTGAATGAAGCCCTGGCTTTACCACCATCTCTGTGTGACCTTGGGCAGATTGTGTAAGTTCTTTCATTTGTCCAACAATGGAATGGATATCACTTCAAGTTATTCGCTACTCTAAAATTGCTATTATTGATTTATTATTATTACTATTTAAATAGCTGAAACATCTTGTGGGAATTATGTTAAGCACCAAATGGATACAGAAATATCTACTGCAATTTCAGGTTGTGTTTTCAAACTGTGACCTGGAGGCCACCTGTATAGATAGAGATTTGAGTTTCTATTTAAATAGATTCCTGTCCTTTCCCCGCCTCAGTCTTCTAAGGTCAAGCCCAGATTCCTGCATTTTTTTTTTTTACAAGTCCTCCAAGGATTATACTGCATCCTAATATTAGAGAAACACTGGTCTAAAGGGCATGTAACCAAAGAGAACAAGGTTACTGCATGGCTTAAATTGTTCCAGCTTCTAGCATGTCTCAACATACCATCAATCAATGTAGCAGAGACTCGAAGGACATTGCCCATCAAGATAGGAGCAGCCTTGCACGCCCATCTTCCTCCCAGACTTCCCATAACCAAACACAAGACGGTAGCGCCAGTCAGTTGCTGACTCTCAGGTTTGTTAGCAGCTTAAGGAGGACTATGGCTCCTTCTTACTAACAGTGGCAGCTGACCGTATGACCCCTGCTGAAGGACAAAGACAATGAAATCCTTACTCGACTCACCTCTCACCTGGTCATCATCCCGTGTGTGATTCAGAGTCACAGACAGTCTAAGTCATGCCAGTCTCCTTACCCTATGGCAGATACTGCGCCAATATTCCAAACGAATCTTCTGACAACAGAAATGACCAAGCTTATGAATTTTCCTCTCCCTTCCAATGCTGCTGACAGGAACAAAATACCAAGTAAAGACACATGCTAGAGATTTTAAATTCATACAAATAAATTACAAAAACAGGTTGTAATATTTTTCTAGAATTTCACAACAAAATCTCACATGAGATAACTTGTGTAATTTTAACATGAAACTTTAAAAAGATATTTTGTTGCAAGAATATCTAACAGTTATGAGAACACTGCCATTATCTGTGCTCAATGTTTGAGAGCTACTTTAAAGGCCAAGTGTACTGATGGATGAAGATGAACTTTTCAACAGTTGGTGTGCCAACATCCAACTTCTGGCCTTTATTTAGTTCTAGTGCCACAGGTTTTCTCATCCCAACCAAGACTCCTGCCAAATGTCCACAAAATTCATACCAAAATCAAAAAAGAAGAAGGGAGGCAGGGAGGGATGGTGGAGACAGGGCTGGGAGAGAGAACAAGAGCCACATGCAAAATGACCAGGAAAACCCGAGCTTGGTAGCATAGACAGGAGCAAAGGAATGCTGACAAAACGGTGCTGTATGGTCGATGGAGATGCCTGGATGATGCTGGACAGCCAAGTACTCAGGTCACATGTATGTTCACTGACCATAAGAACCAAGATCTTGACCCAAACTTATAAGATCTTCTAAAAAAGAAAATACTTCACCTAAATTGAAGTAATTTATAAGCAAACACCAAAAGTTTCTTACTTGATGTATGTTATGCCTAAAACTTTGGCTGATACAAAGAGACCCGTCCGCTAAGGCACCCTGAGGCAATCTGACAATGTGTTGGAGAGAACTTTGTTGTGAGGACCACATCATTATGAGAGTACAAAGAACGAATCACCCGTAGGGGACTGGCTTCTTTGGGTAAACAGTCAACAAGCTCACTGCACTGTTTGTCAAATCCCAACAAGCGAATCCCATAGCCATGTGGGGAAGAGACCATCCGTCCATCAGGGCTGAAGCAAAGTTCTTTGATGTAGCCCCTGCCTACATTGGCTTCTTCAATGTAATGAGTCAACCGTAGGGAACAGCGAGGTGAGACAGGTCGCACTGGAGCTCCTTCCTGGAATTCATAGACACAAGTCCACTGGAGGAGGAGAAAGGAGACAAACCAAGGTTATAGATCTCCAAATAGTAGTGTAGAGATATTACTTCTTTTTCTTTTTTTTTGTTTGTTTTTTGAGACAGAGTTTCTCTGTGTAGACCTGACTGTCCTGGACTCACTTTGTAGACCAGGCTGTCCTTGAACTGACAGAGATCCCCCTGCCTTTGCCTCCCAAGAGCTGGGATTAAAAGCGTGCACCATCATGGCCTGGGTTCCCCTGGCTTTTAAAGAGACAGTGATGATAACTGTCTTACTAAACCCCAAACCCCACATTTACTCAGCTTAACTGAAGAGCTCAGTGTAACATTTAAAATACGGTTTTGCTTTTTTTTTTTACCGATGGGGGCAAGAATGAAGAAGGCAGGCATAGTATCGGCTGCTGATGGTCACTGCACCAAGACAGGAGAGGAAGGAGAGACTGCAGGCGGAAAGCAACAGAGGGGGAGGTACAAGAGTTGAGAAGCAGGGCCTTTGGTTGTATGCCCTGAGGGCAGGGACGGAGCCTGGTTATCACCTAAGGTCTGCACACAGGAGCCCTGACGAGTATCAAGCACGGCAGCCTATACCTCCTGATCATCAGTGTTGCTTGAGCACCGAAGAAGGGTGGCCCAGCCTTTGGGGTGCAGCTGTAAGGATGTGATGCAGTTTCCACGATCTCTCTCACCAGGAACTTCAGGGGTTAAGACTTCAAGACTATTTCGTGGTGAAACTCCTGAGATACAAAAAAAATTAAAGATTTTGGATTTTTGTTATCCAAAGACTAAGGCAGTTCAACAGAACCATGATTTCTGGCAACTACCTCCTTGTCTTCATCTCTTAGTTTGTTCCTTACACTATACCACAGGTAAAAGAACATGCCTGGCTACCATAACCCCAATATGTGGAATACAAGTTTTGCAGCAGGAATAACCAGTGATCTAAGGCATAAAAGCTGAGTGGGGCCTTTTTGAATTGAACCTGGTCTCAAAAGGTTCTTTACTTAAGAAGTGAAGCCATGTGCATGGGAGGAGTCTAGAAAATTAGATCAGAGTTCTCAGCTCGGAGGACTTACTGTTCTATAGACCAAAGAACAAAATACTTGGAACCCAGGACTGCTTTTAAGAAAAAAAGATCAGGATTTATGGCCCCTCAGGGCAGTACAGATGTTCCTCTTACACTGAAATTAACACACTCATCCAAAGTTGAAGATTGTAAGCTGTGACACCAGGACTAGCTCTGCCAACATACTGATTTAATTTTCATAGCATCCTTGTTTGGAATCTACATTTCTTAAGTACAGTTCTCAACTACTTTGTCTTCAAACTAGACCAAATTAAGGTTGGGCCCGGTAATAAACCAAAGCTTCCATTAGGGGGTTTAAGTACAAGATGGTTGGCCTTTTTCTTTTTTCTTTCTTTTTAAGATTTATTTATTTATTTTATGTATATGAGTGCTCTATCTGCATGAACACCTGCAGTCAGAAGAGGGCATCAGATCACATTGTGGATGGTTGTGAGCCACCATGTGGTTGCTGGGAATTGAACTCAGGACCTGCGGAAAAACACTAGCCAGTGCTCTTAATGGCTAAGCCATCTTTCCAGCCCCACTTGGCCTTTTTCAAATGATGACTGAAAGGGCAAAATAGAGCCTCATCTCTCTTGGCTTTTGTTTTTATGGATTAAAACTAAATCAAAGAAAGCTATTTGATAGAATAGCTTTCTATCAATTGCTGTAAGGTTGTAAACCCAACTTGTAACCTACCTTCTCGTTGAGAGGCTCGTGACATGTGCTTCTCAGACGGATTAGAATCACTGTGATGACAAGGTGAACCAGAAACTCTAGAACCAGAAGAACTTGATGAAGTGGTCAAATCTTGAAAAGAAAATTGAAAAATAAACCTAGCATAACTCTTGTAGTATCTTTTAACTTTTTAAGTTATGTGCTTGAACTTTTAAAATACACCTAAAATGTGCTAACAAAATCTCAACTAAATCGGACTATAACTAAGAAACAGCTCTTGGTTCTGTTTCAGGTTTTCTTTTTTTTGTTTTTTTGTTTTTTTTTTTTTTTTCGAGATGGGGTTTCTCTGTGTAGCCCTGGCTGTCCTGGACTCACTTTGTAGATCAGGCTGGCCTCAAATTCACAAAGATCTACCTGCCTCTGCCTCCCAAGTGCTGGGAGGTTTTCTTTTAAAAACCTTTCATAGTAAAGTCTCATGTGAAATAAGATAAAAAGCCAGGTAAGCACACACACATCTCTGCCTTTCTATCATTTCTAAAACAAGAAAAAAGTTAAAGACAAAAATACTATGGGAAATGAGTATCAGCTTCACCCTACATCTCTGATAGCTGTGAGCTTCCATGGGAGTCCTTGGCAGCCTAACTTATGCAGGGATACTGGCAGCCTGACCCCCTGTGACATCATTTACAACTTGAATCACCCTTAGAAGACTGAACAACTTTTTGGGTTTATAAACAATATTAACAATATGTTTCTAAGCTAGTCTTTTAATTTCCAGATAGAGATGCAATATGATGCCCATGAGATATTGATAATATAGCATTTAAGTTTTTGTGAGCCCTAACTTCATTAATGTTTAATGAAATCAGCAATGAAAGAAGAACCAAGGCTCCGGCAAGGGGATGCTCCAAGATGGCATAGTTTGTGAGTGGACATAGGACGTGTAGGACAGATTATACACTTATAACTCTTGAAGTGACTATAACGTAACATCCTAAGACAGGTATCGCCTTGAGCCATCACTATGTTCGAAGCAAGGATGATGATCTCTGGTTAGTGGAAATCTGAAAGAGCTTTTAGAGTTAGGAGTCTTTCTGGGGGAACAAGTTAACGTCAGAGGTACATGCAAGTCATCACATGCCCTCGGAAAGCTGCAAGTCAGCTTTCTGAAGAATGGCTTTATCTTCTTTTCCTTTTCCCTGCTAGCATGCTAAAGACAGAAACACATGCCACCTCTAGGGCTCAGATTTTTTCATGAGAAACTCTTACCTGTATTTGAAGTAGTTCTTCTGGCTCTCAAAATGGGATAGCTGCCTACTTCTAAAGACTTAGTTAAGTCCAAATCGTGCAAAATCAAGAGATATCCAGAGGACGTTGAGATCAACATTTTGGAACAATCTGGTGTTAATCTCATTCGCATGAGAAAACGTGTATGAAAGAATTTCTTATGTGGACACCCATCTTCTGTGCACCTACAGAAGAAATCAGACCAACAAATCTAGTGTTACCATGAATATACTGACTCCCAGTACCAGTCAAACTGTTTTACTCTAAAACCAGAACTGAGTGCCACACACATACTTTACACTGCATTATTTACTACCCCTTCTCTTTTGTTTGTTTGTTTTCTTTTTTCGAGACAAGGGTTTCTCTGTGTAACAGCCTTTGCTGTCCTGGAACTCACTCAGTAGACCAGGCTGGCCTCGAACTCCACCTGCCTGTACTTGGGATCAAAGGCATGTGCCACCATGCCCAGTTACTACCCCTTCTTGATCCTCTACCCTTCTTTTGAGATCATTTTCTTTCTGAGTATACCCTTCACGATTTTTAAGTAAAACTTTATTGAAGTAAACTCTCTTATGAGTTTCATTCTTTTGAGCAAAGGATTCACTGACTATACAACTTAAATATGACAATGGTTCTTTATGAATAGTGAGGAAACTATTCCACTGCTGCTGTTTATCAATCTGTTATTTACGATATTTTTCCTCTACTTCCTCTGGCTGATCTGTCTTTAAAATCCTGCAATTTCACTATGACACATAAGAATTTAGATTTTTATTTATCTTTATGAAGATTCATAAGACTTTCTAAATCTTAATATTTAGTATTCAAATATACTAAAATTTAGTCATTATGATATTGCCTTACCCATTTCCTTTATTCTTTTTTTTGGGGGGGGGGGGTTTCGAGATAGGGTTTCTCTGTGTAATACTCCTGGCTGTCCTGGACTCACTTTGTAGACCAGGCTGGCCTTGAACTCACAGAGATCCGCCTGCCTCTGCCTCCCAAGTGTTGGGATTAAAGGCGTGTGCCACCACGCCTGGCTCCTTTATTCTTTTGCAGATCTGATGTTTGAAACATTCACATTTGAAGACTCTTACCTCAAACTTTTTTCATCTTCCCTATTTCTCCATTTTTTTTTTTATGTTGTGTTCTAGGTAACTTTTCCTCTTCCTCCTCCTTCTTTTTCTTTTTTTGTTTTTTTCAAGACAGGTTTTCTCTGTGTAACAGAGCTTTTCTCTGTGTAACAGAGCCCTGGCTGTACTGGACTAGCTTTGTAGCCCAGGCTGGCCTCAAACTCACAGAAATCCACCTGCCTCAGCCTCCCAAGTGCTGGGATTAAAGGCGTACGCCACCACGCCTGGCTCTCTAGGTAACTTCTCAGTTATCTACCTATCTAATCGC